>ML661346.1:2943193-3421972 GCA_007570785.1 Antilocapra americana | reverse complement strand
GCTCAGCACACACACACCCGCTCAGCACACACACCTGCTCAGCACACACACACCCCCCCAGCACACATACCCGCTCAGCACACACACCCGCCCAGCACACACACACCCGCCCAGCACACACATACCCACTCAGCACACACACTGCAGTTGCCTCCTGTGTCCATTGCTCCCAGCCTCAGCAGAGCTGCACTTCCCTCCTCCCGCTGTCGCCTTGCAGTGGGTGTTTGTTGGGGTATCTGGGGCCCCAGCCAACTCGAAGGCCTACAGGAAGCTGCAGCCTCTCTCCCCAGGGTGACCTCACTCTCCTCCCCACTCCTCGCAGCAGCTCTACCAGATCCCGTGAGCCACCATGTCTCCTGGCCAGGAACTCGCCTAGCTGGTGTCCATCCAGTCAGCTGTCCAGCACTCTGACAGGCAGAGCCCCTGGGTGACCCATGACAGAGGGCCTGAGCTCTGTCAATTTTGTGCCACTCAGCCCCAGGCGATGGGCACTGCCCCCTCCACACAGGGCCCTGTAGACCTCAGCGCCTCCCGCAGGCTAAGGTCTCTGGTGCACTAGGTTCAGTGCTCGGGGCTGAGATTTTCCAACAGAAAGATGTAAGATGTCATATTTTTTATTTCCTTTTTTCCCCTCCAGGCAATCAATATTTCACTGTGTTGAGCTGTGTGTCCAATGCTATGATATGAAAATACTGAATAGCATATTTATGAAATTTTCTCAAAGAGTGTGGCTGAAGAAATATTTCTTTTATTTATTTTTTTTTGGTTCTTACCGCCACTTCTTTTAGGAGTAGATCTCCTCGGGGCTGTGTGTAATCTCCCAACTCTTAGATCAGCTGTTGTCTTAGGATTTGCCACCTTGTCCTGCCCTCAGGTAAAGTTAGGTGATGTATGTAGCTTCCTTTCCACTAATGCTCTTCTCCCAGGGTCCCTGCTCCCGCCCCAGAGCTCTGTGGGTTTGCATTCAGAGGCGGTGGGAACATTCCTTGCATTTAAGAGACTCGTTTGCCATGGAGAGTGGATGGTTTCATTCCCAAACCCTTCTCTTCCAGGGACCAAAGGAGACTAGAACTTTGTGCCTTTTCCCTCTCCCCCATGCCCCTCATTTTAAACCTTATTTTTAAATGCATTGAAAATTGTGACAGTTTCTCCTTTGCTACATGGACTTCAAACTGCATGAAATGCAATAAATCTAATTTTAGATTAAAAAGAGTCAGTGTGGAGGACAACATACAAGATGGCAGAATTTGGAAGCATTCTGTTTTTAGGAATGCCCATTAGCAACTACTTATATTTTTCACTGTTATTGCTGAGAATTGACTAGTCCGTTTTCCAAAATATATTATCCTTTTCTTCTTATATTTTTGTTCCAATTCTGCTAAAAGTTTTCTTTTTCTAATTTTGAATTAAAATACTTTAAAATAACTTATCTTAATCTTTTTTTTTTCCCCCTGCTATAATCTTTAGAAGGTACTGCCAAACCGACTTGCAGTTCTTAGATTGCCCTTTTCTACCTTTTGACTAGTTTCCTAATCACCTCTCCTGGGAGCAGTTTACTGGCTGAGGGATACTGTTTAGGACTGCTGTCCTAAAAAATTGAGAAGATGAAGATTACTTTTTTCACTTTTTCTTCTTTGGTTTCTTCAATTCCCAAGTATGGTCCATTTGTCTCTATGTTATACTCCAGTGATCCCTGCTTCCAGGTATTTCTCTCCCTTTGTTTCTAAATCATAGAATATGGCAGTTTTGAGGGGATGTTGTTTCTGTGATTAAGCTAGAAAAGATTGTGAATTCCTGGCAGACTTTCTCTCTCTTGGCAGCTTTGATGAAGTAAATCAGCAGTGAAGAGACCCATGTGGCCAGGAACTGGGGGTTCCTTCTGGTCAATAGTCAGTAAGTAATTGAGGCCCTCAGTACTGCAACAATTATTCCTGCCAATAACCATGTAAATAAGTTTGAAACCGAATCCTTCCCCCATTGAGCTTTTGGTTGAGACCCTAGCCCTAACTAATATCTTGGTTGTAGCCACATGAGAGATCATCAAGCAGAGGACCAAGCTAATACACATCTGTATTTCTGACCCACAGAAACTATATTGTTTTAAGTTGCTAAATTTTGGGCCAATTTTTTTTACACAGGAATAGATAACTAGCATACTAAGAGTTCCTTCACTTTGAAGAATGTGATGAGTCACAAACAAGTCACTCGTTTCTCAAGATAATAAGAATAGTATATAATTATAAAAATTCAGACTTCATGACCCCTGAATAGAAGAGATATTTTTAGTCTTTTTTAAAATGTTAAAGTGAAGAACTAAAGAGACTTGCTGAAGATGAAAGAAGAGAGTGAAAAAGTTGGCTTAAAGTTCAACATTCAGAAAACTAGGATCATAGCAGCTGGTCCCATCACTTCATGGGACCATGGGATCATGGCAAATAGATGGGGAAACAGTGGAAACAGTGATAGACTTTATTTTGGGGGGCTCCAAAATCACTACAGATGGTGACTGAAGCCATGAAATTAAAAGATGTTGCTCCTTGGAAGAAAAGTTAGGACCAACCCAGCATATTAAAAAGCAGAGACATTATTTTGCCAACAAATGTCCATCTAGTCAAAGCTATGGTTTTTCCAGTAGTCGTGTATGGATGTGAGAGTTGGACTACAAAGAAAGCTGAGTGCCAAAGAAGCATCAAAAGATGCTTTTGAACTGTGGTATTTGAGAAGACTCTTGAGAGTCCCTTAGACTTCGAGGAGATCCAACCAGTCCATCTTGAAGGAAATCAGTCCTGAATATTCATTGGATGTTGAAGCTGAAACTCCAATACTTTGACCACCTGATGTAAAGAACTGACTCATTTGAAAAGCCCCTGATGCTGGGAAAGATTGAGGGCAGGAGGAGAAGGGGATGACAGAGGATGAGATGGTTGGATGGCATCACCAACACAATGGACATGAGTTTGAGTAAACTCCGGGAGTTGGTGAGGGACAGGGAAGCCTAGACTGTCTGTTGGACATGACTCAGTGACTGAGCTGAACTGAAAGTGTTAACAGTAAGAGATCTCAGAGGTGATCTGGTTAATGTTTCTCTAGTATTACACAGAAAACAGAACTATTGAATTTTCCTCTAAAATGGGTTTTACTCCTAATATTTATTTTTTGAAAGCCCATGGCACTCAACCTGTAAGCCTGAAAGACCAGAAATTTAAGACTTAGCCTTGTGTGAGTCTGCAGTTCTCTCCTCTTATGCACGCATGCTCAGTCACTCAGTCATGTCTGACTCTCTGTGATCCCATGGACTGTACTCCTCCAGGCTCCTCTGTGCATGGTATTTCCCAGGCAAGATACTGGAGTGCGTTGTCATTTCCTACTTCAGGGGATCTTCCTGATCCAGGTATCGAACCCAATGCAGGAATATTGGCAGGTGGATTCTTTATCACTGAGTCTCTTCTCTTTACTACTGAGTACCTCCACCTAAATAACACATCACCACCAAGTCTTCTAATTCTGACTCTAAAATATGCCTTAAATTTGTCTACCTTTTCCCACTGCCATCACGCTGATCTGATTTATCTTGTTTCTCACTTGGAACTGCTACCAAATGAGAGCAGTTTGTGGTAGGCTACATAATGCTTCTCCTATCTCCCCAAAGATGTGCTGCGTTAATGCCCAGAATCTGAATATGTTACCACACACAGCAAAAGGGACTTTGCCAATATAATTAAGGTTACAGATCTTCAGATGTTTACATTATCCTGGATTATCTGAATGGGCCCAACCTAATCACATGTGTCCTCAAAGGCAAAGAATATTTCTTGGCTGAGTCAGAGAGATGTAATGGAAGAAAAAGGAGGAGAGATTTGAAGAATGAGAAAGACTCAACCCACCATTGCTGGCTTTGAAGATAGAGGAGGGAGGCCACAAACCAAGGTATGTGAGTGGCTTCTAGAAGCTGAGAATGTCTGAGTTTACAGGGACAGGAAAACAGGGAGCTCAGCTCTACAGCCATAGGGAACTGAATTCTGCCAACAACCTGAATGAGCAAGAAATTGATTCTCCCCTTGAGCCTCCAGAAAAGAATGCAGTCCTGATGATTGTAGCTTAGTGAGACATGTCAGACATCAGACCCGCAGAACTGTAGGATAGTAAATTTGTATTGTTTCACCCACTAAGTCCCTGATAGTTATTCTAGCAGCAATTGAAAACCAATAGAGCTTCTCTGAATTCTTCCTAAGTATTCTAGCTCTTAAAACTCTTCTTTGCAGGATAGCCAGAATGAACTTAGAAAACAAAACACCAACAAATTTTGGAACTTCTCTGGTGGTTCAGTGGCTAAGATTCTGTGCTCCCAATGCAGGGGACCCAGGTTTGATCCCTGGTTAGGGAAGTAGATCCCACATTGCCACAATGAAAAAGTCTGCATGCTGCAACTAAAGATCCCATGTGTTGCAATCAAGGTTGAAGATCCTGAGTGCTGCAACTAAGACCTGGTGCAGACAAATTTAAAAAAAAATATATATATATATTTTGTTTTGTTTGTTAGTCACTCAGTTGTGTCTGACTCTTTGCGACCCCTTGAACTGTATGTAGCCCGCCAGGCTTCTCTGTCCATGGAATTCTCCAGGCAAGAATACTAGAGTGGATTGCCATTCCCTTCTCCAGAGGATCTTCCTGACCCAGGGATGGAACCCTGATCTCTTGCATCACAGGCAGATTCTTTCATATTTTAAAAAACATAACACAATTTTGTCAGGTGACTTCCCAGTTGAAACTCCTTTCCATTGTGCTTAGAATAAACTCCAAGCTCTTTTCTGTGACCCGGAAGCCCTGCATGCCCAGTCTCTCCAGTCCTGAAGTCGGCCTCTTCCTCCATCTCACTGGCCTTTTGATTCTCTGAACTTGTTAAGCAGTTTCACACCTTGGGATTTTCACAGATGCTTAGTGCTCTTCACATGCAGTCTCCTTCTCATTCCTCAAGTATCTTCTTAAATGGTGCTAATAATCTTTAAGGATATTAGAGAAGCCAAAGTGGCTTTTTCTCACTATCCTATTTAAATATGCTCCATTTTTCTTTATTTTACATTAAAAAAAACTATTTATTTCCTTCATAGTACTCTTCTTAACACAAAATCATGTTTGTTTATTTTTTGCATTTTTATTGTCTATTCTCTCAACTGTAGACTCCAGGGAAACAGGGATGAGGTTTATTTTTGTATTCTCAATACAATGTGCTGTCTAGCACATAGTAGATGCCCAGTAAATAGTTTTATGAGTAAATAAATGGATACTACTTCCATGGGATGTTTGTAGACACTTTTCCAGGGAAATGGCTTTAGAGTCAAACAGGCTTTGGAAATTCAAAAGTAAACACAGTTAAATAGATCTTTTTACCGCTAGACTTTGCTGAGGCTTTAATTTGCAGGCAGATTATCCACTCCAATGGGTCACTAGTCACTAAATGGGAGCAACTGTTTGTAGCTTTTCTCCTGTTATTTGACCTGGAATTTCTTTTGCTTGGGGCATCTCTCAGGTATTCTGTGATATGTCATTTGGCAAATGTCAATGTATTTCAAGATCCCCACCTTCTTTTCTGGGTGTGCACCATGCAGGATGTGGGATCAAACCTGCACCCCCTGCATTGGAAGTGTGGCATCTTAACCACTGGGCCAGGGAAGTTCCAAGATCATCACTTTCTAAACAGGGAAACTGTGGCCCAGGAAGATTCTCTAACTTGTCTAGCTTTATTCTATGAGTTTTTGTAGCAGTCAGGGCGTTCATGAAAGTCTAAAATTTTAAGAATGTCTATAGCATCTTTAAACAATTAGCTGAATCAATAAGGAAAAGATTGGTTTAGAGTGAAAATTATAGATTGGAGTTAGAGCAGACTATATCAAGAAATTTGGCCTTCTTTGGAAATTGCCATTTTTTGATAAAATGCCACAACAGAGAAAAAGTTATTCAGATCCCATAATTTAAAATTTAAAAATGCTACCACACCCCTTAACCCATGCCCAGATCAAAACAAAAATTCATACAATCTAGATTGCTCTAGCTGCCCAGGATAGGAAGAAATCAAGCAAGGTCTGACTTTTATTTACTTCTCTGATTGCTATGTTCTTGTGGAAATTTTTGTGTGGGAATTCTGAGAGTGTCTGAGAGTAGAATCCAGATGTTCACTTTCAACATAGGGAATGAATTGAGTGTTTAGGTGCCTGGCTTTGGAATCCTACAGCTGTGGGTGAGAGACCTCCTTCCATGTCTTACCGCCTGTCACATGTAGTACATTATACCAAACCACTCCAAGCCTCTCTTTTCTGCAAACAGAAATACTATTAATTCCATCTCATAGAATTGTAAAGCTGAAATGATGCATGTAAAGAGCTCAGCACATTGTCTGGCCCCAACAAACACTTGTAAATGTGATTTAGTATTTTTAGGAGAAAGCTGTTGATGAGCATTTGTGGGATTTTTGAAAATACTGAGATAGATTTCACAGTTGCTCACTGTTGTCCATTGATTGATTCAAGGTCTCCTTGTAAGACTGGAATTTGCAAACCATGGCCTCTTCCTTGGTTTTGAAAAATACCAGATAAGAAAGGATAGAGTCCACATAAAGTTTCCATCTAGTTCACTTCCTGATCACATAGTATTTTGCCTGTAAATGTTGAGTAAGATCGTTGGATCTAATGCAGCATAAACACACACTGGTCATGATTTAATGATGAGCAGCATCGTTAACACCTTGTATCACTAAGGGGTTGTTTTTCAGCTTTGCTAGGGCAGATACAGAGTGCCTTTATCAGGGCTTAGAGTAGTCTTCTTCCTTAGGCATGGTCTTTCTAGGGTCTGTCAAATGCTCAGAGTGTCTAGTGAGGTCTCTCTCCTTTGGCAGATTGAAACTTGAACACTTCCAAATCTTGTGGGAACTGTGGTAGTTGTTCAGCCCATAGGTCCCTATAGTTGTTCTTTCCCTGGTTTTGTGGAGTCTTGTTCTGTGCATCTGTTGCCTAGTATTCAGCCAAAGACTCAAGAGGGCCCCTGTGCAGATTTCTGGAACTCCTTTTATTTCTTTGTAGCACTTTTTTCAAGTGGGAATTGTGTATTTGTACAAACAAATTACAAAACCCCTTTCTGTCTAGTACCATGCCCCATGAATTCCAGCTGCCTCAGTGGCCTTGAATTCTGATCTGTTTCCTCCCTCTCCACACTGGGATCTGCAAAGTACTTCCAGGCTCACCTTGTTCATTTCCCGTCTTTCAGGGATCAGATTTTGCCTGTTGTCCAACATCTGAAAACAGTTATTTCATATGTCTTGTCAAGTTTAATAATTTTAAGAGGAAAAGTTTCTCTGTGGTGACCAGAAGTGTTAGTTGCTTTGTTGTGTCCGACTCTTTGCAACCCCATAGACTGTAGCCCACCTTTGTCCATGGGATTCTCCAGGCAGGAATACTGAAGTGGGTTCCATTTTCTTCTCCAGGCGGCCAGAAGTGGAAGTGCTTTTCCATTTTTAGTCCTCATTACTTTACCACAGGATCTCTACAATGAATAATCTCACCTCAGTGCTAGTGGTGAGAGATTTGCTTTCACACCATATACTTTTATCAAGTTTCTCTTATGACTAGGGGTCTGAGCAGGATAGGTGTTGGGTATGTATCAGAGAATCATCTGTCATCGAGAACAGAAAAAAATTAACTCATCAGTCACTGAAGGAGTACATGTAGCTGTGTTCTTAATATATTTAAGATTCCAGATCATATAGATGATAGCCTATGTGATGGGTTCATTTCTGAACTCTTTTCTAATAAACCTTTATTTAAAACAACTTATTGATTATATTGATGGTAATTGGAATCATTGTAATCTACGTTTATTTCCATGCTTTAAAGCTAGAAAGACTTGAATCTATCAGAAAAGGACAGGGCTTTCCCATGAGCAAAGAACCTTCAAGGCACAGAGTCATGCAAGAAGGCTTCTTTTCTTTAGTCATCATAAGCACATTAATTATAATGAAATAAGCTAATACTATGGGGCTTCCCTGGTGGCTCAGTTGTTCAGGAATCCCCCTGCAATGCAGGAAACCACCTGCAATGCAGAAGACCAGGGTTTGATCCCTGGGTCAGGAAGATCCCCTGGAGAAGGAAATGGCAACCCACTCCAATATTCTTGCCTGGGAAATTCTACAGACAGAGGAGCCCAGTGGGCTACGTTCCATAGGGTTACAAGAATCGGACACAACTTAGTGACTAAACCAACTAATCAACAAAGCTAATAATATATTTCTATTCCAGTTTCTTCATATATTAAATTGAGTGAGACAATCACGTGTCAATATCTTTCATAAAGAAGTATCAGCAAGAATGGATTATTTCTTCCCATAGCATGACTAGGTAAAGAAAAATGCAATAAAATATCATTTAAAGGGCCTAGAGGCTTTCAGTCATCTTTTTGCTTAATATATAAAAAATAATATAAAAATTGAAAAAAAACTCAAGAAAAATAATTAGTTTGTTTTTCTTCTTGGTAGGTGGTAGGGACCCACTGGTGAGAAGATGTTCATTAGTAGGTTTTTGCTGCAAAGAATGTTTGGTGGCATCAGTGTAGAATGTTTATCTTTGCTTGCAAGTGATATTGCCTGTATCATGAATAACTATGAGGGAAACACAAAAGGAAAATTCCTAAATTTAAATTTGCGTATGTATTGCAGTTCTGTGTTTCAAGTGTCTCATGCCTATTAATTCAAATGCCATGGTTTTCTTTTCTTCTCCAAGATCATTTTGACTTGGATGAGTTTGGAAAAGAATTTGCAAGAAGATAAAACATCTTTGTTTTATGACTGGTCTGTGGGTCTACTGACTCTAGCCTTCTTAGGGCCTTGAACTTTGAGAATTTCCTATCTATTTGTAACTTCAAATAATCTTTAAAAAGGAAACTGCTTTGATGTTTGCCTTTTCATTCTTTTGAGCGTGTAACTTTCTTATGCTAATTGTCTATATAATAATGTGAAATCATCTAATGAAGACGACGGAGTAGTTGGCATTATCCTCCTGTTACAGAGGAGGAATCAGAGGTATGGAAGGATTTTGAGATTTGCCCATTTTCACCCACGGACAATTAAGTGTCCTGATCAGAACTGGGTCTAAAGAGTGGGTCTAGTAGAATGAGCACTGGTTGAATAGGAGCAACAGACTTAATTGTAGTTCTTTCCCTGTCCTCAGTTTGGGCTTATTTCTTATCTGAGCCTTATTTTCCTCATTTATAAAATACTGGGATAGGATAGGCAAGCTCCCAGGGTCTTTCAGCTCTGACATGTTATGGTCATTTGACTCCTTTTGACTTTTCTCCCAAGGTACATTGCTTCCTTTGCCTTTTATCTGTAAATACCTGGATCACATTTGATTTGCATTTCTCTACTCTGCGTGTGCCCCAGTGATACTTTTTTTTTTTTTGACTATAAGTAGTTTTTCTGAAGAGCTTAAAAGAAAAAAAAAAAATTTAGTCTTGTAGCCTGTGTTAGCTGTGTGATTTAGAAGCTGTTTGGTTGACTTTCTGATTACTCTATTAATATTTTACTATTGTAATATATAGTATTTTTATTACAAATTTACCTATGCTTATGTAGTTCAACTAAAGTATGGGAAAAGCCATCACTGTATTTTCAGATATGGTCACCTGAAAATTCCTAAGTATTCACCTTTGTTTTCATTACTAATCACTTTTGTGATCATGGGTCTCATACTAGCCTTATTATAACGTAACAAGGGAAGGTAATCAATAACTTACCTTCCTTACGAAGATGAGGCTAGAACAGAAAACTAAAGGATGGTTATTTCCATGCCGTTTTTTATACTCCTGAACTTAAGGACATTAAGTTGAAGTATTTTAAGATAAAATATGTGCTTCAAAGTCTTCAAAATAATTTAAAAATATAATTGTAAAATAATGAAGAACTGCTAAGACTATTGGACCTTTCAACTAGGTTATGAAATGCATACCAAAGTTTGGCCTTTTTGGAGCCCACTTCCGGACTTTTCTGTGACTGATAAGTCTCTACTTTGCTATTAAAATTGTGATTTCAGTTTCAGACAGTTGAGCCATAAATTGCTGAGATCTGGGATAAATGGCCAATTATATTAGAACAAATGTCTATTGTTTTATTTGGGGAAGGGGAGAGTTCACTGTACTACTTACTTAGAGTGATTATTTCAAATTTTCCTCCTGAAGAAAAAGTCCATGCCACATTTGTGGAAATGGTTAAGTGACCACAGGAGTGAAGACTTCGGGGATGATTTAGTGCAGATCATCTTGCAGGTTTCCCGGCATGTGCATTTTAAACAGCCCTATGTTGTGTCCAAGTTTGCCAAAGTGTAATCTGTGAGCAATTGAGGCAAAATCAAAATCAGAAACCTAGGAGAGTAATATTGTTTTGGAATTGTTAAGCAAAAGACCTTGGTTTGGGTTGTTACGTCTGGAACCAAAATGTCACATGTGGCATGCATCACTTGAAGTTTATTATTTTAACCTTTAGGCCTTGTTGAAAATTTATGCTCTTCAGTGCCTTGCATCCCAGTATAAGCATTTCTATTCTATTGTATGTGAGTCTGTGCCAGCTACATGGTGAGCATGGTGAAACCATAGCTTGGATGGCTAGAAGGGCCCCTCCGTGCTTCCACCCTTTTACTGGAACTGCCAAACCCAATAGGTTCGAGGGGGTGCTTAAAAATGAAGGCATGGCACCAGGTAATTGAAACCATTCCCTACACATCTGGGGAAAAACCCAATCTAGTCACACTCTCTGCTGAAAAAGAAATCATCCCATGCTATTGCCAGGAGTTGCAGGAAAGTAAAAGTGGTGTCATTTTACGTTTACAGAAGCATTTAGCATTTTCTCGGACAGACTCAAAAGCTTGTGGTTACAAAGTGTGAAATTCTTATTAAAATTCCTCATGAAATCAACAGAACCCATATCTGGCAATTGCTTCAAAGCCTCCTTTCTTTCCGTTTGTACATTGTGGCATTCATCCCACTGACCCGTTCTCTTCTCCATAGCAAGCAAACCTACCCCACTTTCCCATTCATTTGCTAATTTGTCCTAGTCAGGAAAACTTGCATTTGTCATTCATGGTAAGTTCACCCTCAATGCCGTGGCCTCCTTCCTGCTGGCAGGAGGCAGATTGTCCTCTGGGATTAAGAAGCAGTGAACTCTCAATGGTTGTGACCCCAACAGAAGAGATAGGTACTATGACGGGGTGTGTGTGTGTGTTTTGCTTTTAAATCTAAGTAAAGATTTACGGATTCAGAATTTGATATCCTTGTGCAGAATTGTGAGCCTTCCACATGCAGTCCAAAGTTACTTGCCAGCAGTGGATTTATATGTCCTCCAATGTTTCATGTCACTTTCAGTGATAAAAGTAATATGACATTCTACAGTTTCTGAGCTTCTTTCACTATCATGGTTATTCTTACAGTAATAGCTTATGGGACAGATAGGGTAGGAATTATTTCTTCTACTTTGAAAATGAAGATCCTGAGGCTCAGAAAAGTTAATAGCTTACTCAAGGTCACACAGCTTGTGAAAATAGAACTTAGCTGTCAAACAGGTCTTCTCGCTTTGAATCCTATGTTCTTTCCATTAGCATGTGGTACCTCTTAGGTTTCTTACATCTTCTCACCAAAGAAAATTGTATTTTGGACAAGTTTTCAAAGCAGTTTTGATGGGATGTGTTCAAATGCTGTTTACATGGAACTGACAGCATGGAAATGTGCGATTTCTCAATCAGGATGATGCTTGTTATCTTGGAATCCTGGAACTGTTGAGGATCAGTGTGAAATGGTTTCATGCTTCTCTATTTGTCTAAGCACAATAATTTGCTTGTTCTTCTGCTCTTGTACATCTTTCTATTTTATAATATAGATAGTCATGTATCTGTATATTTTAAAATCTCAAATGTAAGCTCCTGATGCCCAGTTATCATCATATTCATCTTTGTATGCTTCATTGAACTTTTTTTCCCAATGTCTTGCATGACATAAACACTCAGTGAATATTCAGTAACAAGAATCAAAGATGAGATAGCAGGGTTTTGAGAGTCCAGATGTACTTCTGTGTATCATTTATATCAGTCCTGCCCAGCATAATTTTCTGCAGTGATGGAAGTGCTTCATAGTTGAGCCATCCAACACAAGAGCCATTAGTGGCTCATGTGATTCGGGGACAGAATTTTTTAATTAGTTTAAAGTAATTTAAATTTAAGCAGTTGCATGTGACTTATGGTTACCATATTAGACAGTGTAGTTCTAAATTTTCATGTATTTGAATGTTGTTGGATCTCTCAAGTCCGACTGTATTTAGGTTTCTCCATATACAGGTGATTTTCACAGTGTTTTTGGTGGGGTTGCAGAGCCAGGAAGGTGACGAAGGGTGCACAGAGACTTTATCTTGCACATGAGGTGGGGGTCCTCCCTGCCCTTTGAGCAACCCCCCAGCCCCTCCCTGTCCTGGAGTGTTTTCTGGAAAGCGAGAGTGACTTGTCTCTTGGAGTTGCAGTGTTGGAATGGGCTCAAGGAGACGAAGTAGGGATTTCTCGGTTCTTGAGGATCAATGATATTTTGTCTGGATCTGTAGGAAAGAAAATGTCCATCATTTCCAAAAAATGCAAGTCTGCAGTCAGAAGAAAGAGGAGGGTAGGCAGCTAACATTTGTCCAACAGATTTCCTCATACACAGTCTGGGTGGTGCTCCACTTGGGCTAAGAATCTTTAGGCTTTGCCTCTCTCCTTAACACAGAAGACTGTATACATCACCCGTAACCATTACGTTCTGCATTTCTTCTTCTTGTCAAACGTTTAAATTCCTGCTCTGAAGATGGCAGCTAGGAATTAATAGAAAAATCTCCCCCCACCGCCCTTCCCCAGCAGTAGCAGAAACTGCCCAGGAAGAGAGAGATGCTGTTCATGCAGGGTGGGCCCTTTTGATCTCCCCAGCTTCTAAGAACCCCCACTCCTCCTCCTGTGGCTTCAGCTAACTGCTCTGGAGGAGGCAAAAGGTTAAACACAGAGAGAGGCAGGAGTGAAATGGCAGCCACATGGGAGCGCCAAGAGTGGGTCATTGCGTAGGTAGCTGTGTGTCATGATGTGATTCTGGCGAGGAGTCCTTTCTCAGGATGTAAACAGGGTTATAAAAACAGAGTTTTGAGATCTTTGTGCTCTGTTAGAAGTCAAACAAATATTTAGGAAATGGCAATAGGTGCATTGTTAGTAGCCACTATCAGTGAATCCTAAATTTCAGAATTAAAACTTGAGATTTAAAGACTGGCATCATTATTTGTGAAAGGACTAAAGAGTAGCTATTGAGATTCAAAAAGCAGGATCTGCCCTGAGGTGCTTACTAGCTAAGGCTGACAAAACCAGTAGATATTAATATTCTGTATTGTATATGAAACTGGCACTTAAAACTGTTTTTCCTTTTAAACAATATGTTCAGATTAACATTCTAACTTTTTCCTTCTTCTGGTAGAGGTGGGAGGTAAGCATTATCTGTCCCTTGAGGCATAAGACAAAAGCAGATCACAGACAGGGAAGTGACCTGGCTAAGCTCTTAGAATAGTCATGTCTCTATCCGCATTGGCATCTGAACAGGGAACTTCAAACCCAGCGGCCACCAAGCTGGCCTTTCTCCTCAGGAGTAAGATGACAGCTCCAATCTCTTAGCAGATGCAAAGGATTTTGTGTATATAGAATACATAAGTAAGTGTGCGGAGGAGGGAAAGAGACTCAGTCTGGTAAAGCTGACGGAGAGAAGACAAATTACCTGGATTTGGTTCTGATTCGCCGAACTTTGTTTTAAATAAGCTGTTGGTTTTGAAATAATTTCAGATGTATAGAAAAGCTGCAAAGGTAATACAGATGGTTCCCATATAAATGTCATCGTTTCCCCTAATATTAGCATTTTATATTTGATTCCTTTAATTTTGCAGTCATTTTGAATGCATGCATGCATGCCTGTATGCGCAGTCTCTCAGTCGTGTCCAACTCTTTGCGACCCCATGGACCTGCCAGGCTCCTCTGTCCATAGACTTCTCCAGGCAAGGATACTGGAGTGGTTTGCCAGTGTCCAGGGGATCTTTCCTACCTAGGGATCAAATCTGTTCCCCCTAAATGCATGAGTACCCCTTAAATAGAGCCTTGTCTACAAGTGGGTTTGTTTCTTTCACTTTCCTTTAACATTTTCCAAAAATTTACTGCCAAGAGAGAATAACCTACGTATCTGATAGGGATTCAATAATTGAACACTGACATTGCTATTATAAAGTCACTGGAGAGTTTTACCCACAGCTACCATTGCTAGAAAAGGGGAAGGAAGAGAAGAAAGAAGAATATTTGATAGCATAACAGGAGAAATAACTTTCAAATAAAAGGAGAGCCTTTTCTGGTAACTTTCAGTCCAGAGGGCACTTCTTCCTCTCAGGAACCACTGAGGCTTTATAGCAATGTTGCAATGACAAGAACATTGTATTAAATAAACATCAGGAAGATATGCATTTCCTCAAATCCTTAGATTGTTGAACTATAAATAGAAACAGAATTAACTAGGACTAGAAAAATGTATTTGATGGTGGAGGTTCAGGAGGGAGGAGCCATGGGTATACCTATGGCTGATTCTTTGTTGATGTTTGGCAGAAAACCACAAAATTCTGAAAATCAGTTATCCTTCAATAAAAAAATAGTGGCAAGAAAAATTAAAAAAAATTGATTGATGGTGATGCTCAACTTTCAAGTTGGGACTCTGAGCAATTTCAGACTGAGTGAGGAATTTCTACAGTGCTTACGAGGAGGTGAATCATAGACCAGCGGAGGCTGTGGAAGGACGTAGGACACAGGGAGATCAGAACGCCGTGGAGCAGTGCCACTGACGAGGGGCACACAGGGAGGACTGGCCTGGGCTTCTGCGTCATTCAGTGAGGAGCAGCTGACGCTGCGAGCTGGACTAACACAACAATTACATGTGTTTAGTTTTTGAGTTCCTTAAATTGACATTTACGCTTCAGTAAAAAACTATGCCAGAAAGGATATGACATTTCTAATATTCGACCATCTTTGTCCCTCACACTGGGACTTCCATATTGTTCCCCCTTAATGCCTAGTAAATTAAAACCGGTTAATTAAAAGATTTTTTGCTTGATTTCACTTTATGTTTTTGTTGGTTTTTTTGAACTTGAGAGTAAAGAACAGTTACTTAAGCTAGAAAAATCCAACTGACATTTGCTATGAGAATACCTGGAATAGGTAGACAGATGAGCGGACCCTTTGACAAAATGCAGTCTTCCTGTGTGTCAGACATTGATATTAATTTCATATTTTCTTCCCAGGATTAAATTGGTGTGTAAATTTGTGAATTTTACAGATTTAGTAGTATGTACCATTTCCCCCACCCCCAGGGATCTAAGAAACTATATCTGAAAAAATGATTACTTACCATTATATTTAATTTTCAACCATAAGGTGGCATCACATCACATGTTATGTCAAAGAAGCAGACTGTTTTTCTGTTCACTGAAATGACTAATGCTCTGCACATGCCTTTAAGTTATGGGTGTAACATATTGCTGAATTTTGAAGTTTAGAACCTAATGTTGAAAGCTGACATCTTCATATAGGGGTTTAGCATTTTTGTCCTTATATTTGATCTTTTTATATTATGTCTGAGAAGTTAGTAATAGAATAAGCTATTACTATATTAGCTAATACTATGTTTTGCCTCATTAAAATATGTAAGGCAGTTTCTTGCATATATAGAAGCTTCTCAAAAATATTCACTGCATGATTAAATTAAAATATTCCTTTAATAGTCCTTACCCTCAGGAATTCATTTTCTCATTTGTCAAGTTGAATTTACAGCACACTTTTATTGCTATGACCCATTTCTTACCAAAATAAGCTTATTTTCACGAAGAAGTTAAACCCAACTGAACACATTTAATTTCCCTACTACCCTTTAAAAACACATTACTTTTTCAAAAACATACCACTTTTCTTTGCTTAATTACAAATGTCCAGGATTTGCAAATTACATAAATATGCTGGTTTACTTTCTCTAGGTGGTTCATTGAGAATTCTAGTTTAGTTCTGAAAAACTGAATAAAACTTTTGCTTCATTTTCCTCTGTAAAACATTTTGTACCTTTGTAGAAAACATTATAAACACTTTCTATATAAAACCTCTCTTTCTTCAGACGGAGTGATTTTGTTCTTGGAACTCTTGTGTGTGTGTGTGTGTGTGTGTGTGTGTGTGTGTGTGATACATAAGTTTCATTACAGTGAAAAAGGACAAAGGTAGCTTCTGACATAGTCATCAGTAGAGGGATGGAGGGTGCCCCCCACCTAGCTAGTCTTGTCAGTTCAGTTCAGTTCAGTTGCTCAGTCGTGTCTGACTCTTTGCGACCCCATGGACTGCAGCACACTTCCCTGTCCATCAGGCCTCCCTGTCCATCACCAACTCCCAGGGCTTGCTCAAACTCATGTTCATTGAGTCGGTGATGCCATCCAACCATCTCATCCTCTGTCGTCCCCTTCTCCTCCCGCCTTCAATCTTTCCCAGCATCAGGGTCTTTTTCAGTGAGTCAGTTCTTCACATCAGGTGGCCAAAGTATTGGAGTTTCAGCTTGAACATCAGTCCTTCCGATGAACACCCAGGACTGATCTCCTTTAGGATGGACTGGTTGGATCTCCTTGCAGTCCAAGGGACTCTCAAGAGTCTTTTCCAACACCACAGTTCAAAAGCATCAGTTCTTTGGCACTCAGCTTTCTTTATAGTCCAACTCTCACATCCATACATGACTACTGGAAAAGCGATAGCTTTGACTGGGTGGGCCTTTGTTGGCAAAGTAATGTCTTTGCTTTTTAATATGCTGTCTAGGTTGGTCACAGCTTTTCTTTCAAGGAGCAAGTGTCTTTTAATTTCATGGCTGCAGTCACCATCTGCAGTGATTTGGTGTCCCCCAAAATAAAGTTTATTCCTATGGCTAAAGTTGCTAGTCTTATCAAGGCTTTATATACTTTTACCAGACCCACTCCCACAACATACATCTTAAGAAAACAAGATTAGTCAGCAGGTTCTTGTTAAGAAGGAGAAACATGTCCTCAAGCAAGTTACATTGTTGTTATATAATCATTAGTACAGAGCTTAAGGAAAAGCATACCCTTGAGCAAGATGAGTTGTTTGTTGTCTAATCATTAGCTCTGGGCTTAAAGAAAAAAATGTCTTTTGCAACTAAGACAAAGGAATGTAGAAAGTAAAGTTTGTCCTTTACTTCTCCAGAACGCTGCTGGCCCCCTTTCTCCTCCTTGAGAGCCCTGCACCCCTTCCTCCTTGTGGGCCCCACAGACTCCTCATTAGCCTACTTAAGAATTGTTCCTGGAACTCTTTGTTTATGGTTTTGTGGGAAGTTAGTGCCACTTGGCTTGCAGGGAATACTCCCACAAGGTGTATTGCAAGGCACCTTAAAAGTTTAGTTAGGAATTTGGAGGTTGCAATAGTAAGACATCTCCCTAAATGAGTGAGAACGATGTTTCTATTAAATTGATTGAATTGATTCCATGAATTGAGGTTTGACTGTAACCATTCCAGGTGGCCCTAGTGGTAAAGAATTCGCCTGCCAATGCAGGAGATGCAAGAGATGTGGGTTCTGTTTCGAGGTTGGAAAGACACCCTGGAAAAGGAAATGGCAACCCTCTCCAGTATTCTTTCCTGGAAAATTCCACGGACAGAGGAGCCTGGTGGACTACACTCCATGGGGCCGCAAAGAGCCGGACACAAGTGACCACACACTAGATATTAAATCTCCCCTTTAGCCCCTAGTTGGAGCTATGATTTAAAAATAACTATTTCTCTCTTCTGTAAATAAAAGGCATTATATCCTTACTATTTTTTGCTCAGAGCTTAAGTGAGAAGTTAAAGTTAAACAAACAGGGTAGTGTAAAATAGAGTGAGGAGATATTTGTAGGAAGAGGTTAAGGATAGGGAAGGCACATTTGAAAAGAAGACCTTGATATAAGCTGAGTTAGAGCCAGCCCTGTACGTTTGGCCTTGATTTGGTTGGGTGGAGGACGCGATGGTTGTGGTCAAGGAGAACATTCCAGAAAGTGACTAGCCTGTGGTGAAGGCTGTGTGTTGGGAAAGAGCTTAGTATGTAACAGAGAGAAGAAGCAGAAATAAGGACTGTGTGGCTAGAGCCATGGAATTACAGAAGCTGCGAGTGTGGGAAGGTGAGTTGGCGGGGTGGGTTAGTACCATGGGAAGAACTTAGGTAGGATCTTTTAAATGCAGTAGAAAGCAAGTGAAGGGTTTTAATTAGGGAAGTTACCTGATCTTATCCCCATTTTTAAAAGATCACTCTGGTTCGTCAACAGTGGAATAGATAAATAAGCTGTGATATACTCATACAGTGGTATATTCTGTGATATACTCACAGCAAGGAGAATGAACGGTTGCTGCTACACGCAATAGCACACAACAACAAGCCAAAGCAAATGCACTGTTGAGTGAAAAAATCAAATAGAACAAAGAGCGCACCGTGTGACCGCGTCAGGGCCTTTTCCAAGGAGTCAGTTCGTTGCTTGTTACTGTTCCTCTATTAAAAATGCTAACTCTTGGTTTTGTATATCTTTTCTTTATGATATTAAGAGTAAAAACTTGAGATTTTACCTGGGGACAGATACTGAATCCCTTCTATTCACATAACTGCATGACTTTTACTATGATGAGTTATATTATTTTTTTTTATTTTACCTATTCTAGGATTCATGTATCAGAACTAGGAGGAGTAGGAGTATCTGACTATTTAATTAACATGATAGTATTATATTCTACTTTGCTGTAAAGATGGTGAAAAAAGGTAAAAAAGAAAGCTGTTTTAAAACCTGCTATTTTTTCAAAGTCAATAGTTAAGTCTTTGTGTCGTATAAAGTATAAATTACATTTGATCATTTGGATGGTAAAGAGCAAGTTTATCAGTCCCCCTCACTGCCATGCTTAAGAAAATAAGATAAGTTTTATGTCTGTTTAGGTAACCTTGCATGGCTTGTCAGATTTCTGAAGATTGGCATGCGAGGAAGAGGCCCCTGACTGGTACAGTAGGGGTTCTTTAAGTTGTGAGCACTGAAGTGTCTTAGCTGGGCTGCTGAGATGTACAAAGACGGCTGCACAGTGAATTCTGACCTTGTAACTCTTTCGATTGAAATTGAATCTTCAGATTCGTATCCATCAAATTGACATGTGATAGTCTGAGGAGAAAACAATGCTGGAAATGGTGCTATTGAAAGTAATATACTCCCTCATCTATCATGTTCTCAAATGGTCTGCATTTGGGCAAAGCAGTGGGAGTATGATACCCATATGCTAAAAGTTGAGAAGGTCTAGGGAAGGGGACTTTCATTTTATTCTTTCTTTCTCTCCCTATATATGTATATTCACACAAACATATAAAGTAAAAGTAGAAGAGGTAAATGACATTTTAAATTTATATTAAATTTATATTTATATATAGTGTATATATATGTATATATAAGTATACACACACATACATACATACATATATATATATATATATATATATTTTTTTTTAACCAGACTTGAATTCACTTCCACATATCAAAAAAGGAGAAAATTATGCCTCCTGGTTTTAGGTTTTCAGAATGTACAGATGGAAAATAGTTAATGGAAACCACCCCAATTAGATTTATTTTGCATTGTGCTTCACTGAGTACAGAAGTCATTTAGAACGCTCTAATTTTTTTCCTTTGAGACTATCACAAAACATAACCTCCAAAACAGGGGTGGAGTGGATGAGGGGGAAAATGATCTGCAAATGTTTACTTGAAAGATGCACTTTCCTGCTTAGTTATAGAGTGAAATTGATACCAACCTCCAGATTTGTTGACCTGTTCGTGAGATGGAAACTAAAATGTGAGAAAAAATGGAAGTTATCCCCAATGATAGATTTTTTCCTCTTTCACATGCAGCTAGTGTGAACAATCTAATGACTTGCAAGATCTGCAGACCTCTATATAGTGCTGAAGAATGTCATGTGGAGAAAAGGGCATGCTTTACCTATATCACTGTGCCTTAATCTTCTTAGATTTTTCTACAAAGAAATCATATTAATCAAATCGCCTTTCTGCTGTACAAAAGGTGAAGACTGACTAATACTTGCCTTTGGGTGAAATTGGATATAGAAGAAAATCCTGACTTGAAATAATACCAGACTTTTTATAATCCTGTGTTGCTGGAGTCTTAGTTCAGGATTGCAATTTTCACCTCAGGTTTCGTGAAATTTCAGAGTCCTGCCAGCGAGCCAGATAGGTACTGCACACTTTTTAGAGGCAAAGCAAAACAAGACAAAGCAATACAAAACTCAAAACAAAAAGGACAAAAACAAAGCACTAAATGTATTGAAACATAAAAAGAAATATTTGTTTGAAAATGTTTAGGTTTCATTATGTGTCTTCAAATCAAATAAAGAACAGCAGTTGTATGCTGTCAGTACAAAAAGGCAGAAACTGCTGTTCATCTGGTTCATAAAGTTTGCTGGTTACAACCGAGATACAAAATGTCTACATTGTGAGTTTTGAAAAACTTAATTCAGAATCTATGTATGTAAAATATGGTTACTTCAAAGTGCTTTTCCTGGGAAACTATCTGCTTATTTCAACAATTCACTTATTATTTTTGGAAAGCCATGAAAAAAAATTTTTTTAATCTCTTAGCATATTTGAATAACTTTTGAGGGGAGGCTGACTCTTTGGAAAAGTATGAAGTCATTAAGAATTGAGAGACCATTGTTACTGAGAGTGAAGTAAGTCAGAAAGAGAAAAACAAACATTGCATATTAAAGTATATATATGGAATCTAGAAAAATGGTACTGATGACCCTATTGGCAGGGCAGGAGTAGAGACGCAGACATAGAGAACAGACTTGGACAACAGTGGGGGTTGGAGGGGGTGGGACAAGTTTAACAAGTAGCATTGAAACATATACATTACTGTAGGTTGAACAGATAGCTAGTAGGAAGTTGCCATATAACACAGGGAGCTCAACCTAGTACGCTGTAACAACCTAGAGGGATGGAAGGGGTGGGGAGTGGAGGGGGGGGATTCAAAAGGGAAGGGACATATGTGTACTTACGGCTGATTCACTTTGTTGTGTGGCAGAAGCCAGCACAACATTGTAAAGCATTTATCCTCCAAATAAAAATAAGAATTAAAAAATAAAGAATTGAGAGCCCAGGAATAAACCCAGGCATATATTATCAAGTTATCTTAAATAAAGGTGCCGAGAATACACAATGGGAAAAGGAGAGTCTCTTCAATAAATGGTGTTAGGAAAACTGGATATCCACATGCAAAAAATGGAATCAAATCCTTATTTTACAAAATACCCATACATTAACTCAAGGTGAATTAAAGACATAAACATTAGACTCGAAAGCATAAAACTCCTAGAAGATAACATAGGTGAAAGTTGGTCTTGGCATTGGTCTTGGCAATGATTTCTTGGATATGACACAAAAAATATTGGCAACAAAAACAGAAGTAGACAGTTGGGACTACATCAACCTAAAAAACTTCTGCACAGCAAAAGAAACAATCAAAAAGTAAAATAGATAAAAATGTAACCATTTGAGTGTGAAAAAGTATTTGCAAACTATCTATGTGATAAGGAGTTACTATCTAAAAAATATAAAGAACTCACACAATTCAATACCAAAAAACCAATAAACAATGAAAAATTTGGCATAGGAACTGAATAGACATTTTCCCAAGTGGCCTGCAGGTGAAAAAGTGTTCAGTATCGCTGATCAGGGAAATGCAAATCAAAACCACAATGAAATATCACCTCATAATAGTTAGAATGGCTTTATCAGAAAAGACAAGAGATAACAAATGTTGGCAAGGAAGCAGAGACAAAGGAATCCTTGTACCCTGTTGGTGGGAATATAAGTTAGTGTAATCACTCTGGAATACAGTATGCAGAGTCCTCAAAAAAACTTAAAAATAGAGCTATCATTTGATCCAGCAATCCCACCTGTGTGTATATATCCTAAAGAAATGAAATCAATATCTCAAAGAGGTATCTATATTCCCATGTTCATTGCAGTATGATTCGCAATAGCCAAGATGTGACAGCAACCTAACTCCATTGACTACTGAATAGATAAAGAGAATGTGGTATGTTTATGTGTGTGTATACATTGTTGTTGTTGTTTTTCAGTCACTAAGTCAAGTCCAACTCTTTGTGACCCCATGAACTGCAGAACGCCAGGCTTCCTTGTCCTTCATTGTCTCCCACAGTTTGCTCAAAGTCATGTCCATTAAGTTGGTGATGCTATCTAATCATCTTGTTCTCTGCTGCTCCCTTCTCCTGTTGCCTTCAGTCTTTCCCAGCATCAGAGTCTTTTACAATGAGTTGGCTCTGCATCAGGTTGGCCAAAGTATTGGAGCTTCATCTTCAGCATCAGTCCTTCCAATGAATATTCAGGATTGATTTCCTCTTCAACTGGCTGGTTTGATCTCCTTGCAGTCCAAGGAATTCTTCAAGAGTCTTCTCCAGCACCACAATTTGAAAACATCAAGTCTTCAGCTCTCAGCTTTCTTTATGGTCCAACTCTCACATCCATACATGACTATTGGAAAAACCGTAGCTTTGACTAGACAAACCTTTGTTGGAAAGTGATGTCTTTGCCTTTTAATATGCTGTCTAGGTTTGTCATATCTTTCCTTACAAGGAGTAAACATCTTTTAATTTCATGGCCATAGTCACCATCTGCAGTGATTTTGGAACCCAAGAAAACAAAATCTGTCACTGTTTCCACTTTTTCTCCTTCTGTTTGCCATGAAGTGATGGGACTGGATGCCATGATCTTAGTTTTTTGAATGTTGAGTTTTAAGCCAACTTTTTCAGTCTTCTCTTTCACATTCATCAGGAGGCTCTTTAGCTCCTTTTCACTTTCAGCCATGAGAGTAGTATCATCTGCACATCTGAGGCTGTTGATGTTTCTACCGGCCATGTACACATGTTATTCTGCCGTGAGAAAGAAGGAAATCCTGCCACTTGCAACACAGAGGAAACTGGAGGATATTGGGCTAAGTGAAATAAACCAGACACAGAAATAAAAGTGCTGCAGAATAACCACTCATATGAAGAATCTAACAGTCAGACTCACTCAAGCATTTAGTTGTAGTGTTTCTTCCAATCTAGGAAGTTCCTGATACCACTCCCCCACACTTTTTTTTTTTTGGTCTTTTATGCTCATGACATGTTTTAAGAGTATTGGCCAATTATTTCATTGAATGGCCTTCAATTTAGGTTTGTCTAATATTTCCTCATGATTAGATTCAGAGTCTGCTTTTTTTTTTTTTTTTTTGCCAAAATGCTATAGAAGCGATGTTGGGTAAATATTGCCTTATTGATTATTGACTGTTCGAACACATGATACTTGAATGATGGCATTATTGTGATTGTATTTTCCTTTCCTTTGTTAATGTTATAGGTTTGGTAAATGATCAAACGTCACCAGCGTCTGCCAGATTTCTCCGTTGAAAATAGACCAATTTTGCCTTTGACATTTGAAAGTGTAGTTTAAACAAATGTACCAAACAAGAGTGAGTATATAGTTTTTCAAGGCAATATTATAGGACCACTCACTGAATGTAGAGTTTTATTTGTTAAAGAAGTCTCATTCTTTGCTGTCAAATGACATTATGAGACAAATTTTCTATTTCTCATCATACTCTTGCCTTGCATTTTAGCATCTGTTAATGATAGTTGTCTGAAACAGTTGTAACAGTGGTGTTTGCTGTATGCTGAGTTTTCCACCATTTCTTCTACAGTTAGTGGAATGCTATTGCAAGAAAGTGCTGTCATTATTCATATCAGCAGAGACTACATGACTTCTTATTTTATTCTATGGCGTATATCTTGTTCATTGGAAGGACTGACGCTGAAGCTGAAACTCCAATACTTTGGCCACCTCATGCGAGGAGTTGACTCACTGGAAAAGACCCTGATGCTGGGAAGGACTGGGGGCAGGAGGAGAAGGGGCCAAAAGAGGATGAGATGGCTGGATGGCATCACTGACTTGATGGACATGAGTTTGGGTAAACTCCGGGAGTTGGTGATGGACAGGTGAAGAAGAAATTCATAGGGCCCAATCTCCATTTCAGGCCTGTTCATGCTGATCATGCTCTGGCACCTCTCTAATGGACTCTGAACTCTGTGCTTAGTGCCCGTGGAAATTACAATGGAGGGATAAGACTCCTCTCTGGACAGGGGAATCTCAAAGATTATATCCAGGATACTCAACACCTATGAGAAAACATGCACTAATCACCCCTGGCTCTGGACAGGTCATAAACCCTGGCTCTGGACAGGTCATAAACTTTCTGATAGTAACCTTGGGCTTATCGACTATTAACTATTTGGAATGTAACCTCGGGCTTATTGATTATTGACTGTTCGAACACATGATACTTGAATGATGGCATTATTGTGATTGTATTTACCTTTCCTTTGTTGATGTAAGTTCCGGGTGATTTGGGGTAGTGGGTTTAGACACGTACACATGGGTATAAAAGATCCTCACAAATGCTGGTCGGGGTCCTTGGCTAAGAGGAGACTCTCTGCCTTGGGCCCGCCGGTGTAATAAACTGCACTTCACTATCTGCATTGTCCTTCTGAGTGAGTTTGCTTCCCGGAGCGTGTGGCTACAACACAGGGAGGCCTGGCGTGCTGCAATTCATGGGGTCGCAAAGAGTCGGACACGACTGAGCAACTGAACGGAACTGAATGGCTTATATCTATTACTATAATTATTTATTTTGTAGCTCAAATATTCCCCAAGTTAGCCATGGGGAGACCTTTTAAGTTCAGAGTCCTTATTCTGTACCCTTGCTCTAGACTCCTCTTATTTGTATCCATTTACTTCAGAAAGGCTCCATGCAGTCTGATGTTAATAGATTGTCATTCACGAGGATAACAGGAAGCTTACATTGGCTTCTAAATATAATACCGTGTCCTTCCTAAGGAAAAAGAAAGCAATTTCTAATCTGTCATTTTCCTGATTTATTTGTTTCTGTCACAATTTTTGCTACAAACTTTACATGTGGATGTTTTTCAACTTCATGATAAATAACCTATAGGGATTCAACTATTTCAGTACTTTTAATTATCTTCACTATGATTTAGTCCAACAAACATTTATTTCAAAGCACACTGGCAAGAAAAATTGGGAAATGAAACCTATTCTCTGATTTCAGCCAATTTGCTCTCCAGTGAGGGAGATCAGGGGCTTCCCAGGTGGTGCTAGTGGAAAATAACCTGGGGGTGCCAATGCAGTAGATGTAAGAGATGTGGGTTCGATATCTGGATCAGGAAGATCCTTTTGAGGAGGGCATGGCAAGCCAGTCTAATATTCTTGCCTGGAGAATCCCATGGACAGAGCAGCCTGGTGGGCTATAGTCCATAAGGTCGTAAAGAGTTGGACATGACTGAAGCGACTTAACACTCACAGGGGAGGTCAGACATACATGCAATTATGGTATAGTTATAGCAGGATATGATAAGTATTTGAGCAAAATGTTATGGGAACATAAAGAAGGATGGGATTTATTCCAGCTTGAGGGTAGGGTAGGGTGATGGAAAAGGATTGGGCAAGGAAGAGGGGACATGTGAGATCTTTGAGGTTTAGTAAAGAAGACAAAGGCATTAATGTTCAGCTGAAGAAAGTATCTGTCACATAACTTATTTCATTCACCACTTGGTCTTTATCTTCATTCTTTCTAGAGTGAGTTGCTTTTTAGTTTCAAAAATTCTGAAAAGCGAAAGTCAGAGAGGTTTACATTTTTACAACCAATTGCTGAGACATGCCACTGATGGTGACCTAGAGGCAATAGCCTAGGAGTCTAATGAGAATAGCTAAAGTTTGTGTCACTTTGCATTGTCTAGTCTTGAGAATGGAGAATCAGAGCAAACCTGTGTTGCAAATGTCTTATATAACCCCTGAATTATTCCCCTTTGCTCTTCAGTTCTTTTGGCAGGAGTACAATCACCTCTCATGCTATCTAACTGGGTTCAGAAAGAGGTCCTGTCATGAGAGCCCTTTAGGTGTTATCCAAGTCGGGGAAAAAAATGATGAATTCCAAGACAGTGATTGCATTTTTGAGCAATAAGTGAACATCAAGAGACAGTCTTTGGAAGGTGATGGTAATGGTAGTATGGGAGTCTCATTGTGCTTTCTGTAAATAGTTGTTTTGAAGGGGCTTTGCTCTTTTAGCATGCAGTGCATCCATTGTTGGTATCCCCTTTCCTACGCTGTTTTTGCCCCCCCCCCCCAAAACACTAGTGCTCCTGAACACTAAGGGTGAGGCTGTTTGACTCCTAGAGGTTCTCATCTCAAGGTTTTGATGCCTTAAATTTCCTCAGGTCTGAGACCTGCCTAGAGAGTAAGGCAGAAAGCAGAGCAGCCTGGATGAATGTGAGCTGTAGAAGGAGAAAACTTCTCACAATCTGGTGGAAAGTAAAATAGGAAACGCCATGTGCTTCTGTGTAGAAAATAACAGTGAAGCATCTTAGCATCACAAAAACTTTTCTTGGTAGGGTGTACATTTCCTAATTCATAGCTGAATGAAAGGTGAACTTAATACACATAAAGTACTTAGAAAAGAATTGATTCTGAAAAACTTATGAAGATTATTTATTACTAAATGCTTTCAGTGCTACTGCCACCTAAAGATATGAGAATTGTCCCCTCTTATACTCATTTTATGAAGAATGTAAATAACCAGAAATATGCATATATATAAATAATGATTTTCCTATGTATAATTTGTGTCCCAAACGGTAATTTATATTCCAACTAAGACTGTCTGGATGAGAATTTACTCTTATCCTCTACCATTTGCCTTCTTCCATCTGAGCTTATTCAATAAACATAGAGAATTAAATGTGTACTTTGTGGAACAAAAGAAAGACAAAATTTTCTCAAAGTTTCCCTCAAGTGGTTTAGAAATTGTCACTGATTTTAAGTCCTGAATTGATTTTTTTTTTACACATATGTGGGTATATGTACACATACAAATACAGACTCATCTGAAAGATGAGATATAAATGAGCCTACAAGAAAATAACAAAACTGGTAATACAATGACTATCAAAGCTAGTGCTGCCTCTGTGGAGTAGTTTTGCATTCTATTTGTATCACAATCACCTCTGGGAACTCCTTTCTAGTTGGCTACATCAAGAACAAGAGGCTGCTTGCTTCTTAGTTCCTTAGAGAGTTAGACTGTTTGGCCAGAGTTATGGAAAAGGGATTGTGTCGCAAGTCAAGTTATGGTTTCAGGCCTGCTTCCAAATATTCCTGCTTTGGTTATAGGAGTAAAGAGCGGTGGATTCTTGAAGCAATCTTTTTGGTCAAACAATTTAACAGGCTGTGGGTGGAGTGCCAGTGATTCCATTTCTAAAGGATTTTCCTTTGAAGTGTTTGTTCCTCAGTGTGTTTTTCCAGCCAAACATATGCCTGTGATTTGAAATCAGCTTAAGAATTTTCTTTCACACTTTAGTGTTCATGATTAGTTTGTGGGCATTAAATGATGCGAAATAAACTTGTTTGGCTCCTCAAATCCCTCCAGTGATTTTGCCACTCATGGTTATTCTAAGAGGTGGAGTTTAGTTGTCTCTGACTCTAGATGACATTTGAAAGTTACTTTTTCAATTAATTTATTTCTGGGAAAGGATGAAAGGAAAATATGCTCAAGCTGCATATACTTTGCATTTCTTTTCTAGAGTTTGTTAAAAAATTATTTATTTGTTAAACATTATCTAAGTTCAAAGTTTTTCACTCCATCATGTATGTAGGTGTTCTTCTTGACTAGTATTATGTTTGGCTTATGACGTGAAACTGTGCTCACTGGATTAGATTTAAGATTCATGAACAGTTCAGTTCAGTCACTCAGTCGTGTCTGACTCTTTGCAACCCATGGACTGCAGTAAGCCAGGCCTCCCTGTCCATCACCAACTCCCGGAGTTTATTCAAACTCATGTCTATAGAGTTGGTGATGCCATCCAACCATCTCATCCTCTGTTGTCACCTTCTCCTCTTGCCTTCAATCTTTCCCAGCATCAGAGTCTTTTCCAGTGAGTCAGTTCTTTGAATCATGTGTCCAAAGTATTGGAGTTTCAGCTTCAACATCAGTCCTACCAATGAATATTCAGGACTGATCTCCTTTAGGATGGACTGGTTGGATCTCCTTGCAGTCCAAGGGATTTTCGAGAGTCTTCTCCAACACCACAGTTCAAAAGCATCTGTTCTTCAGTGCTCAGCTTTCTTTATTGTCCAACTCTCACATCCATACATGATCACTGGAGAAACCATAGTCTTGACTAGATGGGCCTTTCTTGGCAAAGTAATGTCTCTGCTTTTTAATATGCTGTCTAGGTTGTTCATAATTTTCCTTCCAAGGAGTAAGTGTCTTTTAATTTCATGTCTGCAGTCACCATCTGAAGTGATTTTGGAGCTCCCAAACATAAAATCTGCCACTGTTTCCTCATCTATCTGCCATTAAGTGATGGGACTGGATGCCACGATCTTAGTTTTCTGAATGTTGAGCTTTAACCCAACTTTTTCACTCTCCTCTTTCATGTTCATCAAGAGGCTCTTTACTTCTTCTTCACTTTCTGCCATAACGGTGGTGTCATCTGCATATCTGAGGTTATTCATGTTTCTCCCGGCAATCTTGATTCCAGCTTGTGCTTCATCCAGCCCAACGTTTCTCATGATGTACTCTGCATATAAGTTAAATAAACAGGGTGACAATATACAGCCTTGATGTACTCCTTTTCCTATTTGGAACCAGTCTGTTGTTCCATGTCTAGTTCTAACTGTTGCTTCCTGACCTGCATACAGGTTTCTCAAGAGGCAGGTCAGGTGGTCTGATATTCCCATCTCTTGAAGAATTTTCCACAGTTTATGGTGATCCACACAGTCAAAGGCTTTGGCTTAGTCAATAAAGAAGAAATAAATGTTTTTCTGGAACACTCTTGCATTTTCGATGATCCAGCAGATGTTGGCAATTGTGGATGTTGGCAATTTGATTTCTGGTTCCTTTGCCTTTTCTAAAACCAACTTGTACATCTGGAAATTCACAGTTCACATATTGCTGAAGCCTGGCTTGGAGAATTTTGAGCATTACTTTGCTAGTGTGTGATATGAATGCAGTTGTGTGGTAGTTTGAGCATTCTTTGGCATTGCCTTTCTTTGGGATTGGAATGAAAACTGACGTTTTCCAGTCCTGTGGCCACTGCTGAGTTTTCCAGATTTGCTGGCATATTGAGTGCAGCACTTTCATAACATCATCTTTTAGGATTTGAAATAGCTCAACTGGAATTCTATCACCTCCACTAGCTTTGTTTGTAGTGGTGCTTCCTAAGGCCCACTTGACTTCACATTCCAGGATGTCTGGCTTTAGGTGAGTGATCACATCATCATGATTATCTGGGTTGTGAAGATCTTTTTTGTATAGTTCTTCTGTGTATTCTTGTCACCTCTTCTTAATATCTTCTGCTTCTGTTAGGTCCATACCATTTCTGTCCTTTATGGAGCCCATCTTTGCATGAAATGTTCCCTTGGTATCTCTGATTTTCTTGAAGAGATCTCTAGTCTTTCCCATTCTATTGTTTTCCTCTATTTATTTGCATTGATCACTGAGGAAGACTTTCTTATCTCTCCTTGCTATTCTTTGGAACTCTGCATTCAAATGGTATATCTTTCTTTTTCACTTCTCTTCTTTTCACAGCTATTTGTAAGATCTCCTCAGACAGCCATTTTGCTTGTTTGCATTTCTTTTTCTTGGGGATGGTCTTGATCCCTGTCTCCTGTACAATATCATGAAACTCCATCTATAGTTCATCAGGCACTCTGGGCAAAGGCTAATTGAGTTATGCCAAGAGAACACACTGGTCATAGCAATCACCCTCTTCCAACAACACAAGAGAAAACTCTATACATGGAGATCACCAGATGGTCAACACCAAAATTAGATTATATTCTCTGCAGCCAAAGATGGAGAAGCTCTATACAGTCAACAAAAACAAGACTGGGAGCTGACTGTGGCTCAAGTCATGAACTCCTTATTGCCAACTTAAGACTTAAATTGAAAAAAAGTGGGGAAAACCACTAGACCATTCAGGTATGACCTAAATCAAATCCCTTATGATTATACAGTGGAAATAAGAAATAGGTTTAAGGGACTAGATCTGATAGAGTGCCTGATGAACTATGGACAGAGGTTTGTGACATTGTACAGGAGACAGAGATCAAGACTATCCCCAAGAAAAAGAAATTCATTGAACATGGGCGAGCAAAAGATTAAAAACATTGAGATTCATCTGTTTCCTGTCTTATTTGGTAGAGGAGAGACTGGTGTATGATAAGGCATTGGGTTCAGGGAGGATAAATTGCCTATGAATCTGTTGGTTTTGTTAATGGTCACTGAAATTCAACTATTGGAGGCTGGAGAAAGAGGCCAAAGTCAGAGTGTTATTTAATTTTTTAATTATTTGTAATTGTTTACTAATTATTCTTAAGTGTGGTGGGACCTCCCGGAAAGGAACCAAGGATGGCTTGTATTCTATACTCTTGGCTTCTTCCAGGGAACTAATTTTCAGATTCTGAAGGACCAATTTTCAGCAGTAGAGACCTTTCTAAAGCCGTCTGTTGATGACTAAGAATGGAAAATCCTTTAACTCAGTCACACATTGCTGTGGACTGAATGTTTGTGTCTGTTTCTCTTGTACCCCACCCCTCCCAACCCATTTCAAATGTTGAAGCCCTAATTTTCAATGTGATGGCATTTGGAAATGAAGCTTTGGTATGTAATTAGGTCATGAGAGTGGAAATCTCCTGAGTGGGATTAATGCTTCATAAGAAGAGACAGGAAGCAACAGTTAGAACTGGAAGCAACAGTTAGAACTGGATATGGAACAACAGACTGGTTCCAAATAGGAAAAGGAGTACATCAAGGCTGTATATTGTCACCCTGCTTATTTAACTTATATGCAGAGTACATCATGAGAAACGTTGGGCTGGAAGAAGCACAAGCTAGAATCAGGATTGCCGGGAGAAACATGAGTAACCTCAGATATGCAGATGACACCACCGTTATGGCAGAAAGTGAAGAAGAAGTAAAGAGCCTCTTGATGAACGTGAAAGAGGAGAGTGAAAAAGTTGGCTTAAAACTCAACATTCAGAAAACAAAGATCGTGGCATCCAGTCCCATCACTTAATGGCAGATAGATGGGGAAACAGTGGAAATAGTGACTGACTTTATTTTTCTGGGCTCCAAAATCACTGCAGATGATGATTGCAGCCATGAAATTAAAAGATGCTTACTCCTTGGAGGGAAAGTTATGACCAACCTAGACAGCATATTAAAAAGCAGAGACATTATTTTGCCAAGAAAGGCCTGTATAGTCAAGACTATGGTTTCTCCAGTGATCATGTATGGATGTGAGAGTTGGACTATAAAGAAAGCTGAGCACTGAAGAATTGATGCTTTTGAACTGTGGTGTTGGAGAAGACTCTTGAGAGTCCCCTGGACTGCAAGGAGATCCAACCAGTCCATCCTAAAGGAGATCAGTCCTGGGTGTTCATTGGTAGGACTGATGTTGAAGCTGAAACTCCAATCCTTTGGCCACCTGATGTGAAGAGCTGACTCACTGGAAAAGACCCTGATGCTGGGAAAGATTGAAGGCAGGAGGAGAAGGTGATGACAGAGGATGAGATGGCTGGATGGTATCACCGACTCGATGGACGTGGTTTTGGGTGGACTCAGGGAGTTGGTGATGGACAGGGAGGCCTGGCATGCTGCAATCCATTGGTTGCAAAGAGTCAGACATGACTGAGTGACTGAACTGAACTGTTCATGAACCTTAAATCTAATCTAGTGAGCACAGTTTCATGTCATAAGCCGAACATAATACTGGTCAAGAAGAACACCTACATGTGATTTATGGGGTCACAAAGAGTTGGACACAACTGAGTGACTGAACTCAACTGGAGTGAATAAGAGACAAAAGGGAGATGATCTCTGTCTGCCATGTGAGGATTCAGAAGAAGGCAGCCATCTGCAAACCAGGAAGAGGGATCTCACCCGATACCTTGATCTTGGACCTTACAGTCTCCAAAAGTGTGATAAAGTAAGCATGTATTGTTTAAGCCAGTGGTCTGTAGTAATATTTTGTTATAGCAGCCTGAACAAAGACACATTAATTTCAGGTCATTCAACATTCAAATAATTTTTCTATTTCTTGGACTAAGGTGACTTCAGAATACCTTTTTGTCCAGGTAATTTTAAAATTTTTATTTTTTTTTTTTGTGTTTAAAAAATATTTTTTTTTTATTTGGGGGATATTGCTTTACAGTATTATATAGGTTTCTGCCATCCAATGTGAATCAGCCCTAAGTATACACATGTTCCCTCCCTCTTGAACCTCCCCCCGACCCCCCACCCCATCCTATCCCTCTCAGTTGTCCCAGAGCACTGCATTGAGTTCCTAGTGTTGTACAACAGATTCCCACTGGCTATCTGTTTTACATATGGTAATGTATGTATCTCCATGCTAGTCTCTCAAGTTCCATACTTTCCTACCACCCCCACGCCCGCCCCACCCTGCTGCTCTTTATATCTGGATCTCTTCCTGCTCTGCATTCGCCTAAATGAGGTGACTGACAACTTGTGGCTCCCGTGATAGGTGGGAGGTACGTTGTTTCTTTCTTGTCATGAAATCACTGTTGGTCTTGTGGATGGACAATCACTGGCTTCACTGCTGGAGGCTGGAGAAAGAAGCCAAGTAGGAGCAGGGACGTCTCACTCCGGAGACCTGCTTAGCCTAAGGACTCTACTGAGTTCTCATTTCCTCTCAGTGTACCTTCGCCATGCTCCATGGAGCCGCTGACATATGACGCCACGATGACAGACTATGATGGATAGTTCATCACATGTTGACTTAGTTAGGAGCTTGGTCCACTTCTCCAGGCTCAAGCCTTGGAAGGCCAGAACTTTCAGAAAGATCACATTCATGATGGGTACTTTAAAAAAAAAATTATTTATTTTTGATTGTCCTGGATCTAGCTGTTGGGCTTTTCTCTGTTGTGGTGCTCGGGCTTCTCGTTGCAGTGGCTTCTTCTGTTGCTGAGCACCAGTTCTAGGGTGTGGGGGCTTTAGGAGTTGCAGCGTGTGGGCTCAGTGGTTGTCATTCCCAGGCTTTGGAGCACAGGTTCAACAGTTGTGGCATACCAGCTTAGTTGCTCCATGGCAGGTGGGATCCTCTGGATAAAGGATCAAATCCATGTCTCCTGCATTGGCAGGTGGACTCTTGACCACTGAGCCACCAGGGAAACCTCCTGATGGGTGATTTTAAACATACAGTGTGTGCCTACATGTATGAGTTTCACTAGTTCATAAAGCTGGTATTTCGGAGAAAAACTAGATTTGTTTTCCCCGTTTTCTTTTTATTTTTGACATCACATTATCTCATCTTCCTTTTCAACTAAATCGGATCTCTATTCCACCTTCCCTCTTGTAAAGACAGTCAGTTGGCATGATTGTCAAATTTGGTGTAGAGTTTCCTTCTTACAAGAGATAGTCTTAATTTATGACATTCATTCTTTCAACACACCTATATTTATAACTTCGGTGTGCTAAGCTTTGTGTGAAGAGGTAATCAGATAATGATAAATATGTTATGGATTTTTGCCCTCAAATAGCTTATAACTGAGGAAGAGACATGGCATAGTAATAATTAACTCTGCTATAATGCATGTTGTTGTTGCTTAGTCACTGAGTTGTGTCTGACTCTTTGGCGACGCCATGGGCTGTAGTCCACCAGGCTCCTCTGTCCATGGAATTTTCCAGGGAAGAATACTGGAGTGGGTTGCCATTTTCTTCTCCAACAGATCTTCCTGACCCAGGGATTGAACCTGGGTCTTCTGTGTTGCAGGGAGTTTTTTTTTTTTTTTTTGCCACTGAGCCACCTGGGAAGCTGTCTATAATACGTAAAATGATATATTAATAACACAAATAAAATGCTATAGGGACTCAGAGGAACTTTGTCCTTTCTTGCTTGGTACCCGTCTTTCTGCTGGGTGACTTGTTCTGGCAAGGCAGCTGGTGGGGAACAACATCTGAAGCATATTCAGACTATGCTATGCTACTACAGGAACTGTAGCCTCACTCTTGAAAGACTGAGGGTTAGTCCAATCATGGTGATGCATCCTGGTAAGTATATTGTTGTTCCCAGATTTTGAAGGAAACTAATTACAGTGTTCTATTTGGAATGAGGGAGTTTTAAGAAATACAGAGATGGAAAGAGAAGAAAAAGAGAGTACAGAATGGTTCTAGAATTTCCACATAGGACATGCTTGGGGTGGCTGTCAGGGAGGGGGGACAGGGGAATTTCCTCTAATATTTGTATAACCGACCCAGTTGTTTGCCTAGGATTGTACATTTATTTGGGGTGGCTTGGAAGAGGCTACTGAATATTATGATCTCAAGTCATTTCTTATTATTTCCACTCTTGGTAAATTGCTCAAAAAGGGAACAAATAACTTTTATTAGGATGTAATTTATTAAGGAGCATCTTCATATGCAGGACCTTTTCCCAATTTTAGAACTGAAGCTCTGGCATAGAATTTTAGAAAGTCCTGACATGAAGATTTGTTGAAAGGAGCTGCACTTGACTCCAAGAGAATGCAGTATCTTATCTCAGATATAATTTAAATAGATGAGTTTATGTATTTCAAGGAAACACTCTCTCTAGCCTCAAGGAAACAGAATCAGGTGGTGCCCAATCAACCTACAATTATCCTTCTGTCTTACTAGCCCACTACCTGCTCCATGCTTTTTGTCTCAGTGCCTGCAGTGATGGTGGCAAAAAATGAAGAGAGTTGGGGGCCAGTGCTTTTGGATCCTTCCTGAAAACCCCCTGGTTAGTTGAATCATTAAATGTCTCTCCACTCGGCCTGCTCAGCGTTGCACTGCCCTGGATCATATCCACAGTTCTACCTTTGATTCTAAACTGAAGTTAGAGTTGCTTGCTCCTTTTGGCACATTTTCATATCACGAGCACAGTCTGTGGTATGTCCATCTGCACAGCTATCTAAATAAGAGCAGACTTGTGGGGAGTGTGGCCGAGAGTTCACTTAAGACCCTTCAGAGGCTCCTGCTGGCCTCTTCCAGACTGGCAGCTGCAAAGGAGGTTAATCATGAATGTATCAAATACGGTAGAGTGGTCTGGTCACACATTACGCCTGGGAGTGTTGAGTCCTGCTCGTAGTCAAATGCCTGGTACTGTTTTGGTGACTTGGGCTTTGAGTTGTGTTGACTTGTCAGTGGGACAAGTCAACAAACCTTAGCTAAATAGTTGTGGTATATATTAGGAATGTTAGATAAGGCAGTTCCATGTAGCTCCTATCATTGTGCATTCTTGGATTGAAAATAAGCCAGTCTCTCAGCAGTTTGAAGTGAATGCCTTAGAACTGGCCCTTTGAACACCATAAGAATGAAAATGATATGTGGAGACACTTTGAAGACACTCTGACTTGCTAATGTAAAAAATATGAAGGATCTAGATGTTTGCTAGGAAAATACAAGTGGGAACCAAACTATACTTAAAACATCTTTCTGACATTTCCCAGATGGTTACCTAAGTAATTGAAGTTATAACTGCTTTAGTTTGATGTGTCAGTGTATACTCTGCAAGCTATTATGGAACCCATGATGTTCCCAGTCTGCAATCAATAGCAATAGTGAGAAAAAAGAATTAATTGTTAGCATTGATAAACATTTAATTAAGGCCTGTAAAAAAGCAATTGCTTGCATGCACATGATTCATTATCAGATTTTTATCATTTCATGATCAAATCTCCAAAGAAGCACATGCCAGTTACAAACTAAATCTAGAAAGTTTTCCAAGGACCAGTCACCTATTTAATATCTTGCATAAAATTGAGGATGGTTTCAGCAGCTAATCACAGGCTGAGCCTAGTATACGGAGCAAAGTCTATGGAAGAAGAATTGGTGGATTGGAGAGGCAGTGGAATGAGAAGAGAGGGGGACAACTTCTCTTGATTCTTATTCATTTCCTTCCATTCTTTTTTTCAAAAAAGTATATATTTTTAATTGAAATAGTGTTTACATACAAATTATGTTCATTTCAGGTGTAGGACATAATGATTTGACATTTACAGTTATAGAATAAAGCAATTAAACAAATGTTTATTTGTTTATTTTGCTGCACGGGGTCTTAGTTGCAGCATGTGGAATCTTTGATCTTCATTGCAACAGGTGAAATCTATTTCCCTGACCAGGGATTGAACTTGGGCCCCCTGTGTTAGGAGTGCAGAGTCTTAGCTACTGAATTACCAGGGAACTATCCCCCGCTTCCATTCTTATATTCCATTCTACTTGTATTTTCAGTTAATATCTCTAGTAAATGTCCTTCAGACCTATATTTTTGTCTCTAATTTCTCTGAACCTTCCAGATGGCTTCTGGGAATTTCCACCTAAATTCCCAAGCTTCTAAAACCTAATATACAGTATTTCATCTTCCTTGACAATGTGAGTTTTCCTTTAAACTTCCCACTTGTGTTAATACCAGCAGTTATTAGTTACTGGCTTTGACATCTGAGAGCCATGTTTCACTGGCCATTTTCTCTTGTTTGTCCATATCCAAATAGTTCTTAAATCATACTTATTCTTCCTTATCATCATCTCTTTGATTTGCTCACTTCTTTCTAGTCCTGTGGTGACCCCTTCAAAAGTTTGCATCCTTACTATAGCTTTTGATAACCTTCTAGTTAGAAGTCTCCCTACTTGTAGTTTCTCTTTCCACTAAATGGGACAGTAGCTTACCACAAAGCTCATTGTATGCCCTAATTTGGGCTTCTCTGGTAGCTCAGATGGTAAAGAATCTGCCTTCAATGCAGGAGAACCCTGTTTGATTCTAGGGCTGGGAAGACCCCTGGAGAAGGAAAAGGCTACCCATGCCAGTATTCTTGGGCTTCCCTCGTGGCTCAGATGGTAAAGAATCCGCCTGCAATGCAGGAGATATGGGTTCCATCCCTGAGTTGGGAAGATCCCCTGGAGGAGGGCATGGCAACCCACTCCAGTATTCTTGCCTGGAGAATCCCATGGATGGGGGAGCTTGCAGGCAACAGTACATGGGGGTCGCAAAGAGTCAGACATGACTGAGCAACTAAGCACAGCGCAGCATGGCCTAATTCAGCGTCTCTTCGTTTGTTGTTGTTCTTGTTCAGTGGCTAAGTCATGCCTGACTCTTAATGGCCTCATGGATGGCAGCACGTCAGGCTTCCCTGTCCCTCACTATCTCCAGAGTTTGCTCACATTCACACCCACTGAGTCGGTAATGCTATCTAACCGTCTCATCCCCTGCCGCCCCCTTCTCCTTTTGCCGTCAGTCTTTCCCAACACAGGATCTTTTCTCGGCTCTTCACATCAGGTGGCCAAAGTATTGAAGCTTCAGCTTCAGCATCAGTCCTTCCAATGAAATTCAGGGTTGATTTCCTTTAGGACTGACTTATTTGATCACCTTGCAATCCAAGGGACTCTCAAGAGTCTTCTTCAGCACCACAATTTGAAAGCATCAGTTCTTCAGTACTCAGCCTTCTTTAGGGCCCTTCATTACCCATTCCGGAGAAGGCAATGGTAAGCCACTCCAGTACTCTTGCCTGGAAAATCCCATGGATGGAGGAGCCTGGTTCTTGGGCTGCAGTCCTTGGGGTCGCTAAGAGTCGGACACTACTGAGCAACTTCACTTTCGCTTTTCCCTTTCACACATTGGAGAAGGAAATGGCAACCCACTCCAGTATTCTTGCCTGGAGAGTCCCAGGGCTGGGGGAGCCTGGTGGGCTGCCGTCTATGGGGTCGCACAGAGTCAGGCACGATTGAAGTGACTTAGCAGCAGCAGCAGCATTACCCATTCAGTAAAATACTTATCCTTCAGCTTAGCATTCACAATTGTCTACAGTCTGTTGCAATGTCAATGTAGTTTTCCTTTTTTTCTATACTGGAGACTAATAATGAAACAAAGACTTGCCAAAAGAAAAACAAACTCAGGGAATTTGTATATATATGAGAAGAAACATAAGAAGGAAAATGATTCATGATGAAGCACAAAATTATAGGAAGGAATGAAGATCAGCAGAACAAGTAAACATAAAGAATATTGACTACAGTAACGATGGTAAGAATGTCTCTGTGTTTTATAACATGTGGAAGTAAAATATATGGCAGGAGTAGCACAAAGGGCAAGAGGGAGGAAAAGGGTTGTTTTCAGTTTGGTGCATTAGTAAGGGCATGGTAAGAGCGTGAGTTCAGTGTATAATCATTCAAGAATTATTAAGATGATGTTCAGAAAGCTGATGTAGCTACAGGACAGGGAGTTACTGATAAAGGAAAGGGATTTACTGATACTAAGGTCCTACTCCTTATCACTTTTACTTCAGACATTAGATGGTTTCCTTTTTGCAGTAAATCATGATGGAAACATGGTATTTGTGTCAGAAAAAAAAAATGCAACGTTTGTAATGTAAGCCAGAAGACTTGATGAAGCAAATGTCTATAATGTCTTGCATGAAGAAGACAGGATTTTCTTAAAAACTTATGGGAATCTATGATTAATGGAATTATCTGGAAAAATAAAACTCAGAAAAAAGTCATACAATTAACTGCTATATGTTGATGAAAACACCACATTATATTTTGGAAGGCATAAACACTAGTACTGAAGTGCACTAGAGACAGGGAACTGTGCTGTGCTTTGCCCTGTCCTAGTCATGAGCTGTGATGAAGGAAAAAAAGGAGATATTGCAGTTTCTATGTCAGCTACCAAATGAATAATATACAAAGCCAATAGAGGAGCTAAATATGAGTAAGTGACTAAACAACAAAAACAACAACAAAAGCATAGTTGATTAGTCCAAAAGAAGGCAGAATAAAGGACAAAAAACAGATGGGAAAAATATCAAAAGATAACCTAAACCTAGTATATCCGTAATTATATTAAATGTAACTGGACTAAGCACTCCAGCTAAAAGGCATATATTGTCAGTCACTTAAGTTCAAGTGGATTCTAATGCTACATTTTTTGCTCCCCCGTGTTTTGTGTTTTTGATGTCATATTTTATACCTTTTTTGTCTATCCCTTAATTGTTTGCTGTAGTTATTATTTTTGTCTTTCTGTCTTCATACTAACTTATTTAAGTGGTTGACGCATAGCCTTCACTATATATTTGCCTTTACCAGTGGAGATATTCTGTTCCTATAATTTCTGATTTCTTCTTGTGGCCTTTTCTTTTTCACTTTAAGACAAACTTTTAACACTTCTTTTAAGGTGGGTTTAGTACTGATGAAGTATTTTAAGTTTTGCTTGTTTGAGAAGCCCTTTATTGCTCCTTCAATTCTGAATGATAACCTTGCTAGGTAGTGTATCCTAAGGTTATAGGCTTTTCCTTTCAGCACTTTAAATACATCATGGCACTCCTATCTTGCCCTGAAAACCTTTTGGGGTTCCCTTGTATGTTACTCTTTTTTTTTTTTCTCTTGTTGCCTTTAGAATTTTCTCTGTAACTTTTGTCATTTTAATTATGATATTTCTTTGTGTGGGTCTCTTTGGGTTTGTCTTGTTTGGGGCTCTGTAATTCCTGTACCTTGATGTGTTCTTTGTTATGTTTGGGATATTTTCAGCCGTAATTTCATCAAATACGTTTTCAACCCTATTCTCTCTTCTTCTGGGACTCCAATAATGTGTATGTTGTTATGCTTGAGGACCCTTATGCTATTCTCATTTTAAGATAATTGTTTTTCTTTTTGCTGTTCTGATTGGGTGATTTCCATTATTTTATCTTCCAGACTGTTTCTGTATCACCTTTCTGCTGTTAATTTCCTCTAGTGTATTTTCATCTTAATGACTATATTCTTCAGTTCTGGCCAGTTATTTTTTTTATAGTTCTTTATTAGAATTATCACTGTATTCAACTATTCTTTTCCCTGTTCAATTAGTATTCTTATTACTGTTGCTTTGAATTTTTATCGGATAGATTATTTATCTCTGTTTCATTAAATTTTCTTCCTCAGATATTTTTTCTTGTTCTTTAATTTGAATCATATTCCTTTGTCTTCTTATTTGGTTTTACTTTCTCTGTCTCTGTAAAATTAAGTGAAATAGTTACCTTTCCCCGCCTTGAGGTCCTGTCCTTTTGTGGGAGCATCTCTGTGTAGTCCGCATGTGTGTCCAGTGGCTTTGATGGGAGACCTGCATCTGAAGTGAGCATGGTCTGCATCTTCTTCAGCCACCATCTTGGTGGAGTTAGAGTTGGAGGAGCTAGAGCTAGAGCCCGTTGCAAGCCAGGGTTTCTCCTGTGCTTAATGGCCATCAGTACCCTGATGCTTTTGAGCTGTGCTGCTGGAGAAGACTCTTGAGGGTCCCTTGGACAGCAAGGAGATTAAACCAGTCCATCCTAAGGAGATCAGTCCTGAGTATTCATTGGATTGATTGGGAAGGACTATTGCTGAAGCTCCAATATTTTGGCCATGTGATGTGAAGAGCTGACTCACTGGAAAAGACCCTGATGCTGGGAAAGATTGAAGACAAAAGGAGAAGGGGGCAACAGAGGATGAGATAGTTATATAGCATCACTGACTCAAAGACATGAATTTGAGCAAGCTCTAGGAGATAGTGAAGGACAGGGAAGCCTGGTGTGCTGTAGTCCATGGGGTTGCAAAGAGTGGGACATGATTTAGCCTCTGAACAACAGCAACAACAAACCCTGTTGAGGGCCAGGGGTTAGCACTGCGGAGCTGGAGTAGGAGCCCTTGGGGAGCTGGATCTTTCATGGGTCTCTGCATTGGTTTGAGATGTGGCTGGGACCTGAGGGCTTGGGACTACACTTCTGTGCTAGTTTCACATTTCCCCCAGTGTATGTGCCTTGCTTAGAGGCTGGCTTGGGGCTGGAGGGCTTGGTGCTATACCACAGACCGGGCCCTCGCGGCTCCCAAGTGTGTGTAGGCATGTGTGCTCCTGCGATGATGGCCTCTGCCCTGGAGCTAGCTTCACTCCCCGAGTGTGTGCAGGGTGTGCAAGCTGGAAATGGCAGCCTCCACTCTGGTCAGAAGCTGGCCCCGTGTCCTCCACGTGTGTGCACTCTTATGGGCAATGTTCGTCTCCCCCTTAGTGGAGAGCAGTCTCAGAGCACAGGGCCTGGAGCAGTGGCTCAGTGTGGCCTGGCATGCACATGGGGATGGTCCCAGCACACAAGGCAGTCTTCAGTCTGCTGCCTCCATGCTGTTACTGGGGGGAAGCAAGCGTGTGTGCCCTCTCTTCAGGAGCAGAGTCTCGGTGACTTGTAGCCCTCCAGTAAGCCCTACAGGCTTTCCAGCCCGCTAAGGGGACTCATCTTCCAGATGTGGACCCCAGGACTGGCATGCCTAATATGTCGCTTAAATCCCTCCCTCCCCAGGGGGATCCTCTAATCTGTGATATTCCCCTCTTCTTCTGTGCCCCCTGCCAGGGCTGTGGGTGCCGACACACAGGTTGCCTCTCCCCCCTTACTACCAGACTGAGTGTGAATCTTTACAGCCTTGTTTGCAGAAATGTTCTGCTGGCCCCCAGGTCAATTTTAGCAAGAATATCTCTCTCTATGGTTGTAGTTTTGATATGTTCATGAGAGTTGGTTAGCCCAGTATCCTCCTACTCTGCCATTTTGATCTCCTGGTAGCACGCTTCCTGATACATCTTGGATCAAAGAAGAAATTGAAATTAATATCAGAAAACATTTTGAGCTGAACTATAACAGCAGCAAAAACCTACCAAGACTTGTAGATGCATCGACAACAGTGCTTGGAGGAAAATTAATGCATATGGTAGGAAAGTAGAGAGGCTGACAATCTATTTTGTAATCTCAGGCATCTAGAGAAAAAAAGATCAAATTAAATCTAAAGAAAGTAGGAGGAAGCAATTAATAAAGATAAGAACTGAAGCCATTGAAATAGAAAGTGTTTACTTGTTTCACAAGTTACTTAAGTTTCCTCATCTGTAAAACAAGGATAAAGGTCAAACCTACTTCACTGGATTGCTGTGAGGATTAGACAAACTAATACATGTAAAATATCTTTAAACTGTGCTTTCCATATGGAAAACAACAGATATTACCTGCTGCTGCTGCTGCTACTACTACCGTGTGTCTACTGTTATTACAGGATGAGTTGTTAGGCACATATTCTTTCTTTTTAGAAAAAATGGTGATCACATGGAGTCTACACAGGAGTCTAAAGATTCTAAAGCAACTGGAGCTGAGCTTGCCAATTTATCCAGGGACATTGCTATGCCATAGGAGGTGGTATGTGATAGAGTACCCTTTTCACAGTAAATCACATCCTATTACCCCTCTGCTGAAAGTCTTCGTATTACTCTTAAGGTAAAGTCCAAACTCCTTACCATGGTCAACAGGGATGCATTATCTGACCTCTGCCTGTGTCTTTAACTTTATCCTCTTTCCTCTCCTCACTTCAATCCAGATATTTGCCCTTACGGAGTCTTTTCACTGTCTGTTTCCTTTAATTAGAATAGTGTTTCTTCATCTCCTTGCATAGAAAATTCCTTCTTTTTCAGGAGTCAGCTTAACTGTCATCTTTCCAGAGAGGACTGCCTGACCTCCCTATTTGTGGTTGGTTGGATTTCTCTCTACCCTTTGTTGTTTTCTATCCCAGCAACGATTGGTTTCCTTCATAAACAGTCTCAAGAACCTGCAATTATTTGTGAGTTTACTTGTACACAGTCTCATCCTCTAAACTGTTACCGTCATGAGATGGGGTTCTAGCCTGTCTTGTTCAGCATGCCAGGATAGCGTCTGGTACAGTGCATTCAGAGTATTTCTTGAATGAATGCCTGCATCTGATAGGACTGCTCTCTTGAGGGGGTGGTTGTACTTTGGGACACCTTTGAACTTTAAGACCCCGAACCTGTGCTGTGACCATTCTATTGCTTATCCGAGGGGAGAAAAGTGGTCAAGTCCAGGAAGAGTTAGGCCACTTCCTCTATATTGGTGAATTTGTGATGCCACAGGTTTCCCTTCTTGGTGGAGCTGTCAGATAATAACACTGATCATCTTCCTTGAACACCCACTGTGAGTCTTTGCTATGTAGCTTCTTGGTTTTACTATCTAATCCTGCGCTAAAGGACTTTTAGCAGGCCCTAGAGAAGAAAGAAGGTATTAATTAAAATGATGCTCACCCTTAAATTTGACAAATAACAGGCTTCTGGCTGTCACTAGCCAACACTGTTAGCACTAAATTAGATGTCTGTTACGGTTGTTCAGGCAAGTTGTTTCATTGATCTTGGCACTGGTTCTCCTGCTCTGGAAGAGATAAATCATCGCTGAGAAAGACGGTGTTCTCCTAGGAGTCCTCCCAATGTTAGCCTCCGGCCATGAGATGCGGCCGGAGGAGCGTGCTCTTCCAGCAGAGAAGTCTCCTCCTGTTGTGTCTGAGCGGTTCACTCCCCACCGGTCATGTCCGCCTCACCAAGCATGGACACTTCCCGATAAACCCGCGCTGACTGTGCCATTCGATACCTGCCTCTTACTTCAGTGACTCAGTCTCCCGTCCTCTTTATAGCCGAAGATGCCATATAACTGATTGTAGCTGGGTAATTGCTCTAGTATCTATGGAAACATGTATGTTTCTAATAGAAGGGCATTGTTTTTTTTTTTTTTTTCAGAACAATATTACCTTAAAGAGTCATATTTATGATGACTGATTTAAAACAGACACTTGTTTACCCAGGAGAGGTTTAGATACTGGTGAAATCTGGTCTGCATCAAATTAGGATGCCTTTTAGTCAGTTTGAATGAAAGAAAGAAAACAAAGTGAATTTGGGGATAGGGAGCACAAAATAGTATGACTTATGCATTTGGATAAAAGGAGGTCGACGCTGGTTTAAAATTAGGCAAGCTACTTAATATACTTCTGGGCTTCAGGCTCCCACAGTCCCCTAGCTGCACTGCTCTGGTATTTGAAGGCAAGTGATCCTGACACTTGTGGAAAAGAATGTCTTGCTTATATTGTGCACTGAGCCCTGGGGCCTTCCCACGTCGCTTTAGCAAGGGCAGCCATCCGCCTGGCTCCTTCTGCCTGTCGAGAGTAGCTTTAGACTAGAGAGGTTGAAAATATGGTCAACTCACGTCTGGAAAGCCCTTTTATTTTTAGACTACCCTTTTTTATTAAATAAGCTTTAAGCTGAATTCTGTATTCAAAGAAATTAATTTTATCTCACAACACTGAGCTCCAAATGTAGGAGAAATAAGCTCAAAAGGAAAACATAAGTTCTGTATGAAAACGGTCTTTTTGAACCTGCTAGCAAACCCATTAAAACTATGAATTTCATTTCTGAAAGGAGATCATCTCTTTCACATATCACTCCGGATGTGATCTCCTGTCATCTTTTAGATGGGTGTCTGCTCACATTTCTGATTTTATTAATTCCAATTCAACTAACCCTGAAAAATCTTCCCAGTGGAAACTCCCTCTCTGGAGGTGGTTTCCATCTCTCAGAGATGATATGATTCTGTGGAACCTTTATTATTCTGTCAGCGAGGGCTGGTGTAGGAAAGATCTATAGAGAGACTTCCGTCATGATCCTCCCAATTATGTGACAGATGGAACGAAGACCATAAAGCCTTGTCCTTGGAAAAGAAGGGGAAGTAGTCTTGCACCTTGGTTTTCTTACCAAGTCATGGCTACCGCGAGGAGCCTGGATTTGCAGTCAGGACTTGATGAGTTCAAGTCCCAAATGTGTTGCCGTAAACTTCAGTGCCGTTATTGTTAATTTTCTTTACTGTTAATATTAACCATCTGATAGTGTTGTTGTGAAGATTAGATGAGACCACGCGTCAAAGGGTGATGCAAATGGAAGGAATGGTTATTACTACTACAGGCTCTTTATAGCTCTAGCTGATTTTCTACCTCAAGTTCAGTGTTGTTGGACATTAGTTGTCTTCCCTTATTTTGCTGGTAGTAGCAGAAATAGTCAATGGATAAATGGGTCTTCAATTACAGTCTTTTCTTGGGACTGACCCATTCCTAAATCCCTGCAATATATCTGTACACTACAGGCATTAGAAAAGATATAGAAAAATGCTACCAGTAAACCACAGGATCCCCTGGCCTGCATCACCCGTGGTCTGCCAAATCTGGACTTAAACTCAAAATAGCATTTCTTTTAGACTTACAGACAAATTGAAAAGAAAAAGTAGCTCTCAGTTGAAGCCTGTGATGAATCAGTGCTTTATTTTATACTTTTCTTTTGAAAGTTATTTTTAAAAGAGACAAGTGATACTTAATAAAGCTTCCCATGCTCGCTCAATAACAGTTAACGGGTCCAGGTCTGTGACTATAATCTTCAATTGATGGATGTTTGGTTTCCATCTATCAATAGCTTGTCTAAGGGAAATTATATTTAGGAACAGTTATCTAAGAAACATGCTCCCTGCCCACCCACTTGTATATTTTATCTTTGGATTTAGTTAGATGGCTGAAGGCATATGTTACTTTAGCTTCTAAAGAATGAATACCCTTCCATGAACCATACCAATACATTATGTCCTCAGCTTTTTAAGAAAGTTGTTATAAGAAAAGGCATATGAAATCAACTTTTGATTTATTTTGTGAAAATGCTCTTGAGAACACTTAGTGTCCCCTATATAAAGTCATAGATGAGAGGATTTTTTTTGAGAACTTAATACCAGGAAAAGCTTTGCCTTCTCCGAGGTACTCTAGTAAACAATGTGTGCTCAGCGGCTAAGTCATGTCTGACTCTTTGCAACCACATGGACTGTAGCCTGCTAGTCTCCTCTGTTCATGGGATTTCCCAGGCAAGAATACTGGAGTGGTTTGTGATTCCTTTCTCCAGGGGATCTTCCTGACGCAAGGATGGAACCTGCATCTCCTGTGTCTCTTGCATTGGCAGGCAGGTTTTTACCACTGAACCACTGGGAAAGCCCAGTGAACAATGATACTTAAGTAATTATTTGGTGTACTTGCTTGCCTTTCAGCTTCCAAAGAGCTTGAAGCAAAATTTGAAGTTCAATGATGGCATCAGTGTTTACTTTAATAGATAGCCTATTTGCATATCACTTTTTAAAACCTTGCTAGATTGTTATTCATATCTTTTGTTGTAAGCCATATCAAATGGTTTTTGAAAAGAAGCATTATGTAAAGAGAAATGAAATAGTAGCTGTTAAAAAGGACTTAAACAAGAGAAGAGAAAGAGGGATAAGAACCATCATCCTTGTCATCATTATCGTAGAGGGGGCTATAATTACTTATGAATGTAGGAAAAGAAACTAATAGTAACTTTCACTTGTATTAAAATGTTTTTTAAAAAACTAGAAAACATTTATACATTAGAAAAATACAGAGAAAACTATAACATGCACCTATGTATTGTTGTTATCTAGTCACTAAGTCAGGTCCAACTCTCTTGTGATCCCATGGACTGCATGCAGCCCACCAGGCTCCCGTGTTCAAGGGATTCTCTGGGCAAGAATACTGGAGTGGGTTGCCATTGCCTTCTCCAGGGGCACCTATGTTCCTATTATTCGAATTTAACATATATTAGTATTCACCATTTTTTGTTGAGATAAAAAAATTTAAAGCAAAAATTACAATATAATCAAAGCTTATTTCTTTCATCCCGTCTCTGTCCTGAGGCTATCTGTACTCTGATGTGAACTTTCTAACTGGCCATTTGTATATTACTACATGTATCTGTCTGTAGCTTTTTCTTTTTCTTTTCACTAGCAATGCTTTTGATTTTTATCCATGGAAATCATTGTAATTCATGTTAATTGCTAAATTCCGTCATATGATCATACCACAGTGTGTTTCATTCCTTAACTGAGGACAGTTAGGATTTTTCCAGTTTCCTAATATGGCAAGCAGTACTGCTTTGCTCCTGTTTCTTTGTACATAAGTGAGAGAATTTCTCTAGGGTATGTGCCTCGAAGGGAAATTGCTCGATCATAGGTCTTCATTCATTCAGCAAATAATGCAGTGTCCATTATTTGCCATGTACCATTCTAGGTGGGTTTCTTGGTGGCTCAGTAGTAAAGGACCCACCTGCAATGCAGGAGACGTGGGTTTGACCCCTATGTAAGGAAGAACCCCTGGAGAAGGGTATGGCAACCCACTTCAATATTCTTGCCTGGAGAATCCCACGGACAGAGGACCTGGGGACTGCAGTCCTTAGGGTCACAAAGAGTGGAGCATGACTAAAGTTACTGAGCATGCATGCACAATTCTAGGCATCTTTTGTTGCCTGTCTACAGATACTACAGTGAATAAGATTGCATGAACCATTCTGGGGGTGCACTGGAGGAAAAGTAGACAATAAAATAATAAATAAACAAAATAAATGTATGTTAGATAGTGAAAATGCTCTGGAGAAATAATAAGCCTAGCAGGTAATAAGTATGTAAATGAAAAGGTATGCAATTTTATAAAAGGTGGTAAAGGGTAACTCATTATGGTTTTAATTTTCATATCTTATGAGTGATAAGAAGCATCTTTTCATACATTTAAAACTGTTCATATTTTATGCGCCCCTTAAAAATTCCTGTGTTACATTGTGTTGATTTAAATCCTTTAATTTCAAATGCTCTTTAAATATATACAAACTAAAACTAGACATAAACTTCTAGAGCTTTCAGTTCTTATAGCTTTGTAGTTCTTATAAAAACAAATGTAAAAATTGCATAAACTCTGTCCTCTGCAAAGCCAAAAACCTTTAAGCTAGCCTGCATAGTTCAATGTCTTACGAAGTCTTAGTGACTGCGGCTCTCTCCTGGGCTCGGTCTGCCTTCCCCACTGGGTGTCACGAGGTGATGCAGCTCTCTCACCACTCTTCTTTCTGAATGGTTTCTGACTGCAACGTCTTTGTTCCTCCAGCACACTCTGAAGTCATCTGGCCCACAGCTAGTGCAAAAGCCTCATTTACCTCTGAAGTCTATCTCTGAGCATTGTTAATTAGCTGAAGGCAATTAAAGTAGGACTAATTGGCACAAATCTGATTGCAGACACAAAGACAGACTGGGCCTGTGAGGAGGCATCTGGGTACGTGTGGCTCAGTTCAATTCAGTCGCTCAGTCGTGTCCGACTCTTTGTGACCCTATGGACTGGAGCATGCCAGGCTTCCCTGTCCATCACCAACTCCCAGAGCTTGCTCAAACTCGTGTCTATCTGCCAGTGATGCCATCCAACCATCTCATCCACTGTCGTCCCCTTCTCCTCTTGTCTTCAATCTTTCCCAGCATCAGGGTCTTTTCAAATGAGTCTTTGCATGAGGTGGCCAAAAGACTGAAGTTTCAGCTTCAGCATCAGTCCTTCCAATGAACAGCCAGGACTGATTTCCTGTAGGATGGACTGGTTGGATCTCCTTGCAGTCCAAGGGACTTTCAAAAGTCTTCTCAACACCACAGTTCAAAAGTATCAGTTCTTTGGCGCTCAGCTTTCTTTATAGTCCAGCTCTAACATCCATACATGACTACTGGAAAAACCATAGCTTTGACTAGTTGGACCTTTGCTGGCAAAGTAATGTCTCTGCTTTTTAATATGCTACCTAGGTTGGTCATAGCTTTCCTTCCAAGGAGTAAGCGTCTTTTAATTTCATGGCTGCAATCACCATCTGCAGTGATTTTGGAGCCCCCCAAAATAAAGTCTCTCACCATTTCCATTGTTTTCTCATCTATTTGCCATGAAGTTATGGGACCGGATGCCACGATCTTAGTTTTCTGAATGTTGAGCTTTAAGCCAACTTTTTCACTCTCCTCTTTCACTTTCAATCAAGAGCCTCTTTAGTTCTTCTTCACTTTCTGCCATAAGGGTGGTGTCATCTGCATATCTGAGGTTATTGATATTTCTCCTGGCAATCTTGATTCCAATCTGTGCTTCATTCAGCCTGGCATTTCGCATGATGTACTCTGCATATAAGTTAAATAAGCAGGGTGACAATATACAGCCTTGACTTACTCCTTTCCTGATTTGGAAATAGTCTGTTGTTCCATGTCCAGTTCTGACTGTTGCTTCTTGACCTGCATGCATATTTCTCAGGAGGCGGGTCAGGTGATCTGGTATTCCCATCTCTTAAAGAATTTTCCACAGTTTGTTGTGATCTACACAGTCAAAGGCTTTGGTATAGTCAATAAAGCAGAAATAGATGTTTTTCTGGAACTCTCTTGCTTTTTCAATGATCCAGCAGATGTTGACAATTTGATGTCTGTTTCCTCTGCCTTTTCTAAATCCAGCTTGAACATCTGGAAATTCATGGTTCATATACTGTTGAAGCCTGGCTTGAAGAATTTTGAGCATTACTTTATTAGCATGTGAGATGAGTGCAGTTGTGCAGTAGTTTGAGCATTCTTTGGGATTGGAATGAAAACTGACCTTTTCCAGTCCTGTGGCCATTGCTGAGTTTTCCAAATTTACTAGCATATTGAGTGCAGCACTTTCACAGCATCATCTTTTAGGATTTGAAATAGCTCAACTGGAATTCCAACTGAAATGCTATTTCAACCGGAATTCCAGTTTATGTGTGATTAGCCAGATGATTTAGAACAAGCTTACTTTAGATTATCAGTGAAATGAATACTCTATCAAATCCTTAAAAGCATACTCCACTGAGAATATGCCAGTCTCCCCAAATGGGTCACCTTACCCCAGTGTGAGCAACTCTGATCTAACATAGATTTATTTATTTATTTTCTTTACATTATCGTGTTGGTTTTGCCACACATTGACATGAATCTGCCATGGGTATACATGTGTTCCCCTTCCAGAACCCCCTTCCCACCTCCCTTCTGATTCCATCTCTCTCGGTCATCCCGGTGCCCTAGACCTGAGCACCCTGTATCAAGCATCAAACCTGGGCTGGCAATTGATTTCACATATGATAATTTACATGTTTCAATGCCATTCTCCCATATCATCCCACCCTTGCCCTCTCCCATAGAGTCCAAAAGAGTGTTCTATACATCTGCGTCTCTTTTGTTGTCTCGCATGCTGGGTTCTCGTTACCATCTTTCTAAATTCCGTATATATGCATTAGTATATTGTATTGTTGTTTTTCCTTTTGGCTTACTTCACTCTGGATAATAGGCTCCAGTTTTGTTCACCTGAATAGAACTGATTCAAATGTATTCTTTTTAATGGCTGAGTAATATTCCATCGTGTATATGAACCACAGCTTTCTTATCCATTCGTCAGTTGATGGACATCTAGGTTGCTTCCATGTCCTGGCTATTGTAAACAGTGCAGCGATGAACATTGGGGTACATGTGTCTCTTTCAATTCTGGTTTCCTCAGTGTGTATGCCCAGCAGTGGGATTGCTGGGTCATATGGCAGTTCTATTTCCAGTTTTTTAAGGAATCTCCACACTGTTTTCCATAGTGGCTGTACTAGTTTGAATTCCCACCAACAGTGTAAGAGGGTTCCCTTTTCTCCACATCCTCTCCAGCATTTATTGCTTATAGACTTTTGGATGGCAGCCATTCTGACTGGTGTAAAGTAGTACCTCATTGTGGTTTTGATTTGCATTTCTCCGATAATGAGTGATGTTGAGCATCTTTTCATGTGTTTGTTAGCCATTTGTATGTCTTCTTTGGAGAAATGTCTGTTTAGTTCTTTGGACCACTTTTTGATTGGGTCATTTATTTTTCTGGAATTGAGCTGCAGGAGTTGCCTGTATATTTTTGAGATTAATTGTTTGTCCATTGCTTCATTTGCTATTATTTTCTCTCATTCCGAAGGCTGCCTTTTCACCTTGCTTTTAGTTTCCTTTGTTGTGCAGAAGCTTTTAATTTTAACTAGGTCCCATTTGTTTATTTTTGCTTTTATTCAATCCAAGAAGAAGATATAACAATTATAAATATATATGCACCCAACATAGGAGCACCACAATATGTAAAGCAAATGCTAACAAGTATGAAAGGGGAAAGTAACAATAACACAATAATAGTGGGAGACTTTATTACCCCACTCACACTGATGGATAGATCAATTAAACAGAAAATTAACAAGGAAACACAAACTTAAAATGATACAATAGACCAGTTAGACCTAATTGATATCTATAGAACATTTCACCCCAAAACAATGAATTCCACCTTTTTCTCAAGTGCACACAGGACCTTCTCCAGAATAGATCACATCCTGGGCCATAAATTTAGCCTTGGTAAATTCAAAAAAATTTGAATCATTCCAAGCATCTTTTCTGACCATAATGCAGTAAGATTAGATGTCAATTACAGGAGAAAAACCTTTAAAAAATTCCAACATATGGAGGCTCAACGACACACTACTGGATAACCAACAAATCACAGAAGAAATAAAAAAAAGAAATCAAAATATGCATAGAAATGAATGAAAATGAAAACACAACAACCCCAAACCTATGGGACACTGTAAAAGCAGTGTTAAGGGGAAGGTTCATAGCAATACAGGCTTACCTCAGGAAACAAGAAAGAGTCAAATAAATAACCTAACTTTACACCTAAAGTAACATAGATTTAGAGCCCAAGGTGGATTATGAACTAGTACTAGCATGGTTTCTGGAATAGGCTGATTATTTTTAGGGTCCACAGTTACCCAGATGACTGAGTTATATGCGTTTAGAATCTCTGGAGTCTTTTTCCTTGGTTTGTCTAGTTTGGAGTTGTACCCTATGTGAAGCTCAGAATGGGCTTCTGTCATTGTAGAGAAGACCAGGAGAAATTTGTTGTGCATCCTTCTTTCTGTGATGTGCACCTCATAACCAGAATTCCTTGGGCTTCCCTTCCCTCTGAGGTCCAGGTACGCGACAGTGGCCTATTTTATTATTATTTTTTATCTTATGTTCATTATCTGAAACTCTTGTATTTGTTTGTTTGTACTTTTGTCATGTGGATGACAAATTCAGTGGAGAGATGACTCAAGACCTTCAATTTCTTTCATTCCTGATTGCTGGTATTATAGGTTGCTGGTGTGGATACCTAAGGGTGAGGGGCTGATACAACTGTCCATCTGAATATGAATCAAAATCTTTGTTTCATTATTCACAACTTGAGTCATCAAATATTCTTTTTGGCAAGTCAGGGTCATTATATAGATACTGAGAACAGACTTTATAGTCATACATATTAATATTGTTGGTAGAATTGGCCTTATTGAGAATTTATTAGTGCCTGTTAAATGTTAATACAACTAAACATTAGCACAGCTAGGGGATTTTGCTCAAAAAAGGGTGAGAAGTTTTACACTGAACACACATGTGTATGTGTGGTTAAATCATGTTAACTTGCAGCTTTCATAGGTCAAAAACAAATATAAGCAATATAATATGGTGCATGTATGCCTTACCAAAGCAGTAGCAAGAATAATGATGTCTAGTTTTATTTTCTTCTTAAAAACCAATAATCAAGCAGGTCACCTGGGTCTTAAAACAACACTTTCTTTACATAAAACATTTTAGTCTTGTGGGGTGGGATGCAATAAAAGTATCCTGTCTACAGAAAACCTAGAATGCCTTTGTCCTTCGTCTAGCAAAATTCTCCCAGGACCCGGATCTAATCTGTTCATAGAAGCTTCAGTCACCATTCTCGTCCACAGTGAGGGTTGTTTCCTGTGAACTTGATGATTTTCCGCTTTGCTACCATTATTTTAGCAAATAATTCAGTATTATCTTCTTTCTAAATAAATTGTCAACTCCTTGGGAACAGAGACCATTCCTTGACTGTTTATGGCTTCCAGTAACTGTTGATTTGCCTGAGTGTTTGACTTGACGAGGGTATTCTGATAGGATTTAGCTATTTATTAAGTTGGTAGAGTAACAAGGGGAGAAGGCAATGGCAACCCACTCCAGGACTCTTGCCTGGAAAATCCCATGGACGGCGGAGCCTGGTAGGTTGCAGTCCATGGGGTCACTAAGCGTTGGACACAACTGAGCGACTTCATTTACAGTTTTCACTCTCATGCATTGGAGAAGGAAATGGCAACCCACTCTAGTGTTCTTGCCTGGAGAATCCCAGGGATGGGGGAGCCTGGTGGGCTGCCGTCTATGGGGTCGCACAGAGTTGGACATGACTGAAGCGACTTAGCAGCAGCAGCAGCAGCAGAGTAACAAGGAAATACTATTCAGAGGACTAGGAATGTTGCATTTTGAGAAACCCATCAAGGATCATCCTGCCACAGTCTCCTTTTGTAGACAATGTAAAGCTGAGATTCTCCTTTGGGAGAAAATACACTTTGAGAATCTCTCAGCTGTTTGAAATTCTCTTAACTCTTCTGTTCCAAGTAGAATGGTCAAGAGAAGCTTATCCCACCAGATTGAGTCTGTGTTTGCTAAACTGAGCACAGAGATCATCACCTACTGATTTTAGTATGGCAGTGATAAATACTGGGCATGTAGATAGTCAGCCAGATAGCTGGTTTGTGTACTTATATTGGTAATTGGGTGACATTTTCTTCAATGGATAAATATGGATAAATCTTCAATGGAGGATATATTTGAATAACCTGCAATATAAAAATACAATTTTACCATCTTCAACAAAACTATCCCCATATCTCAAAAGTTAATGACAGTTTCTACCACAGCATAGAAAAGATCTTCAGGTAATTAATGACAGCACCTCAGGCAACCGCTTTTCCCTTTTGTCCTTTCTGTTTTTGTAAGAGAACTCAGTGCCAAAAGGATAAGAAAGATAATGGTTCACAGTCAACGCTCATGAGCCAGACACTTAATCCGAACTTAACCAAAAGTCAATATTTAGCTGTACCTTATCAGTGTGGAAATGTCAAGCGTAGCAAGAGACAGGAACAAATTTCTCGTTCCTGTGCTTCAGTGTTCAAAGCTGTGTGGCAGAGTTTCAACATCAGATAAGACAAAATGGCCTTTGGGAAAAAAGAGACAACAAATGACAACACTTGAAGCTGCCGAGACCCAGGTTTAAAGGAGGAACACAGTCACGGGGAATGCATTCTACTCTGTCTCAGCGCATCCCCTTGGTCACCTTGTAGCCTGTGTGATGCCAGCACTCGATCATTACTTGCAGCAGCTAGCCTTCAAGAGATTGCTGCTTGCTGAGTAAAGTCAAAATTTGTTGCCACGTAGGACAGTTGACACAAATTATTTGCCTTCTCAGTTTGCATGGCCGGGGAAGTGCATCAAGCACGGCTGTGGATCATAGACTGTGGGTCTGCCAAGCAGGAGTTCCCCTGGGGCCTCCGTGAAGCTATGGACAGTTCAGGTTTAGAACAGAGGTTTTCAATCTTTTACAAACTTCAAAAGGGCTTCCCTGGTGGCTCAGTGGTGAAGAACCCACCTGCCAGTGCAAGAGTCACAGGAGACACAGGGTCAATCCCTGGGTCAGAGGACCCTCTGGAGAATGAAATGGCAACCCACTCCAGTATTCTTGCCCAGCAAACCGCATGGACAGAGGAGTTTGGCGCGCTATAGTCCATAGGATCATAAAAGAGTCAGACTTGACTGAGCGACTAAACATAAACAGCAACAACAATACGAATTTCAGAACCCTTTCAGAATTCCATCTCACTCCATAGGACTCCAGCTGACCTCACCCGTGTAATTGCTGTTGAAAGTTGTATTTTGTTAAAAAAAACCAAGGTTACGTTGGAAAAACCTGTAATGATACTCATGTTTAATGAGGTGCTTGGACTCTCTGTCTATTTGGTTATGGAGAAAAGGAAATAGTGTAAGAAAGAAAGCCGGTGACTTACATGGCTAAATATGCATTTTTACTGACTTTTTAAGGACTTGTGGGTGGGTCTGGCATTTCATGGAACATGGAGATCTAGAAATTGCTGAGAGAGAAAACATCTCTTCATCTCATAGTCCAACTAGAAACGACCTGCAACAACTAGATTCACAGAACATTGAGGCCTTAGAATTTACCAAAAGCAGGGACCTACTCTTCCAAACTATTTATCTGAGTCACCTAGGTGCTTGTTAAAAATACAAATTCTGGGTTACTTTCCTCCTAAACATTCTGATTTAGGGAGACTGTAGTGGAAACTGGCAGCCTGTTTTTTTTTAAACAAGAATTCAAAGAGATTTAAAAAAAAATTATTTATTTATTTTTGGCTGTGAGGGGCCTATGTTGCTACCCTTGGGTTTTCTCTAGTTGTGGTGAGCAGGAGCTACTCTTCTTCTGGTGCATGGGTTTCTCATTGCGGTGGCTTTTCTTGTTGCAGAGCATGAGCTCTTAGGCGTGCAGCGTTGAGGCTCAGTAGTTACGGCACACGGGCTTATTTGCTCCACAGGAATCTTCCTGGGAATCCACTGTGCCACCAGAGAAATTCCCCAAAGAGAGTATCTTCCGACAGATCCGGAAACATTGCTCTACTGTGTCCTAGCATAATGCACATTACAGGGTAGATACTTAGTAATGGAACGAATGAGTGAAAGAAGAAACTGCAGGGAACATGCCGAAGGGCAGTCTCAGCCCCTGATGCTGCATTCTCCTTCGGTGTGCCAGGGCTTGTGGCCTTGCATAGCTAACTCCCAAGTTGTGGGAGAATGACCTTCAGAAACAGGTGATAAAAGTTAGGCTTTTGAATGTCACATGGAATAATACTCCTTCCCCTTTGTCCTTTGTTGGAATCTTATAGTGACACACACACGAAAATACTATGTTCTGAAAAAGGCATGAAAGCTAAATGTCATAAACAGAAAGAAACTTGTCTAAGTCTCCCTTAGGAAGAAATCTATTTTTTGTGTGTTCTGCCAAAATAGGTCCAACCAGGCATAAACTACCCTCCCTCTTTAAGCTGTTCTTCCTTGGTGGCTCACTGGTAAAGAACCTGCCTGCCGATGCAGGAGACTTGGGTTCAATCCCTCCTAGAGGAGGGCGTGGCAGCCCACTCTAGTATTCATGGACCGAGGAGCCTGGCAGGATATAGTCCCTGGTGTCACAAAGAGTCGAACACATCTTAACAAGTAAACAACAACAAAAGACACAAAGGTGAAATGGTGTTGGGAGCAGAATTCCTATCTCTGTGTCGAAGGTGCCGCTTATAATTTCTGTACTCAGTTCAGTTCAGTCACTCAGTCGTGTCCAACTCTTTGCGACCCTATGGACTGCAGCATGCCAGGCTTCCATGTCCATCACCAACTCCCAGACCTTGCTCAAACTCATGTCCATTGAGTTGGTGATGCCATCCAACCATCTCATCCTCTGTCATTTCCTTCTCCCGCCTTCAATCTTTCCCAGCATCAGGGTCTTTTCCAACGAGTCAGTTCTTTGGACAGGTGGCCAAAGTATTGGAGCTTCAGCTTCAGCATCAGTCCTTCCAGTGAATATTCAGGACTGATTTCCTTTAGGATTGACTGGTTTGATCTCCTTGCAGTCCAAGAGACTCTCAAGAGTCTTCTCCGACACCACAGTTCAAAAGCACCAATTCTTCACTTAACTTTCTTTATTGTCCAACTTTCACATCCATATATGACTACTGGAAAAACCATAGCTTTGTCCTTGTTCCTCCTTTTCTAAAATTGTATGACACATTGACTTTGCTATTATGGTTCCCTGGGGAATCATTTTATAAACTCCATACAATTTATAAAACTTTGTTACAAGTCTCAGAACTACAGGAGCAGAGGATATGGGCTGTAAGTGAGAGAAGGAAGGTAGAAGCTATGTCTTTACTCCACTCACCGTAAGGTTCTCTGACAGAGCCTGGGCACATGGCAGGTATGGGACTGGACTGAGAACGCCTGCCCGATTGTCTCTTTCATTCAATTTCTATGACTACCTGTCATCATCATGGGTTTCATTTAGAGTCACTTGATTTCTACTGAGGAGAGGATAGACAATATGCAGGACAAAAAGAGCCCCAATGAATTTGTTGAAACTTGTCATGCTCTACTTTTGTGACTTACTGAAAGATTTAGTAAGTATTGGTGGGGGAAAAAAAGCAACAAAGCAGAATTAAGGAAGGTTGAAGGCCGGTCCAGTAGTGGTTCTTAAGCTTCTCTGCATTTAGAGTATGGGCCGGTTAAAAAATTCTAGTCCCTAGGCCTCGTCCCATACCAATTCAGTCCCAGTTTCTGAGGGTGTGACTTAGGTGACACCTAGAAAAAAATTTCCTGGGTATTTCCACTGTGTAGCCCAGTGGTGATTCCTAGATTGTTTATACACCCTGTCTTTTCTAGTTATATGTTATTCCCTCTGTCTGAAATGACCCTCATTCCTTCTGTTGAAGGCCTACTCATCTTTAAAAATTTACCACACAAATACACTCCATTGAAAGAGTTCACTCATTTGTTCAACAAATATTTACTGAAATGCTTCCTTCTCCATGGCAATGGCACTCAGTGACAACACAATACATTTTGATAATTTTAAGTTATTTATTATTATTATTGTTTTCATTCATAGACTTTGAGTTTTTGAAGCCAGGGGTTGCAAATCATTTGCCTTCTGTAGCACATTTCCCTTTATTTCCATTCCCCCACATTCCCAGAGCTCGGTAATGATTGGCCCACAGACATTCAATATTGCTTAATAATGGTTTTTCAAAGGTGTAGTTACCATACTCATTGGATTCAAAATTGCTATAGTGTGACTGCAAATTTAAGAGTTTTGTTTTAGTAATGTCCAGATTTGTTTGTAATGCTCTTCTTAGAGATGCCCACAATTTTGTGAGTCTTTTATTTGCAGTAGCATTCAATGATGTTTTCTTGGAATGATATGAGGTTGTTCCAAGGTTAATTTCCCAGACAATACTTGGAATCATGAAATTTTGTATTTTACAGACTTTGTTTTTATACTCGCCCATCCTCAAGTTCACCTGTCTCTTTTTATTTCACTCATTCCTTTACCTGATACTTCGGGCCCTCTAGGCTCAGTGAAGTGTTAGTCACTCAGTTGTATCTGACTCTTTGCTATCCCATGGACTATAGCCCACCAGAATCTTCTGTCCATGGGATTTCCCAGGCAAGAATATTGCAGTGGGTAGCCATTCCCTTCTCCAGGGGATCTTCCGGAGCCAGGGATCGAACTTAGGTCTCCTGCATTTCAGGCAGATTCTTTGCCATCTGATCTACCCCTGACTCTAAAACCTAACTCTCACCTGCCCACGTAAATCTTCTGGGCTAGTTAGACTGGTCTTCTTAATGTTTCCCAAGTGTAGGGTTTTCTCCTTCTTGCCTACTATTATTCTGAATTGTTCTGGTACTCCAAAGACTCACTCCCTCCATGAGTTTTTACCTGAGTTCTTCAGCTTTTTCTTAAGATCTGCACCATGCAATTTAGCCCTAGTCTTTATGGTGCTGCTGCTAAGACACTTCAGTTGTGTCCGACTCTGTGTGACCCCATAGATGGCAGCCTACCAGGCTTATCTGTCCCTGGGATTCTCCAGGCAAGACTGGAGTGGGTTGCCATTTTCTTCTCCAATGCATGCATGCATGCTAAGTCGCTTCAGTCGTGTCCTACTCAGTGCGACCCCATTGACAGCAGCCCACCAGGCTCCTCTGTCCATGGGATTCTCTAGGCAAGAATACTGGAGTGGGTTGCCATTTCCTTCTCTGCCTAGTCTTTATAGAGTTTTGTTTCTTTTTATTATTAATATCATTCCTCACATATGACCTGTCTCTTTACCTGACTGTAGGAATTGTCTCATATGTAGCTTTCATAGGTTCTATGGCACCTACCACAACTAAAGGCTATTCCCTAGTTACTTAATACATGTTTGATTCTTTAGAGATTGAATTCAATCGTATCTGCCATCTGGTAAAGCCGGCTTATTTAATACACAATTTAGAAAATTTGGAAGGGTTTTCTGTGCAGTGTAAGCTCAGCTCTGGGGCCCTTTCATGGGCTGAATTGTGTCTCCCCAAATTTATATGTTGCAGTCCTAATCACTCAGTACCTTGGAATGTGACTGTATTTGGTATCTGTGGAGACAGGGCCTTTAAAGAGGTGATTAAGTTAAAATGAGGCCATTGTTGTGGGCTCTAATCTTATCCTACTGGTGTCCTTTTAAGAAGAAGAAACTGGGATGCACAAACGGATACCACACACATAGAAGAAAGACGTGGGAATATGTCAAGAAGAAGGCCATCTACAAGCCAAGGAGAGAGGCTACAGAAGCCCAACCTGATGGCACCTTGATCTTGAAATCTTAGCCTTCAGAACTATGAAAAAATAAATCTCTGTTGCTTCAGCTACTCAGCCTGTGGTATTTTGTTGTGGCAGCCTGAACTGACTAACACAGGTCCTATATACTACCTGTCTAGAGTGACAAGGAACCTCTCATGGATGGATTTTCCATTGCCATCTTCTTCCTGCCTCAATTGGAAGATTCTAGATCATGCCTCCCTGACAGAGAAGATGAAATTGAGAAGCAAAGAGTTTCCTCCTTCTCACCCTTTACCCTTCCTGGTTCCAGAAGCATTTCTATCTACTTTATCTTATCTCAGATCACTTCCCCAGTGATGAAGCTGGGTGAAGTCAGGGTCCTCAGCCCTCTGAAATTAGTGTTTTTTTCCCCCTTTAAAACTCTGCTTTCCTGTGCATAAATGTAATGGGTTAGTTCATATTTGAGGAAATTCTTACCTAAAAGAAGATGTCTTAGTTTGAGTTTTCTCTAAATCAGATCCTAAGACAAGGATTTGGGGGCAGATGGTTTATTTTTGAAGTGGCCCCAGAAGGCCCCGAGAGGGAGTGGGTTTGTAAGGCAGAGACGGGAGGAAGTGCAGAGCGCTTTCAGGTATGGTTACCCTGAGGGAGACTGGGGCCCCATCCTGTCAGGGATGCTGTGAGAGACTGTAGTCACAGCAAGGGGAGCTGAGGCATTTATCCGCCATCTTCTGCTGCTCATGAATGTGGGGTTGGTTCTGGAGGAATGAATTAGCCACCACTCTGACTTACCCTGGGAGTGGGTGGATCTTGCTCCTACATGCAGAGGAAGTCCAAGGGCAAAGAGACATGGGTACTTGAAGCAGGAGCCCATTGCCTTGTGAAAAGAACTGTCCATCAATAACACAGGCAGTCAGAGCTATAGAAATGTGTCAAGGGGTATTGATAAGGCATCACCTGTCTGTTGCTGAACACTGGTTTTTAAATTTGAGGAAGCCGGACCTAGGTTCTCTGAAGTAATAACTCACTCTGTTAGGTACCATAAAAACAGATCTTTAATGCTTTGGGCTTTCTGTGGCTGATTCCTGCTTATCCCTTAAATCCCATTTTAGAGCCATTCTGTCAGAACTTAATTTATTCTTGTAGTTCGACAGCAGCTTTTCTTGCATTGATCCTGATCATCTCCTGATGATCTACTGGAAGGTACCTTATAGTACACTCCATCCAGCCTGTGCCCTCCCCTGGCCGCCCCTAGCCAATCTCCCAACAAGTCAGACCAGAAAGCAGGGATTTAAGTACTCTCCATCCCTGCCCCAAGATCCTTAGTTCCTAGTAAGTTATGTCTTTGCATGGAGAGAGGGGTGGATGTTAGAACATGGCCATAAGCCTACCCTATGGCTTCTGTTGAGGTTCAGCCATGTTCTGGGCTTGTTAAGTTGCTGGTGGGCAAGGTCTGTCAGAAGACTGAAGATCATCCTGGGAGGTAATTATTATAAGAGATGAAGAAGCCAGGGTTGATAGCTGGGTCCAGGAAGAAGCCTTAGTTATCAGAAGAGAGGGGCCATTCTGAGAATGGTGTGGTGTCTGTGACTCAGATTTGTCTCTAACCTTCCTTTAGATCATGTCTCAGTCCTTCAGAGGTGAAAGCTATAAATGAAAAGGGTTTTGTTGGGCATGAAGGTACAAGCAGGATAACTTAGGGACCCCTCTGAAAGAATATAATGCAATCAAGACAGAGGAGAGGACTTCTCTTCCAGTTCCAATGATGTCCATGGAGAGTTCTGGAAAGGGCAGGAGGAATAAAAAGCTGCGTGGTGTGTGACAAGGCTTGTTCCCTTGCACAGGTGAGATGCCCCAGGGATTTACCAGAGTTACTTGGAAAGTGCTTGGTTGATAGGTGTGTCCTGATAAGTTGAGGGGGGAAGCCATGAAATCTGAGTCAGCTGATTAATGCAACATCGTTTATTCCCATAAGCCTATGTTGTTGTTGTTTAGTTGCTAAGTCGTGTCTGACTCTTTTACAACCCCATAGACTGTAACCCATGAGGCTCCTCTGTCCCTGGGATTCTCCTGGCAAGAATACTGAAGTGGGTTGCCATTTCCTTCTCCAGGGGATCTTCCCAACCCAGGGATCTCATCCACGTCTCTTGCATTGCAGGCAGATTCTTTACCACTGATGAGGACTGAGCAAACCCTAGCTGCAGATGAAACTTTCTGGTTGATAGAGACAAATTCTTTCATTTCTTGCAACAGTCAAGTTTAGGTTAGTTGTATACTGCCTGGTCCCTAGTGGGTGCTCAAACTTTTTCATTGAATGAATTACCTTTATTTGCATTTGATAAGCATCAGGAGTGAGCAGGATTGGGACTTCTCTGGTGGTCCAGTGGTTAAGACCTTGCCTTCCAATGGAGTGTGGGTTCAGTCCCTGGTTGAGGGGCTAAGATCTCACATGCCCTGGGACCAAAAAACCCAAAACATAAGACAGAAGCAATATCATAACAGATTCAATAAAGACTTTAAAAAAGATGATCCACATCAAAGAATCTTTAAAAAGAAGGGTGAGCAGGATTGGAGAACTCATCTGTGATAAATTCCTGGGGTGAGGAAGCCATGGATTCTTTCTTACATGCTATGTCTTACAGAAACAAGTACACATGTAAGAAAACACAGATAATGAAATGACCTTGTCACTATGTAAACTTCAGGTAAGTCAAGTTATTGTTGAATAGTTCTTTAACTGATTGCTCTTAGTTTGCCATCATTTGCTAGCACTGTGCCTTTGGCCAGGTTGTTTAACATCTTCCAACCTTGATTATTCTGTTGAACTGAGATAATATTACCTATGTAGTGATGCTCTTGTGAGTATGGAAGTTAATGTATATGAAGTGCTTAGTACAGTGCCTGGGTTGGGGCAAGCATTTGATGATGATGGTGATGAGGAGAAGGATTGTTATCATTATTATCATATCTTAGATAATCTATGTTGTTGTTCAGTCACTAAGTCATGTCCTACCCTTTGTGACCCCATGAGCTGCAGCACGCCAGGCTTCCCTGCCCTTCCCTACCTCCTGGAGTTTGCTCAAATTCATGTTTGTTGAGTTGGTAATGCTACTGAACCATTTCAGCCTCTGCTGCCCTCCTTCTTTGCCTTCACGCTTTCCCAGCATCAGCATCTTTTCCATTGAGTCAGCTCTTTGCATCATGTGGCTGAAGTATTGGAGCTTCAGCATCGGTCATTCCAGTGAATATTCAGGGTTGATCTCCTTTAGGATGGACTGGTTTGATCCCCTTGCAGTCCAAGTGACTCTCAAGAGTCTTCTCCAACTCCACAATTCGAAAGCATCATTTCTTCAGTGCTCAGCCTTCTTGATGGTTCAGCTCTTACATCCGTACATGGCTACTGGGAAAACCATAGCTTTGACTATACAGACCTTTGTTGGCAAAGGGATGTCTTTGGTTTTTAATACACTGTCTTGGTTTGTCATAGCTTTAAAATATTCAGTAAAAACAGATAATCTATGACTATGTTATGTAAGATCTACCAAGGGAATTACCTCTACTTTGTTCTTTGGATTTTAGTTGGTTTTCTATGAATACAACGGAGAAGGCAATGGCAACCCACTCCATTACTCTTGCTTGGAAAATCCCATGAACGGAGGAGCCTGGTAGGCTGCAGTCCATGGGGTCGTGAAGAGTTGGACACAACTGAAGCAACTTAGCAGCAGAAGCAGCTACAAATACATATTTAAAGTAAACTTTATAAGTTTAAAATAAAGCCTTTGGTATAGACTCTCATGGGCTCTTCCTTATTGGCTCAGATGGTGAAGAATCTGCCTGTAATGCAGGAGACCTGGATTTGATCCCTGGCTCGAGAAGATCCTCTGGAGAAGGGAATGGCTACCAACTCCATTATTTTTGCCTGAAGAGTTCCATGGATAGAGGAGCCTGGTAGGCTACAGTCCATGGGGTTACCAAGATTGGACATGACTGAGCAACTAAGACACACACACACACAGACTCTCATTAAGGTTTCTGGAACTTTAGATATATTCTCTATGTTCAGTAATTTTGTCTTATCTTTTTTTTTAATTAATTTTGTCTTATCTATTTTTGACTGCCTCCAAGAGAATCAACAGATTAGTGAAGCCTCATTTTCTCTTATATCAACTAGGTTGTATTTTCTGCTTTCCAATATCAGCATTTGCTTGTTTGCATCTCTGTCAGCTAAATCAGAGCCTAAAACTATTGTGTATTTCTCTTTGCATCTCCTTTGTAAGCTGCTTGAAGAAGGTTTGCTAGAGCTGTGTGAAAGTGCATATTGTTTAGAAGACAGAACTGTTTTTAGCTTGAAGGTAGAACTGTGTTTCTCTTTCTTAATTCCTTTTCTTTTGATGAAAGCCAAAACTTGAAGCTAGTGGTGACAGATCAGGGTCCTAATTGAGTGCTGTTGGAAATAAAGAGAGATGTTTATTGATAATCAACCAAATAGCAAACCAAATTTCATCAGTGTGGTAAGATGAGCCCACTCAGTGGGTTGGTCTTATAAAATACTTTTTCTAGTGAGCCTGGGAAAACTTGTGAAGTGGTAATAATAAAAACAGTATCTGGTCTTTGCAGGAACTTTGTCGTACATAAGCAGTGCATCATGGGTGTGGTAATGAACATCAGGTGTTTTTGGCACATGACTTCTAAACTTGGGGAAGGGAATTTTGCTTTTTTGCACATACTGGAATGTGTTTTCACATTTCTGGTATTCAAAAAATAGCTTAAGAACTACGTTATTTTTTTATTCCTTATTTGGAAGCTATACTGGTCAGCATAAGAAAATACTTAACTTCAGATCTTCAAAGGCATGTTGTAGAGGTTTGGAAAGCATTTGGTTTGGCTTGAAGCAAGTTTGGCTAGTGAAGTGACAGGCACACAAGAAAGAACAACAGGTGAAAAAATGTGGAGTTTCTTTCATCTTTCAAAGGATTTTCTTGATGAATTGAAACAGCCATGAAAATAAGCACTGGCCTTCGTGCCCAGTGGCCTAAAAGTACCCAGAGTGGGCCAAATAAGAATCAGGCAGGGACCTAATGAAAATCAGGCAACAAGCCTAGGCTAATTAAATATGTGTTGCCTTCCCCCACTTTTTAAAATTCCCTTTGGCTCAATTTTTAACAAAAAATCTGGTTTTATGTTAGATATTTCTCTTCCTTGACTCAGATATTGTAGAGGCATGAGTTATTCAGTAGAACCAGTGAAATTTTTTGTTGGCTAAGTTGACTTTCTTGATGGCCTCTTTCTTTTGAAAACTGCTTATGAAAATTAACTAATTAAATTTCTGGGCTAAAGTAAACAACATCTCTTGAAGTGGTTGACCATGAGTCAGAGACAGAATTTTTTGTTTTGTTTGGGAGAGAGAATGCATTTGATTGTAACAATGTTTTTAGAACAGGTTTCAGAGCTGTTGATGAAGCTTCCGTAGTTTTTCCAACTTGTTTTAAGAAGTCTTTGGGATCTTTTGAGTCATGAATAATTATCCACTTAAGATCAGAAGACAGATGTCTCCAGAGAATTCTGCAAAACTTTAAAACATATTTTTTTGGTGAAAATTGACAGGAGAGTAGAACATTTGCTCTAATGTCCCTGTTTATGGGGTGAGTACAGAGAGGACCTGGGACTGAATCACACTCTCAGGCCCTCAGTCAGTGACTTCTTTCTTGCCAATACCTCCCATGAAGAAGTCACTGCTTAGTTTAGCTTTTGAATATGAATAAAAGTTTTATGTAACTCAGGAGATAAAATACTTAATTTACTACAGCCCGTTTATAAAGTCCTAGGAGATGTCTGAATTATAATAATTGGTGAGTCTGTTTTGTGTCTTTCTCCAAAGCCTTTGCTTAGGGAGTGACTTTTGAAGTTCAGTGATGATGCCAGATTTGGAGGAATTCTAGCGGCATGTGTTTGGAGAGCAGCATGGTTGAGAATCATATTGGATCTACAGACGGTAAGGCATTACAAATATGGATGTAAAAGGATGACAAGACAGTCAAATCCTATGACAGATCATTCCTTTTAAGGAGAAATATCAATCCAATTCTTAGCCACTGTCAAAGGGTAGTCATAAACACCACCACCACCAAACCATATGCTTTCAAAAGAAGCCTAGTAGCCTGTTTTCCTTTTGAAATGCTTAATGAAAACGCTGCACAGAAAAATTTCTGTGGACTTGAGGATTTTGGAATAAACAAGCATCAGGAGCAGAAGCCCACGTGCTCTGTCTTTCCTGGCTTTAATTGTTTTGGTTTCCAGCTTAGCAGCAAAATATTCTTGCCAAGTGACTGTACGTGTGCATGGGATGTTTTCGGCTTTGCTTCACTCGGGCGTTTGAAGAAAAGGCCCTGGTTTATATCAGTCAGACATCATTTTAGTCTAAGAGAAAACACGCCCCTTGATACAATTAAGGGATCGAAACTTATCATTAGGGTGAATAATAAACTGCAATGTCTATTTAGAATAGGGTTTCAGAAATTAATTACTGGGGTAGGTCACAGCATCCTTCACTGTTTTCTAATGATTAAAAACTATAGTTTTGATAATTGGACCGTGAGAAATTTGTCAGGGCAATATATTTATCGTTTATCACTTCAGAAAGAGGTCGGCAAACTTTCTCTGTAAAGAACCAGACCGTAAATATTTTAGGCTTTGTGCCTTTGTAGTGTGAAGGCAGGCACAGACAGTAAATGAATGAGTGTGCCTGTTCCAATAAGAGTTTAGGTATTCTACATTACATTTCATATGATTTTTAACATGTTCTTCCTTTGATTTTTTTTCCAACAATTTAAAAATGCAAAGTTTGTGTTTAGCTCTGGGTTGTATAAAAACAGGCAATGAGCCAAATTTGGCCCAAGGGCTGTAGTTTGCTGACCTCCTGCTTTAGAAGAAAAGACCATGTTACTATTTACACTAAGACTTGGAGTAGTATTTTAGAGAGCAATGCATTTTATTCAGTTCACAATTACTTTGTAAATCTGATCTGGTGATCATTGTTTTTAGCATGCATCATTTGTGTTGTTTGAGGACTGCATATGAGGGCTAGCTGAGTGGCACAAGGTTTGATGAATGGCTTTCTGCCTGCTCCTCTCATTAGGTGCCAATTCCCACTCATCAGCTAAAGGAACTTGTGTCACTGCCTCACTTGTTGCAATGAATAAATCTGTATAATTTTACAAAAGAACAACTGCATGGATTCTTTTGCAGCCTGAAGACTTGAGTGTTGGGCTCCTCTTTATAAAAGTTTCCATGACAATCTGGCCTGAGAGAATGACAGGTTTGCCCTCATGGGGAATTTCTTATTAAGAAAGCTTTTCTTTCACCAGGAAGCTTTATGGGGACTTAATAGGGGGTCAAACAGAAAGGACCAAATAGGACCCTTTCATAAACCATACTTTCTACTCTCTCTGGCCTGAAAGAGAGCTTGTTTCCAACTGTGTGTGGTGATGGGATGATGTTTAGAAGCTGAGAGGTTAGAGAGGACCACCATGCTACCCTGGGGTCTTGCTTCCTAGTGGTAACCAAGAGACCCAGACGCAAGCATGAGCTAGTAATATATGGGCTAAGCCAAGAATTATAGGCCCCTGGATTTCTCTATTGAAAGGCCGTGTGTGGAGTAGTGAAGTGAGTGGCTCTGAGCTTGACTCTCAGAGTTTTTCTCTTGGCTCTGCCATTCACTAGCTGTGTGACTTTAATTTTCTGCACCGTATTTTCCTCCTCTGAAAAGGGCACAGGGTAATATTAAATAACAACAATGCCAGGGTAGTTGCGGGGATTAAGTAAGTCCATACAGTTGGCCCTCCTGTTTGTGGGTTCCATGTCTGCTGACGTGGAGGGCCCACCATTATACAATTTTTTACAAGGGACTTGAGCATCCACAAATTTGGGGATATATGGGGGTCCTGGAATTAATCCTCTGTGGATATGAGGGAGGACTGTCTATGTAATGCATTTTGGAACAGTACCTGTCACATGGTAGCGAATAATAAATGAGAGCTATCGTGAAGGTTTTCTTTCTTTTTGGACTGAAAATAACACAGCATTTGCAAACTCTTACTTAAAGGGAGATTCCTTTCTTCAGGCATAATCACTATGAAAATATCCTATAATCTCTTGCCTTTTCTTTCTCATCCATTATCACTCCATCATTTTAGTGACTTATTTTTCCAGCCACCTCAGCCACCCTGTCCTGACACCCTTTTGGATCTTGGCCTTTATTCTCTTCCTACTCACTACACTTGTTATAAACTCAGTGATCTCCTGGGTCTAAATTGGCTCATATGTAAGAAGGAAGCATAGTTCATCAGGTGTCACTTACTATATTGCCCTGTAGCTGTGATACAGCCCAATCTCAGTTTGGTTGATAATCTATCGGTTTTCCAGGAAGGTTTATTAGTAAGCTGCTTATGCCCTGCTTAGAGCTGAGATGTTGAGAGAATAGAGCCCAATGGGGAAAACGGGGAGTTCACTGAAAGTAGGATTTATGTCTCATCATTTTTCAGTAGGGTTCCCCAGGGGGCCTTAGAGAATGTTCTCTATTCTAAAGACTTTCAAGAAAGACCTTGTGCTTGACTAGGTGTATTGGGCTTGGGTTGCCTTTCCTGCCAACTGCTTTCTGGGCTGGAAAAGATGAGTCTTAAGTGTTGCCATTTGTTGTTGTTGTTTAGTCATTCAGTTGCATCTGACTCTTTGTGACCTCATGGAGTGCAGCACGCCAGGCTTCCCTGTCCTTCTCTGTCCCTTGAGTTTGCTCAAACTCATGTCCATTGAGTCAATGATGCCATCCAACCACCTCATGTCTACCCCTTTTCCTCCTTCCCTCAATCTTTCCCAGCATCAGAGTCTTTTTCTAATAAGTCGGCTCTTCGGATCAGGTGGCCAAAGTATTAGAGCTTCAGCTTCAACATCAGTCCTTCCAATGAGTATTCAGTGTTGATTTCCTTTAGGATTGACTGGTTTGATCTCCTTGCAGTCCAGGTGACTCTCAAGAGTCTTCTCCAACTCCACAATTTGAAAGCATCATTTCTTTGATGCTCAGCCTTCTTTATCGTCCAACTCTCACATCCATACGTGACTACTGGAAAAACCATAGCTTTGACTATATGAACTTTTGTCAGGAAAGTGATGTCTCTGCTTTTTAATACACTCTCTAGGTATGTCAAGTGTTACTGTAAGTGTAGAGTGTGGGTCGCCCAGTTGTGTCTGACTCTTTGTGACTCCGTGACTATAGGCTGCCAGGCTCCTCTGTCCATGGGATTCTCCAGGCAAGAATACTGGAGTGGGTTGCCATTTCCTTCTCCAGGAGATCTTCCTGACCCAGGGATCAAATCCCGGTCTCCTGCATTGCAGGAGGATTCCTTACCATCTGAGTCACCAGTGGTGCTATACACTGTTTTAAATCCAGCTAAGTCTTTGTTGTCTTGCTTCTTTGGCTTGTGCTGTGCAGTAGGGCAGGAATGTGGTCAGTTGTTGAGGGAAGCTTTTATTTTGCTTAACTATTTTCCTGAGTTTAGCTGTTCCTATTTTCTTGGAATAAAAGTGAGATGTCATTGTTTGGACTACTCAATATAAAGAGAGTATGAATTTTTTTTCCCCCTAGAGAGGCTTCATTGTGTAAGTTGTGGACAAAAGCAATTCTGAAACATTTTAATATGTTTGTATAAGGGAAGGCCACGATGCATGAGGTTTACATGAAGTCTTTGGGTTTTGCCCCTTTGGATAATTCTAAAATGGTAGTTCTCAGTACTACTAGTGCCCAATAAGAAACAACATCTGTGTTAAAAACACAATACAGGCCTAGTTTTCTGCTCATATTTCTTTACTCTCTAGATATCTCATTCATATGAGACATTCTCCCTGACTTCAAAGGGTATTTCATGTAGGCGAGAAATACCCAGAGAGTAGAAGGGAATGAGACTGTGCCCCAAATACAATTTTATTTAATTGAAACAATTCTTCCAAATGACATTTGCTAGTGGTAAAGAATCCACCTGCCAATGCAGGAGATGCCAGAGATGTAGATTTGATCCCTGGGTCAAGAAGATCCCTTGTAGCAGGGGAGCAGGAAATGGCAACCCACTCCAGGGTTCCTTCCTGGGATTGCAAAGAGCTGGACATGACAGCATGCATGAGGCGGTGTATTAATTGCTTATACTTTAGGCTCACATAGAGTTTGCATTCATTTATTGATGCCTCGTCCTCCAGCATACTAGTTCCCTACTGTGTGCAGAAGGCAAAACCAGGACATATATTTGGACTACAAGACATACAAATGCCTGTTTGTGTCGTTCGTTTCAAAAGTGAAATAATGTCTTTAACATTTTTACTGCAAATTTTCTGGAGTACAACCAATGGTATTCATGATGATTTTAGTTTTTTCTAAGGAAAGGAAAAATAAGAAACTGCTTTCTTAGTGTTTACAACATGCTAAGCGTTGTAAATAATGTGATTTCATTAACCCTTCAGCATAAAGATTATTATTCCCTTACTATATATGAGAAAGCTAGTCTGGGATTTAAGTCAGTTGCCCAAAGCCACAGAATTGGTAGGTTGTAGAAGACTAGGATTTATAACCAGGTCTGTCTCTTTTCACTAACCCAGTCTGCTTCCCTTCGAGCAGAGATGAAACACCTGGCAGAACATGCTCACTTGTGATACAAAGTGTCCTCTGAAGGGACTTAACTTAGAAAATTATTATAGAAATAGGTGGAAAAATACGTTACTTTTCCAGATTTTAAAAATTAAAAATTTGAAGCTTAAATTATGAAACCTGGGCACAATTATTTAATTAAAATAAACTAATAAAATTAAAAAAATAATTCTTTGAGTATGTAGGTCCATACTCAAAGAATTAGGCATTTAAAATGATTATTCCACCAAACTAATAAGTCTACAATCTTTGTCAGACCAAGACATAATTTAGTAAGTACAATACAGACTTAAAAAATGAACAGTTTCCTGTTTGGGTCTAAATATAACAGTGGTGATAATATTTTAGAATTTTTAAAAATTTTAATTATGAAAGAATTGCTGATCAAGGAATAAGAACCAGAGGTTCTTGCAAATGCTTAAGAGCAACCACAAATTCTTGCTTCATTTTTGTGCCAGAATTTCCTTTTGGCTTAGATGACCAGATCTGAAAAGGTTTTCTAATATACTTGGGGAAAAAATTGTATGACACTTATGAATTCCTCTAAAATAGTGTATCTGTGGGCCATCTCTCCTATTACTGCACAAAAACCTCTCACTGCTCTCAATTTTGGTTTCTAGTTTTGTCTACAAATAGTGACAACTTCCCCATCTCAGTCAGGTATCCAAGATGGCGGAGTAGAAAGATGTTGAATGTTATGAAAAAGTACTTTGGAATGGTTAAAGTGTTACTCATATGGAATGATAAATGCATGCAGACAGTACTTTTCAAAATTTTCCCATGTATTTTCCCCTTGTAGTAATATAGTTCACCTTCCATTTCCTTTCCTCCCTTATTGCCCAGAGAACAGGGAGAATATCACCTAGGGAATGGAGAGGATAAAAAAGGGAGACTAGTCTTGTCAGTTGAAAGGGAGATGTTGAAAACTTCAAATTTGAGGAGGCAGAGAAAGAAGAGATAAAGGAAAGAAGGAAGGAAGGGAGAGAAGGAAGGAGGGAGAAGACAAGAAGTCAGCATTTGTGTATGGGCTTCATGCATGAAAACTCCCATAGAGTGGGTAGAAACATCCAGAAAAGTTTTAGGAGAACCTGGAATTCCCCTCTCTCCTGAGGGGAGAATGAAAGCCTTTAAGAGGGTTCTGAGGTCAGCCTGGCCTTCTGTGATGTGGACACAGTAGAGCCAGGTTGTGAGGGATGAGTCTGCATAGATGGTTCTGAGATATTTCAAGTTGCCCAGGGCCTGTATAGGGCCTTCACTGGTAGCTCAGCTGGTAAAGAATCACCTGTAATGCAGGAGACCCTGGTTTGATTCCTGGGTTGGGAAGTTCCCCTGGCGAAAGGACAGGCTACACACTCCAGTATTCTTGGGCTTCCCTGGTGGCTCAGACAGTAAAGAATCTGCCCGCAGTTCTGGAGACTTGGGTTTGATCCCTGGGTTGGGAGGATCCCTGGAGGAGGCTACCCACTCCAGTATTCTTGCCTGGAGAATCCCCATGAACAGAGGAGCCTGGTGGGCTACAGTTTATGGGGTCGCAAAGAGTTGGCCATGATTGAGTGACTAAGTGCAGGGCCTGTATAAGATCTGGACTTCCTCATGAAGCAAAGGGAGAAGGTGCAAACATTTGAGAGAACTGGTAGACTAGAATAGCTCCCCAAAGTTTGTACCAGCCATTAGACAGAGGAACATCAGAAAGTCAGGTAGTACCAACTATTGCTGAGGGAGCTGGGAAACCGTTGCCCTGTTAGTGCAGGCCTAATGTGATGCAGCTGTTTGGGGAAGCTTTCTGGCAGTGCTTAGAGCAATTTGGTCATGTACCCCAAGACTCCCACTCTTCGAGTAATGTGCTGTGGAGCCACTCTGACTCAGGGCTATATCGGAATGTGCATGAGTATGTTTATTTGGGAAGGCAGGAAGTTGGAGCTAAGTGAGGTTTCCATTGCTAGGGGAATGAATTAGTGAATTATAGGATATACATATATAGTGGAATTCTATGTACCACGCAGAGTTAATTGTCTAGGTGTACATAAAGCAGCGTGTGCAGTATGCCCAGTCACTCAGTTGTGTTTGACCCTTTGCAACCCATGGACTGTGGCCTGCCAGGCTCGTCTGTTCATGGGATTTTCCAAGCAGGAATACTAGAGTGGGTTGCCGTTTCCTTCTCCAGGAGATCTTCCCAACCCAAGGACTGAACCCACCTCTCCTGCTTCTTTACCACTGAGCCACCTGGGAGGCCCATAGCACAGTTAGAAGTGAATAAATTAAACACTTCCAACACAAACAGCATTACATATTTCACAAAGACACAAACATACCTACATACAGTTAGGTTTTATAAATATTTTTGTGGATGCCTCTAGCAGCTAGGGAAATGGAAGCTATAATGAGAAATTAAGGAGAAAACAATAAAATTAAGATAACATAGTATAGGCCTGTGGAGTTAAATGATGGTGTACCATGAGCTAAGAGAAAATTTAATCTGAACATTAGGTTAAAAAAAAATCTGCATTTTGCATATTTCAATCACAGTGAACACATATGATGATTTCTTGTGATGATTATATTCAAGAGAGGTGGTCCTGTGAGGAGTGGCAAGGAGTGACCAGTCTCTAGGAGTAAGCTACAAATTACATAAACAGATTATTTCAGAACCAGGATGGAATTTAGTAAATTGCTTGTTATTCCAATGCCCTGGAAGATGAAACATTTACCCCCTGAGATTAATTTTTTTCACTGACTGATCAAACTCAATGTACTGTTTATGTTCTCTGTAACAGGAATTTTAAAGTACATAAATTTTTAAGTGAGAATCTGATATCCAGAAAGATACATTACTTTCATCTGAAGTAATTTGATGTTCAACTGGGTGAAATACTGCTACAATTTAAGCTCCTTATTTATAAAATATGGATCCAGTTAATCAGATTTATAGTGTGAAGTTGGAGCTCTCTCTGATGACTAGAGAAGAAAGTTTAATGTTCTTAAAACATTATCCCCTCTGGTCTTCATTATTTACCAGCTGCATGTTGGCCATTACTTTACCTTTTTAGATCTCGGTTTCCTCATCTGAAAAATGACTGGACTAGTGTATCACTCCCTAAAAATGCTATGATTTCACAATAGCAAAAACAAAAAGATGATTAAAACTCTGCTAAATAGAAAGTCCTCTCTGCTATATTACCAACAGTTTACTGAGATAGTCTCAGGGCAAAGAGAAGTTGACAAGCACTATCTCCAAAGGTAGGGGTGAGTCAAATTCTGTTACCACCCTGTTATCTTTAGGTCACCCAGTGCTTTTCAGAATCAAGCATTTAAAAGATTCCAGTGAATTACTCTTTGAATTATTTTTAAGAGTAGAATTGGAGCAATAGATTTTTATGTTGCTGCCTCAGTATAATCTGTGATTCTGGATGATATTAGGAGTAAGATTATTTCTGTAAGTTTCTTTGGGTGCTTCCAGTATAAAAATTATCTGTGATTTTCTGAGATGGTTTGCAAGATGGTCTTGTAATATAATAATGACAATACTATACTTTGGCCACCTCATGTGAAGAGTTGACTCATTGGAAAAGACCCTGATGCTGGGAAGGACTGGGGGCAGGAGGAGAAGGGGACGACAGAGGATGAAATGGCTGGATGGCATCACCAACTCAATGGATATGAGTTTGGGTGAACTCTGGGAGTTGCTGATGGACAGGGAGGCCTGGCCTGCTGTGATTCGTGGGGTTGCAAAGAGTCAGACATGACTGAGCAACTGAACTGAACTGAATGTATTATAGTACATGCACAGATCCTATGATAAGTGATTTCTGAATATTAACTAATTTTCATAACAACCCTGTGAGATAGATACTATTATTATCCCCTTTTATGGAAAGTGAAGCATAGAGCAGTTTAGTAAGTTGCTTAAAATTTTTGGCTAAAAAGTAGGAGAAATGGGATTTGAACCTAGGATGTTCAGCTCAAGAGTCCATGCTTTTAACCTGAAGGCTTACTTATCTCTCTAATTTTTAGTGAAGTTCCATTTTACATCAAAATTTTTGCAGTATACTAGAGATTTGTCTGGACTGTATATTCTGAAAAATGTTCCCATTACTCCATTGATAGTCAGTTCTTGGAGAAAACTAATCAGAAATCAAACAAAAAACCCCATCTACTTGATTCTCTGATTCTTCCTTCAACCCTGCCTCTTACAGTAATAGTGTATCTAAAATGTATTCAGTTCCTCCTCTGTACCAGACTGTGTTATTTTTATTAACTTGATGATTCTTTATGACCCATATGCAGCTTGCATGATTATTAGCCCCTTCTTACTGTTAAGCAAGCTGAGGCTTACAGAAATTGCATATGTTGCCTGTGGTCGTATGTCTGGAGAGTATCCAAAGGGACAATCTCTGGCACCAGTGCTGAGCCCCTTGTAGGGTTGCTTCTAAGCATTTGTGAGCCTGGGTTTCTCAATCGTAAAGTGTTGTTTAGATGTCTTCTAAATAATGTCCAACTTTACTTCTTTATGAGTCCATTAATCATATGGATCATGGCTCCTCACTTTGTACTGGCTAAAGTAGAATTTCAAACCAGACTCAAAAATTGACACTTTTGTCTCTCATTGGCTTTGGCAAATTGTGAACATATGCAGCAGCAGAACAAAATAATACACAAAAACTGTATTTTTATTTCCTTTCCCAGAAGCTATTTTAAGTCTGGCATTGTTATTATTCATATTATGCAGGCTTTCCCTTCATTAACAAAGCATTTTTTTAAATAATAAAATTTTATTTTAAAAGGACAGTATTCCATGTTAAGGGAGGAATTGTTGTGTTAAATTGAATGAAGTTGTGCTGGTATTCACATCTTTGAAAACATCTTCCAAAACTTGACCCTGAAAGCCCGTGAAGCAAACTTTCTTAGTAAGAACTATCCGGAGAAAGACTGCGGTAGAAAAGAGTCATGACTAATTGCTTGGGAACGCTTCCTCAAGCTTAAAAAGAGGTGAAACAGTGTGGTGAGGAAGGGGGGTGATGTGACCTTTTGATCCTAGACGGCTTGTTTATATTTTCTTATCACAGATCTTTTTGCTAAAAGTGAAGTGTTGGTAAAGTGACTGTAGTCTGCCAGAGAGACTCTTGGCTTTAATCCAAACCTAACTGAAATATTATCAGAAATACATTCTTTACCATGTATAGCACTTGCAAGTTCTTCTAATGAGGCCCACACATGGTAGCCAATTAGGCAGGATGATCCAGTGCCTTGGGCAGAGAAGAGCAAGCCCTCTCACTAGTGTGCCATGTAGGGGTTACCCACCAAATGTGGCTCTGTGTGGCATGTCTGGGGGATGGTGCCAAGGTGCTGTCTTGCGGGACAGAAATAAGCAACATTATGTATATGTGAGGCTAAAAAAAAAAAAAAAATCTAGTCTTTACACTCTTATTTGAGAAAAAAAAGACCTGAAGCTCATTTTATTCTAAGATAAAACTACAAAAGAAACCTTGTTGGAGTATGCCTCTAGAAGGAGGCTGCATATGGCAAGACAAGAAGAAAGCGTTGATGGAAGTAACAGACTTGGGGAGGTAACAAGTTCATGACATACAACAAACTCAAAATATACACACATCCATAGAATGTCTAGAATCAGTGTGACAAACTACACAAGGATCCAAAATATACTCTATGACATCAGGCGTTCTATGCCTTTTATTTATATAGTGCTTATTTTTAAGAAACTTCATGAAGATTAAAAAAAAAATGTTTGTTTATGTTTTTGGTGGTGCCGGGTCTTAGTTGAGGCACCCAGGATATTTGATCTTCATCTTGGCATGCAAGACCTCCTGGTTGTAGCATGTGGGATCTAGTTCTCTTACCAGGGATCAAACCCTGGCCCCCTGCATTGGGAGCTCAGAGTCTTAGCCACTGGACCACCAGGTAAGTCACTCCAAAAGTTTTATTTAAAATTTGCATGTGTGCTAAGTTGCTTCAGTTGTGTCTGACTCTTTGTGACCCCATGGACTGTAACCCACTAGGCTCCTCTGTCCACGGGGTTCTCTAGGCAAGAATACTAGAGTGGGTTGCTGTGCCCTCCTCCTGAGGATCTTCCCTACCCAGGGATTGAACCCCAGGCTCTTATGTCTCCTGCATTGGCAGGCAGGTTCTTTATCACTAGTGCCACTTGGAAAGCCCATTTAGAATTTAGACTGGCCTAGCCTAGTTTTGCCCTTGGAGTCTAGAAGACCTCTTGCTTCTTTCAGGCAGACAGTAGGCTCCTCCCGTTCCTTGCACCATTTCCTGTTAGGAAATCAAATTCCACTCAACATTTTCTGAAGATATCTTTGATTCATGGCAAAATTAGATCTGTTCTCCAGAGTCATCGATGGTCAGAACTAAAAGGCCTGTGGTAGGACCTGCCTAGAATATTTTGAAGTGCTATGGGCAGCCAGTGAGCCAGCAAAACAGTGACCAAAGTTGCTTTGTTGCTGTTCTTTGGCACAATGGAGCTGCATTTCTCAAGGGTACCCTTCTTGAGCTCAGTGGGGTCCCTGGCAGCTAATGCATTACAGAGTATTGCAAATTGGCAAAAGGCATATGTCTTATTTCTTGAAAAGACCCAACACTAGCTTGTATATCCAAACATTTCAGAGCTGTTAGAGCTTATAGGAAAAAAAAATTATCCTTCTCTTAGAGTCACTCTCTATTAAAGAAGAACCACCTGGAAATCTGTCATTGGCATGGATCTGTTTTCATTGGGTTTGCCAGTGAGTGAAGTGAAAATCGCTCAGTCGTGTCTGACTCTTTGCGACCCCATGGGCTATACAGTGCATGGAATTCTCCAGGCCAGAATACTGGAGTGGGCCGCCTTTCCCTTCTTCAGGGGATCTTCCCAACCCAGGGATTGAACCCAGGTCTCCTTCACTGCAGGCAGTTTCTTTACCAGCTAAGCCACAAGAGAAGCCCAGGGATGTACCTAAACGGAATTCTAAAGTATTGGTCATTTTTGAAGACCATTCTGCTTCCTTCCTGTGCCTCTCTAAAGTGTAAGCAACGCTAATGAATCTATGTGTTACATCTTGTGAGTCATACATTTGCATTTTAACAAGGGCCCCCTGGAGAGCTTTACCCAGAGGTGTGAATCTTACTTACTGTGGGAATTTTCCCCTGTGGCAGAGCAGGGGAAAAGAAATTTTGGGAGTGAGTTAGCTTAATGGAAAGGTTTAACTCAACCCAAGAGGGTGGATAGGTGCAATTTATGTTGTGCTGCGACTTGCTAGAGCTATTTGTGGGAGCCCACCTGGCTCGCTACAGTCCACGGGGTTGCAAGGAGTCAGAAACGGCTGAGCGACTAACATACTCTGGTGTGGATTCCATAGAACTCTGTGAATCAGAAGGAATCCAGGGAGTGGCCTCAGCTTTAGGGAGGGCTGCCTACCTCCATCTGTGCCAGGGTCTGGATGACAGGAAGTAAAATATAAACCCTAGTGCCGTGTCCTCTTGGAAGGCCTGGCTGGGTTCCTCCAGTCCTGGGTTCCTCTGAGTTCCTCCCTTCTGGAAAGTGGCCTGGGGTACACACCATTGAAGGGCCACATGGGAGGGAGAAGAATAGGTCTGTGGAAAGGGAGAAGGCCATCCACTCTTACTCCTGTCCTGGAAGAGCCTTCGGAGTACAGGGAAGGGTGCTTATTTATTCTAGACCTCAGTTGGCCCAGATCTGGTTGAGTGGCCTTGCTGTATCCCAGTCAGCAGCTGCATAATCCAGGTGCTTCCTTAAAGCCTGCTCAAAGCCAGACATTTTCTTGGAGCAACATTGGCAATTTCATTTACTGTCTTAAGTTACTTCTTCTTTGAAAACAACTTAAACCAAATAGCTTTGGAAATGATATATGTTGAAGAACTTTAAGACCTTAATTTACTGCTTATTCACATCTGGTGTAGATCTAGAACCACTTTTGGGGGGAAACCTTGGCTCTGCCTGCAGGTGCTATGAGGCCTCTGCAGAATGCCTGGGTTGATGGGCCCTTCAGGCAAAAGTCAGGATTAGAATCTTAAAGTAGGAGCTTAAATAGTCAAGTTGAGTATTTAATGACGTTTTGTGATTATAATTTATACAAATTATGGAAAATATAAGAAAATAATAAAAATCACTCATAGTTCTGTGATTCAGAGATACTGCTACTAAAATTTTGGAGTATTTCCTCCCATTCTTAACTATGTGCATTAAATATATGTGTATATAATTTAAAATTTCTGTTTCTTTTACTTAGTACTAAATCAGGAATATTTTATGTTATTAAATGTTGTTTGAAATCATGCTGTTTACTGGTTGCGTACTATTTCACTGTCAAAATGTATTGTAATTTATTTGTGAAAGTGAAAATGTTAGTGTCTTAGTAGTATCTGACTCTTTGCAACCTCATGGACTGTAGCCCACCAGGCTCCTCTGTCTGTGGGATTCTCTCGGCAAAAGTACTGAAATGGGTTGTCACGTCCTCCTCCGGGTGACCTGTCCTTTACATGATTCTTTATGGTGATGGCTCAAATTACTTTTGTCTCTCAGGCTTTGCCTTCTGCTGATGTGCCCTTAACTTTCATGAGAGATGCTATTAACAACATAAGCTTGTTCTGTTGGTTCATTTTATGTCTCAACTTGCCTAGGCTATGGTACCAGGTTGTTAGATCAAACACTAGTCTAGATGTTGCTGTAAAGGTAATCTGTAGATGTGATTAACATTTTATACAGTTTATCTGTAAATAAAAGAGATTACCTTGGGTAGTATATGTGGGCTCATCCAATTAGTTGAAAAATTTTTGAGCAAAAATTGAGGTTTGCTGAAAAAAAAAGGAATCTACCCTAAGACTATAACAGAAAATCTACCTTGAGTTTCCAGCCTGCTGGGCAGCCCTACAGATTTCAGATGTGCCAGCCTGTGTAACCCCATGAGCCAATCCTTGAAATACATCTTCTGTTAGATCTTTTTTTCTGGAGAACCCCAACTAATATACCTGTGAAATCCGTTATCACATTTGCCTTGACAATGCCATCAAAGACCTTGTGTGTCACATAAATTAGAATACCCTCAAGAGATCTCATATAAAATTTTCTTAAAAATTAGTAGTAGGAAAACATCTGCTTCAATTGCATACTTGTGTGTTTCCTATTCTCTGAGAATGAGGATCACACCACTATCCTACGCCTCTTTGGGTTAAATTGGGAAGAAGCATGGAGCTCAGCCATGGTGATTCAATTTATATTCTTTCTTCTTGGTCACAAGCTAGCACCTCACTTAAGTTTTCCTCTATCCTTTTCTTTACTCTTGTCTGTACAATGTCACAGTTCTCTGTGGAAAAGGATAAGATGTAAAGGGCTAAAGTCCACCCTCCGTTTTTTTTTCCTTTGATTTTCGGGTGAATGTTTTCCTTCTCTCTTTGGCTGAATAAAGTTACATTTACTTTTGCCATTTTCCTAAAGACTTGAGAAAAAACTGTTAAACAATATCCGTTTTCTTTTCTCCAGTCTGTACCACAGTCATGGCTTCCCACTGAGGTATAGCCAGTGGGGCCAACCACCTTGGGTGGCCTCACTGGACCAGCTCTCTTGTGTTGTATGCCTGGTCAGTGGATGAGCCTAGAGACAAGAAGGCAGGATGTTGAATAGGCTTAGCTTCCTCAATTACTTGTATATATTAAAAAGCTTGGCTCAAGAATTTTTCCAGAATAATCCCCATTATTTCAATTTGAAGGCCTGTTTTGGCAAAAGTCATTTTGTTGTCAGTGTCAAATTTTTCTGCATAGTAATCTGGCTCAATCGTGGCCATTGGCAGTTTAGTAAGATTCAGATGGCATACAATCCATATGAAAGATGTGAAATTCTTAGACATGCAATAACACCTCCCTGGAACCACAGAATATCAGCAAACCCCAGGTCTGCTTTTTGCTTCCAGTAGATGCTTTTGATTTACAGATACATTAAACTTACATAGGAAATATAAATATCCAAAGTAAAAGGCATGTGACAGAGACGATTTCACCTGTCCAGGAATATTTTATACTTTGATGAGAAGAAAATGTGGCAGCCTGGCACATTTGGAATTCCAGAAGGGAAAGGGAGCCAGACAGCCCGTAAAGAGAGAGATGTCGAATAGAATCATCTCCAGTGACTAATGAATATGGCTGGTACAGTATATCAGGAAACAGAATACTCTCATTTTCTTTTGAGAGCACAAAGTAGACAGGAATCTAATGTATTTTGGACAAATATTTTTGTATTTATTGTTTAGTCTCCCAGATGGCTATTCTCAAGAAAGGCAAACATAGTTTGAGTCTCTGAATTTGGATTTCATCTTAGAGTCTCTCTAAATACTACTTGTCTGATGTTTCTTTAATATGGAGATTAAACGCAAACATGAAATTAGCTTCCTTGAAACACTCACTTTGAACTTGGCTCCTCTGCTACTGAGGAGATGAGCTTTTGAACGGACGCCCTGTCACATCGACGGTGCGTTCAGAGCTTGGATGTGGGCCAGCCTCGCTTAGCCATTTTTCCTTATTTAAGTCGCTCAATATTATTGGCAGATTGCTTCCACCAAAACCCCTATTTTCTAAAGGATTTTGACAACTTCAAGTAGGTTCAATATCTTTCATGGGAAGTTGTGCTAACTGGGCAGAAAGACTGAAGTGCCAATTATAGCAGCAGCAGAAACTGACTGGCTTTTGTTTTACTGGAAACATAAGGGAATCCTGTGCAGGCCAATATATAGAGCCTCTGGTGTAATTTTTAAAGTAATACACAAGCGGAAGACTATTTAAATTACATAGTGTTGCTTTTCTGAATGGTCTTGGAGTACCTTTATAAATAATTTCAAAATTCTTTAGGTTTATAATGGAGATGAGCATTATCATCCTCCCTTTAAAAAGGAGAATTTATTTTACTTTTTTTTTAACCGTTTTATTTTGTATTGGAGTATAACCGATTAACAATGTTGTGAATGTTTCAGGTGAACAGCAAAGGGACTCAGCCATGTGTATATGTATATATACACATGTATCCTTTCTTCCCCAAACTCCCCTTCCATCTAGGCTGCCACAGAACGTTGAGCAGAGTTCCCTGTGCTGTGGAGTAAGACCTTATTGGTTATCCACTTAAAATATAGTACTGTGTACATGCTCATCCCCAATTCCCTATCTATCTCTTCCCCTCACCCTTCTCCCACCCCCTGCAACCGTGAGTTCATTGTCTAAGTCTGTCTGTTTTTTGATAAGTTCTTTTGTATCATTTTTTTAGATTCCACATATAAGGGATGTCATAGGATATTTCTCCTTCTCTGTCTCACTTACTTGATTCAGCATGACAATTTCTAGATCCATTCATGTTGCTGCAAATGGGAATTTACTTTTACGATGAGCAAGATTCTTTCCATTTTGGCAATTATTTGAAAGTGATTGACTCGGCTCCAGCCTTTTCTTAATTTCTGGGAACTCAGGATGATTGGTGGGATAACCTTTTAAGCCACACTGTCTATTTGAAACATTGACTAAGTATGTTGGCTGAAAAATACACAGTTCTTAATTTGTCATTTTGGTAGCATCATTCACTGATGAACAAAGAATTATTTGTTAATGAGGAACATTGATTCTTGTGTGCTTTAATGCAGAAAATTATTTTTAAAAAAGGCTTGGTAGAAATTGGGAACACCATTGACTGGACACAGGAAATGTTCTTCTATTAACACTTCACAAATACATTTTATGATGATTCCTGTATAAAGAAAGCCTTATGAATTCAGTAAGGGCCCTTATACAACATTTTTGGATGTTATACATAGTATGAGTAGTTCCTTTTTTTTAAAGTAAACACAGTATGCAATACAATAAGCCTAATAAAGCAGGGAAATAGTTTGTTTTATATATTCTTCATCCTCAGAATTAAAGTCCTTTGTATTAGGCTGTGAGGAGTGAAAGTATTGTCCAGCCTTATTAGGCCACGAAGGAGTGCAATGCCATAATGACAGAACAGTGGGTGTAAAACTGGGGATTATGGGAAATTCTATGGTTCAGGAAGGAAAACAGGTAGCTAACAGGCAAAAGATACTTAGGTTGCTGCTGCACGGGAAATATGAACTGTTAGGAGTTCCCTCCTGCCAGCAGTTTTCATTGTAGACAATCTCTCGAATATCCTATCACGTTTCCTAGCAGTGCCTTGGCAACAGGTCAGGTACCAGTGCAGAAGCAAGCAATGCATTTTCTGCCTGCCTTGCTTGAACATTCTGTTGGCCATGTCGGACAGGTCCAGCTGTTCTCAGGGTTCCTGGGGAGGCTGTGGCCTGAGAATTCCGCTTGGAACCTTTTGGGTACATTCTCGGCCTCTGCCTTCTGGCCTGGTGACAGTGACCAGAAGGGAGAGCAATGGCAGAGGGTCGTCCATGCTGGGGAGTGGGGTTTTGGGCAGAGAAGAGCGATGGAGGCTTCCTTTCCATGTCCTTCTTCTCCTTGGATGCCATTGTCTTTATTGAGCCCTGGAGACTAGAGCAATCTTGCTTAGCTGACACCTAGAGGTATTCCAGAGGAAGGTACCAGCAGGATTCTTAAATTTCACTGTGGGGCTGAGGGAAAGGGAGGAACTCCTGCTCTTTGAATCCTGGGACCAACACAAACCATAAGGATTGTTCACAAGGAAAATGAACAGATAACACACTTTGACAATTCTGTTACTTGTTGGGAGACCAACTGCCACACCCCCTTTTTCTTTTTATAAGGAGACATTAAATAGAGATAAAGAAGGTTTAAAAAAAATCTTGGGCAATGTGGCTGGCATATGCTTTTGGAATCTAGAGAAGAAGCTAATTTTTATGGCATAATACAATTTTTATTTATTAGAAAATGGATGGAAGCACTCTGACAATGGGAATCAGCAAAAGGAAAATTCTTCATTTATTACCACTAGTGTTTGACATGTTCCCTCCTTCTCTTTCCCCCCTTTTTTCTTTTCCTCCGGCCTTCCTTCCTTCCTTTTCTCCTTCCTTTCTTCCTTTTCTAAAAATTAAGTACCTAGCACACTGCTATATTTAAAATGGACAACCAACAGGGACCTACTGTCGAGCACAGGGAACCCTGCTCAATGTTATGTGGCAGCCTGGATGGGAAGGGAGTTTGGGGGAGAATGGATATATGTATATGTATGGCTGTGTCCCTTCGCTCTTTACCTGAAACTATCACAACATCATTAATCAGCTATACCCCAATACAAAATTAAAAGTTTTTAAAAATTGAATAGTGTTAGTCGCTCAGTAGTATCTGACTTTGTGACCCCATGGACTGTAACTTGCCAGGCTTCTCTGTCCAAGGGATTTCCCAGGCAAGGATACTGGTGTGGGTTGCCATTTCCTTCTCCAGGGCATTTTCTTGATCCAGAGATTGAACCCAAGTCTCTTGAGGTACAAGCAGATTCTTTACCATCTGAGCCACTAGGGAAGCCCCAGTATATATGAGTATATACCATATAAATCAGATACAGATCTTACCCTGAGTAATATATTAATGTATTATACATATATATAATATACAATGGTTAAGATGAAATTGAACATATGACAAATACGATGCTAGAGGAGTTAAACTTCCTTGTATTTATTCACATAATGGGTATTTTTTAAGGACACTGGGGACAGGGTATTGAGTCAACGCCAGGGCTATGACTTTAGCCTCCTGGAAGAGTGTAAATATCAGTAGAGTACACAGACATTTACAGGCATTTACAATGTGGCATGGTCATGGTAAATCTCATTCTTTCAACAAATAAATTTCATTGCTTACTAAATGCCAAGCATTCCTTAAGAAAAGTGGAGATGAATTCATAGAGAAGGTGTGTTTTGAGTTGGATTTTGAAGGGTGGGCTTGAGCATAGAGATGGGGGGAGAAAAGCATTCACATCTGAGAATGAGGGTTGAGTGATGGGGAGAGTGAGAATGAGGGGACACTCAAGATTTTAGGAAGAAAATAATGTTGCCATAGCAATAGCTAACCTTATGTAATATTTAATCTGTGCCAGGTACCATTCTAAATGCTTGGCGTATGCTTTATTAACTCAAGTGTCTCTCATATTATTCCTATACATTGTTTATATAAATTTTATTTATTTATATTTGTTTTTGACTGCGCTGAGTCTTCATTGCTGCACGTGGCCTTTCTCTAGTTCGGTGAGCGGGGGCTGCTCTCCAGCTGCCGTGTGTGGGCCTCTCATTGAGGTGGCTTCTCTTGTTGCTGAGCAGGGGCTCTAGCGCTCCTGGGCTTCAGTAGCTGTGGCTCATGGCCTTAGTTGCTCCACGGCATGTGGGATCTTCCGGGACCAGGGGTGGAACCTTGTCTCCTGCATGGGCAGGTGGACTCTTTACCACTGGGTCACCAGGCAAGTCCATCCTGCAATTTGGATACTGTTGCCATTTTACATATGAGTAAACTGAGGCACGGAGAAGTTATATGACTCACCCAACGCAGTACAACTAGGAAGGGATCAACTGGGGATTCAAACTCTGGCAGTCCAGCTTGCTATGAAGAAAAGTCAAGGAAGGGGAAAGTTGTGAAGTGGAAAACAGCAAGGAGCTCAGTTTGCCCTGAGACTAAGGTTGATGTGGAGGAAACGTGGGAAATAAATAGACAAGGTATCTGGGACTGTGTTTCAAAAGGCCCTGAGAGTTTGGTTGTGAGTATGAATTTCCTTTTGCCAATAAAGGGAAGCCACTGAAAGTTTTTGAGCAGGGAGTACTGATATGTGAGCTGTGTTTCAGAAGATTCAACCTGAAACACTGTAAAATGAGGGGTGTCAAGGCAGGAAGAGAAGTTAGGGACTGATTGTGGGGGTAGGTGGGAATGGGGCTCAGTGATAGTAATGAGAGTTATTAAGAAAGGGGGCTTCCAGGGCTTAGGAACTTACTAGGACGCTGATGATTAGGATGTAAACCTTTGGCTTATGACAGGCAGGGGTTGCAAATGGTTAAATGAATATGCTTGTTACGGAAATTTCCTGGGCATTAACATATTCCACTCATTGGTGGTTGTGGTGGTTGTATCGAATGCCCTTGTGATGGAAGAAAAAGAACAAACATCAAAAGTACCTTTTAACTTCGCAATTCTTTCTAAACTTCTTTAAGCTTATATGCTATACTGCTGATTTGCAGACTTCAAAGTACACAGAAGGATCAGGGTCAGATTGAAAAATTATTTCTTAGAGTTTGATAAAATATGCATGTGAATCCTATGACCTGCTACTGAAATTATTTATGTGTTAATGTAACTTTGTAACACTAATTGTACTGTTTAGGGCCCCATTGTCCCCCTCTGATAGCCTTTTCACTCTAAGTTCTGGCAAATAATTTTTGCTTATTATTTATCCTATACTTTACAGGTTCCATGTGTTGTTTATAGATGAGAAAATATCAAACTGGGTTATTTTGGAGGGTTTATGGTAAGAATATTAAATTTGAATGTGTTCCTGTGGGCAGTGGTTGGGAGTTTTGTCTTCAATTTGCTGTCTGGTTCTAAATGTTCCTTTAGTTATTATTACCTAATGAGAACACCATCTCAATATATTTGTGATAATTTTTCTTAGATGCAACACTTCATAGTTTTTCAATTCTTTTTCAAATGGGAGTTATTGCTTTTCTTCCTTCCATGTGAAAGGGGAAACCAAGATAGAAAATTAGGAGTTAAAGTTTTCACCATAAACTCACCAGGTTTTCCTAGTTTTCACGTATTTGTGAGATTGTTATTAATAGGAATAACAATATCAGAATTTCTATGATTTTCTAGGTTAAAGTTTTGTGTCTTTTGTTTTGTAGATTGAAACTTTGTTGGAATTGATAGAAATATACTGTTTGATTGTCTGCTCGGTAGTTTTTAGGGATTGGTCATTTGCAATTTTCCCTTTAGAGTTGATTGCTAATGTTTAAAAGTTCTTGAAGCAGTGGGTGTCTTAGTTAGGTGACGTCTACGCAAACAGTTTTCCTGACTTTTCCAGAAGTTTGTTATAGTACTGTGAAACTGTTAAGAAATTTAAGCTTTGGGGTTTACCATTATTTCTCAAACTTCAGTGTGCTTATGAATTACTTGAGAATCTTTTGGAAGGGCAGATGTGTTGCAGTCCATGGGGTCGTGAAAAGTCAGACACAGACTTGGCTGAACAACACGACTGAACAGCAGCATGATCAGCAAGTTGGGGGCGGGGCCTGGAATCTTCCTTTCTAGTGAATTGGTCTTATGGACTACACTTTGTGTGGCAGTCTAGGTTCTAGTCCTGTGTGTAGTACTCCCTAACTGTGTGACTCTGAGCAAATCACTTAATTGCTCTCAGTTCATCTTTCTTGTTTGCCACATACCAGAGGGAGGCTGTTAGGATTAAGTGAGAAGGTGGACACAAAGAGCCTGGGACACTGAAAATATTTCATAGAGTAAATGGTAACTACTGTTAGTTACCATTGCCTTTATAGTAGAATATAATTCCAAGAGTTTGCTAAGGGACTGCCCTCGTGGTCTGCTGCATGGGGCATGGGTTTGGGAACTTTTGCTAAGATCCCACAAGCTACTGTGGCATGACACCCCCCCCCCCCCCCCCCCCCCGCCGAAAAGCTAAAAAAGAGCTTGCTGAGAAGTCAAAATTTTTGTATCAGTTTTGGAGCAAAAGCCTTTGGTGGAAGTTCTGTCTCTTTTATGTATTGCTGTGGGTCCCCAGGAAGGTCATTTCGTTTCATTTTCATGAGTTATAGTTGTGAAATAAGAGAGGGTTGGGTGAGGGATTTGTGAGGTTTCTTTCGACTTGAACCAGTGATTCTATAACCATTTGGTTATGTATACTATTCTGTTTTTTAGACTGTTGACATAGAATTAGTCATGTATTTGCTTCATCTGCTTTAAAATTCATTTGATTTAAATTTGACTCCAAAGGTCCCCACTAATTTCTCTCCTCACCACCCCCGATATGTTGGTTATTGTTTTGATAAAGAATTCCTAAAGGCTATTAAGACTGCAAATTGAAGCTATGGGCAATTCTGAAGCAAAAGAAAGCTCATTCAGGATACCAGAGAAACCACTATGTAGCTGAGGACAAAAGTTGCCTTCAGCTTCTTTGTAAACTATCATATCTGAACCATTATTATAGCTTATGAAATCATTCAGATTGTATCCTGCTTGCTTGGATAATTGTCTAGAGCTTGTCTCCAAATTTCAATCTTAGAGAAAAGGCATTCCCTAAATATTCCAATCCTAATTACTGCTAGTATATTTTGAAAGTTGTATTAAATTATTTTAACATGCTAGAAATATCAAGTATAAATGGTATCTCCAAAGGGAGAAGATCTTTATTAAGAAAATAAATAGCTACGTGGACAGGTGTTTGGGAAAACATTTATTATATAAAATTTGTTAGTCATCAAAATTTTCTTTTGCTGAATTATCAGCTTTAGGGTATGAACATGACTTTATAGCAGTGAATAAATAGAAGTTTGGAAATTGGAGATAGGAGAGTTGAATTTTATTAGTATGGAAATACTCCTGTCCATTTCAAAAAAGATTTTGAAGTAGCTGAAAGCTTTGTTAAAAATGCAGCATTGATAAAGAAATGTTGCTGTCAATAAGGATGCAAATTTGTATGACCTCTCTGGGAAGTAACTTGTCAATATTTCTTGAGTCTTAAAAATCTTAATATTTTTTGACCCCAAAATTCTACCTTTGAAGTTTCATTCATAAGGAATTAATATAAAATAAGAATATAGGTCTGTGTTGAGGAGTTTAATCACATTATTAATAATAGTGATATGTTTGACTATAGGTTCCAAGAGGACAATGATTATACTTGTTTGTGTTCATTATTATATCATTAGTGCCAAGTACAGTTTCTGGTATACACTAGGCATTCAGTAAATATTTACTGAATAAATGAACCTAAATGTTCAACAGTGGGGAAATGGTTGAATGAAAGATGGGGTATCACATATGATGGCATATTATGCAGTCATTAAAATGTACTTATGAGGAGTTTTTAATTATATGTGAAATAACCATTTAGAAAATAAGATAAAACACTACATATATAGTATGAGATAAACCATGTAACAATACATACATATAAAATAAAGACTGGGAATTTGGCTAGTGGTCTAGTAATTAGAACTCTGTACTCTCAGTGCTGAGGGCCTGGGTTCAGTCCCTGGTTGGGAATCTAAGGTCCCCACAAGCTGCGTATATAGCCAATAAGTAAATGAAAAATAAAGTAAAAAGACTGAAAGAAAAGTCATTAAAATTTCAGTAGTGATCATGTCTGAATGTTGCATTGATAGGAACTATATTTATTTCCCAACTTTTCTCCAGTGTGCATGTTATATTAAAAAAGATTTTTTTTCCTCTTAAAGTGCAATATTTTCCTTAGGCAGCTGAAAAGATTATATAAACTTATTCTAAGTCTAAAGAAAAAGACTCTTTTTCTTTTACCTCTGTAGTCTTCATATTCTCTGCTTTAAAATGAGTTGAAGAGAAATAAAAACAAGTCTACACGAAGACTTATGTGCAAACATTCTTAGCAGTATTATTAATAAAGACTTGCACAGAAATATCCATAGCAGAATTATCCATAATAGCCCAAAAGTAGAACCAACCCAAATATTTGTCAATTGGTAAATGGATTAAACAAATGTGGAGTATCTGCCTAATGCAATACTGTTCAGCAGTAAAAAGGAATGAGGTACTGGTATAGTCTTACAACATGGATGAACCTTGAAAACATGCTAAGGGAGAAAAGTCAGATGCAAAAGACTGCGTATGTGATCTACATGAAATATCCAGAAAAGACAAGTCTTTGGGGACTCCCCTGGTGGTCCAGTGGTTAAGAATCTGCCCGCCAATAAAGGGGACATAGGTTCCATCCCTGGTTGGGGAAGATTCCAGATGCTGTAGGCTGTTAAGCCCATCACCACAACTACTGAGCCTGTGCTCTAGAGCTGGTGCTCTGGGACAAGAGAGACCACGGCAGTGAGAAGCCCATGCACCACAGCAAGAGAGTGGCCCCTGCCTGCTGTAGCTAGAGAATGCCTGTGTGCAGCAGTGAAGACCCAGCACAGCCCAAAATAAATATAAATAAAGTAGACAGGTCTGTGGAAGAAGGTAGCTTAGAGGTTGCCAGAGCCTGGAAGAGTGTATGAAGGATCTCATTGGGTGATGAAAGTGTTTTAATACTGGATTGTTGTGATGGTTGTACAACTTGGCAAACTTGCTGAAAAAAAAAAAAAAGTCATTCAAATATGCACATAAAATTGGAGGGTTTCATGATAGGTGCATGCTAAGTCCCTTATTGTGTCCAACTCTGTGCAACCTTGTGGAATGCAGCCCACCAGGCTCCTCTGTCCATGGGATTCTCTAGGCACGAACAGTGGAATGGGTTGCCATGCCCTCCTTCAGGGGATCTTCCCAACCTGGATCGAACCGACGTCTCTTACATCCCCTGCACAGGCAGGAGGGTTCTTGACCACTAGCACCACCTGGGGAAGCAGATTCTTCACCATCTGAGCCACCAGGGAAGCACTTATGACAGGTAGTTTAATGCAATTAAAAAAAAACATAATGATATTGGATCTGTAAAAATCCATAGTGTGAGAATGTAAAAGTAATATATAAAAAGAATATAGACCGAAAGCAAGGATTGTGTATGTGAGAGGAAATCATATGTCTTATTTTCTAACAGAGAAAACTTGCTTTTCATTTGTATGAATTAAATAATTCTCTAAGGGAAACCATGAGTCTAAGTAAGATAGTTCAAAAATTGTTCTAAGGTACTTCTGTAATCGAACAAATATTTGAGGTTTCATTTAATGTGAAATCCCTGCATTGCCACCCATCTCATATGCATATCAGTGCTTAATTATTACTCCTATTGCAACTTTCCTGCTCTGATTAAGAACACAGCCCTAGGTTTATGCTGGGGGAAAGAGCTGCCTTTGATCAGGGTTGCATTTTTCCAGCACTTCCCAGCTCACATGACTCTCCAATGGCGATTCCCCTCTGGGAAGTAGTTTTCTTCAAGTCTGAAAGGCCTCTCTTTAGTTCAATTCACAGTGAAGTTAGTAGTTCAGAAAAAAAAGGCCTTTTGAGTCGTTAGCTTGTTTATCGATATGACAAGCTGTCCTGGCCTCTGTTGGTGAAACAGAGAGAAGTACAAACAGCCAAGGGCCCAGGCTGTGCAGATGGCAGGCAGAAACCAGACTAGGCTCTCTTCCTCCGAGGCACTGTGAGGGGCTTGAGTTACCCAAGCTGGGGCTCTGTCTCCCCTCTCACCTTCCCCATTACAATCTGCCCAGCGATAGGATTTCCTCTGCTCCACAAACACTGGCATTTCCCCCACTGTGGCTTTGAACGCTGCACTCTAATGTAATAGGAGATCCCAATTTGAACAGCAGAGATTGATTTCATTGTTATTGCGAAAGGATGGTTAGGTAAGCGATCCCCTGATGCCTGCACCCTTTAATGAGCCGGCATCTCAGCTTTCTAGAGGGTGTCAACTGCCACCAGCACGGCACAGAAATGGAACGACTTTTACAAAAGAAAAAGTGCAGAACTTGCCTCTCATTGACCATTTAGCAGTTATTTTAAACCATCGTTTACTCTTAATATAGGCTTGTGTTCCTAATTGTAAAAGCCAGTCCCCTTTCATCAGTCTCAGTTGAGAGCAGTGTGGGCTGGGAGAAGATTGGACTCAGATCAATGGGTTCAGCCTGGAGATAGGTATTCAGACTTCTCAGTTTAGTTTGGAGAGATTTTTGGGAGAGATGGGATTGGAGTAACTTCTCTTTAGTTTTCAATGTTGTCAACTGTGCCATAAGGATAACTATTTCCTTTCTATTACTCCTCAGTGCCTGACATTTTCTCTAGACCTCTCAGTGTGTGCCAATGACTTCCAACTGCCAGTTATCTGTATTTCTGTGCCTGAAGACTTTGTTCTTCTGGGACGAAGGATAAAGGATTAAGGAATCATCACATGCCCACCCCCACCCCGGGGCACTCTTTTAAAAGTTTATGTATTTATTTATTGGTTGTGCTGGGTCTTCATTGCTGTGCAGGCTTTTCTCTAGGTATGGTGAGTGGGGCTGCTCTTTCTAGTTGCTGCGTGCAAGTTTGTCATTGTGGTGGCTCCTTTCGTTGTGGCGCCTGGGTTCTAGGGTGCTTGGGCTTCCGTAGATATAGCACTACGGCTCTAGAGCACAAGCTCAACAGTTGTGGTACCTGGGCTTAGATGCATGCGGGATCTTCCTGGATCAGGAAGCAAACCTGTGTCTCCCACATCGGCAGGCAGATTCTTTACCGTTGAGCCACTAGGGAAGCTCCCTGGGTCCTCTTATAATGACTCAGGAGTTGATATATAAATACCCCAATTCCCTTACCCCTTAGGTGGATTATTTAGAAGCACGCATTTTACCCCATTTCCAGAGTTTCCTGGAACTTCATGTAGTTCTCCATGGTAGCATGTGTAATGGCACAGACATTGACACACCTTTTATTGACAGCTTTGCTTGCCTATATCTCTTTCCACTTTTCTACCTATGATCTCTGTACCTCCCTAATACACCACTTGAACTGCAATCTTATTCTCAGGGCCTGCTTCTAGAAAGGGCTTCCCAGTTGGGGCTAGTGGTAAAGAACCCACCTGCCAGTGCAAGAGACATAAGAGGTGCGTTTGATACCTGGGTTGGGAAGATTCCCCAAGAGAAGGAAATGGCAACCCATTCCAGTATTCTTGCCTGGGAAATCCCATGGACAGAGAAATCTGGCAGGCTATAGTCCTATAGTTCTATAGTCCATGGGGGTCACAAAGAGTCAGAGATAACTGAGCATGCACACACTTCTGGGAGAACCTAAATTAAGACACTCCCAAACTCATTTTGAAGTATAAGGTTGGGTTGGGGGCAAAATTGGAGCTCTGAATTCTCCAGAGAATCGCCCTCATTCTGCATAGCATTGTAAGAACCTGAGTTTAGTCACACTGTGAATTTTAGTTCTTTTGTGGCTTGGTTGGATGCCCAGCCACCATGTATAAGATATTTTTATGGCAAATTTGTTCCAAATTTCAAATAACCCACTTCTGAATTAATCTAATGCCCATACTTAGCTACCTATATTATTTCAATCATATTTTTGAAAAGAAATCTTTACTTTTACAAAAGCATCAGAATGAATGTGAAATATGGACATGGCTAGGAACCATGGTCATATTGAAGCAGATAAAAAAATTAAAATGATTACTTTTAAGAAATAATATGAAAATTTCCAGGTTAACTGGAACTGAACCCTGGTTAGAATTTCCAGATAATTTCTGCTCTTGTATTTTATTTCTTCATCCCACCATCATTTATTGGGTGCCCTTAACTCTATGAGTGGAAAAATAGAAGACATGGTCCCTGTCCTTGTGAGCCCATCGTCCGATAGAAAGGCTGACAAATAGACAATTACATTAAGAGTGGGGTAAGTGCTGGAGCAGAGAGAGAAGCACAGATGCTTAAAGAGTGCACAGCAAGGGTTTGTGTCCCAGAGAAGCTGATGCTGGAGCTGCGTAAGGACATGGGGAATTCTGCAGGTGAGGGGTATTCTGACTAAGGAGTTGTGCAGATGTGCTTACAGAGATGGGAGACAATGAAGACTGTCAACTGTCTCCCAACATCTGTTTCTTCCTTCATTTTAGAACTAAACCTTCCAGGTTTTAGCTGAGCATGTGGGCACCCAGCTAGAGACTACATTTCCCAGTCTAGAGTTAGGACTAGTTAGCACTTGTGAGACATGAACCCAAGTGATGTGGGCTGGCAATCTCCTTCTGGAATTTAGATAAGAAGAAACATCTATCTACTATGAATTGTAATATACATGCAGATATATTTTTAATGTGTATGTGTGTTTATGTACCTGTATACATATATGTATGTGATGTGTGTATATATATATATATATATGCATGTATATATGTGTGTGTGTATATATATCTAATATATATAGCAGCTTACCTATAATACAGTAGGTTCAGATAGCTTCAAATATTATCATTCAGTATGATTAGAGGATGAGATGGTTAGATAGCATCACCAACTCAATTGACATGAATTTGAGCCAACTCTGGGAGATAGTGAAGGACAGAGGAGCCTGGTGTGCTGCAGTCCATGGGGTCACAAAGAGCTGGTCATAGCTTAGCAACTGGACAATGACAACAATGTCCAAAGTAAGTGTAAGAGCAGAGTGGCGATATATGTGGCTAGAAAAATGAAATGGGCCAGATCACAGAAGGTCCAGCATGCCATGCTAGGGTTGTTGGTTGTTATCTTGAAGCTGATGGAAGTCCTTTGAAAGATCCTTGATCTAGCTTGAGCTCACAGCTGACTATGATTTTCCTTTCCTAGATAGGAGCTGTATAGAATTTAAGAATCTCAGATAGGCGTTTAATGCCATTCAGCTTGCTGTTTCAAGTTTGGTTGCTTACGGTTCTTTATTGGCCTCGAGGAGCACAGTTTTCTGGAGTGTACAGATGGGAAATGGTAGATAAAGACAGACCAGGTAAGATGGCTCACAGGTATCCCTTCCTTTCTTCTGCTAGCATTTTCCTTAGAGTGTTTCCAACTTCTAAAAATCCCTGTGCTTGGCTAATTCAGTTTTTCAGGCCTTAATTTATATGTCCCTTTTCCCAGGAAGCCTTCCATGACCATTTTGTTATACTGGACTGTAACTGTATATTTAATTTAGACTATAAATGCCTCCATGGGTGGCTAGGTGTTGGTCTTATTTATTGTTGTCTCCTCAGCTTAGAGCTTAGTACAGTGCCTGGACTATACTCCACAAGTATTTTGAATTGAAAACCATCTTTAACCAAGGCTAACATAGATCAAAATAAAGTGAGTTGGGGTAAAGTTTAGATGGCCCCCTCTGCACACAAAATGAATGACTGTGGTCTGAATGAATTCCCCAAAACTTTTTTGACCCCCTTCTACTTGAAATGAAGAGGAGGCTCCAGGAAAATAAAAACTTCTAAGAATGACTCTGCTTTCAGGAGAGAGAATTCTAGAAACACACATACTTATGGGGGAAGGAAAATAGGATTGGGAATTTGGAGGCCGGAGCTGGGGCTCTGGCTTCTTGACTAATTATGATCTTAGACAATAGATGAAGTCTCTCTGAACAAAAGTTTCCTCATCTATAAAATGTAGATAAAACAAAACCTGCCTAGCTTCTGTCAGAGAGCTCTTGTGAAGATATGAAAAGGCTTTATGAGCTATAAAATACTGTGCAGGCATTAATTACCAGAATTATATGTAACATTGCTGTGAGGCTTGCCACTTAAGGAAAGGCAAACAAGTTCCCTGAGGTAGGAGGGGGAAGACTCCAGAGACTCCAAGTTCAATTTCTCAGAGAATTTTTCTCAGGGGCCGAACTGGGGTTTTAGAAACTGATTCTCTCAAAGAGAACGGTCTTCTTCATTTTTTCTAGATTGTGTTGCTTGGTCTTCAGGGAGGGAGTTATAAAGCTCTAGTATTGGACACAATAAATAGGATCCCTAGATAGGATGGGGACACAGACAAGGCAAGATTGGGGGTAAGGAGAAAACTCCTGGAGTGAGGGTTGGGGGCATGCCTGGGACGTGCCTTGGATGTCTCCATGCCAAGTCAACACAGTCGAGTTTGTTTCTTGGAGACCTTTCTCAGGTTGATGTCTTGCTCCAAATGAGCCCTTGTTCATGGTGTAGTTTTAGCCTGAAATACTTTCAAGAAGTCTGAAAAGAGGAGTAAAATTTTTAAAGAGGGTCGGCCCATCAGTCTGGCTTCTCTGCAGTTTCCAGACTGCTTCTCCCTTGTTCTAAGAGCTATCCACTTAGGGGGTACCATGAAGTTGCTCTAACTTTAAATTTAAACTTGGCAAAGTTAAGAGCTGTGCAACCTGATCTGAATAGAAATGTGGTCACAAAGCGTAAAGAAAGTCAATGAAAACAGGATTTTAATATTTTAGAAGCCATTTCCTCTGCTGCATTGGAAATTCAAATTGAACAGCACGGGGGCATGGGAATTAGAAGGAGAATATGAAACCTACCAGGACAGGAGCGTGAAACAGATACGCCTGGTTTCCCTGTCCGTAATAAGTAAAGAATTGTTAATAAGCAGCTCAAATATGGGAAGTCCTCCTTTTCTCCGTTAATCAAAGGATAAAAAGTAAAGAACACAGGTGAAGTTTTGAAACTGAGCAATTTTGGCATAGCTATTGTGCTGTTAAATGTTTTTGTATTAAAACATGTTCTTGGAAGATGTCTTGAACCCTTTGGTCATTTTGAATCATTTTCACACCCACATCTGTTTCCCATTATAAATCTCCTCAGATTTAATTACTTTTTTCTATCATTCACTTTCTCATTGAAAAACAATATATTTAATTTTACTTCCTCTATCCTTTTTTCCCCCCTCCCTTCTCTTTTTGAAGTGTCTAAAATGTGGCTACTACCCAGAAAAACCCAGATGGAGAGAATGATTCTTAATGCTAAAAGATCAGTAAAATCACTTTTCCTTTGATTCAGAAAATAGGCCTGTCAGTTTGTTAGGTGGAAAAGTGTATTTGAAATCTGACAAAATGCCAGCATAGGACATGAAGTTGTAGGCCAGGAACACTCCTGCCGAGTGGATCCTCCAGTGACACGTTAAGGAGTGCGTTTACTGGGAACATTCCACCCAACGCAGACCCCTCAAGGTGATGAATTGCTTCATGTGTCTGCTTTGTGCTTTGAACTTGAAAAGCCCAATGTAAATACAAAGTATATTGTGATGGGGACTGGCGGTGAGGATGCTAATGACAGGATGATAGATAAGAACCTTAGCTAAAAGTGACTTTAAGCACTTTAACAGAATTCAACATTTTCCTTCTTTTTGACACAAGTAAATAGTGTTTGAATCCATGCAGCAGTTCACTAGGTTTGATTCCAGTGTGCCATATTGCTTTACTCCCATTCATAATGATTTTCAGCTTTATACACAGGGTACATGAATTTTTGTTTCCCATCTCTACATCTGTTTCTCCATCTCTTTGGCTGCCATTAACAACTAGAGAAAAGAATCCATAAAACTATATAGCCTATCTCTAAACAGACTTAACTGGCCACACCTGAAAAGGAGTCCCTTCCCTTGAATGTATTGGGCAACCAAATGCTTTGGACCCCTTTGCCAACTTCCAATCAATTTGAGGCCTCAGGCTGGTGCAAACTATTGTTGACAGATATGTTTAATGAGCCTGGTTTTGAGTACTCATAGCTGAGGGACTGTGGATTAGGTTTTATCTTCTTTCGCATCTTGATTAATAATCTGGAAGGAGGCTTCAACATGCTAATGGAATGAAATTTGCTGGATGAACAAAGCTTGGAGACATTGCAAAGAGGAAGGACAGCTTAGAAAGGCTAGCATGGGGCGGGCAGGTGGGGAGATGTGTTTGTGAGCTCTGGCTCTGCTCTCCAGAGAGGCTGTGGGAGGGCAAAGTGGACCCTTTCCTGGGGTTGCCGTGGTATATCAGCTTGCCCAACACAGAGCTCTTTTGCAATATGTTACTCACTGTTGGTTCAGGCCCAATTTGGGGAAATAATCGGAAACATGGGTTTTCCACAGTAAGCAGGAAACCAGAATGTAGCAGTGCTCAAACAGACCCAGAGGCAGCAGTTCCTTATGCGGTGGGCTGTTGGAAAGAGTCTCATGGACCGGCTTCACTGTGCACACCTGGAAACCCCTTGTTCGGCTCACCTGAGTTAATTCCCCTACCCTATCAAACTGCTTCTAGAACTGTTCCTCTACTGGAGGAGAAGAGCAACCCAAACCTTCCTCTTATTGGAAGCACTCTCAAATAATCTAAAATGTGGGATCTCTGTATTATGAGATTCTTAACTTGATGAACCCGTTTTTATGGAGTTAGTAAAGGCTATGTATTCTGATTTCCCTTCCTTTGGTGATAAAAATGGTTTTCCCACATTAAATTTATTAAACAAGGAAGCCTCGCTAAATATTTAGCCAATACATAGAAGCAACCTAAATGGTTGTTGACAGATGAATGGATTTATATTTGTATACAACAGAATATTACTCAGCCATCAAAAATGAAATAACTTCAATTGTAGCAGCATGGATGAACCTAGATATTATCATCCTAAGTGAAGTAAGTCAGAGAAAGACAAATATGATATCACTTATATATGGAATCTAAAATATGAGACAGATGAACTTATCTACATGACAGAAACAGAGTCAGTGACACAGAAAACAAACTTACGGTTAACAAAGGGGAAGAAAGGAAGGGATAAAGTTACCTTTTGAGCACTTTGCTTATATTAAAAGATTCTCCTAGAATTTTCAAAGGCTCAGAAGATAGGAACCTATGTGCATGGGGAAAGATCCAGAGAAAGAACATTTTAAACCCATGATTTTATTCTTGTAACTGTTTCAAAACTGCCTGCTAATTTCAGAGCCATTTATATACCCAGTTCGCTGGCTTGATGAATAAAGGAAACTTCCATAACATTTGGAAAGATGAGAATGTTAAGCAAATTATGCTTCTCAATGAAACCATTCTGTTGCAGGCTTTTAACACATTGGCTGACAGTCTTCAGAGTATCATCATTGGAATGATTTGTGGAGGGAAAACTTTCTTATCACAATTAGCCTCTTTAAAGCACATTGTAAGGTAGGGTGGGGGCTATTAGAAGCAGTAGGAGGGAAAATATAATAGAAGTAGTTCCTGAAGACATTCCAGTTTTAGCAGAATTCCTACTGTGTGTTTGGCAGATGAACACACTCTTGCTGCTGCTTATTCGTCATAATATTTATATGTGAGAAGAAAGTACATGTAGAGTTTAATTGGTTTGAAAGTTGTCCTTATGCCTTGAAATGAAGGGTATTGGACAAGTGTAAATACAAGCATGATTATTTTTATTATCCTTGGTTTAACTCCTAATTTTGAAGGGCATTGAGGAGGGAGAGGTTCCTGACACCCAAGAGCCTCTGAAGTAGAACTTTTGATAGACCCTAAATATGAAAAATATGTCTTGCCCAGGAAAATAAATTTGACCTTTTAAAATTTTAGTTTTTTAATAAAATAATGCTAGTACACAGGCTTTTTTCTTTTAAAAAATGGCTCAAATTCTGTGTTTTACAAGTTTGAAAGCACATGGCCAGCGCTGTGTGGTGTGCCTGGATGAAAGGAAAAGTGCTACCTAAGAAAGAAGTAAAAGAGAAAAAAAGAAAGCAAAGGGAAAAGCAAATCAAGTTGAAATCAAACGAGGGGTAAAAATGTCAGTGGAAAAATAGGAGAGTTCCAATCTTCTTAAATTTTTTATAGTGGCTTTAGAGTAAGCTTGATCACCCAAAGGACACACCACAGGGATTAGTGTTTGGAAATGAACAACAGATGTTGGATGTCAACAGACAATATCCCAGTGGGTGAAGAGCGTTTAGGGTGATTGAAAGTAAAACACATTGTCAGATGATCTCTGGTACTTGGGTAAATCTTTGATAATGAGTAAGTTTCTCGTGCAGCTGTCAGAGATTCACTGGGACAACCCAATGGTTTTTCTAGATAACAAGCTCCTAAGTGAACATCAGAGTGAAATTAATTAGGCAATGGTAATTTACAGAAAATGTTCTGTATATGTGTCACTGTACTTTGACATAAACCCTTCCCTGAAGGGGAATATAACTGAGAATGATCCTTTGATTAACAAACATCTTTGAGCAAGTTGGCTGGGGTGGGGAGAAAGTGTTGCTCTTTTCACCACTGGAATTGCTTCAAAAGCATCTTTCCTGGCCGTCATATTTACAGGGTGACTGTACCCTACCTTCTCAGTTTCTTTTTATTCCATTACTGTGCTGTACTTTCTTCATAGTTTCTCTCTTAAGTTTTGTGTGTATATTTGTTTCTTTGCTCACTATCTATCTCCCCCTCCAGAATATAAACTCCATGAAATTAGGGATGACCTTTGTTTTCTTCATCATAGTGTACACAGAGCCTAGAATAGTACCTGGCATGTGGTTGGAACTTCAAAATGCAGCCAGTGGTATTACAGACAGAATATTTAATTCTAGAATTTGAATAAATACAAATCACTATGAGAAATAGAGAAGACAGAAACCAGGGAGAAGGGAAGATGGAAGAGAGTAATGAAGCATAATTTTCATATCCTTCGTGTTTCTTGACTTACGCATTGAGAAAGTACTGACTCTGGGTAACTGAGTGTAGACAGCCTTTGGTCAATGTGGATGTCTTTAAGAAACTTGCACGAATAGACAGGACAGGCTGGAAATGCTGTCTCTATTTCAGGTGTGATCGCTGTTGCTGAGCATCAGATATACTCATCAGCTCATCCTTAGCAGCTCATCTTCTTCCCTCTCCTGTCTACCACTTCCAAACAAAAACACTGAATGTTATTATTCTACTCTCAGAAACTTGGACACTCACAGTCCTTCCAAAAGACTCACTCTATCCGTTATGTAGTAAATATTCTCTGATGACATACTAAGTAGTGAGGCCTCCCAAAGGGAACAAGACATAGCTTTAACTCCACATGGACTTATCATTAGTGACTAGCAAATCTCTAGCTGCCGTTATGACAGGTAAGAGTCCATGCTTACTGTTCTCTGTAGAGGATAATGACTGCAATAGGATCCTCTGGTCTCTAGCTTTGTTCCTTTGCTATGGGGCATCAGTGGGAAAGGGGTAGATCTAGGAATTCAATGTTTACCTACTGTTTATTAAAAATAAGACAGTTTCATAACTGTGTTTCAAAAATGGTTGCCATCTTAAAGTGTAAACACAATTGTTCTGCAAAGCATGTCACTGAACTCTGTTCCTCTCATTTATTTAGTGAACTGGTTTCTCTACTGTGAAGGGTCAGTCTGTTCACCAGTCAGACTGAAGGTCTCTACTGTATGCGAGGCGCTGTGCAAGCAAAATGAGGTGAACAGCATCCTTGTCCTCAAGGAGCCCACGGTTGAGTGGAGGAGACACACAAACTATGACCACAAAATAATATAAAAGGAACAGAGTATGTATAAGGTCCAGAAGTAACTGAGAAAAAGAGCAGTTTACTCTCTGAAGAATAAATGGCATGAAAGACATGGGGAGGTGATCCTAGCCAAGAATGTTTACTGTTTCAAGAAGAGATGCTGCTTTAAATTTCCCCTGAGTCTTGAGCTCACTGAGGCCTGAGTGGTGGATGCATCTCTGCCAGGATGAGTAGCAGGGCTGGTTGCCACAGGAAAGCTTGTGAGTTCATTCCAAGTTTAGTTTTAAATCCAAGTGTTGAAGTTGTGGAGTCCACGTGGCTTTAGCATTAAGACTTTGCTGGGAGATGAATCTAGCCTAGATATATTTTTTATAAAGGTAAATCTATTCCATTTGAAAAATTATTCCTTAATCTGAGACTGCCTAGTTGGGTGTTAAAAATTCTGTTTCTTTGCAAAATGATAGTGAATAAAGGTTATTGTTGTTGTAATACTTTTAATTAGCATAGAGAATCCTTGGATCGGGAAACAAAGATGCAAAAAAGAGGGTCAATCAAAATGACAATAGGAGTCAAGAGTTTCTGACGAAGTAAAAAGGTAGAAATGCAGAGGAAATGAACAGAGACCATAGTAGTAATGTGTGTTCCAGCAGGGAGATAGGCGGTAAGAAGATAAGAGGGCTGGAGAGCTGGTAACCTGGTTGGGAAGGAGAGGTACAGCTTCTCACATTTACCCTGTATAAACCCCACCAAGGAGTTGCTTCCCTCTTCTGTTCTTTAAGATTTATTTGTTTATTTGACTGTGTCTGGTCCTGGTGGCAGCGCTCAGCACCTTTGTTGGGGCATGCAGGGTCCTTTAGTTGCAGCGCCTGGACGTAGTTGCCTTGCAACGTGCGGGATCTTAGTTCCCTGACTAGGATCGAACTCGAGACCCTTGCATTGGAAGGCAAGATTCTTAACCACTGGACCACCAGGGAAGTTACGGAGTTGCTGCTTTATTGTGTAGTCAGACAGGTGTGAGTTTGACTTGAGTTCTTTCACTTACTAGCTTTCATAGGAATGCTATGAGAGTTTAATAGTGATAATCCACAGGAAGATTGTCTTGTTGTTCAGTCACTAAGTCATGTCCAGCTCTTTGAGACTCTATGGGTTGCAGCACGCCAGGCTTCCCTGTCCTTTACCATCTCTCAGAGTTTGCTCAAACTAATGTCCACTGAGTGGTTAGTGATGCCATCCAACCATCTCATCCTCTATTGCTCCCTTCTCCTCCTGCCCTCAGTCTTCCCCAGCAGCAGGTCTTCCAGCGAGTCAGCTCTTCATATCAGGTGGCCAAAGTATTGGGGCTTCAGCTTCAGCATCAGTCCTTCCAGTGAATATTCAGGGTTGGTTTCCTTTAGTATTGACTGGTTTGTTCTCCTTGCAGTCCAAGGAGCTCTCAGGAGTCTTCTCCAGCACCACAGTTCAAAAGCATTGTGTCTGGAGCATAGCACATGTTCAACAGATATGACTACTGCTTCTACTACTCTGTCACTGACGATGACTGTTCCTAGTAGGTAGTCTCAGTACTAAACACCATCACCACCAGCCTCAAAGCAAGACCCACTATCATTCAGCTTTGGGGCAAGATGAGACGTCACAACTGTATGTTGAGAGGTCGAGGAGTCCCAGGAAGCTGTGGGGTTTGCAGTGGAGAAGAAAGTGCAACCCCACACATAAAAACAGAGAAGGAGAGGGAATCCTATAGCTACTCAGCTGAGGGTGTGGGTAGATTGGACTTAAGTGAGGGAGGAAGAGACGCAAACACAAGCAGATGTCATAGGAAAATCACTGGGATGATTAAGTAACTAGAATGGCCAAGATACATTTAAAAAATCAATGGGTAAATTTATATTTCCAGATTATGAGCAGAATCTGTACGTCAATTTCATGTTATGATTGTGACCCTCCCTTTGCTACAAAGATGTGTTTGTCAGTTCTCAAGGATTTGGCACACCTTGGATTTAAATAAAAAGTATAGATCTCTTTCTTTGACCTGGATTAACCAGTTTTTAAACATTTTAAACTAGCTTCTCTGTCCAGCAGTTTGGAAAATGTTAATAGAAAGATATTAGTAATGATAATAATATGTATTTATCTTGCTATCATAATTTGATTGAAGAAGAGAGCCAGTTGAGGAAGTAGTTAGCCTTCCATTCAAGAAAAGGGTGGTTAAGATAGACTGGACCTGGGTGTGTGTCCATGATCCCAGAATTCTAGAACCCAATAAATCATTCCCTCACTTACCAAAAGTGGAGTGAGCAGGGGAAATACAGGTAAGAATGAGCTGCAAAGCCTCTAAAGGGTTTATAGTCTGGTGAGTGAAGCACGTAAAAAACCACATGATGTGGGAAATAGAGCCTCAAATAACACTCTGTGGGCACCTAGACAAAATGCCTCTCCTGCATGAGGTGGTCATTGAAGATCTGCAGAAGAAGAATCCAGGCTGAATCGCTTGAACAGGAATTTTCAGAGGTGGATGGCTGGAGGAGTGATTGGGGAAGAATTTTTAGGGTAGAGAGCTGTCTGTTGTTGTTGTTGTTCCATTGCTCTGTTGTGTCCGACTCTTTGCAACCCCGTGGACTGCAGCATGCCAGGCTTCCCTGTCCTGCACCACCTTCGTCTGTAAGAGAAAGCTTTTACCTTTTGGAAAACAAGCCGTTCAGTGCAGCTGAACGTGGGTTACCTATGGGGAAATGGCAGAAGACATAACTAGGTAGGAACTGATCACAAGTGGGTTTTTATGCCTCAAAAGCAAATTTGGATTCATCCTATATAGGTGGGGAAGCACTGTGACCAGATCATGTATTTAGAAAGATCTTCTGACACTGACATGGAGACTAGACTGAAGGGTTTTGGGACTGAAGATGGAGACTCAAAGTAGGAGACTGCCCTAGGGTGCAGGTGGGCAGTCATAGGGCTTCCAGAGAGGCGGTGGGAGTGGAGAGGAAGTGGGGAGAGGACCTGAAAGTTGTGTGGTGGCGAGGGTGGCTGATGGAGTAGAGCAGGGAATCTTAGATTAAGTTCTGAATTCTCTTAGGCACTAGGTAATTGGGGATGCCAATCCCAATTTAGAGGCTACAAGACAGGTAAGGGTGAGGGGCCTTCTTTGAAACATACTCTATTCTCTGAATAAATATCAATAAAGTGATTCTAGGTACAGTACTTGCCCCATGTTTCACATGAAATTAAAAAACACTTGCTCCTTGGAAGGAAAGCTATGACAAACCTAGAGAGCATATTAAAAAGCAGAGACATCATTTTGCTAGCAAAGGTCTGTATAGTCAAAGCTATGTTTTTCCAGTAGCCATCTACAGATGTGAAAGTTGGACCATAAAAAAGGCTGAGTGCCAAAGAATCGATGCTTCTGAATTGTGACATTGGTGAAGACTCTTGAGAGTCTCTTGGACTGCAAGGAAATCAAGCCAGTCAATCCTAAAGGAAATCTAACCCTGAATATTCACTGGAAGGACTGATGCTGAAGCTCCAATACTTTGGCCATTTGATGAGAGGGTGAGAAGGGTAGATAGTGTCACTGACTCAATGAACATGAATTTGAGCAAACTCTGGGAGATAGTGGAGGACAGAGGAGCCTGGCACACTGCAGTCTATCGGGTCGCAAAGATATCAGACGTGACTTAGCAACTGAACAACAGCAGCAATCTCCCAGACATTTTTTTCTTCCCTGGGAACGCCCTCCTCCATATTTCTGCAAATTCAAGAACTATCTATTCTTCTAGGTCCAACACAAATCCCATCTGGTCTTTGGATTCTCCACCAGACAAAAATAATCTGATCAGAGGTTTGCTCCTATAGCTCTTTTCTTCTGAGAATCAGTATAGGATTGTTTTAAGAATGTGGTTCTGGAGCGAGGCTGTGTGGGTTTAACTTTATGTCTAGCGCATATGAGTCCACTCTCTGCTTCCATTTTCTCATCTGAAAAAAAGGAGCTAAGATTAGCACCTACCTCACAAGCTTATTTGAGTACTAAACAAGTTCATATGTTATAAAGCAATTCAAACAATGCCAGGCACATAGAAAGTGCTCATAAATGCTGGCTGTTACGGGCATTCCTCTTCTGGTACTAAACCCTTCCTATATTGTATTTTAATTATTTACATAAATTTTCCTGATGAGACTGTCAACTTCTTGGGGTTAGGAATCACCTTTTGAATTTCTTTCAGCATCAGTCATCATGCCTTACACAACAAACATTTATTAATTCATCAGTCTGTTCTGTATTATTGTTTTCTTGTTTAGGACAAGCAATACATTTCAACCTATTTTTTCTGGGGGCTTCAGCCAAGTGTTTTAAATAATTTGAGAGTTTATCATTGATGGCTGAGACATGTTGTCATTCATATTTATGGTTTTCCTGCTGCTGAATATTTGGTCAGGAATGCAACCACCAATTATTTAATTTTTCTGTTGGGAAACATGATTTTCTTTATGACTCAGTTTCCAGGAATGGGTGAAAACTGAGGACTGTTTGTGCTTTTCTAAAGAACACTAATATATATTGTCTCAGATCTCATAATTTTTTACTTTTTCTGCCTACCTCCCTGACACTAAACCAAGAGAAGGACTTGCTTAGTGTGGGTACAGTTGCCCACCCACACAATAATTGTGTGGTCTAGTAATTCTAGACCATATTTTCCCAATTTAATTGTGAGTATATATATCTGTGAATCTGTATATTTGTCCTGTAATTTTCTTCTTTTGTAGCATCCTTGTCTGGTTTTAGTATCAGAGTAGTAACTGGTCTCATAAAATGAGTTTGGAAGTGCTCCTTCCTTTTCAATTTTTTTGGAAGAGTTTAAGAAGGATTGGAAAAAATTGTTTCGGTATTTGATAAAATTCACCAGTGAAGCCATCTGGTCCAGGGCTTTTATTTGCTGGGAGAATTTATGTTACTGATTCAATCTCTTTGCTCGTTATTGGTCTGTTCAGATTTTCTATTACTTCATGATTCAGTCTTGTTAAGTTATATGTTTCTAGGAATTTATCCATTTTTCTAAATTATTTAATTTGTATATAATTTTCATATTCTCTTATGTTCCTTTGTATTTCTGAGGTACTAGTTGTAATGTCTCCTTTTTCATTTAAAATTTTTTTTTACTGTTTCTTTCTTTAAAACTTTTATTGGGGTATAGTTGATTTACTATGGTTTTAATTTTATGGAAAATCTTTTGCCATCCATTTACTTTCAGCCTGTGAGTGTCAATAAAGCAGGCTTAAATGAATCTCTTATAGGCAGCATTGAGTTGGATCTTGTTTTTTCCCTATCCAGGCACTCTGTCTTTTAATTGGAGAATTTAACCATTTACATTTAGCATAACTGTAAGGATTTGCTATTGACATTTTGTTAATTGCTTTTTGATTGTTTTGTAGCTCCTCTCTTGTCTTTCTTGGTGAATTGATGACTTCTTGTAGTGTTATGCTGTAATTCTTTTCTCTTTGTCACTTGTGTTTCTGTTATGTTTGTTTACTTGATGATCACCAAGAGGCTTTCAAAATGCACTTCATATTTATAACAGCCTAATTTAAGCTGATAACTATTTAACTTCAGTTGCATAAGAAAGTTTTACATATTTACTTGCCCCTCTCCTATTTTTTGTTGTTGATACCATAATTTGCATCTTTTTATCTTGTTTATTAGTTAACAAAATATTGCAATGGCGGTTACTTTATCACTCTTACCTTTTACCCTGTGTGCTACAGTGACTTTCACATTACCATTGCAGTTGGTCAAGGGCCACATCAGCTACGGGAGGGAGATAGTTACAAAGTGGGAGGCCAGAGCACAGGTTCAGGTGGGTCCCGATAAACTCAGAAGCAAGAATATCTGTATATCTCTAGGCTTTCCTCCCGTTTCTTTCCTCTGTGTTCATTGTCAGATTTGTTTCTTCCCTGCTCTTCCTTCTCTCATTTTATTTTTCACTTTTCTTGTTTTATTTTCCTCTGTCTTCTTTCCTCTTCAGTCACCCTCTGCCCAACACAGAGGTCCTTTCCCTTCTCTGTCTTCCTCTTACCTTTGAAAAACTGCACTTTTTTCCCCTCAGGCCCCTGGAGAGGAGAGGAACTTTCTATTGTTAGGTGGAAAAGTGCTTGCAGTTCTGGAAACCATTCTGAGCTACTCATGTCTCCTCCCACATTCTGATCTAAAATTTATACTGACAGCCTCAGCCTCATTCTTAACTTTAGGGGCCACTGTTAGCTTTCAGGATTGGTTCCTATCTGCCTTGTACAAATTGTGATATGATCTGAGGGTGTTCCCAGTGGTTTTTGTAGCTTTCACTAGCTAAATTGCTCTTGCTGTTCTCCGTTTAATACTAAATGCAACCAGTGACAATACCGGTTTGATTAACTCTGAAGAAGTGGTTCTCTACTTTGTGATTTTGTCCACCAGGGACATTTGGCATTCTGGAGATATACTTGGTTGTTACAGTTGGGTAGCAGGGAGGGATACTAGCATCAAATGGGTAGAGGTCAAGGAGTGTGTGAAATATCCTAAGGTTCATAGGACAATGGGCTTTCCTGATAGCTTAGTTGGTAAAGAATCCACCTGCAATGCAGTAGGAGACCCTGGTTTGCTTCCTGGGTTGGGAAGATCCTCTCAAGAAGGGATAGGCTGCCCACTCCAGTATTTGTGGCTTCCCTTGTGGCTCAGCTGGTAAAGAATCTGCCAGCAATGCGGGAGACCTGGGTTCGATCCCTGGGTTGGAAAGATTCCCTGGAGAAGGGGAAGGCTACCCCCCTCAAAAGAGGATTATCCTGTCTAATATGTCGAGAATACTGGGAATGAGAAACTCTGATCCAAAGATATTTATATTGGAACTTGCAGATACAGTGAATATGCAAATAATAACAGGATTAATCAAAACCAGGTTAAATATCAATAAACTAAGAAAAGCAGTGGGGGCATCTTCAGGTGGCCAACGATAAATTTGTCTGCTTTAATAACAGCAGAAATAATTCTTTGTGCTCTACCTGCTTACTGATTTTTAGTTATAAAAATTATATTCACTAGCTCTCCCATCCACCCCAGCCACCCTGTGAGCCTGGTATATGAGATATTTTGAATATAAAGAAACTGAGGGGTAGAGAATATAATGACTCTCCTTAGGACCCTGGCCAAACATAGATGTGTGGATTTTTATCCAAGGCAAAAAACACAGGGCTGTTCGTACAGCTCAACTGGAGCTGTACTGGCAGAAAATAAGGGCAGAAACTAAAGCTGCAGTCACAAAGAAAGGACTCTCCCAGTTCTCCATTTGGTATTTAAAAATAAGAGTGAAAATGGCATAGCTTGAATCTGAGCTAATGCTTGCCGCTTTGTGAATGCTCTAACAGTGCATTGCCTTCGAAACAAATTGGCCCTCGTCTACAAAGGTTTCTTTTTTGTACTCTCGCAAACTCATTTTTAATGGCTTGTATGGCATCGGCTGTGCCCCTGAGCTGTAATGAAGCACTCTGCAAGTCACCACACGCGAGTCAGAAATGAATCTCACAGAGAGGAAAATGCTGGAACGTTAATAGGTTTTAATCCTAGGTAAGCAAACCTAATTGAGCCACTACCATGTGCTTTTTAAATCTAAATGTCATGAAATTTTCAGCGTTTTTTTCTTGCCTGCAAATCAGTTTTGGTCCAGAAACAGTCAAGTAGGGATGAGAAGGGAAAAATCTCAAATACGCATACTGCCCAGAAGCGCACCTTGAGAAGGGTACAAGGACCATCCAGGCAAAACAAAGAAATAATTGATGGTGCACAGGGGAAACTGGCTTCATACGGCAGGCATATGAAGAGCCTATAAGTGTAGCAGACATACATACCGCAATATATTTGATCCTATCTTCAATATCTTGGGTGGGGAAGGGGTGTTGAAATCTGAAAATCTCTTGTTATCTGGGTTTTCCCCTTTGGTTTTCATTTAAGTGGAAAAGCAGTGTTTTTTATATTGCACTTCATTGCATTGACACTGGCCAGTTTACTGAGTGAGATTTAATTGCCAAGCACCCAGTTTTAAACTTCAGTTTGCATAGTGCTTTGACAGCTTTTGATAAGTGCTTAATCATTCTGAAAACAATGATTTCTGAATATTGAAGTAAAACAAATTTGTTTTATGCTGCTAAGACTTTCTGTGTATGCGGGAGTCTGGAGGCATGTTTTGAGTTTTTTTCCCCCTAGCTGGTGTTTGCCCGTGGAACTCAGAGATAGCCTCAAGGCCTCGCTTTCAGGCCCTTTGGGGGCCATGGGTGTTGGCCCCACTTTCATCATGCTTCTCAGTGCTTAATGTGTTAATTGTTATAAACAGAACCATGGGGGCGTTCGTCTTCTCTTTAATGGAAGGGAAATTGCGTACCTGTTCATAGCACAACAGATTGAAATAAGCTAAATTATAGAAATGTTGAGGCCTTACAAAAACACGTTGACAATTGGCCATATTTTCAAGTTTGCCTTCAGATGTCTTTGCAAAGCTTACTATGTACAAGGCGTGGTTCCAGTGGCTTTATTACTCTAATCCTTCTAAAACTTTTCATAGGTGCTATTATCATACTGGTTTTAAATGATGAAACTAAGGCACAGAGAGGTTAAACAATTCACCAAAGCTGACACAGCTCATAGGACATATGTAGAATTGGAATCCAGACCGTCTCTGGAGCCTTTTGGTGTGCCTAAGCATTCTACTACACTTCTCAGTGCAAGTAGTAGTATGAATATTCACTAGTGAATTGCATTAATTTTAGAGACCCTCTGTTGCATTTTCTTATTATCTAAGGCTATGAATAATTTGCAGCTACTCAAAAAGCCTAATAGGTCTGAAAAATTTTGGTTTCACTCAAGCGCACTCCACAACACCTGACAGGTGCCCCCGTCTACAGATTTAGCCGCCTCCATGTAATGGTCCTACCAACATTTTAGACCAGTATTTAAACCAAGGCTACAAAGGATTCTCAATAAGCAAAAATTCTGGTATCCTGAAACATACTTGGGAGAGTCAGGATAAAGAAGAAAACAAAGTTCAGTATGTCCTTCCTATGACCCGCATGTTACAAATTTGCAACAGTTTATCAGTAGTCCCAATGACTCTTTCTTATCTTGTGGCTTTGGCAAATGGAAGAACTAGAGAGAGGAGGATAGATTCAGAAGGTCAAGGATGGTGCTTTCCATACTTTAATGTACTTATGAATCTCCCAGAGACCTTGTTAAAGTGCAGGTTCTTTTTTGTAGGTGTAGGGTGCGTCCAGAAATCCTGGATTTCTATTAAACATCTAGGTATTGCTGATGCTACTAGTCCATGGGTCATATTTTGATGCAAGTATCTATAAGCCACTAACAGCATCACCATCAACCTTCTGGAAGGTTGTTAGAAGTGCAGACTCTTGGATTCTAAGCCAGGCCTAATGAATCAGAATCTACTTTTCAACAAAATCTCCAGGTGATTTATTTGTACTTTAATTGTTTGAGAAATAGCAGTCTAGAGTGTTCTTCACATGTTGAAGATGGACATAAATCATTCAACACACCCGCAAATGAATTGCTATGGTGGAAAGAAAGACAGATAATATAAAGTTCTCAGAAGTTCCATTTAGGACATCCCTGGTGGCTCAGTGGTGAAGAATCCACCTGCCAATGCAGGAGAGAGACAAGTTCGATCTCTGGTCCAGGAAGATCCCACCTGCTGTGGGGCTACTAAGCCTGTGCACTATAACTACTGATCCTGTGCTTTAGAGCCTGCAAGTGACAACTACTGAAGCCCACACACCTAGAGCCTGTGCTGTGCAACAAGAGAAGCTACCGCAATGAGAAGCTTGCCTGCTGTAACTAGAGAGTAGCTGCCACTAGAGAAAAGTTGGCACAGCAACGGAGACCCTGCACAAAAATAAATGAATAAATGAATTTGTATAAAAAAATTGCCATTTAAGTCTTATATACCTCTTTTCTTTGTGACCACTTCAATAGCTGAAAAAGCACCTGGAATATACTATTGAAAGCTAACTTTCAAAAGTTTGTAGCATCTTTTATTTAGAGGTGATAGTCACCTCAAGTTATTTCCTCTTTAGGATCAGGCTATCATGCAAACACTTGAACACTGAGAATTTAGAAGAATGACAAGAATTTCTCTATCTCTGGATGTCCGAGTCACCTGCAGAATGCTATATGGCACCGTCAGCCTGGATTGGGATTGGCCACCACTGTGCCCCATGCAGAGATGCCAGGGGGCTTGTATTAAATACTGGTCCTTCTCATACCAAGTGCCCAGACCCATATATGGGGGCAGAGGGATGAAGGTCTAACTTCCTCCCTCAACATGAATGGTAGCTGCCCCAGATGGTAGCTGTTATGGAGCAGGTTTGGAGAGGGCAACCCTAAGTTGGCTGGGGTGCCATTGGTCAGGGAAGAGTGGAGACTGAGAACCCATCCCAGAGAGGAGGAGAGATGGTGGGAGGTGGGAACAGGCCAGGCTTCTGGCCACATGCAACTTGTCCCCCTCCCGCACTGGCATGCTCCATTGTCCTATTGAATTTCACTTACACAGTGCAAAATTCAAAGATCAAATCTCATCTCTCCCTCTTCTGGTAAAGCCTCTTTACTTACCAGAAGAACTATTTACTTTTTCTGAGCCCTGGTGTCTTTAGCCATGAAACGGAGATAATAATAGTGAATCCTACTTCCTGGGGTTCTTGTGAGGATTGACTGAGCTGTTGAGTGGATGTCCTTATCATAGCGCCTGGCACATAGTAGCACTCAACAGATGATAGCTATTATTCAGAGAATAAAATTATCATGTACTCTTCTATGATACAGTTATATATGTATTAATTTGATTGTTAGTGATAATCATTTGATATAAATTGAAATATCCTATTTCCATAAAGGTCAGTTTGTGTATTGTCACCCATAACAATCATTAGGATTCATCAGGATGCCATTCCTTCTTCCTGGATTCCACCTGGCCCACTGGAAGACTGGGTTTTTTCCTTCCTGAAAGACTAGCAACTCTGTTCTTCCCTAGCATCAGCTTACTTTGTGCTGAGCGTATGTAGGCTTTCTTCCTCTTGGCTTCCTCTTTCTTCCTCTTGGCACTTCTGTCCATGGAATTCTCCATGCAAGAATACTGGAGTGGGTTGCCATTCCCTTCTCAACCCAGGGATCGAACCTGGGTCTCCTGCATTGCAGGCAGATTCTTTCCCATCTGAGCCATCAGGGAAGCCTGTTTTCTTCCTCTTAGTACCCATATATTTTCTGAATCAGTGATCTGCAAAGTATAAATAATATAAAGGATCCCCTTAGGTAGATATTTGCTGCTCAGAAATATTGCTTTCTGAGCAGAGACAAAGATTCCCTTTCAGCCTAGTGTTGAGGAGATTGGTGGTCTGTCTATTTGATGCCTGCTACTTGCCTCTTCATCACATCAGTTACAGGGAGAGTGGAATTATCCCCACTCAGATTTTTGTGGGCCTTTCTTTGGGTCAGAAAACCAACTCCAGGCTAATTGTATTCTTCTAATTGAATAATAAATGAAGATGGAGGTCTGCTTGGCTCTGAATATAAGCCAACTTGAGTGTGAGTTGAATATCAAGGCCAATAGGCCTTTTCTGCAAATAAACACTGCTTTTTAGATTAGTTGAAAACCAAACAAAAGAAGAAGCAGCAGCAACAAAAATACCCCAAGCCACGAATGATTCAACAGTAAAAGAACACTCTCTTTAGGGACCTCGGGTCCCAGGTGGTGCACATCTGGATGTCTTTAGTGTTGCAGGACTTTGAATGCTGAGGGCTGAAAATACTACAGCCCAGCTCTCCCTGGTATCGATTTCCCTCATACTGATTTAGTGGCAAGCCTTTTGGCATCTCTCTACCACTTCCAGCAGCTGAGCTTTGGCCTCAGAAGGCTTTATTTAATGAAAACTTGGGGCTTATTCTGTGAGAAAGCTGCCCCAGGAATTGAGCTTGTAGATATCCTGATGGAGAAAACATGCAGACAGGAGTCATGTGCTCAGTCCATTCAGGGGATGGGGTGATGATATGAAGCCTCCACTAGAGTATTTGTGTTAGAAGAGGGAGCAGCAGCCCTTGGATGACTGTTGAAAGTGAACAGAAGCTCTTGTTACTGAAAGATAAAGTGCTTACATGAAATGTGTACCAAAGTTTCACTGGGAGAGGAAATCGGGGGAAGGGGGCCATGTATTAGGATTTTTGGAGAAGACCGTCTGGCTGTACATTAGAGCCTGATTACAGACAGTGATGGACTGCCCAGGCGGCTCAGCAGCAAAGAGAATGCCTGCCGGTGCAGGAGACCTGGGTGTGATCCCTGGGTTGGGAAGATCCCCTAGAGAAGGGAATGGCAACCCACTCCAGTATTCTTGTCTGGAGAACCCCGTGGATAGGGGACTGGGGTCGCAAAAGAGTTGGACACGATTTAGCAGCTGAACAACAGCACAGACATTGATGGCCTTTGGGAGTTAAACCGGAGCATTTTTTAAAAAATAAACTTTCTATTTTGGAACAAATTTGGATGTACGAAACAATTGTAACCATAGTTCAGAGAGGTCTCATAGGCTCTGCATTCAGTTTCCCTTATTAGTAACATCTCAAATTACTTACTATGGTACATTTGTTACAAGTAATCAATGAATACTGAAAAATTATTATTAGCTAAAGTCCATACTTTATTCAGATTTCCTTTGTTTTTACCTAATGTCTTTTTTTTTGTTCCAAGATCTCATGCATATTATATTAGTCATCTTGTCTTCTAAGGCTCCTCTGGGCTGTGATAGTTCCCAAACTTTCTTTGTTTTTGATGACCTTGGCAATTTTGAGGAGTACTGGTTAGATATTTAATCAAGTGCCCCTCAGCTGTGAACATGGGATTTGTTTCATGCTTTTCTTATGATTAGACTGGGATTCTGTGTTTCGAGGAGGAAGATCCCAGAGCTGAGGTGCTATTTTCATCATATCATTGCAAGGGTATATGTGATCCACATGAATCTTATTACTGTTAATGTACCAAGAGTGTTTTCAATGGAAAACTGAACTGGAGCAGATATTGAGTGTCAGAAATTAAGAATGTTTTACCCTCCAATTATGGTATATTTCAGTGGAAGTTAAAAGGGATACATTAGAGAACCATCAGTATTAACGAACCATACAAATACCCATCAGATGATGATTTTTACAAGGAAAAAAAAATTAGTTTCACTTATCACAAAAAAGAAATCATAGAAACACATGAACAAGGGGAAGAATGAAACATACCTGACCCCAGTTGCAAACCGAAAGAATTCCAGTTTCCCGAACTAATTTTCCTTGACAAGCCTTGTAAGGGAGAAGATCTAAAGAACCTAAGTCTGAAACTTAGACACTCTACCCATTCAGAAAGGGATCATTAATAAGAGACATTTAGGAGTTTCTCATCATACCCTGATTGTTACAGGGTAGAGGTCTTTAGGAAATAACCAGTTGGTGATCTGACCCTCTGTGGTTCCCCTGTCCAGCAAGGTATTGATTTTTAAAAGTAGAAATTAAAAAAAAAATCACAACAAAATAATCACAATCATACATTTTTATACTTTCGGAATACAAGTTCTTCATCTTATCTATATTAAGGACTTTGTGCAGTTTGTTGTACTCTCAGGACCTCATACTTCAGAAACTGTGTCTTTGACCACTTTAGTGAGACGAGGCAATTTTCATCATGGCTGAGGCCCCAGAGCCATCCACTTGAGGCACTGGAGTGATTGTAAGCATGAAGGACTAAAGTGCATCCCTGCTGGTGGCAGTAGGCCACCTTTTTGGTTTTGCATGTCCCGGTAAGCATCTTCTGTTGGAGAGGTTGAGGGAAGAATTTGAAGGGGACTGTATTAGCTTGCCAGGGCTCCTGTAACAAAGACCCACAGACAGGGTGGTGTAGGCAACAGAGGTTTGCTTTCTCACAGTCTTGGAGGTGAGAAGTCTAAGATGAAGGTGACAGTAGGGTTGATTTCCTTCTGAGGAAGGAAATCCTTGGCTTGCAGATGGCCATCTTCTCCCTCAGTCTTCACCTGGTCTTCCCTCTGTGTGTGTCTGTATTCTAATTTCCTCTTCTTATAAGGGGACCAGTCATATTGCATTAGTGCTCACGCTAATGACCTCAGTTAGCTTTAATTACCAATCTAAAGACCCTGTTTCCAAATAGAGCCACATTCTGAGGTGCTGGGGATTAGGATTTCAACCTACAAGTCTTGGAGGGACACTGTGGAGCCCATAACAAGAAAGGCAAAGGATTTGATAAAGAAGGCACTACTTCACCCTCCAGGCCTGGGTTTCCAAGAGTCTGGGATGACTGACATCTGATGCTTACCTTTGGCTGGGCTGTTTGAGGGGATTATAACAATGGAGAAAAATGTGAACAGGAGCACTTCATGTGGGGGCGAGAACGTGCTGTGTAATACACTTTGTCAGTTGCCCATTTCTGGAAGTTACCTGCGGTGTTTGCACAGCTGTTCCAGCATTGTCCACACTGGCAGCCCGAAGGCTGATTTCCTGGTGAATTTTCACCTCATTTCCTTTGCATCTGCCTTATATGTGATAGTTTCATTCCTGCACTTAAAAAAAAAATGCATCAGCCTGTATGCTGACATTAATTTACAATGAGAAATATAATCATCGAGTGGACTGGATACTCTGGCTCCTTGACTAGCATGTGCTTTCCCTACAGGCAGATCTAAGCGGGAAGCCAAATTATCATCAGAGGGCGGCTTGGTGAGCATGGAATCAGGCCAGGGGAGTTAGTTATGAGATTTGGCATTCCTGTGCTTTTTATTCTTTATACCAAGCGGCGCTGAGAAGCACAGACTCGCTGCCTGTGGCTGGCTGGCTCTGCCCTTGCTGTTCACTCTGACTTGCCATTGTCCCCTCGGGTGAGCTCCTTGTAAAGCAGGACCCAGCTCAACTACCTCCTCCTCTGGAAAGCATCGATCTTCCCCCAGACAGAGGCAATTCCTCTTCTGCCTTACCCTTGTAGTACTTTATGCTAAGTGTGTATTTTGCATCGTGTTCTGTGGTTAGTAACCCACCTGCCTGCTCACTGAGCTCTGAGAAACTTGAGTGAAGGGACTTTTTATCATGGCAAATGGTCAGTGTTCAATAAATACTTGATTAATGGGAGCAGTGGTTATGATGAGTTACACTATGCTAAGGCTTTTTAAAATGTTTTAGTTGGAGGGTGATTGCTTTACAATATTGTGTTAATTTCTGCCATACATCAACTGCTAAGGCTTTACACATATACTTGTGTTTCCTTCATAGTTTTCAAACACTTTCCACTAAGCTGTTTATAAGGCATGACCTTATACTACACTCATAGCTGTGAGGTGAGACAGGCAGAGAAAAGATGCTTCGAAGCTAAATGATTTATCCAACTCTCAACATGCTTTCCACCAAGACTGTTTGTCTTTGGGCCTGAATCTTGTCTCCCTTCTGAGCGCATGGTGTTCTCCTTCCAAAGGACCCTTCTCAGCCCTGTCTTACTTGGGAGAGTTCTGCACTCCAGACCCCTTTTCTCCCCTCTTTGAGCAACCAACCTCTCCTCAGGCATCTTCCTTCCAATTTCTGGGTCAAACTTTCATTCCGTCCAAAACCTAGTCTTCAGGACAAAGCAATGTGATTAAGTTTAATTTACACTAAGATGTTAATAATCTCTGAGATGTATTCACATTTTAAGATGTTAACAGTGAATTCCTTATAGCACTTGTGCATATATATATATTCATATATATTCATGCTAGTGTGTATTTGTGTGTGTTTAGTTGCTTTAAATATGCATACGGTAAAAATGTCCTGGGCCTTTAGGACCTATTTCTTTTCTTTCTTTTTAAAAGAAATGTCTATAGCTTGCGGTCCAAATGCTACCACGAATGAGTCCTTCAGATGATCAGCAACTAGTCATTATAACCTTTGGGGGAGACACAGCGCTTCACAAATGAGTCATTAGTTCTTGGGCCCAGAGAACAAATCTGAAGGACCTTTTCATATCTTATAATTAAATACATTCTGCAGCTCGAAGATAAACATGCTGATCTGACAGCGAGTTAAGGAGGTTTATCAGCATTTGTGCACCTGCAGAGTTACACTAAAAGACATGACTTCATTAAAACTCCCTGTGCTTGTGAGAACAATGCGGAATAGTCGTAGGTGTAGAAAAGAAGGCCACTGCTAGACGGCGGCTTTAAGCTCATCTTTGAAGGGATGAGCTCACTCTATCCGACATGTCCAGCTGTGCAAACAGCAGCACGAGTGAGCTGCAGTTAGCTGTGCTAATACCTAGGATCAGAGCGGAGGCTGGGCCACGTGTAAATGATGCGGATGTTTAATGTACTTGAGTGCTGTGAATGCTGCATGGAGGGGAAATGAGAGCCCCAGAAGTGACAGGAGATATTTTGCTCACTGTCATGAAAGGAGATTGTATTTTCAGGGCCTTCTAGGAGCATGTCTCTCGCCAGAGACTTTTTGCCTTTTGACGCCTATGTTTCCTAAGATGAAGAAAACAAAACAAAATATCAATCTTTCAAAAAAAAATCCATAGAGAGACAATAAGTGTTACCACAGTTATCAGCGTTCTCTCATAGAATCTCAGAATGAGGAAACTGTGTACGTGTGTGTGTGTGTGTGTGTGTACACGTGTGTGTGTGTGTGTGTGTTGAAACTTCACCTGCGAGAATGTCTCAGGCTACAGAATTGATAGGTGGGGTGAGACTACAACAGGAAACCAGAGCCGGGGCGAGAAGACCCAGGCATGAAGTACTAGAAAGTGGTTTGAGGGGAGCAGGGATCAGGTTCCTGAAGGCTTGGCAATAAATAAATCAGGTTCCAGAAGGCTTGGACCCCCTCCTGAAGGGTCCAGGAGCAAGACAGACCTTGAATCTGTGCTGACCTTGTCTGAGGATGTGATGGTGGGAATGGATTCTTTGTGTGAGTAACCTGAGCTGAGCATGGGACAAACGGAAGAGAGTATAGTGGAGGGAATCCAGCAAATCCTAATCCTCTGCAGACACATCCCCAACCCTCCTGGCACTGCCATAGGAATAAAAGAATAGAGGATCCATAATACCTCCTTTCTTATTTCCCTAAGACCTCAAATTGCTATTTTTGAAACATTCCTGAGTAGTGCAGAATATATATATATATATACGTTGATGTCTTTATTAGTATTAGGAGCTGAATATTGTGGATTGTGCTCATGTGCAAGGGCCTTAACTGATTGCATCTTTTTGAGAGCTGGTCTAGAAACATCACTCTTCCACTCTGGATTTACATAGTCAGGAAAGCTTTTAATGCCCTATATAAAAGAGAGTGCTTCCGAAATTTTCACTGAAGTCTATAATTACATTTTTTCTTATTTGAGTCATGCTTCACTAGACATATATCACCTCTTCATCTTCTTGGTAGAATGCATGATAAGAACTAAAATAATCTGTTTTTAAAGAAAGTTAACATATTAAAATGTTAGCATGGATAGAGTCAGTTCAGTTCAGTTCAGTCACTCAGTCGTGTCTGACTCTTTGCGACCCCATGAACCACAGTAAGCTGGGCTTCCCTGACATCACCAACTGCTGAAGTATACCCAAACCCACGTCCATTGAGTCGGTGATGCAAACCAACCATCTTATCCTCTGTCATCCCCTTCTCCTCCTGCCCTCAATCTTTCCCAACATCAGGGTCTTTTCCAATGAGTCAACTCTTCGCATCAGGTGGCCAAAGTATTGGAGTTTCAGCTTCAACATTAGTCCTTCTAATGAACATCCTGGACTAATCTCCTTTAGGATGGACTGGTTGGATCTCCTTGCAGTCCAAGGGACTCTCAAGAGTCTTCTCTAACAGCACAGTTCAAAAGCATCAATTATTTGGCTCTCAGCTTTCTTCACAGTCCAACTCTCACATCCATACACGACTACTGGAAAAACCATAGCCTTGAGTAGATGGACATTTGTTGGTGAAGTAATGTCTCTGCTTTTTATTTTTTTTTTTTGCTTTTTAATATGCTGTCTAGGTTGGTCATAACTTTCCTCCCAAGGAGTAAGTGTCTTTTAATTTCATGGCTGCAATCACCATCTACAGTGATTTTGGAGCCCTGAAAAATAAAGTCAGTCACTGTTTCCACTGTTTCCCCATCTATCTGCCATGAAGTGATGGGACGGGATGCCATGATCTTAGTTTTCTGAATGTTGAGCTTTAAGTCAACTTTCCACTCTCCTCTTTCACGTTCATCAAAAGGCTCTTTAGTTCTTCTTCACTTTCTGCCATAACAGTGGTGTCATCTGCATATCTGAGGTTATTGATATTTCTCCCGGCAATCTTGATTCCAGCTTGTGCTTCCTCCAGCCCAGCATTTCTCATGATGTACTCTGCATATAAGTTAGATAACCAGGGTGACAATATTACAGCCTTGACAGACTCCTTTTCCTATTTGGAACCAGTCTGTTGTTCCATGTCCAGTTCGAACTGTTGCTTCCTGACCTGCATACAATGAAACTAAGCCATGCCGTGTGGGGCCAACCAAGATGGACAGGTCATGGTGGAGAGGTCTGACAGAATTGGTCCAGTGGAGAAGGGAATGGCAAGCTACTTCAGTATTCTTGCCTTGAGAACCCCATGAACAGTATGAAAAGGCAAAAAGATAGGTCACTGAAAGATGAACTCCCCAGGTCAGTAGGTGCCCAATATGCTACTGGAGATCAGTGGAGAAATAACTCCAGAAAGAATCAAGGGATGGAGTTAAAGCAAAAACAACACACAGTTGTGGATGGGACTGGTGATAGAAGCTAGGTCAGATGCTGTAAATAACAATATTGCATAGGAACCTGGAATGTTAGGTCCATGAATCAGGGAAATTGGAAGTGGTCCAACAGGAGAGGGCAAGAGTGAATGTTGGCATTCTAGGAATCAGCGAACTAAGATGGACAGGGATGGGTGAATTTAACTCAGATGATCATTATATCTACTACTGTGGGCAGGAATCCCTTAGAAGAAATGGAGTAGCCATCAGAGTCAACAAAAGAGTCTGAAATGCAGTACTTGGATGTGGTCTCAAAAATGACAGAATGATCTCTGTTCGTTTCCAAGGCAAACCATTCAATATCATAGTAATCCAAGTCTATGACCCGACTTCAGTAATGCTGAAGAAGCTGAAGTTGAACAGTTTTTTGAAGACCTACAAGATCTTTTAGAACTAACAGCCGCAAAAGATGTCCTTTCATTATAGGGGACTGGAATGCAAAAATAGGAAGTCAAGAAACACCTGGAGTAACAGGCAAATTTGGCCTTGGAGTACAGAATGAAGCAGGGCAAAGGCTAATAGAGTTTTGCTAAGAGACTTAACTGGTCATAGCAAACACCGTCTTCCAACAACACAAGAGAAGACTCTATAAACATGGACATCACCAGATGGTTGACACCGAAATCAGATTGATTATATTCTTTGCAGCCAAAGATGGAGAAGCTCTATACAGTCAGCAAAACCATGAGTGGGAGCTAACTGGGGCTCAGATCATGAACTCCTTATTGCCAAATTCAGACTTAAATTGAAGAAAGTGGGGAAAACTACTAGACCATTCAGGTATGACCTAAATTAAATCCCTTATGACTATACAGTGTAGTGAGAAATAGATTTAAGGGACTAGATCTGATAGACAGAGTGCCTGATGAACTATGGATGAAGGTTTGTGACATTGGACAGGAGATAGGAATCAACACCATCCCCAAGAAAAAGAAATGCAAAAAAGCAAAATCACTGTCTGAGGAGGCCTTACAAATATCTGTGAAAAGAAGAGAAGCAAAAAGCAAAGGAGAAAAGGAAAGATATATCCATTTGATTGCAGAGTTCCGAAGAATAGCAAGGGGAGATGAGAAAGCCTTCCTTGGAGAGCAGTGCAAAGAAACAGAGGAAAACAATAGAATGGGAAAGACTAGAGATCTCTTCAAGAAAATTAGAGGTACCAAGGGAATATATCATGCAAAGATGGGCTCAATAAAGGACAGAAATTGTACAGACATAACAGAAGCAGAAGATATTAAGAAGGGGTGGCAAGAATACACAGAACTGTGTAAAAAAGATCTTTGAGACCCAGATAATCACGATGGTGTGAGCACTCACACTCACCTAGAGCCAGACATCCTGGAGTGTGAAGTCAAGTGGGCCTTAGAAAGCATCACTGTGAACAAAGCTAATGGAGGTTATGGAATTCCAGTTGAGCTATTTCAAATCCTAAAAGATGATGCTGTGAAAGTGCTGTGCTCAATATGCCAGCAAATTTGGAAACCTCAGCAATGGCCACAGGACTGGAAAAGGTCAGTTTTCACTCCAATCCCAAAGAAAGGCAATGCCAAAGAATGCTCAAACTACTGCACAGTTGCACTCATCTCACATGCTAGTAAAGTAATGCCCAAAACTCTCCAAGTCAGGCTTCAGCAATACATGAACCGTGAACTTCCAGATGTTCAAGCTGGTTTTAGAAAAGGCAGAGGAACCAGAGATCAAATTGCGAACATCCACTGGACCATCGAAAAAGCAAGAGAGTTCCAGGAAAACATCTACTTATGCTTTATTGACTATGCCAAAGCCTTTGACTGTGTGGATAGAGTCAGAGATGTGGTAAAAGATACAATTCCATGTGGCAAATGATTGCAGTGGTGTTTTTAGAAACATGGATAAATTCTCTTGAATAATGTTATATATGCATAGTTGATGTCTCTAGACAAAATATAAAGTCCTTTAAGAATGTTATTTGCTTCCTTTTACATCCCCTCTCAACCTGACACAATACTCAGCATGGTATACAAATGTGAAACATACATAACTAGCACAATACTAGCTCATAAATTTCTCTAAATCATATCACATTTAGTCAACTCCCTAGACAATGTACCCAGGCTTGTCCATTTCATGTATCCCAGGCTAGGATAGAGCTCAGGATTCACTGGCATGCTGGTCAATAAGTTACTGAAGTTAATCTTCATTTAATGAATCGTTAGCAAGGAAGATACACAGATGACAAATGTTTAATTTTCAGAAATCTCTTGCCCAATCTGTTTCTCTTCCTTCTGTCTTCCTAATTATTGATTTTACGTATGAGCCCCTCCTCCCAGTTCTTCAGCCAGCACCATTGGGAGTTCAGCCTTTTGAGGATGTTCTCATTAGAGTCAATAATTCACCATGGCATATTATGTAGTGCCCTGAATATCTATAAAACTGTTATTTCATGTTACATCCTGGGGTGTTCAAATAATTAATTTGACTAGCTATAAAGAACAATACCTTGTATTGTGAGTGGTGTTAATGTGTTGTTATTCACAGAGGCACATGTATAGACGTGGCTGGGAGATAGGCTCTGGGGGAGATTTTCTCAAGAGAATTTCAAAATTGGAGTCAGGTGGTTCTGTTCTTGGACCTATATGGAGAAATAAAATTAAGTGTAATTATGATTTGAAATAGTCAATTACAAATTGATCCAAATTCTTTCTTTGGGTGTTTCTTTTTCTAATTTTTAAAAGTAAAAGAACTCTTAGAATTGCTTTGTTTGGTATCATTAAAAATACTTGCTTGAACTCAAGCATTCCAAAAACATAATGCCAGAGTTCTGTTTCTCAGATTGATTTGAAATTATTCCAGTTTTAAAACAGTTATTTGTAGAAAGGTTAAAGACTTTTAATTAATTCATAGTGATGACTCTTCATGACCCAGTTTGGCTAGATAGAAATGTAATAACAATAGCCACATTAACATTTTAATTATTGCTAAGTGGAAGTATAGACTGGTTTGAAGAAAGTGGAAGCATTAGTTACTCAGTTCTATCCAACTCTTTAAGACAGACTGGAATTCTCCAGGCAAGAATACTAGAGTGTGTTGCCGTTTCCTTCTCCAGGGCATCTTCTCCGCCCACGGATTGCGCCCAAGTCTTTCACATTGTAGGCAGAATCTTTACTGTCTGAGCCGGCAGGGAAGCCCTGCTGGAGAGTGGTTTAGTTCGTAGCAAATCAAGATTAATTTAGGTAAATTTTAAAAGTACGTTTTAAACTCCCGTGGAATAATTAAAGAGTCAGGGATCCCAGATTCCAATTCCATCTCCTCCCTAACTAGGAAGCTTTGAGTAAGTCCCTTCCCTTAACCTAGCCTCAGTTTCCTAAGGCCCATGAAATAGAGATTTCTTCCTTCCAACACTGTGTTCTATATTTCTAGTTATGATCATCACTTAGATGTCCAGTGAGTGAATCACTAACTCAATTGGAATAGAAGAATCGAGTAGCCATCAGTTTTTTTTCATGAGTAAATCCTTCTGGCTAGAGATATTTATGGAGCCAAGAGACAAGTTATTGTCAAAATATTTATATTTCCTTGCATGTGACAGTTCCCAGGCTGAAATTTTTGCTTTGGAGGAAACTGGTTTAGGAAACCCAAGTCAGAATGTAGATCTATTTATTTCTAGGTCACAGTGTGAAAACTTCTACTGGAAAGATGGGAAGAGTTCTTTTATATTTTGTTTCCAACTTTATAGAGATATTATGGACACATGGCATTGTTTAAAGTGTATGACCTGTTGGTTTGATACACTTAAATATTGCAAAATGAGGGCCACCATAATGTTAGCTAACACTTCCATCACCTCACATAATCACTTTTCTGTGGTGAGAACATTTAAGATCTACTTTCTTAGCAACTTTCCCATGTATAATAAAGTATTATTAATTATAAAGGCCATGCTCTTCATTAGCGTGTATTCATCTTTTAACTGGAAGTTTGTACCCTTTGACTAGCATCTCCCATTTCACCTCACCCCCACACTTGGCTGCCACTTTTCTGCTCTCTATTTCTGTGGGTTTGACTTTTTTAGATTTCACACAGAAGTGACATCATATAGTATTTGTCTTTCTCTGCCTGACTTACTCCATTTAGCATGGTGCCCTCAAGACCCATCTATGTTGTTGCAAATAGATGGGTTGATTTCCTTCTTTCTCATGACTGAATAGTATTCCATTGTGTGTATACACCATGTCTTTGTTCATTCACCCACTGATGGAGACGTAGGTTGTTTGCATACCTTGGCTATAGTGAATAAGTGGGGCCGCAGGTGTCTTTTTGAGATCCTGTTTTCATTTCCTTTGGATATACACCCAGAAGAAAGATTGATCATATGGTAGTTCTCTTTTTAACTTTCAAGAATCTCCATGCTGCTCTTCATATTGGTTATGCTAACTTACATTCCCTCCCAAAGGGCCCAGAGCAGTGAAGTCAAAGAACAGACCTGGAATCACAGTAGCCACAGGCGTTAGCCACAGATACTAGCAAGGCAGGCAGTAAGCTTTTGGACATAAGATGTTGCTCCAGAGATTAGAGGCGTCAGAGTACACAATACCTAACCTCTGAGGACATTTCCTCCTGGTAACTCAAGCCGTACCCCTTTACCCCATTCTTGGATGCCATCTTGAATGAAAACAAAGGACTATAAGGATGAAAAATCTGGGACTAGGCTGTCTTTCCAGGAGATGCCAAGCACAACTTCAACCAGATTGGGCACTTATATTTCTTTCCTGTCACCCAGCAGGTGGCAAAGACAAAATATTTGTTCATAGGCAAAATAAAAGAGGTTGCATTTCTAAATTTTTTGTACATCCAGCTGTATTAAATTTGTGTCCTTGCTGTGGCACAATAGATTATATAATGACTATAGTTTATACAGAAACAGCCCTCCAAATTTAACATTGGAATCTTAAGCCAAGAAAGATAGTGTTTCTCACATATTTTATCAGATTTGTGACTAAAAGTCCTTTGTCTGCAGGCATATCAATATGGGGACTACTCCTAAGAATCCAATTGGAAGACCTTTTTGGAGTTAATAAAATTGTGTTCCCACTGGTTCCCATTGCTGTTTTGTGCACAATTCCCCACTGAGTATCTGATGAATTTCTACCCTGTGGGGGCCCCAGTATTTTTGTGAGTATGCTGAGGATCCATCCGTCTTGTCACAGGGAGGAAGATGATTTCCTCTGATAACATTCCCCTGGCACCTGAGGAGCTTATCACAGCCCTTTGTTTGGCTGTCTCTGTTATGCTGGCATGGGTCCAGAACACTGGAAAAGAAAAGGTTGTGCTTTTACAGGGAACATTTTATTCCCTCTTGGGAAAAAGGAACATGTCTCAATGTCAGGAAAGGAAATTCTTCCTACAGATAAAGAGAATGAGCATCTGCCTACTTCTTTTAATAGTTAAAACACATTTAATGGTCCTTTTGTATTTTGTTTTCTGGAGGAGCTCAAACTGTTTTAAAAAATGGATTTCTTGAAGTCAGACCTGCCCCAGTCTGTTTGTAAAGTGGGACTGATTTTTCTCCCAGAGGAACTGGGTGATGGGGAGGCCAAACTGGCGAAGTCCTGCTGAGTGCTGATCGGTGGAAGGGGGATTTCTGAAAGAAGGGTCCTGAGTTTGGGTGCATGCTGAACCTTCTCCCTGTTGACATGCTGAAAGGGGACGACAGTTATTAAAGATTGACCAGGTTGGACATCGGAACTTATTAATAGGTCTCAGTGTGTTGGATGGGAATCTTGTTATTCAATTCAGTCGTTTAGTCGTGTCCAGCTCTTGGCGACCCCATGGACCACAGCACGCCAGGCCTCCCTGTCCATCACCAACTCCCGGAGTCCACCCAAACCCATGTCCATAGAGTCGATGATGCCATCCAGCCATCTCATCCTCTCTCGTCCCCTTCTCCTTCTGCCCTCAATCTTTCCCAGCATCAGGGTCTGTTCCAATGAGTCAGCTCTTCGCATGACGTGGCCAAAGTATTGGAGTTTCAGCTTCAGCATCAGTCCTACCAATGAATATTCAGGCTGACCTCCTTAAGGATGGACTGATTGGATCTCCTTGCAGTCCAAAGGGCTCTCAAGAGTTTTCTCCAACACCGCAGTTCAAAAGCATCAATTCTTCAGCTCTCAGCTTTCTTTATAGTCCAACTCTCACATCCATACATGACCACTGGAAAAACCATAGCCTTGACTAGACGAACCTTTGTTGGCAAAGTAATGTCTCTGCTTTTGAATATGCTGTCTAGATTGGTCATAACTTTCTTTCCAAGGAGTAAGCGAATTTCATAACTGCAATCACCATCTGCAGTGATTTTAGAGCCCCTCAAAATAAAGTCAGCCACTGTTTCCCCATCTATTTGCCATGAAGTGATGGACCAGATGCCACGATCTTAGTTTTCTCAATGTTGAGCTTTAAGCCAACTTTTTCACTCTTCTCTTTCACTTTTATCAAGAGGCTCTTTAGTTCTTCACTTTCTGCCATAAGGGTGGTGTCATCTTGTAATTAAATAGTCACAAAAACCACGTTCTGATATGGAAGGTAGTGGTATGGTACTGTGAGGGAGTGGGAAAAATCCAATATTGAGTTTCCCTTTCTCTTATGTTGTCAGTTTTCATCTGAAAATCATCATTCCTTAATAGAACTGTGAGTCTAGAGAGTAGGGAATGTGTTTTATTTAAAAATAAAAATTAAAAAACAATTCCTGAGAGTACCTAGCTTAGCTTCAAGTACATGTGCTCAATAACATTGTGGATGTTCCATAAATATTGACTCCCCCTCAGCAGTTCATATGGACTCTAAGGACACCCCTACCCACCAGATGAAGAGCAGTATCATATTTTGCCCTAACTTCTCCCCTGTAATGGAAACACGTTTGCCAATGATCAAGGTAGAGAAATGCTTTTTGCTCTATGTTTTCTCCAGACTCTAGTTTATGCTTAAATCCAAAATGAAGGATAATTCTTGTTTCAGAGACTTGTCTTCCAAAATTCTTCTCCACATCTACCCTCCTTAGTCATTGAGCTCCCAGTGTTTCTTACAGGGCCCATTTGTTTTTCAGTCACTCTGTCATGTCCGACTCTTTGTGACCCCATGAACTGCAGCATGCCAGCCTTCTGTGTCCTTCACTGTCTCCCAGAGTTTGCTCAAATTCATGTCCATTGAGTTGGTGATGACCATTTCATCCTCTGCTGTCGCCTTCTCCTTACACATATTGTAATCTGTAGCTTCCCTTATGGTTAGATGTGGCCATATACCTCAGTCCTGGCCAACGGGATGTAAATGGAAGTACAACTTTTGGCTGTTGTCTTTAATGGGAGAGGGAAAACCTTTCTGTCTTTCTTTCTTCCTTCTTGCTTCCTGGAGTGTGTATGTAATAGTTGCTGCTCTGCAACTGTCTTAAATAGTGATTTTGGGGATGAAAGTTATGCATGCAGAACAACAGGGTAGAGAAGACTAGACATCTTGACACCATGGAACTTCCATAGCCTCTCTATGGGCTCCTATATGACAGAGAAACAGCCACTTCATTTAATAGTTTTATTTTAAATTTTAATTCTGGTTGTAACTTAATGTTGACTGATACTGTCTGCAAAGCTAGCTGCCTTTATTCAGTTATCAACCACAATTCTACTGTATAAAACAAGATGAACTTCCATTATACAATAGAAAAATGTCTATTATAAACCTTTCCTTGGGTAAATTTAAAGATATTTAAAATATAATAGTAAGGGTTATAGTTTAAAGAAATTAAATAAATTCTTTTATAAATAATTTACATGTTTTTGTTCTTGCTGTTGTTACAAAAAGGTTTTTTTTTTCCTTCTGCATCTAATAAGATATCAGATGGTTTTTATTCTTTAATTTGTTGACGTGATGTATCACATGGATTGGTTTGTGGATACTGAAAAATCTTTGCATCCCTGAGATAAATCCTACTTGATCATGGTGTATGATTCTTTGAATGTATTGTTGGCTTCAGATTGCTAGTATTTTGTTGAGGATTTTTGCATCTACATTCATCAGTGATACTGGCCTGTAATTTTCTTTTTGTGTGTCTGGTTTTGGTATCAGGGTAATGGTGGCCTCATAGAGTGAAATTGCGAGTTTTCTTTCCTCTGCAATTTTTTGGAGGAGTTTTAGAAGGAGAGGTGTTAATTCTTCTCCGAATATTTGATAGAATTCACCTGTGAAGCGATTAGGTCCTGGATTTTTTTTGGGAGTTTTAAATCATAGTTTCAATTTCAATGCTTGTGACTGAGCTATTCATATTTTCTCTTTTTTCCCAGTTCAGTTTGGGAGATTGTACCCAAGAATTTGTCAAATTTTCTTCTAGATTGTCCAATTTATTGGCATAGAGTTGCTTGTAGTAATCTCTTATGATTCTTTATACTTCTGTGACGTCAGTTGTAACCTCTTTTTCATTTCTAATATTATTGACTTGAGTCCTCTCCCCTTTTTCCTGATAAGTCTGGCTAAAGATTTATTAATGTTGTTAATCTTCTCAAAGAACCAGCTTCTAGTTTTCTTTTGGAATTTACTGATTTGTTTTATGTTTGTTTGCCTTCCAAAAAATTTTAAATCTGATGAATGAGGACTGTCTATTGCTCCCAAAGCTATAAACTGGTTGAAAATTGGATTAACATTCCTCAGGGATCAATGCAAAGAAATAGAGGAAAAAAGCAGAATGGGAAAGACTAGAGATCTCTTCAAGAAAATTAGAGATACCAAGGGAATATTTCATGCAAAGATGGGCTCATTAAAGGACAGAAATGGCATGGACCTAACAGAAGCAGAAGATATTATGAAGAGGTGGCAAGAATACACAGAAGAATTGTACAAAAAAGATCTTCATGACCCAGATAATCATGACGGTGTGATCAGTCACCTAGAGCCAGACATCCTGGAATGTGAAGTCAAGTGGGCCGTAGGAAGCATCACTATGAACAAAGGTAATGGAGGTGATGGAATTCCAGTTGAGCAATTTCAAATCCTGAAAGATGATGCTGTGAAAGTACTTCATTCAATATGCCAGCAAATTTGGAAACCTCAGCAATGGCCACAGGACTGGAAAAGGTCAGTTTTCATTCCAATCCTAAAGAAAGGCAATGCCAAAGAATGCTCAAACTGCTGCACAGTTGCACTCATCTCACATGGTAGTAAAGTAATGCTCAAAATTCTCCAAGTCAGGCTTCAGCAATACATGAACCATGAACTTCCAGATGTTCAAGCTGATTTTAGAAAAGGCAGAGGAACCAGAGATCAACTTGTCAACATCCACTGGATCATTTCAAAAGCAAGAGAGTTCCAGAAAAACATCTACTTCTGCTTTATTGACTATGCCAAAGCCTTTGTGTGCATCACTATAAACTGTGGACAATTTTGAAAGAGATGGTAATACTCCATCTGTTGAGTACCTGTATGCAGGTCAGGAAGCAACAGTTAGAACTGGACATGGAACAATAGACTGGTTCCAAATAGGAAAAGGCATCCGTCAAGGCTGTATATTGTCACCCTGCTTATTTAACTTATATGCAGAGTACATCATGGGAAACACTGGGCTGGATGAAGCACAAGCTGGAGTCAAGATTGCTGGGAGAAATATCAATAACCTCAGATATGCAGATGACACCACCCTTATGGCAGAAAGTAAGAGGAACTAAAAAGCCTCTTGCTGAAAGTGAAAGAGGAGAGTGAAAATGTTGGCTTAAGGCTCAACATTAATAAAACTAAGATCATGGCATCCGGTCCCATCACTTTGTGGGAAATAGATGGGGAGAGAGTGGAAACAGTGTCAGACTTTATTATTTGGGCTCCAAAATCACTGCAGATGGTTATTGCAGCCATGAAATCAAAAGACGCTGACTCCTTGGAAAGAAAGTTATGAGCAACCTAGATAGCATATTGAAAAGCAGAGACATTACTTTGCCAACAGAGGTCTGTCTGGTCAAGGCTTTGGTTTTTCCAATAGTCATGTATGGATGTAAGATTTGGACTATAAAGAAAGCTGAGTACTGAAGAATTGATGCTTTTGAAATGTGGTGTTGGAGAAGACTCTTGAGAGTCTCTTGGACTGCAAGGAGATCCAACCAGTCCATCCTAAAGGAGATCAGTCCTGGGTGTTTATTGGAAGGACTGATGTTGAAGCTGAAATTCCAGTCCTTTGGCCACCTGATGCAAAGAGCTGACTCATTGGATAAGACCCTGATGCTTGGAAGGATTGAGGGCAGGAGGAGAAGGAGATGAGAGAAGATGAGATGGCTGGATGGCATCATCGACTCAGTGGACATGAGTTTGGGTAAACTCCGGGAGTTGGTGATGGACAAGGAGGCCTGGCGTGCTGCGGTTCATGGGGTTGCAAAGAGTCAGACACAACTGAGCAACTCAACTTACTTAACTTACTTTTTGTAATTTTGGGGTTTGTCATTCCAATGAGGTTTTTATACAGCAGTCTATTATATTTATGGCTTCCCACATGGCTCAGTGATAAAAAAAAAAAAAATCTGCCTGCCAATGCAGGAGACATGGGTTCAATCCTTGGGTCAGAAAGATCCCCTGGAGAAGGAAATGGCAACGTATTCCAGTATTCTTGCCTGGGAAATCCCATGGACAGAGGAGCCTGGTGGACTACAGTCCATGGGGTTACAAAAGAGGACGGGATGTAGCAACTAACCAACAGCAAACAACAACTACGTATGTACAAGGTTGCTTTAAGTTGCTGGCCTCTTTCCAGCCTAGAGGAGATGTTTCAGCGTTTGCAATGGCCCTAAGGTCCTCCACAGTGCTTCCATACATCCCATACAAATTCCGAAATACTCCCATCCATTCTGTCCTAACACGTTGGGGTACCCTTCCCACCCATTGTTGTAGCCATATAACTTGGTATTTAATCCTCCAGGTGATGTGTTTGTGTGTGCATCTTAACGTCTCCATCTCCACAAGCTCTTTCATGATCTCAGTGATGCTTATATGAGTATAGTGACTCTCAGCCTAGAGAGTCCGAGTCTCTGTGCTCCTCTGTGCTTCATCTGTAGATGCGGTTTGAAGTCCCTGCTGACAGTGCTCGTAGCGCTCACAGTACCTTGCACAGATTATACGCTTGAAGACCACTTGGTTGCTTTCTTGACCTTTTATCCAGCGTGGCTTCTAGTACTACGCTGAGCACGTGCAGGCTGAACTGAGCCTCTCTGTACACATGCACACACCCCAAATCTGTTCCCAGGTATCTGTTCTCCATCGAGACACTCAAGCTAGAAACCTCAGCTTCTACCTTGATTCCCTTTTGTCCCCCACCTGCTATATCTGATGGGCCACCAAACTCTGCCAATTTTACCTCTGACCTTTACATTTCTTGAGCATATCTGCTCCAGAAAGCTGGGGTTTCTGGCTTCCCTGTCAAGGTCATGTGGGATTTTTAACCCCCTTCAGATGTATTATATACATCAAGATGTGTAAACAAAGCCAAGGAGTTTATTCTTAGTCCTTTTTACTTGTGTATGTTCCAGGCAAATACTTAACTGTGAATTTTCATTTGAGAGACAACCCCATTTCTTTAATATGCCCTGTCTGATGCTTTTAAGAGTTTCTATTTTTCTATTCTCAATAATGTAACAGTTTTTTTTGGGAGGGATGGAAACTGATCAGAGGATGACAATAGAGAAATTACAATAGAGTTGTACAACACAATTAGTTGGGCTAGAAAAGTTCATAAAATAATGTCACAGCTTATCGGTGACTTATACACAATGACCCCCCCCACCAAGTGACAAGCCATGGGAAGAGTTCCAGAACAGCTAATCTTTTTTTTTTAAAATTTGTATCTTTTATTTTTTAAATTTATTTATTTTAATTGGAAGCCAATTACAATATTGTAGTAGTTTTTGCCATACATTGACATGAATCAGCCATGGGTGTACATGTGTTCCCCATCCTGAATCCCCTTCCCACCTCCCTGACCGTCCCATCCCTCTGGGTCATCCCAGTGCACCAGCCCCGAGCACCCTGTCTCATGCGTTAAACCTGGACAGGCGATCTGTTTCACATATGATAATATACATGTTTCAATGCTATTCTCTCAAATCATCCTACCCTTGCCTTCTCCCACAGAGTCCAAAAGACTGTTCTATACATCTGTGTCTCTTTTGCTGTCTCGCGTATAGGGTCATCATTACCATCTTTCTAAATTCTATATATATGTGTTCGTATACTATATTGTTTTTCTTTCTGACTTACTTCATTCTGTATAATAGGTTCCAGTTTCATCCACCTCATTAGAACTGATTCAAATGCATCCTTTTTAATGGATGAGTAATATTTCATTGTGTATATGTATCACAGCTTCCTTATCCCTTTGTCTGCCAATGTACATCTAGGTACCTTCCATGTCCTGGTTATTGTAAACATCAGCACAGCTAATCTTGATGGCATCTGACCCCCAAATGAAGGAGAGAGTTAATCTACTCCACTAGCATGTATACCAAATCTCATCAACAGAATCAGCACAGCTGACACTGGCTTGAGGTCCCCCACTGCCAACGATTTCATTTAGATGCAATAGCTTGGCACCATAAGGACACTCAGCATCCAAAACATGGATCTTAACATTTCATTCTAAACATGAAGCTGCTGCTGCTAAGTCGCTTCAGTCGTGTCTGACGCTGTGTGACCCCAGAAACGGCAGTCCACCAGGCTCCCCCATCCCTGGGATTCTCCAGGCAAGAATACTGAAGTGGGTTGCTATTTCCTTCTCCAATGCATGAAAATGAAAAGTGAAAGTGAAGTCACTCAGTCATCTCAGACTGTTAGCGACCCCATGGACTGCAGCCCACCAGGCTTCTCCATCCATGGGATTTTCCAGGCAAGAGAACTGGAGTTGGGTGCCATTGCCTTCTCCCATTTTAAATATAGTTTATAGTTGATTAGTTCAGTGATTGGTTATATAGACCAGAATATTGGTGAAAGCCACTCAGTCACGTCCGACTCTTTGCAACCCCAAGGACGATATAGTCCATGGAATTCTCCAAGCACATTAATGGAGTGGGTAGCCATTCCCTTCTCCAGGGGATCTTCTCAACTCAGGGATCGAACCTAGGACGCCTGCATTGCAGACGAGTTCTTTACCAGCTGAGCCACGAGGGAAGCCCAAGAACCTTGGTAGTTCTAGCTTTTAAATACCAAGAGCTTCAATTAGAATAGGATCTTTGGTAAGCTTTCCATTTGGTCTCTTGTCTTAAGGGACATAAGACTTCTTAAACTTCTTAAATAGTCTATTCTCCACATTCTTTTTTTTTTTTTAATATTAATAGGTATTTTAATATATTTTGCCAGCTGGCTGTTATTTCATTTTTAACATACTAATTAGTGTATCTTTAATAATTATTTTATTTTATTTTTTATTTTTTTTATTGTAACAAATTCAGGAAAGACTCTTTTCTTTACATTATTGTGTTGGTTTTGCCATACGTTGACATGAATCCACCATGAATATACATGTGTTCCCCTTCCAGAACCCCCCTCCCACCTCCCTCCCGATTCCATCCCTCTGGGTCATCCCGGTGCACCAGCCCTGAGCACCCTGTATCATGCGTCAAACCTGGGTTGGCGGTTCATTTCACATATGATAATTTACATGTTTCAATGCCATTCTCCCATATCATCCCACCCTCGTCCTCTCCCATAGAGTCCAAAAGACTGTTTTATACATCTGCTTCTCTTTTGTTGTCTTGCATACAGGGTTATCGTTACCATCTTTCTAAATTCCATATATATGCGTTAGTATACTGTATTGTTGTTTTTCCCACATTCTACAGAGACAGAGTAAAATAAAGGCTGATGTGAAGACAAACCATCCTCTAGAGTGAAACCGATTTACGTGCTTCCATGTGTTAGGTTGATCTAGATGAGTTTACTTTTTTTTTGCCTGGAAAATTCCATGGAGAGAGGAGCCTGGCAAGCTACAGTCTATGGGGTCTCAAAGAGTTAGACGCAGCTGAGCAACTATGCACACTCATACATAGGTGAAAACAATTTGAATATCAGCAGTTTTATCTGGTTCAACCTCACAGTACTGAAATCATTGCAGAAAAACAGCAGTTTACACTTTTCTTAGCTCTTCCTCAGCTTCCTGTGGCAGCCCCTTCTATTGTCTTGGAATTCGTTCATTCAGGAAGTTCTTACTATTGACCTAAATCCCTCTTGAATTAATTAAAGCTATTTTACTTCTTCTTTCCAGAAAGCGCATTGAAAAGGACAGCTTGTCATTGCTTATTTGAACCCCCTTCATCATTTTGAAGACTGTAATGAAATGTCCAGTCAGTCTCCTTTCTCCAACTTAAATAAAGTTCCACTAGCTGTCCCTCAAGGACCTATTTCCCTTCAATTTTTAAATACTATTAGCAAGAAGAGACCAGGTACATGAACTCTTAATCTTTTTAGGATTCAGCTTCTTTGTTTGCAAAATGAGGATATGAAATAAAATCCAATGTTTTTCCGACTGCTCTGAAGACCTTTCTTAGGGGATCCTGGGAAGAGGTATGGTTTAGTGCATGTGTGTGTGTGTGGTGAGAGAAAAAGAAGGCTCAGCTCTGCTATGCTCTGTTTGTACTTAAAGAAATACTTCAGATTTGTTTTAAAGTTCCACATGGTCAAGCCTCCTTCTTCTCATCCCTTTCCCGTCCTGCTCACCTTCACTGGAACATGCACACAAACACACACACGTACAGCCTCATAAAAATAAATACAAACAAGTTTGTTAAAAATAGCATTTAAAATCCTAAATACATTATTAGCCAAAATTTGGGGGCATATTTAAATAATAATATACTATGATCAATTTAAATATAAAATTCACCTAATTATAATTCCTTAATATAGTGTAATGTATATTGATGAAAGAGGAAACTCATAATAATGTCCAAAGATGCTAAAAGTGAATTTCATAATTTTAATTGTAGATTTTTTAAAGCTCTTAATTAAATAGGACTAGATGGACATTTCCTCAACCTGATGTATATTTATATATCTCAACCAAGAAGCCTGCCAATGACTAATGAGGAATCACTGGAAGCAGTCCCAATAAAATTAGGAATAAGACAAAAATGCCCAATTTTACTATACTGTGGTTCAACATAGATCTGGAGGGACTGGTCAACAATCCTGATAAGAATATGATCAGGAGGCTTGAGAAAATACAGATATTGAAGCAGAATAGAGAATATGGAAGCATCCATATATACAGAAATCTGAAAAATGACAGAATGGTATTACATATCAACAGATAAAGAATGGATTCAGTAAATGGTACCAGATGGAGTTGCTAGATAAAATACAAGATGCTTTGTTAAATTTGATTTTCAGAAAAACAACAAATACTTTTTTAGTATATGTGTCTAAAATATTTCACAAGACATAATTACACTCAAGTGTTATTCATTTTTGTCTGAAATTCAATTAGAACTAGGTGTCCTATATTTTTGTTTGCTAAACTCTGGCAACTCTAGTGCTAGGAAAACATGTTATTCATATGGACAAAAGTAAAAATTGTTTCCTAAATCATTTTCTACACAAAAATCAATTATAAACAGATCAAGTTCTTAAAAGTAAAAGGCAAAATCTTAAAATATAAGGGAAAGATTTCATGACCTCAGAATAGGAAAGAATTTTCTAAATAAGCCTCACAATTGTAAGCCATATTTTGGAGGAAAAGATTTATAATAAGTAAAAATAAATATGACCACCTGAAAATGAAACACTCCTTTTTCTAAAAAAATACTATTAAGAGATTCAAAAGACAAGCTATTAACTAAAAGTTCTTTTTTTGATAGCACTTATAACCAAAAAGAATTAATGTTCAAGATATTGAAGAATTTCTACAAATCTGAAAGATTTCAATGATAAAAAGACAACAACAAAAAAGTAAAAATGGCAGAAGGCATGGAGAAGTTGTTTTTAAGAAAGAAAAGCACAAAAACACAATAACTGTGAAGATATGCACAACATTATTAGTATTCAGAACAAGGTTTGTCAGAGATGCCATTCACTTCATCAAGATGACAGTGCAGTGTTTTGACAAGGATGTAGAGCGAAGGGAACATACGTTTCTGATGGCTGTGTGAATTAACACAATCACTTCGGAAAACATTAGTGCTGTCTGGACAAGCTGAATATGCTCCTAGACTCTGCTTAAAGCAATCCTGCCCCCCCCCCCCCCCCCTACCATGCTCATGTATCACAAAGAAATTCTTAACCATGCTCTTTAGGGTATATATGCAAGAATGCTCAAGGAAGCCTTATTTGTAATAGGAAAAAGGAAAAAGAAAATAAATCCAAATGTCCATGAATAGTGGAAAGAATAAATAAATTGTGGTGTGTTGTTCCAAAAGAATACTATATAGCAGTGAAAAAAATCAGCATAAACTCTTTCCATTCTCTAAGACATGGATAAATCTTAAAAACATAGATGAGAACCAAAAAGCAAGTCACAGAAGAATGTATACGATATGACTCCATTTATATAAAATTCAAACTCTGGCAAAAATAGAATTACACAGATACATATACACTAAACCACAAGGGAATTATTATTACTACACATTCAAGGCTGTGGTTACTTCTAGGAAAGACACACAGAGAACTTCAAAGGAACTGATATTTTATTCATTTGGAGAATAAGTGGATATTTTATTTGAAAATTATTACTATTCTTTACACTATATTCTTTTGTATCTGTAATACATTTTTATGTAAACTAAAAAGGGTCAAATCAGTTTTGTTTTCTAGAGAGTATGGCAATATTCTTAGAAGATTCCAGAGAATTTAGAAAAATAAAGAGTTCAGTGAGGTTGGATAAAAATAAACATGCAGAAAGTCAGTTATTTTTTCCTGTAACTCATTTAGAAAATATAACCTTAAAATATTCTATTCCCCATCGTCATAAAATCCTTAATTTTCCTAACAATGTATCTGATAAGGAAAATATAGCACTTATATGAAGAAAACTGTAAGAGTTGGCTGAAGGGTATAAAGTTCTGAATGTATATAAAGAAATACTGTTGACGTCTACTAAAAGTCCTCTCTGAACACTTTCCCCATGTCTGTACTTCAAGCCTAATGGAGAGGATTGTCCATCCAGTTAGTGGGGATCAGATATTGTGTCACTTTCAACAGTAACTAGAAGGTTAGGTCACTTTTTCTGGTTATGGAACTTTGAAAGAACCAGAAACTTGATTTTTGTCCATATTTGAGCTGAGAACATGAAGTGGCCCCAATTCTTTTCTTTCTTCTTTTTCTTCTTTTCTTTTTATCAAGCTGACTGTTCTCCTTCTTTCACTGAACTCTTCCTTTCCCACTATAGTTGTCTTTATTTTACATGCTACTTTTAACAATGGGACAAATGCATTTTCTCTGGATCCTCTTTCTTCAATGCTGACGAGTTTGGCATTTCATCCCATGACAGTGCCAAGGTTTGGTAGATGGTGTTTGTTATTTGGTGGTGGTGGAGTTGGAGGCAGGTCATGGGATAAGGATTAAGGGGACTGGTGACATGACATAGGTATAATGGATTCTTCTGTGGTGCTGGGCCAGCTACACTTATATAGCTTAAAAAAGGAGATCCTGGCTTGGTCCAGATTATCTTATCAGAGGTCTGAAAATGGTGTAGGTCCAAAGCCAATATTATAGTATTCAGTAATATTACTACAAGTAATATTGTAGTATTCAGTTAATAATCAAGCACTGTTTTTCCTTACTTTGTCTTCTTTGGGAAGTTAAAGAGAAAAGGGTTGACTGTGCTGAGAGAATTTACTATTGTTATCATTCTCTTCCACCAACATATCACATCATTTTCTAATAATATTATGTTCCTGAGTAGGAAGATGCAGAACCGTAAACATGATCCCCTAACTAAACCATAAATTGAGTAAGATTTCAGTAAGTACACTGACCAGTTATTTCTTTTAATCTTGAAAATTTGATCAAATTTTTAATATAGAAAAAGACATGCAAAGGAATGTTCAGAAACTGTAGAAAAGACAATAATTATAGTAAAGTAATTGCATTACTAGTTATCGGCACAAACTCTGTTGTCGTTCAGTCTCTTAAGTTGTGTCCGACTCTTTGCAACCCCATGCACTATAGCATGACAGGCTCATCTGTCCTTCACCATCTCCTGGAATTGGCTCAAATTCATGTCCTTTAAGTCAGTGATGCTTTCTAACCATCCCATCCTCTGCCACCTCTTCCTCCTTTTGCTTACAATCTTTCATAGCATCTGGGTCTTTTCCAATGAGTCCACTCTTTGCATCAAGTCGCCAAAGTATTGGAGCTTCAGTTTCAGCATCAGTCCTTCCGTGACTATTCAGGGTTGATTTCCTTTAGGATTGCTGGTTTGATCTTCTTGCTGTCCAAGGGACTCTCAAGAAGGGACTCTAGCACTACAATTTGAAAACATCAGTTGGGCACTCAGCCTCCTTTATGGTCCAACTTTCACATTCGTATGTGACTACTGGAAAAACCATGGTTTTGACTATATGGGCCTCTGTCAGCAAAATGATGTCTGTGCTTTTTAATATGCTGTCTAGCGTTGTTATAGCTTTTTTTCCAAGGAGCAAGTGTCTTTTAATTTCATGGCTACAGTCACTGTCTGAAGTGATATATGGATCCCAAGAAGATAAAATCTGTCACTGCTTCCACTTTCCCCCCCTCTATTTCTTGTGAAGTGATGGGACCAGATACCATGATCTTAGTTTTTTGAATATTGAGTTTCAAGCCAGCTTTTTAACTCTCCTCTTTCACTCTCATCAAGAGGCTCTTTAGTTCCTCCTCACTTTCTGCCATTAGACTGGTATCATCTGCATATCTGAGGTTGTTGATATTTCTCCCAGCAGTCTTGATTCCAGCTTGTGATTCATCCAGCCTGGCATTTCATGTGACGTACTCTGTATATAGGGCTTCTCTGGTGGCTCAGACAATAAAGAATCTGCCTGCAGTGCAAGAAACACAGGCTTGATTCCTGGGTCAGGAAAATCCTCTGGAGAAGGAAATTGTAACCCACTCCAGTATTTTTGCCTGGAGAATTCAAAGGACAGAGGAGCCTGGTGGGTTACAGTACTCTGCATATAAGTTAAATAAGCAGTATGATGATATACAATCTTGCTGTACCCCTTTCCCAGTTTGAGACCAGTCATTTCCATGCTTGGTTCTAACTGTTGCTTCTTGATCCAAGTACAGGTTTCTCAGGTGGTCTGGTATATATCTGTTTAAGAATTTTCCACATTTTTTTTGTGATCCACACAGTGAAAGGCTTTAGGATAGTCAATGAAGCAGGAGATGTTTTTCTGGAACTTCTTTGCTTTCTCCATGGTCCAATAAATGTTGGCAATTTGATCTCTGGTTCCTCTGCCTCTTTGAACCCAACTTGTACATCTAGAAGTTCTTGGTTCATGTATTGCTGAAGTCAAGCTTGAAGGATTTTAAGCATAACTTTGCTGGCATGTGAAATGAGCAGTTTTATAGTAGTTTGAACATTCTCTGGCATTGTCCTTCTTTGGAATTGGAATGAAAATGGACTTTTCTAGTCCTGTGGCTTCTGCTGAGTTTTCCAAATTTGCTGACATATTGAGTCCAGCACCTCAACAACATCATCTTTTAGAATTTTAAATAGCTCCATTGGAATTTTGTTCATAGTAATCCTCCCTTTGACCCACTTGACCTCACACTCCAGGATGTCCAGCTCTAAGTGAGTGACCACACCATCATGGTTATCCAAGTCATTAAGAACTTTACTGTTTGGTTCTTTTGTGTATTCTTGCCACCTCTTCTTCATTCCTTCTGCTTCTGTTAGGTCCTTATGGTTTCTGTCCTTTACTGTACCTATCCTTGCATCCATTGACATCACCAATTTTCTTGAAGAGATCTCTAGTCTTTTTCATTCTATTGTTTTCCTCTGTTTCTTTGCATTGTTCATTTAAGTAGACCTTCTTATATCTCCTTACTATTCTCTGGAACTCTGCATTCAGTTGAGTGTATCTTTCCCTTTCCCCCTTGCATTTGGCTTCTCTTCTTTCCTCAGCTATTTGTAAAGTCTCCTCACACATCCACTTCGCTTTTTTGCATTTCTTTTTCTTTGGGATGATTTTTGGTCACTGCCTCCTTTATAATGTTATGAACCTCCCCCATGCATAGTTTTTAAGCACTCTATCTACCAGATCTTATTCCTTGAATCTGTTTGTCACCTCCATTGTATAATCATAAGGGATTTGATTTAGGTCATACCTAAGGGCTTAGTGGTTTTCCCTACTTTTTCCAAGTTAAGCTTGAATTTTGCCTTTAGGAACTCATGATCTGATACTTGAAATCTACAGTAATTAAAACTGTGTTAATGCCACAGAACATGTGTGTGGGCTTTTAAAATTAGTTAGAAATATAAGTTATAAATATAACTTTTATAACTGAGTGACAATTTGGGAAAATATATGTAGATAATATACTATTTTAAAAAATCAATTCCAAGTAGTTTAAGGATTTATTCACATAAACTCCTTAAATTGCAGTACTAAAAGAGAGAATATTTTCCAGTCTTGAAGCAGGCATGATCTTTCATAGCATGTTGCCAAGATCTGAATATATAAACGGAAGGATGAATAGATTTGATTTAAATTAAAAGCATCTGAATTGGGTAAAAGAGCATAAATAAATGGGAGAGTCAAGAAATAAACTGGGAATGTATTTATAAAAGGGAATTAATGCCCATAATATATTAAAGAGATTAAAGCAAAAAAAAAAACCAATAGAAAAGTGAATAAAGTCGTTTTTATATTGGCAATTCACAGAAAAAGAAATTCAAGTGGTCATTAAATATATTAAGAAATTCCCATTTACACTAATAATAAAATACGTACAGAATATACTATTGTGATTCTATCATCTATCTACTCATGTCTATTTAACTTTGCATTTGATTATTTTCTGCTTATCAGATTGGCAAACATTTAGAAAAATTTAGAAGACCACGGTTGTTGAACGTGGGCAATTCAGCCATTTCATACATATTACTGGAACTTTCATTCGATACACTATTTTTGGAAGGTAATTTGGTGGTTGGTATTGCAAATTTAGAATGTAGTGCCATATACCCTTTGGCTTAGCGATTCTCCTTTAGAATGTGTCGAAGATACTGTTCACTGCTTTCTCAGTAGCCAGTCTCCATTCCCCTTTTCTTTACCAAGAGTCTTAAGACTCTGAATTTTCTAACAGGTTAAATTGTTCAGTGAGCTCAGAGATGATAGGCTGTAGCCCCAAGACCCGGGAAATGGATCGTGATGGATTTCAGCTGGTCACGATGACTCCATTCTTCTTGGCCTGTGATTGGTCTGGGGATGGGTGTGCCGCACAGTTCTGAGCAAAACATCATTGGTAAAAGTCTGCTGGGGCACTTCCCTTCTAGGAGGAAGTTTTGGTTCCTGAGACCTCCTTCTTGCTGGGATGCTGGGGTGCAGATGTGGTACCTGGAGAACATAAATAATGAACATCAGTTCAGTTCAGTCACTCAGTCATGTCCGACTCTTTGCGACCCCATGAACTGCAGCACGCCAGGCTTCCCTGTCCATCACCAACTTCTGGAGCTTACTCAAACTCATGTCCATCGAGTCAGTGATGCCATCCAACCATCTTATCCTTTGTCATACCCTTCTCCCCCTGCCTTCAATCTTTCCCATCATCAGGGTCTTTTTCAATGGGTCAGTTCTTCGCATCAGGTGGCCAAAGTATTGGAGTTTCAGCTTTAGCATCAGTCCTTCCAATGAATATTCAAGACTGATTTCCTTCAGGATTGACTGGTTGGGTCTCCTTGCAGTCCAAGGGACCCTCAAGAGTCTTCTCCAACACCACAGTTCAAAAGCATATAAAATAATGAGCATAAATAATAGTTGAGGATGTTGGAGTGGAAGGGTTGAAAGAACAATGCTAGCAATTGCTTACCTTTCAGCATTTTATTATGTGAGGAAATCCATTTTAACAATCGTTCTTGGTATGGTTTTTGTTACTGCCAGCTAAGTACATTCATAATTTATGCAATCCTACAGAAATACCCAAGTGTCTAAAGATATATGTGCAGAGATTCACAGATAAGGATAATTTATAATAGTGAAAAATTTGAAACATTTAAATGTGCCTCAAAAGAGACTAATTAAATAAATGTTAGTATATTAAGTGTAGTTAATGTTAGTATATTAAAGATTGAGTTACAGTTATATGTACTAACATGGAAATCTTTCTGCAATTTATTATTACAAATGAAAACCAAGCTCTAGAGAACAACACTTAACATGGTCCCATTTGGGTTATATACACACACAAATATGAAGGCTCTGATGAAGAATATAAATTGTGATGAGATGCTTTTTGTCATTTCTATCAAAGAAGACACTGAGCAGAATTAAAGTATACTAGAACATATTTGGATTGTCAGTTATTAAACATCATCTGAGACCCCTTCTATTATTTTTTTCACTGTGGACTCTTATGTTTTACATGAGTTTTCTATAAGAAAACTAGGGTTCCAGGCTGTATTAGTTATCTCTTGCTGTGTAACCAATTACTCCAAAACTTAGTTTAAAAATACAGTTTCTGTAGGTTAGAGACCTGGATTCAACTTAGCTAGTTGTCTTTGCCTCAAGGTTCAAACCTGTGTCTTCTCCAGCTCCTGCATTTCCAGGTGGATTCTTTACCACTGAGCCACCTGGGAAGCCCCAAGGTATTCACAAGGCTGCAATCAAAGTGCGACCAGAGCACAAGTCTCACCTGAAGGCTTGACCTGAGGGGGTTCTGCTTCCAAATTCACTCCTTCCAAAATTCCTCATGGATTGTTGGTCTGAGATGTCCCTAGTTTTTGCCATGTGGACCTCTCTGTAGGGCAGCTTGCAACACTGCAGTTGGCTTTGTTCAGAATAAATGAGTAAGTAAGAAAGAGAATCCAAGAGGAAAGTTATCAGAAGAAGTTAAAGTCCATCACTTTTGCTGTCTTCTGTTGGGCATTATCAGGACATAGATACTGGGAGGTGAGGATCATTGGGGGTCATCTGAGAGGTCACCTACCACAGATACAGAGGTATCCAGGTGAAGTGGTGCCACAGATGTGACTTTAAGTCCAAGTCACGCCTGTGACTTTGACTTGTTACCATTTGTAAGTGTACAGTTGAAAATCACATTCTCGGTTCAGCTGTTAATGCTCAGATCCATATCTAGTTTTTATAAACTCCTCCTTGTTTTTTGGTTTGTTTTCAGTTTTTAGTTCATGAGTTTTATTTCTGTTTGTCTCTAAGAAATGTAAGCATAGAATATTAATAGATTTCAGTTTTGTTCTGTAATGTCAAAAATTAGAGGGAATTGATTTAAAAAAAAGGATAGATTGGGGACTTCCCTGGTGGTCCAGTGTTAAAACTCCATGCTTCCACTGCAGGGGGCATGGTTTTGATTCCTGGTTGGGGGGCCAAGATCCTGTTTCCTATATGCCACGTTGCTTGGCTGGAAAAAAATAAAAGAGAGAGAGAGAGAGAGATGGATAGGGCTGGGCATAACAGAATTGAGGGGCATAGACTAGAAGAAGGTCAGAAGCAAAAGGCTGTGGCCGAGGATGGCAGGAAGGCACTAGGAAGAGCAGAACAGGCAGCAGTTGAAATTCAGGTTTCAGAGCAACTATGAGCAAACAGGCAGGTGTGAAATTCAGACAAACATCCTGAGAATCAAGGATCAGACCAACAGAACCAAGCACAGTACAGCTGGAGTTCAACTTCGGTTTCAGACCAGATAGGACAGGATTATGTGTAGCCGTTGGACAGTGTGGACCAAGAGATATGAGCAGTTGAGATGGTAGATTCTGCTGGTGCTACTGATGATCACTGGGAGCTTTGTTAGGAGCTGTATTCCTTACAGCAGGGAACTTTCAGAGCGCCAATATTATTTTCCGTTTTGAACCAAGTCTTCCTTCTCAGTGTTTCTGATTCTGTCTATGGCACTCTAATTCTCCTTATGGCTTCCTCCCAAACTCTTTGGCTCCTTTCTCTCTTTCCTCTCATATCCAATTAGTTCCAGATAATTGTTCAGTGTAAAAATATGAAAGTAGCAGCTAGTAAACTGTGGCCCTCAGACAAGGTATTCAGTCATTCGTTCAGTGCACATCAGTTTTGTACCTGTGCTAATTATCAACTTGGATATTTGCTGTATAACAGGGTATTTACTAGCCATTCAAGTTGAGCACTTGAAATATGGCTAATGTGACTAAGAAACCAAAATTTTAAGTATTTTAAATTTAAAATAGAAGGTAGCAGGGTAACATTTTTCTGCTAAACACAAATTTGTTATTTTGGAAGGACTGGATTTTACTCGAACCACTGAATATTTAGCATCCATTTTGAGATACACTCTAAATATAGAATGTACAATGGATTTTGAAGACTTGGTATGAGAAAAACCTATAAAATATCTCATTAATAATTTTTATACTGATTATACCTGAAATGAGAAATATTTTAGATACCTTGCATTAGGCAAAGTATTACTATTGAGACTACTTTTACTTGTTTCTTTTTTGCTTCTTGTTTTTAATTTATTTATTTTTCAAGTTATCTGTAGTGATGGTTTATTTGAAACAGTTCTTCTGGGCATGAGGGTTCTTTCTTGCATCAAATGAGTAAGCACTCATAGAGGGGGAGGAAAAAAGGTACTTGTCACTTTGAAAGTCACAGATAATTTATCTTTCTATAATTAGATTAGGAGGAAAAAAAATGAAGAACCTGCTGTAGCAGGAAGAAGCAAAGGCCTCACATTTGATGAGACAGCTATTCAGTCACTCTGCATTTCCATTGTTTTTCTATGGCAGAGGCTTGGGAACTTGCTTGCCTGCAGCCAGGCAACTCTTAGGCTCCATAATGATGTTGCTTGGCTGGCAGGGCTGTTGCTACCACAGTAGTTGGCCGTGCCTCCAGACAAATGGGGTGCTGGTCTGTTCCCACAAATCTTTATCCCCATGTTCATCGTGAGGAGGGCACCTGTTACATGCTCTCAGTCAGAGTCTCTTGTCCAAGGTTCCTGGATGATTACATCCTGCTCAATACAGCTTTGTCATCATAGCTTGAGATATGCCTGACTTCAGCGAGAGGAACCTGATGGTAAGCACTGAAGGGGCAGATAGCCAGATTTTTAAAATAATCAGGATTATTCTTTTTGTACTTGATAAGATGATAAGGAAACCTGCAGACACATATCTGGTCTTTTTTCTTAGGGACATTATAATAGCCTTTTAGGGTCCACAGTATCAATGTAAGTTTCTTCCACGTTGGAAATGAAGGAGCCAAGTCCAAGTGCTTGGCCGAGACACGCTTTCCCCATAGTCAACTATTTTTTAAACGTGACCACTAGAAAATTTTAAATACATATCTGTTCAGTTCAGTTCAGTCGCTCAGTTGTGTCCGACTCTTTGCGACCCCATGAACCACAGTACATCAGGCCTCCCTGTCCATCACCAACTATGTGGCTCATTATATTTCTGTTAGACAATGCTGAGTAGGACTACATGATTGTTTTTTATCTTTTTCTATTAAAATTCTTGGAGGGTAATCAGTCCTTACAGTTTTTCCTCTCAAAATGTTTTTATTACCTTTCCAACCCCTATGTGCGTATTTTCTCTAACAAAGACCTAAATTATCTCCAAGATGAAGGAACTTTTATAATACTGAAAACAACTTGGAAATGAAACCTTTGTTTCATGTTTCTATACTCTTCTCTAGAAATTCTCAATTTACATTTGAACATCAATAAGAATTTTGAGCAATTTTGAGAAATTGTGATGTTCTTTGTCACTGTGTCACTTCACTTCAGTTCAGTCACTCAGTTGTGTCCGACTCTTTGAGACCCCATGAACCGCAGCACACCAGGCCTCCCTGTCCATCACCAACTCCCGGAGACCACCCAAACCCATGTCCATTGAGTCGGTGATGCCATCCAGCCATCTCATCCTTTGTCATCCCCTTATCCTCCTGCCCCCAATCCTTCTCAGCATCAGGGTCTTTTCCAATGAGTCAACTCTTCGCATCAGGTGGCCAAAGTATTGGAGTTTCAGCTTCAACATCAATCCTTCCAATGAACACCCAGGACTGATCTCCTTTAGGATGGACTGGTTGGATCTCCTTGCAGTCCAAGGGACTCTCAAGGTCTTCTCCAACACCATAGTTCAAAGGCATCAATTCTTCGATGCTCAGCCTTTTTATTGTCCAACTCTCACATCCTTACATGACTACTGGAAAAACCATAGCCTTGACTAGATGGACCTTTGTTGGTAAAGTAATGTCTCTGCTTTTCAATATGCTATCCAGGTTGGCCATAACTTTCCTTCCAAGGAGTAGGCGTCTTTTGATTTCATGGCTACAGTCACCATCTGCAGTGATTTTGGAGCCCCCCAAAATAAAGTCTGACACTTTTCCCACTGTTTCCCCATCTACTTCCCATGAAGTGATGGGACCAGATGCCATGATCTTAGTTTTATTAATGTTGAGCCTTAAGCCAACTTTTTCGCTCTCTTCTTTCACTTTCAGCAAGAGGCTTTTTATTTCCTCTTCACTTTCTGCCATAAGGGTGGTGTCATCTGCATATCTGAGGTTATCGATATTTCTCCCGGCAATCTTGATTCCAGCTTGTGCTTCTTCCAGCCCAGCATTTCTCATGATGTACTCTGCATATAAGTTAAATAAGCAGGGTGACAATATACTGCTTTGATGTATTCCTTTTCCTTTTTGGAACCAGTCTGTTGTTCCATGTCCAGTTCTAACTATTGCTTCCTGACCTGCATACGGGTTTCTCAAGAGACAGGTCAGATGGTCTGGTATTCCCATCTCTTTCAGAATTTTCCACAGTTTATTGTGATCCACACAGTCAAAGGCTTTGGCATAGTCAATAAAGCAGAAGTAGGTGTTTTTCTGGAACTCTCTTATTTTTTTGAAAATCCAGTGGGTGTTGGCCATTTGATCTCTGGTTCCTCTGCCTTTTCTAAAACCAGCTTGAACATCTGAATCCCACGGTTCACGTATTGCTGAAGCCTGGCTTGGAGAATTTTGAGCATTACTTTACTAGCATATGAAATGAGTGCAATTGTGCAGTAGTTTGAGCATTCTTTGGCATTGCATTTCTTTGTCACTGTGTATGAATTATATTTGACTCTTCTTAAATTGACAACAGTTTCAAGAATCATGTGCCTGAAATTTGAGCTAATTACCAGTAGATGGGAGCCTTGCAATTTTGAATCGGCTAGGACTTTTATCCTACTTCTAAGACCATAAACTGTATGCTACCAAATATTGAATAATTATATGTTGAGTGCTTACAGAGTTAAATTCATACCATCTCAGATATGAACAATGTGAGTGTCCTTCTGGTGTCCACCATGAATTCTGTGACTTATAAACACATACTTGCTCCTTTCTTCTTATTTCCCACCTTGGGAGGATCAATTAGCCCCTTTCTGCTTTCTTAACCCCATCAAGAGACCTTGATGGAGACCTTCATGGAGACCTTGCTGAGGATCTGCCATTGTTGTTGTTCAGTTGCTAAGTTGTGTCCGACTCTTTGCAACCACATGGATTACTGCATGCCTGGCTTCCCTGTCCTTCACCAGCTTCTGAGTTTGCTCAAACTCATGTCCCATTAAGTCAATGATGCCATCCAACCATCTTATCCTCTGCCGTACCATTTTCCCCCTGCCTTCAGTCTTTCCTAGCATCAGGGTCTTTTCCAATGAGTCAGTTCTTCCCATCAGGTTGACAAATTATTGGAGCTTCAGCTTCAGCTTCAGTGTCAGTCCTTCCAATGAATATTCAGGACTGATCTCCTTTAGGATGGATTGGTTGGATCTCCTTGCAGTCCAAGAGACTCTCAAGAGTCTTCTCCAATATCACAGTTCAAAAGCATCAATTCTTCAGTGCTCAGCTTTCTTTATGGTCCAGTTCTCACATCCATATATGACTACTGGGAAAACCATAGCCTTGGCCATACACTAAAATCCTTTGTCAGCAAAGTAATATCTCTACTTTTTAATATGCTTTCTAGATTGGTCATAACTTTTTTCCAAGGAGCAAGCATCTTTTAATTTCAGGCTGCAGTCACCATCTGCAGTGATTTTGGAGCCCCCCAAAATAAAGCCTGCCACTGTTTCCATAATTTCCCCATCTATTTGCCATGAAGTGATGGGACTGGATGCCATGATCTTAGTTTTTTGAATGTTTAGTTTTAAGCCAGCTTTTTAACTTTTCCTCTTTCATCCTCATTAAGAAGCTCTTTAGTTCCTCTTTGCTTTCTGTCATAAGGGTGGTGTCATCTGCATATCTGAGGTTATTGATATTTCTCCTGGCAATCTTGATTTCAGCTTATGCTTCCTCCGGCCCAGCATTTCACATGATGTACTCTGCATAGAATTTAAATAAGCAGGGTGACAATATACAGTCTTGATATACTCCTTTCCCACATTGTTCCATGTCTGATTCTGTTGCTTTTTGATTTGTATACAGGTTTCTCAGGAGGCAGGTCAGGTGGTCTGGTATTCTCATTTAAGAACTTTCCACAGTTTGTCGTAATCCACACAGTCAAATGATTTAGTGTAGTCAATGAAGCAGAAGTAGATGTTTCTCTGGAATTCTCTTACTTTTTCTGTGATCCAGTGATATTGGCAATTTGATTCTGGTTACTTTGCCTTTTCTAAATCCAACTTGCACATCTGAAAGTTCTTGGTTCACATGCTGTTGAAGCCTAACTTGAAGGATTTTGAGCATTACCTTGTTAGCATGTGAAATGAGTGCAACTGTGAAACAGTTTGAACATTCTTTGGCATTGCCCTTTTCAGAATTAGAATGAAAGCTGACCTTTCCCAGTTCTGTGGCTACTTCTGAGTTTTCCAAATTTGCTAGCATATTGAGTGCAGCACTATCACAGCTTAATCTTTCGGGATTTGAAATAGCTCAGCTAGAATTCCATCACCTCCACTAGCTTTGTTTGTAGTGATGCTTCCTAAGGCCCACTTGACTTTCCACTCCAGGATAGCTGGCTTTAGGTGAGTGATCACAATACCATGGTTATCTGGGTTATGAAGATCTTTTTTGTAAAGTTTTTCTGTGTATTCTTGCCGCCTCTTAATATTTTCTACTTCTGTTAGGTCCATACCATTTTTGTCTTTATTGTGCCCATTTTTACATGAAATGTTCCCTTGGTACCTCTAATTTTCTTGAAGAGATCTCTAGTCTTTCCCATTCTATTGTTTTCCTCTATTTCTTTGCTTTGTTCACTTAGGAAGGCTTTCTTATCTCTCTTTGCTGTTCTTTGGAACTCTGCATTGAGATGGGTATATCTTTCCTTTTCTCCTTTGCTTTTTGCTTCTCTTCTTTCCTCAGCTATTTGTGAGGTCTCTTCAGACAACAATTTTGTCTTTTTGCATTTTTCCCCCTTGGGTGTAGTTTTGTTCACTATCTTCTGTACAGTGTTACAAACCTCTGTCTATAGTTCTTCAGGCATTCTATCAGACCTAACTAATGCCTTGAGTCTATTTGTCACTTCTACTATATAATCATAAGGGATTTGATTTAGATCATACCTGAATGGCCTAGTGGTTTTCCCTGCTTTCTTCAATTTACAGCCTTGTCTAACTCAATGAAACTATGAGCCATGATGTGTAGGGCCACCCAAGTCGGAGGGGTCGTGGTGGAGAGTTCTGACAAAATGTGGTCCGTTGGAGAAGGGAATGGCAAACTACTTCAGCATTCTTGCCTTGAGAACCCCATGAACAGTATGAAGAGGATCTTCCATGTCTTCCATCTAATTCCTGGGCCTGAGTAGTTCATCCTGCAAATTCTCTGTGAGGTCCCCTCCCTCTTACCATGGTGGGCCTCATGGCAGGCTGTTTTGGATTCAGTGCATACCTTTACCATCCTTTCCATCACTTCCTTTGTGGGAGCACATTGAATCTTCTGGGTTGTCCACTTGAAAGCTAGGGAGATGATGCTTTCCTTTGGCCAGACTTGTCCACTCTCTTTATCTTCTGGGCCCACCCCATGTTGGCATAGGACACCCTGCCCGGTGGATTTCTCCCAGGCAACCAAATGGGAGGCACAGCATGCAGAACTTTACTTCCAGCATCCCTCGAGCTCCCTGGTCAAGCTAATACCCCTTCTCCACAAGTCTCTAGGTCAAACGCTGGAGAAGCAGCGCCGGGCTCCTGTGTTCCACCTCCTCTTGTCTCTCTTGTCTCCCTCCCTCTATACCTTCCCCCACCTGCACCCCAAAGCACTCTTACTGGTCTTATTCTTTTGATGATTAGAAGGAGCCTTTGTGTCAAGCCTCTGTTCTCTCTAGATTTTATTTCCTCTTGTCATATGACCCTCCTTTACAGCCCCAACATCATATTGGAGCCTTAAGGTAGGGAGAGATGAGAAGATCAATTTACACCCTCGAGTAACTGGTTCAATAAAGAACCAAATGTATTTTCACATAATTTTCGAATGTGTGCTAGAAGCATAAATGTCACTTTGAACATTTTTTGGAGTGAAGGGAAAATAAGAATTTATGTCCAAAATAGGATTAAATAGACTTTAACATATCTTTTTAGTATTCTCAGATGTGTGAAGGCTTGTATAAAAATCGCTTCTCTTGGTCAGTAGTATCTTGTAACCTCTCTACTGCATGAGGTCATGGTTTGCCCAAAGAATCAAAACTGTTATTTTTAGTTTAGAAAACTAGATACTCAGCTTATTTAAATGGACTGTCTGTATCCCCTACAGATATAATTATAATGAGATCTTATTTTCTGCTTCTCCTAAGTTAAACCTAAAACCACAGGTCAAATATATGTCTACCTCTTCCTTATTCTTTGTTCCCAGAACTCTTCTTTTTCTGTGAAAAGAATTAGAGAGTAAAGATGAGACGTATTTGAAGGTTCATGATCTTCTTTGTCAGACTTTTTTTCTCTGATTCTGTCCTAGCTTATGAACACAAAAAAAAACACATCTATTTGAATTTGGCTGATATCTTCCATTAAAAAAATAAGTCAGTCTTATCCCTCAGCATCTACTAAAGATATCAGGCAAATTTGGGTGGGGGATCTTTCTTATTTTTTATAGCATTCAAATTTTTTAAATGAGCAGTTGTTTTCTATAGGTTAAATCAATCCAATACCAGTAAGACAGATTGATTTGAGGCAGTAACTAATTTCCAGACATTATTTAGAATCTGGTGTGATAAAAAGCGCTCTAGATTGAGAATCAAAAAAGAAAAAATTCTAGTGCAGCTCTGCTATCATTGCATATGTATTTGTGAGTAGCTAATTAATTTTGCTGGGTAGAAATTCCTTTTACTATAAAAGATGGAGTTACACGAACATTTCTTCTCACTCTGATAAAAATCTGTGATTCTAATAGCTAGAGAAGGAAAGTGACTACATAGCCTGAAAAAACAGATGAGGACGCATTTCCATCAGCTACCTCTACTTCTAACTATGCCCTTATATATTTCCTTCCAAACCAACAAGGGATATGGACTGTCTGGCAGAGTCACCAGGACAAAGGATTAAAGGAAGAAAAAGGGATCCAGATGTTTCCATTTGGAGTAATTGAATTTTCAGACACATCTAATTCAGATGAGCTCTATCCATGGACAACCGAGCCAAAGACATAAGAAGAACCTTCTAATTTAACTGGGTTCTTGTGATACCACTTCCCATTTAGCACTCTATCAATATTACCCCCCACATGTCTGTGATGACATAGTAGGAGTCAAGAGGAAGGACACCCTTAACCAAAAAGCAAATTAAAATCTCCAGGCCCCCAGTGGTTTCACAGTAGTATTTATTGCATGCCCACTTAGTACAGAGTACTGTTTTAAGTGCTATGATGAAAGGTACAAAAAAGTAAGAATAATGGTACTCCAAAAAGTTCTCAATTTAGTTGAAGAAGACATGAACACTATAAAAAAAACTCCACTTTATGGCCTTTTAAAAACCTCATATAAATAGCAAATGTTTTTATCTGCACATTCAACATTTCCTTTAATCTTTTGAGGTTAGGCTCACATATAAATTTAATTAATTAAACCAAGAAGAAGGGGCCAAAATTTGCATCCTGCTTGGAAAGTTCGATCTTCATCTACCAAGTCTTCTAAATTGTGTGTTAGATTTTTAGCTTAAGAAATAAATAAGAAACTGAAACCAGCAGCAGACAAGGTAAGCATGTAATTTACCATCCTTTGCACTTTTGGGAGTGAAAAGTGGGGACTTTTAAGAACTACACAAGTAGAGCAAACTGAAAATGTTTTAGGTAAGCTAGGAAACATGGGTGCTCTCGCAATAAAGAAAATACTGTATCTCAGGAGTTGACGTACTTTGGGTCAGAATGTTGAGGTAAGAAGTGCAGGAACTGCATAACCTGTCTGGCTGAGCCTTTCCTCAAGCCTGGATAATTCGAGGTGACTTCTGTCACCTATTTCTTCCCCCCTTACCAATTCATTGCTTTACATGAGCGCTTGTTTTATTATTGAGACCAGGTTTGAGAGTATGGAGTGAATACTTAACTCCTGTTAAGGAGTTGGTTGCTGGCTAGTGCAAATAAGCCTTGAGAGTGACTGACGGTACTTAGGTGTGTCACCAGGCATTGTAGAATAAATTGCCAAATAAGTTGTACAGACAATCAGTTAGAAGTTAGACAGAGACAGAGATCATGTTAGGATGGGTAGGGAAAAGATGTTAGGAGAAGATGTGGGATTCAAGTTAGGTCTTCAGGGGTAAGGGGGAAATTGCAATTTATAAAGTGAGTACAATATTGTGTTTATCATTTTTTTCTCCAACCTGCAAATGACAAACTATTAAATACAGAAACCAACAACAATAACAGCAGTAATGAAAAATCTGTTAACACGTATGGCAAAGTGTTACAAGCTCCACTATATATAATGGGTCTTATGAATCATTAAGAGAAGAACAAACATTTCTGTAGAGAAATGGACTAAAGACATGAAAGAACAATTAATAAAGAAATATGAATGGCCAGTATACATTTGAAAATTTATTCATTTATTAGTGTGAAAAGAAACTTGACAAAATGGTGGGAGTAGGTGGAGGGCATGGTCCTCTTAGGACTTGTGGTAGGAAAGGGTGTGTTTGGGTAAATATTTTTAGAAAGTCAGTTTAGCCATATTAATCAATAAGTATCTTCTAAGCCAAAAAGCTATTTTGATAATGCTACGTAAGTGAAACAATAGTACCTTGAAGGGGATTCCATGTTACACCTTCCTTGTCAACACTCTTCTCTCTTCCTGAAATCAGAAAGTGTGATTTCAGAAATATCACCTTTAGAAATCCATCCTAAAGAGATATCGGATAATTGCACAAAGATCAAGTACATGCGAGGATGTTCAATATGGTGCCATTTATATTAATGTGAAAAATTAGAATCAATTAGTAATACATCAATAAGATATTTACTCAATAAAGTTGCTACATTTGTAGAATAGAAACTGAGAAGGTTGTCACTGAGAAGGTTGTTGTGCATTGATATTCTTTGATATAGTTAAATGAAAACAAAGTTTGAAAATAATATGCTGCAGTCATCTCTCACTATCCACAGAAGATTGGTTCCAGGAGCCCCTGTGTGTAACAAAATCTGTAGATGCCCAAGTCCCTTATATAAAATTGTGTAGTACAATGAATCCAGTTGGTTTTCCATATCCAGTGGTTTTCCATCCTAGGATTCAACCAACCATGGATGGAAATTTTGATACACAGTTGGTTGAATCTGCAGATGGGAAATCATTGGAAGGCTGACTGTATAAGACTGTATTTATGTGTAGTACATCCATCTATATATATTAGCTATATTATCTGTATTAGATATAAATGCATATAAAAGTACTGATATAATGACATATATCTATATATATCTTAGATACATATCTAAAGGGCAAATACAGTGGTAGAGTTGGTTAGGTTTGTTTTTTTAATAATTTACGTTATATTATTTGAATTTTACTCTGTGAATATGTGTTATCTTTATAAATTATACTATTAAAACAATAGTACTTTGAGAAAAAAAGCAATGTCCATAAAAATAGGTATAGAAACACATTTATAAAGTTGTTCCTCATAGAGATTCTCAATATAAGTTACTGGTATTCCTCTAAGCCATATTTGGTGCAAAAAATCTGAAAAGATATATGTCTCTACATGTCTCTCTTGATCCAAGGTATTTTTAAAATATTATCTAAATGTGACATTTAAGCCATTTCATCCAAACACTGTTTGTCTAACTGACCTTTTGAGAAAATGTTGCCCTGCAATGAACTTGGATTTTATTTTATGACAACTCCTTGGAGTGCATCTGGTCTATACAGTTGGTTGCCTATGAAGTCTTGTGTCTTAGCCATTAATTCTAAGGACAGGATCAACATCCTTTTGTTGAAGCTAAGGAACATATTAATGTTAGAAGAATGTGCCTACATAGAAGACCATCCCACCTCCTCCCTTAAGTAAAGCCTCTTGAGTTTTTCTGCAGGAAAGAATTTTGAATCCTCTTCAGGGTACAGTCAAGATCCTACTGTTTCTTTTATGTGGTATCATCAAAATAGCTTTGGCTTAGAATTTTGAGGCAGTTACAGAAGTATGTTTATTTTCGCCAAACCACCATAAACTTTCTGTGACGTATACATGTAAAATAAATGCCTCTCAATGAGCATGCTAATTCGGTATTTGTCCTCCCTTATATACTGTATGACAAGGTAGCTAAATGACAGAGTGTTGTATGACATAGTTATTTACAAAGCAGGAGAAAAATCTTCCCCAAATAATAAATATATTTTAGAATAATCAACTTGTCTTAGCCCTATTTCTGGTACTGAATATCTACAGGAGAAAATAATTTCCTAGATGCATTCTTATTTTAAGATAGAAATATGTTGTTTGCATAAAAAAGAAGTCTTGTCACAAATGGCAGTAAATTTTAGAAAAATCTCTCCCCTCCCTTCTCTCTCACACAGACAAGATTCCCAAGCTCTATCTACTTCAAATCTATAGCATCTCACATGGTGAAGCCTGAGCACATGCATTTTTAACACACTACAGGCAGTTCTGATGGGCACCCAAGGTTGAGCATATTCCTCCAGTGGGCAAGCCATCTGGCCCCACTTAGTGTCCCTGGCAAATAAAATGTGAGCCTTCCATTGCAGGACTTAAAATAGCATTGGGTTTGGAACCAACTAGCTCCTGGAGCAAACTGTCCAAAAGACCTCCAAGATTGAGGCTAGTCATTTGGGGGTTTTGGTGAAAATTTTTTTCCAGGAAAATTTCTTGCTATTTTTTTTTATTACAAAAGTAACACATTTACTATAGAAATTGTGAAAATTATAAAACAGCACAAAGGAGATAATAAAATCACCTGGAATTCTATCAACCAGATATAACCACAACATTGTCCATATCCTTTCAGATTCTTTTTATATATAACCAGAAAAATGTTGTACATGCAATCTGTAACATGCAATATAGCAGAAACATTTTCTCATGTTAATATTCTTCTATGAAATCACGCTCATTGGCTATACAATTTTTTTCTCATAATTATTGCTTTTCTATTTTTGGAGAAATTATTAACTTTCTATTTTGGAAATTTTAGCTTTTCAATTTAAGAGTCATTAAAAAAAAGTCTTGAAATGATCCTCCATGAACATAAATGCTGCTGCTGCTGCTGCTGAGTCGCTTGAGTTGGGTCCGACTCTATGCGACCCCATAGAGTTGGGAGCCCACCAGGCTCCCCCGTCCCTGGGATTCTCCACGCAAGAACACTGGAGTGGGTTGCCATTTCCTTCTCCATTGCATGAAAGTGAAAAGTAAAAATGAAGTCACTCAGTCGTGTCTGACTCTTCACGACCCCATGGACTACAGGCCCCTTCGTCCATGAGGTTTTCCAGGCAAGAGTACTGGAGTAGGGTGCCATTGCCTTTTCCGTGAACATAAATCTTTATGCATGTTTTGAGCACTTCGTTAAGAATTCACAAGTGGGATTAGTGGGTTAAAAAAGAATATTCATGAGGCATTTTATAAATACTTAATACTTGATTATCCTTAGGAAAGGACATAATAATTTTATATTTTGTCTAAAATTTACAATCCTTGAATCCTTATTAATATTGAATGTTTTTATTATTTTTGCCTCATTATGCCTTATATTGATTTTTCAGTTAGGAAGTTTGCCTTTTCCTGTTGATGTAAACTCTGTGTTCACATGTGTAGTGTAAACCATATTTTTTCTACTTTATTTATTTAAAATTTTTCCTTGTGGTGATTTTGGATATACAAAATTTTGTAACTACTTTTTAAGAACAATTCACAATTCAAATATGTACCTAAAAAATAGAATCAGCCTCGGAGAGATCACCAATATGGCAAGAATGAGGCACCCCACCCCACATTATCTTGCCTAACCATATCTAGTTTAACAAAAAGTCATTTATACCTTGGTATGCACTTAAGTCAATGTTTAACATCTCAAGTGGTACTCAGATTTTGAAGCCCTATCTGCAGTTAAGCATTTGTCTTGTTAAAGAAATTTTAGGCATCAAGTAATAGGATAGAAAAGGGAAAAATCAATTCTGCAGTGATTTATTTACCTGCAGTGTAACCAGAGCCAAATTGGTCAAGCATCAGTCATCTACATGGGAGGGCAGGTGTGTGATTGTGCTACCCTGCAAACAATATTGATAAAAAAAAAAGTACTTGATAAAGTACTTCTTACTTTAGTTACTTAATAGTAAGAGTATAAAATAAGATGGTGTTAATGTAGAGCTGAGACTTGGGGATAAAATGACTGGCTCAGATTCTTCAGTGGGTGTTTAGTGTGACAGATTAAAATGCAGAGTGACCTACTACAAATTCAGCGCTTAGCAAAGGAACTGTTATTTTCAAAAAGCTGCTGAACATCAAGAAAAGACATAAGCGCCAAAATAAAATCAAAAGAAACAAGCCAGAGAATTTTCCAAAATCTAACTGACGCTTGTGTGTGGTTGAGTATGAATGTAGCTGCGGATTTAATGGAATTTTTGGTTTTCTTTTATTTTCTATATTTCAGAGACTGCATATTCATTTGCAAAATTTTATTACAGCATGAGGATTTTATTTCATGTGGTTGAGGAGCTTTTTTTTTTCAAAATCTCTGTGAAGAAACATCTTTTCATGTAATCAAGAGTATATACACGTGTGTGTGTGTGTGTGTGTGTGTGTGTGTGTGTGTGTGTGTGTAATTTACTTTTGAGTTAGCCTCTTTAGTCACTATAGCTTGGTTTATACTTGGGTTCTATAGTTAGTAGTCCCTGCATGTTCAGTCATTTGCTAAACACAGAATCAGAAGTTACAAATTTGCTTGCCTCCACCGTGGGATATCATGGATTGTATATATTTGTGGCATTTCTCGTCTTCTTCTCCAAACTATGGTGTTCATTTAAAGTCACTTGCAGTTGACGGAGGACTCAAAGATATCATCAAGAAGTTGGAAACTGAAATTGATGAAAAATGAAATGGGAATTTGGAGCGAAACAAAAAATAAACAAGATAAATTTAGGTACCGTGGAAAACCCATTGTGTCCTAGGAAAATAGTGGAGGAGGAGGGCCCCTGTAATGCTGAGGAGAAATCAGGAGGTGAGGGGTCAAGCACGATATTCACCTAACTACCAGGTGTCTAGAGTATGGCTTCCAAAGAGTATGACTCTGACATATAAGCACAGAGACTGAGATGGTTTTTGGAGGGGGTGATAAGACTTGGATAAGGCTCATGTCTGACATATGGCAGGGAAAGGGCATATTCTTAAAAAGAACCAGATCTGATAGCAGCATTGGGCAAGGCACTCTTTGACTGGAAGATATTTAAGAATCCTACCTGAGAGTGGAACAGGTAAAGAATGAAAGGTGAGAAAGAGGAAGATTATTGTTGGAGATGCTGTTATATTGAGCCTGGATTAATGAGTGATATGGACAATTATTTTTCTAATGTAGCGAAAGTAAAGTCACTCCGTCGTGTCTGACTCTTTGCGACCCCATGGACTGTAGCCCACCAGGCTCCTCCATCCATGGAATTTTCTAGGCAAGAGTACTGGAGTGGGTTGCCATTTCTTTCTCCAGGGGATCTTCCCAACCCAGAGATCGAACCCAGGTCTCCTGCATTGCAGGCAGATTCTCTACCAGCTGAGCCACAAGGAAGCCCTCCCCACAAAAAAGCATAGGGACAAGATTTGACAGATAAAGGACAGTCAAATATTTGCCTGTAAACTGTTTATTAATCATATTCATCATTCAATTTTTTGTTTGTTTTCTTTTTTTAGATTTACAATTTTATTTTATTTTTATAGTTTTATTTTATTTATTTTTTTAAATTTAATTAAAAATTTTTTTCTTTACATTATTGTGTTGGTTTTGCCATACATTGACATGAATCTGCCATGGGTATACATAAGTTCCTCTCAGTTATCTTTAACATCCCCTTGTTTCCCTGGTGGCTCAGTGGGTAAAGAATCTGCCTGCAATGTGGGAGACCTGGGTTCGATCCCTAGGTTGGGAAGATCCCCTGGAGAAGGCAATGGCAACCCACTCCAGTACTCTAGCCTGGAAAATCCCATGGATGGAGAAGCCTGGTGGGCTACAGTCCATGGGGTCACACAGAGTCGGACATGACTGAGCGACTTCACTTTTTTTTATACAAACACCCTTCACTTCCTTCCCTTTCTTGTCTGGATGTTTGTGTAAACACATGGCCACAAAAACTGGAATCACTTAAAATCCGTGACCACAAGTGTAGAAGGGGCATTCCATAGCCCCATAATATTTTCCCCAAGTCAGACCATGTGACTTTGTTTTCCAACTTTGGTCTTAATTTCCAAAATTGTTTGGGCTATTCTGGGACTCTTGCATTTGAATGTCAATTTTAGGATCAGACATCAGTTGGGGTTTCGATAGGGATTGCATTAAATCTACAGATCGCTTTGGGGAGTATTGCCATCTCAACAATATTAAGTCTTCTGATCCATGAAATGAGTTGTCTTTCCATTTATTTAGGTGTTCTTTCACTTCTTTCAATAGTATTTTGGAGTTTTCAGACTGTAAGTTTTGAATTCTATTGTTAAATTTATTCCTAAGTATTTTATTCTTTTTTATATTATTATGAATTGAATTTTTTTCTTTATTTTAGTTTTTGATTGTTCAGTGCATGTAAATAAAGATACATTAGTTTTTGCATATTGATTGATATTATATATTGATCATTGATCATATTATATATTGATATCAATATTGTATATTGATCATCATTGTATATTGATCTTGTATTCTACAAACTTGTTGAATTCATTTATTAGTACTAACAGTTTTTTTCAATGGTTTCCTTAGGATTTTCTACATACAACATTGTGCCATCTACAAATAGAGATAGTTTTATTTCCTGCTTTTTATTCTGGATACCCATTATTCCAGTTTCTTGCCTGATTTCCCTGGCTAGAATCTCTAGTACAATGCTGAATAGAAATGGTTATAGCAAACCTTCCTGTCTTGTTCTGGATCTAAGCTGTTGTTTAAAAGTTTTGATGAAGTTCCAGTTCTCTGTCCTTTCAGGTGATTCAACTGCACTTTCATGAAATGCTCATTTGAATCAAATGCAACAATATTCTAGATCTTTACCCTTATAGTTGGGGCTTCCCTGGTGGCTCAGCAGTAAAGGATCCTCCTGCCAATGCAGGAGACATGAGTTTGATCTCTGGGTTGGGAAGATGCCCTGGAGAAGGAAACTACCATTATAGTTGGCACTGACATTCGGAGTCCTTAGAACCAGTGGTCAAATACAGTACCATTAGAGATCAAGACTCAGGCCCCGTTCATAAGAGTACAGGCTACAATAATAGACTCTAGATTATTGTATCCTGTTCATGAAAGTCTAGACAGTGTTTCAAGAACATTTGAATCAATGTATATATATATTTTTTCAGTAATTTCATCAATTTCAACTAATTTCACCAATAATACCCCATTTATAGAATTCTTTATGTTAATTGGCCAAAGACTTGAGGTTGGTTAGAAATAATGGTAGCTGAAGCACTCATAGTGGTGACCTCTGGAGAGTAGAATTTTTGGTAGAATGTTATTCAAACACACTGGAAAGTCAAATTTTCAGTTAGGACGACTAACCATCCCTAGAGTGTAGTTTAAATTAATGCATGTGTGTGTGTGTATACACAAATTCATACATGATATGGATATTTTAATGCAGAAATATTTAAAAACAAGTCACAGGCAACATAACAATATGTTAGTATGGCTGAAACAGAACTTATGATTCCTTATTAAAGATGCTTATCCGTGGAATTTTTTGTCTCATCAGTTTATGCTGTCAACATCACCATCCATACAGGTGCTTAAGCCAAAAATCTAGGTATTAGCCTTCATTTCTTGATTTCTCATCTTTTATAACCTGTCCATTAGCAAGTCATTTTGATTCTACCTCCAACTCTTTTATAGCCTAAAGCCATCTTCTCTTCTCTGCTATCACCTTCTTAGTCTAAAGCACTCTGCATGCTGCATGCTAAGTTGCTTCAGTCATGTCTGACTCTTTGTGACCCCTTGGACTATAGCCCACCAGGCTCCTCAGTTCATGGGATTCTCTAGGCAAGAATACTGGAGTGAGTTCCCATTTCCTTCTCCAGGGAATCTTCATGACCAAGTGATTGAACCCAGGTCTCCTGCATTATAGGCAGACTCTTGACTGACTGAGCCACAGACTCTCTGGGAGTCCCTGGGAAGCCCTTAAATCACTATAATTAGGTCTATCAAGAAAAAAGTGAAAATAAAGTGAAGCGATACAACAAGGAGTCTGATGCAGGTTCCTCCTGGTCACTGCTATTACTTCTTTTCTGGGTGTCTCTGAGCTAGCCTCCTAACAGGTGTTCTAGTTTTTCTCTGTTATCTCTTTTTCCCACTCCATCTGATTCTACTCTTTAAAAATGCAGCCAGAGAGATCTTTTAAACATGTAAATTAGATTATGTCACTTCCCTTATTGAAGCCATCCAGTGACTTCCAATCACACTTGGAATGAATCCCAGATTCCTTACTGTAGACAGGAAGCCTCCGTGGTCTGGCTCCTGATTAATTCTTTGACTTCATTTCAAACAACTACCACCCTACCCACTGTGCTTCAGCCACACTAGCCGAATTTTTGGATCCTGAAAATGACAAACATTCTTTCCTTGGAGCCTCCACACCGGCTGTCTGGCTGTCTCTCTGTCCAAATGACTCTTGCCCTGATCTTAGCAAGGCTGCCTGTTTCTCATTATTCAGAGCTCAGCCCAAATGTCAACTTCTCAGAGTAGCCTCTCTGACCATGCATTCTTACTTGGATCTACCCTGTCATGCCCTACTACACCTGCCTGTTTTAATTGTCTTCATTACTGATGTTTAGGTACATGCGTCATCTCCTCCCAGCTAAGATATAAACCTTATTGACAGCAGAAATCTTATGGTGTGTACCTTTGAATCTCTAGCTTGGAGAACAGGACTTGATGCCTAGAAGTGCTCAATGAATGTTTATTGAATGAATGGACAAGTGGAAATTTAGAGCAGAGCCTGGTGTTTTGATAAAAGACCCATCAAAATTATTATGCTTGGCTGGAATTTTTGGTATCACATATTATCTAAATAAATGAGTTATAATCTGGGGGCTCAACACTTCTTTGGGATCAAAAATCAGTTGCATGATATTTGTTATGATAGGATATACTCAGGATACACTTTGAAAACACTGTGTGAATTATTTAGTTTGTGCATCCCTATAAGTGATATACAAGTGCTGAGTGGGAGGAAAAAGATGATGAGCCTGGGGGTCAAGATGAGGAGGCTTCAGAGAGCACAGCTAAATAGATCTAGAAGTTTTTCTAGTGTTGTTAGCATCTCCCTCCCTTCCTCTCACCACCTCTTGATTCTTTTTCTCTGGAGAACCCTAACTAATACAATACCAATTCTGTGTCTGTAGAGTAAGGTAGCCATGCTGGATATTCCCTTTGCACTTCCAGATCTACTCTCCATTAATGTGGGTATTCCTCCACCCTGTCTGTGACCATTGATGTGCCCAATTGACTCCTTACCCTGTAGCTTCCAGTTGGGTTGGGTCAGTGATGAGAGATACGGCAGGAGGCGAGAGTGCACGAGGAGAGTGAGGTTAGGGTGGGTGCCTCTTGTCTTGGCTTCCTCCCTGCCAGGCTGCGGGTTAGCAGCGTTTGCATTCCTATTCCCTCCATCTCTGGTCTCCCCCATGGCTCTAGCTGTAGTAACAGTGGAGAGCTCAGCTCTCACAGAGTTCTTGCCCCTTCTCTCCTCTGGCTCTTTAGGTCTAGGTTGGTTGCTAGCGCTTTCCCACCCCACCCCCTAACCACGTGCTTCATCATCCCTCATAGTTTTCCCTTAATCCTGCCCATGGATCTGTATATCACCCTCGTTTTCCCTGTGTGGGTAATTCACAACCCTTTCAATTCTTTTTACACATGAGGAGACTGAGGCTTAGAGAGATTTGGTAACTCCTTCAGGGCTGTGGTTTAAACCAAGGTCTCTGACTTCAGTGGAAGTCCTCACAGACTGTACACATCAATTCAATTACTGTTCACATTAATTACTCTTTGTGAATCACAGTTTCCCCATTTGCAAAATGAGATCAGTAACAATAACTCCTTATACATTTCTAGTTAGCGCTCAATAAATATCAGCTATTGTTATCATTTGCAACAAAAAAAGGACCTTGACGAAGATAGAAATTCCCAATTTACAGGGTCTTGGTAAGAATGAATTGGCTAAAAGGTGTATTGCACCAGCAGAGGGCCTGGCACACGCCAGCCACTTAATAATACATGCCACTTACCAGCAGTCGCATGTACTGTCCTTTTCCTAGGCCACACTCTCTAGGGACATGATCTTGAATTCTGTGTGAGCAAAATTTGAGTTGAGAGGCACTTTACGTATATTGTCTTTGTAAATGCCATAAGGAACTAAGAGGTGACTTATTCCAGTCTTAAAGATGCAGAAACTAAGGGTCAAAGAGTTAGAAAACTTACTTAAGCTCACAACTGCATCTGCTGGTGAAGGGTCAAGGATTCCAGCCCATACATATCTGACTCCACATTTATTTGAGCCAAGAAAGACTTGCTAATAGAGCCAGTATTCAGTTGGTAAGCACTGGTATGACAGGCCTCACATTAAATATTGGATATTTTTCCATTGGGAGGCAAGTGGCTGCTGCCTCAGGGCTCTTGAGCAGAACCTGCCCACCCATTCCCCTGCCCTCCCCGTGACCTGCAGCTGCAAAGACAGGGCCTGCTGTGATGCTCCGTGCTTACACCACATCAGTTTTTAACATTCACAGTATTGCTCCCAGAAACAAATCTAGTAATTGAAATTTGAGAATCACATCTCAGAGAAGTACAGAAAAAAAATGAGATGGAGACCTTTTAGAAATTCAGGAAGGAGGGGATGACCTGGGTGTTTTCAAGGCACTGCAGAAAATTCTTACCGTTTCTGTACCTCTGTCCTGTGACTGATTTCCTTGGAGGATGAACCCCAGAGGGAGCTTGAAGGTGAGGGGACGGAGGAGTGGCCTTGTCTGTTCCCATTATCCAGAAAGCCTGGTTCTTTCTTGGGCCTTCCCTATTTCATTAAGCCTTTATTGCACCTCTGCCCTGAACCCCAGGCTCCGGTGGTTCTTTCAGAATAACTCAGAGAGAAAATAGGTGTGCACACAGTGTGAGGCAGAGAAGGAAAGAGCCAGATTTCCCCTGGTTTCTGGGTTTCAAGTCAGTCAAGCTGGGCTTCCATGTTTTACCTTAAAGAGGGAAATTGGCAGCTTGCTCCGAGCCTGAAGGTTGTGCCTCTTCTCTGTGATGCTGAGCTGGTAGCCCTTCAGCGTCACCTGTGAAGTCACCCCGTCTCCCTGGGAGCCATTCATGTCTGAAGAAGGCTGGCTTTGGGGGTTTTCCTTGTTTAATGGCTGGGAGTGGGGGGTGGTTGGAGATTTGTAGGAGACAGTCTGCAGAATAGATAGTGAGTTAAGAAAGTCCAAGACAGGGTTCATGAGGCAGAGGTCCTGAGGCTGGTGGAAGGAGGAGGAGGCTAAAGGAATGTTAGTCACTGGGGAATTTGATACTGAAGACAATTTTGGTGTGTTTCCTTGAAGACCTTTCTGTAGTGTGTCAGGCTCTGTCCCTGCTGTGAGGATCTGCCAAAACCAGCCCTTGCCCTTTATATATCTCCTTTCTCTTTCTTTCTTTCAAAATGAACTTGCCCTGGATTAATAAAGATATGCTAGAGAGCTTCCTATCTCTGCCTGGCGTTATGCTTCAATGATAATACTACTCCAAAGTTTAATCTAAAGAAGTAGAAAGGAGTTGAAAAAAAAATTCACAAATCAAAAACCAGCCTCTGTAATCAAAAGACATAGGGTTAGGGGTGGAAGAAAGGACCAAGATGACACCATGGTGAAATGATGGCATTTAATCAGGGATTAGGCAGGGTGTGGGTGAGGCAATTCCAGAATGACAAGAACCAATCTGAACCCTTTAATAGAACCTCTGTCAAGGTTTTCAAATATTCCGGTGCCCTTTAAAAACCATTTTCCCCTCTGCCGTTATGTTTTTGTCTTGGCCTAGAGGGGAAAGTGAAATAATCGAAAGTGAAATGCTGGCTCTGTTGACTTTTTTGTTTCAAAGGGAAAACAGTGTGCAAGTTTCATAGGAAACCTCTTGCTTGAGAATGGGACTGGCTACATGACTTACAGGGCCCAGCGTGAAATAGAAACATCGGGCCTCTTGTTCAAAGTGTTAAGAATGTTAAGGTGACAGGTGAGCATGAAACCAAATGTGGGGCCCTTCTGAGCTAAGGGTCCCTGTGTGACTACACAGGTCACACTCTCAGAAGCTGGTCCTGCTTAGGAGTGAAAGTGTTAGCCGCACAGTTGTGTCAGACTCTGCGACCCTGTGGACTGCAGCCTGCCAGTATCCTCTGTCCATGAGATTCTCCAGGCAAGAATACTGGAGTGGGTTGCAATTCCCTTCTCCAGTGGATCTTCCCAACACAGGTATTGAACCCAGGTCTCCGGCGTTGGCAGGAAGATTCTTTGCTGCCTTAGCCACCAGTCTCTGAAGGTTTATATTATTCTCATTTTCTGAGTTAATAATACTGCTTCCTCCATTTTCAGAGCATCAGGGATTTGATGATTTTGTGTATGTGTGTGTATTTCAATGCTATTTTTAGGCACTTAAGTTTATTTTCAGAATGGCTCTTTAAAACTCGAGACATTTCTAAAATGCAATTGACAATGTCTTAAATCTAAATCTGAGATAGGACTGTTGCCTGCATTTTAGCGGTCCTATATTTAGGGCTCTCTTGTTCAGCTCAGCTCAGGTGTGAGGGGTCAAAGAGGCATGCCCTCCCAGACAAGTGCCCAGATGGCTAAGACCCCCGACTTCCTTGCCCTGCTGGCCCTGACCTGCTGCCCGGGGCAGGGACCTTCCTCAGGTACAGCTTCCCAAGGGTGGAACTTACTACCAGTATGGGCACCCCTGGCCTCGACTTGGCCAAAGGACAGCTGTTTGGGGATGAGGAGAGGGGGTGCTATTGACAGAACTTGGGGTGTCTTGTTTTGGGGGGCCCTTGCTGTGCCAGAGGGAGTTGGAAGGAGGAAGAGTTAGGAATGGGTGTTTCTCCCACATTGCTACATTCCACGCAGGAATGCTAAGCACTCTGAGGATTCTAAATTGTAATTTGACTTTTTAGGCCATTATTGAAGGTATATTTGTCATGATAGCATCAAACATATTTAACAGTTTGGTAGGTTAACTTAGAACTTATAAAGCTTTAAACTATGTGGGCTTCCCTGGTGGCTCAGAGGTTAAAGAATCAATGCAATCAACCCTAACCTTTACCAACGCAGTAGACCCTGGTTCAACCTCTAGGTTGGGAAGAAAACTTGGAGATGGGAATGGCTGCCCATTCCAGTATTCTTGCTTGGAGAATTCTGTGGACAGAGGAGCCTGGCGGGCTGCAGTCCATGGGGTTGCAGAGTCAAACAAGACTGAACGACTCACTCACACTTCACTTTCACGTGGGCTTCCATTTCTGTTCTTGACGTGTGTTCTGCAAATATTAGGGGCAGACGTGGATGGCAGGCAGCAAAGACAGTGTATATTCCTATAATGAAATTGAACACTAGTTTCCTCATAAACAGTTTTTGAGGAACCCAGTTACTCTACCTTTTCATACGTGTGTGTGTAATATTTATATGTTTTGACAAAGACAGTTTCTGTTTTGATTAGTGTGATATAGGAGGTTTTAAGGTTGTAATTATTAATTATACATTTACCACATCCAGTTTCATGTACATTTTTCTTCCAAATGCCTCTCAGTTTAGCAAGAACATAATTTTTATCAACACACTAGACTCTACCAAAATTTGTGTCTCTGTACCACAGAAGAAATAATTTTATCTTTAATGTTGAACTTCTCATGTGAGCCTTACATAGCATTTATAATAATGTCAGATATTTCTCATTAACAGGATGAATATTCAAAATATGTATTTTGATTTCATGAGTTGAATGAAGAAAAATCATTATTGGTGTTAACTGATTTTCTCTGGCAAGAATACACAGAAGAACTAGACAAAAAACATCTTTAAGATGCAGATAATCACAATGGTGTGATCACTCACCTAGAGCCAGACATCCTGGAATGCAAAGTCAAGTGGACCTTAGGAAGCATCACTATGAACAAAGCTAGTGGAGGTGATGGAATTCCAGTTGAGCTATTTCAAATCCTGAAAGACGATGCTGTGAAAGTGCTGCACTCAATATGCCAGCAAATTTGGAAAACTCAGCAGTGCCCACAGGACTGGAAAAGGTCAGTTTTCATTTCAATCCCAAAGAAAGGCAATGCCAAAGAATGCTCAGACTACTGCACAATTGCACTCATCTCACATGCTAGCAAAGTAATGCTCAAAATTCTCCAAGCCAGGCTTCAACAGTACATGAACTGTGAACTTCCTGATGTTCAAGCTGGTTTTAGAAAAGGCAGAGGAACCAGAGATCAAATGGCCAACATCTGCTGGATCATTGAAAAAGTAAGAGAGTTCCAGAAAAACATCTATTTCTGCTTTATTGACTATGCCAAAGCCTTTGACCTGACCCTGATGCTGGGAACAATTGAAGGCAGGAGGAGAAGGGGACGACAGAGAATGAGATGGTTGGATGGCCTCACCAACTCAATGGACATAAGTTTGAGTAAAATCTGGGAGTTGGTGATGGACAGGGAGGCCTGGTGTGCTGCAGTCTGTGGGTCAGACATGACTGAGTTACTGAACTGAAGTGAACTGAGGACACTGGAATAAAACTGGCCTTGTTCAACTGTTTGTGCAGTTCTTCTGATAATGGAGTTATCACTTCACTTTTCATTTGTCCAGAAGGAAACTTGGAATGCAAAGTGGGTGAAGTTAATGAAGAAGAACAATCACTGAAGGTAAGTGAAAAGTCATGCTTCACTGAGAGATCTGTAAGCATTCTTTTGTAAGCACATATGTTCAACTGCCACTTTTGGGGATATTCTCAAAGTAACTTCTAACTTTGGGAAGAGATGCTTGTGCTTCTTCCAAAGAGTTGTGTTCTGGTTTTCATGTGGTCAATGGTATCACTTAACCGTCATAATAGATGATAAACTGTGTTGTTAAATATTCCTTATAACTTTCATACTCAATGTCAACTTTTTTGTGAAATCGAATTCAGAGCTTAACTTTTCGCTGCTGCTGCTAAGTTGCTTCAGTCGTGTCCTACTCTGTGCGACCCCATAGACGGCAGTCCACCAGGCTCCGTCGTCCCTGGGATTCTCCAGGCAAGAACACTGGAGTGGGTTGCCATTTCCTTCTCCAGTGCATGAAAGTGAAAGGTAAAAGTGAAGCCACTCAGTCGTGTCTGACTCTTAGTGACCTAAACATGTGGTTTTGGCTTTTTTGAGTTCTTTGCTGCTGAAAAAGTTTATCGCAAAACAAAACAGCATTACTAAATAAAAATAGCTACTACTATATGTATATACATCTTATGGAAGTGGAAGTATTAGTCACTCAGTCATGTTCAATTTTTCGTGACCCCATGGACTGTAGCCTGCCAGGCTCCTCTGACCATGGAACTCTCTAGGCAAGAATACTGGAGTGGGTTGCCATTCCTTTCTCCAGGTCATCTTCCCAATCCAGGCATTGAACGCAGGTCTCCTGCATTGCAGGCAGATTCTTGACCATCTGAGTCACCAGGAACCCTGTATATATCACGCAGTGAATCACAACACTGTGTATCGACAGTCTACAGGCTGCTCTTTATAAGCTCTATGATCAGATGGAGAAGCCTCTAGTTCCATCTATGTTTCTCACTTGGCCAATGAAATAGACTTTCCCGGTGGCTCAGATGGTAAAGCGTCTGCCTACAATGGGGGAGACCCGGGTGCAATCCCTGGATTGGGAAGATCTCCTGGAGTAGGAAATGGCACTCCACTCCAGTACTCTTGCCTGGAGAATCCCATGGACAGACGATCCTGGTGGGCTACAGTCAATGGGGTCGTGAAGAGTCGGACAGGACTGAGTGACTTCACTTTCACTTCACTTTTCTACAGATTCCACCAACTGATGGCTCAGTGCCTACACAATGGACTGGCCCGACAATGGCTGGTAGAGGCGGGGGTATTGAGCTAGGGCTTCTCAATCACCTCTTCAACTGCAAGAAATTAGCTTCCTGAGCCCTCTTGCCTGAGTATGCAGTTTTCAAAAGGGAGGAGCTTGTTATACTGGGTCTGGACAAAAAGAGGAAAGAGAGATGGGTTAGAGTTGATCATGTGTTAAAGGAAGATGTCTGTTTATTCTGCATACATCTCCCACAGTGCTAGCTAAGACCATGTCAGAAGCAGCAATACAAAGTAGAAGTCTTACCAATGCAGCTATTAATACTTCCTTATTAAAAAATTAAAAATCTGAGGGAACTGTTAGGGCAGTTGGTACACTGGAGAAACAGGTGTAACCTGTGATTGTTCCACTTATAGGAAAGCAAAGAAGCTTCAGTTTCTTTGCCCCTTGGGAATGCTACTCATAATTTTGCTCCTGGTATTCTAGTGTGTCTGAGTTTTCCACAGGTGTGGTTTCCTAGATTTGAGTTCACTTAGACAATGGCAATACCTGAGCCCAGGGTGCCAGCTTGGTGCCTGTGACTGTGTGAACATCAGTCTATTTCTTTTGAAAACAATTTAAAAGCTGCCTGATTGACTAGGCGGTCTTGGTTGCTTGGTTATTAGGACAGAACTGAGCAAGCCAGGGGACAAAATACCTAGCACATGCTCTGTGGTCAGCACTTCAACAAAGGAGCCGTTGTTGGAGGTGTTGCTGAAGGCCACCGACTTCCTTGACTGTGTTCCTGTAGCAGTGGTGATCTCAGAGGAGCTACCATGGCTCTGTGTTTATGACTCATATAAACATGCAGATATTGAATGCAAATCTCAGTAAAAAAGCAAAAAGTAATGCCATAGTTTCTTGAAAGTCATCATAAAATAACCTTACAGCATTCAAAATGTCAATAAACAATGGCCCCATTAGAGCACCAGAATCACAAGCTCTTGCAAAGAGGTTTACAGTGGAAAAAAAGAAAGAGAAACCACTTTTTTTCAGACTCACTAGGCGAAAACCTGTCCATCACATTCTGTTGTTCCTAGAATGCCTACTACAGCTTTTGCCTCTGTTTGACATGTCAAGCTATGCTGTGAAGTGCGGATATTTGATACTTTTGATGTCCTAATCAGATGCTCTGCCTAATAGAAGTCACTTCTGTCCTAATAGACGTCACAGCCAAATTTTGTAGACTTTGCAGAAATGGAAATACTAGTTGCTAATGTTACTCTTAGCTTGCTGCTTTGGGTCCAGGATTTAAATTGATTTTTTTCTAGGTTTTTAATTAAGGAGATGAACAGGAACATAATGGAACAATGGGATCAGTCTGAAGTTCTCTTAGCATTCACTACATCCCACTTCAGATCTTTTTAATTTTAAAAAATTTTTATCTTCAGCACTAAGAAGAGTGGACATTATTGTATATGTTTAATCTCTCCCAAGATTGTTATGGAGGGACCAGATGTATTTTCTCAAAGGACATAGATACTTATTTTAGATGAGAGGAAAATTTTCTAGTTAGTCCCTAAGAGATAGGGTAGTACTGTGTATTCTGGAATGTTGTTGCTTAAATTGTGACAGGGTAAAATAACTTCTGTTGCTATGCAAATAACACTGGAAGAAAACAAAAATCACGTTCAGTTCAGTTTAGTCACTCAGTCGGGTCTGACTCTTTGTGACCCCATGGACTGCAGCACACCGGGCTTCCCTGTCCATCACTAACTCCTGGAGTTTGCTCAAACTCATGTCCATTAAGTCAGTGATGCCATCCAACCATCTCATCCTCTGTCGTCCCCTTCTCCTCCTGTCTTCTATTTTTCCCAGCATCAGGGTCTTTTCTTATTAGTCAGTTCTTTGCATCAGGTGGCCAAAGTATTGGAGTTTCAGCTTCAGCATCAGTCCTTCCAATGAATATTCAGGACTGATTTCCTTCAGGATGGACTAGTTTGATCTCCTTGCAGTCCAAAGGACTCTCAAGAGTCTTTTCCAACACCACAGTTTAAAAGCATCAATTCTTGGTGCTCAGCTTTTTGGTCCAACTCTCAGGCTTTATCACAGAGTGTTCTATGGAACATGAGTCATATGAATGCTCCATGCAAAGAAGGTCCTGTAGCCAAGACCCACCTCACTTTGTTCTTGGAAGTTCCCAAGATACATTAACATTATAAAGAGTTTGATTGGTCTTGTGATGAAGAAACCATTCTTAGAGTTTTCTGAAGCTTTCTAGAGTTTATCATGAAGGCCTCATCCTATGTTACTTCCCGTAGAAACACTAGTGGTGTAATATCATTTCTTTAAGTCTGTTTTTTTTACATTCATTGGGCTAATGACTAACTTTCTACAGTCCCAAGACATTATTTCCTATTTATTTTATATCTAAGCTAAATCTGGGCTTCTCTGGTGGCTCAGATGGGTAAAGAATCCACCCACAATGCAGAAGGCCTGGGTTTGATCCTGGGCTTGGGGAGATCCCCTGAAGGAGGGCATCAATCCACTCTAGTATTTTTGCCTTGAGAATCCCCGTGACAGAGAAGCCTGGTGGGCTACAGTTCATGGAGTCATAAAGTCCAACTTGACTGAGCGACTAAGCACACAAGGTAAATCTAGATGTATTTTCTTTCCATTCTTCTCTGTCAATAGATGACAATAACCCTTCCAAGTGCCCTTCATGTTAGGTGATCTTATAAAACCAATTCTCTTTCCAGAGCTCATGAGCTTCTGTCACCCCGTATCATTTCTTACCTTTCTTTTCTTCTTGGTTTTCGAAGCCTTCTTATCTTCTATCCCACAGTAGAGCCATTGAAATCTAGCTCAGTTTGAAATGCAGTCAATTTCTGTTTCTCTCATTCCCATTTCTCTTATCCCCAGACGTCACTTGGCTCTCAGACATGATCAGTACAATAAACACTGATCTGTTTGATTTATGTCTGTCATTTTGATAAAATGAAAACATTTCAAGTTACGGATGTCCTCTTTTGACAGACTGGTATTGACCTTATTCACATCCTCTCCCTCCCCCAAATATAGATTTATTACCTTTTTCCCCCCCTGCAGTGCAAGTCTCAATACCGCCTGAAAGTGTAGAATCCAGGCCAGCAGTCTCAGTGGGGTATCTTTCTGCCCTCTTGTAGGAGAGAAAATCCGGATCCATTCAGTTTCCTCAAGAAGATGTGTGTGCCTTTGACATTCTGGGCGTTGGGGCACAGTGACAGGGAGAATCGTACAGGCAGGCTCTTGCTTTCAGGAAACATAGATGCGGGTGTGGTCAGAGACTTTTGTTGTAGCATGTAACGTCGTTTGTTTTTTTTTTTTAAAGACTGTCTTGATCCAGTTCTGAGGCTCTGGGTGGAGGCTGGTCGTTCCTCCTTTAGAGCAGCTGATTGAGTCCACATCCCCAGTGACTTCCCTATGGAACTCACACACTCCTGGTGTCTATGCCATAGCCCTAATCGCCCCAGGGCCAGGTACCAGACAACTAAAAGCAGCCCCTCTGCCCTAGAACCTGTGAAATTATGCAAAGCAGCCAATCCACAGGGAGCCTGCTAAACCTAGTTAACTCCTCACCTTGCTTGTCATTTATCAGCTGCTCCACCCCCCCCCCCCCCCAGGTGTGACTCTCAGCATAGGTCTGCCTGGCAGGCTTTTCTTTTCTTCTTTCTTTCTTTCTTTTTTTACTTTACAGTATTGTGTTGGTTTTGCCATACATTGACATGAATCTGCCATGGGTGTACATTGGCATGAATCTGCCATGGGTGTACATGTGTTCCCCTTCTAGAGCCCCCCTCCCCCCTCCCTCCCGACTCCATCCCTCTGGGTCATCCTGGTGCACCAGCCCCAAGCACGCTGTATCATGCATTGAACCTGGATTGGCGATTGATTTCACATATGATAATTTACATGTTTCAGTGCCATTCTCCCATATCATCCCACCCTCGCCCTCTCCTAAAGAGTCCAAAAGACTGTCCTACACATCTGTGTCTCTATTGTTGTCTCACATACAGGGCTATCGTTACCATCTTTCTAAATTCTATATATATGCATTAGTATGCTGTATTGGTGTTTTTCTTTCTGGCTTACTCCACTCTGTATAATAGACTCCAGTTTCATCCAGGCTTTTCAACTTCGGCAAATAACAAGAAGTTCTGCCTTTCATCTGTCCCAGTGCAGTGGCTTGTGTCCTGACACCTAAGAACTTCCAAATCTAGTAAAACAGACCTGCAACCAGGTTTTTCTTTCTTATTGTTAGGAAAATTGCAAGGTCTTAAAATAGTGCTAATTGGTGGTGGAAAAGTGACAGGATCAGGATTTTAGAGGAGGAACGAATTTATAAAAATGACCTTAAGTTACTTAAGCCACCAAGAACTTTACAAGGTTAATATACCCCATATATTCATGTTTTGTTGTTGTTGTTGTTGAGTTGCTATGTCCAACTCTTTGCAACTCCATGGACTGCAACACTCCAAGCTCCTCTGTCCTCTACTGTCTCCTGGAGTTTGCTCAGATTCATGTCCATTGAGTCAGTTTGTTTCAGTTCAGTTCAGTTCAGTTCAGTCACTCATTTGTGTCTGATTCTTTGCGACCCCATGGACTGCAGCACGCCAGGCCTCCCTGTCCATCACTAACTCCTGGAGTTTACTCAGGCTCATGTCCATTGAGTCGGTGATGCCATCCAACCATCTCATCCTCTGTCATCCCCTTCTCCTTCTTCCATCTTTCTCAGCATCAGGGTCTTTTCAAATGAGTCACTTCTTTGCATCAAGTGGCCAAAGTATTGGAGTTTCAGCTTCAACATCAGTCCTTCTGATGAATACCCAGGACTGATCTCCTTTAGGATGGGCTGTTTGGATCTCATTGCAGTCCAAAGAGCTCTCAAGAATCTTCTCCAACATCACAGTTCAGAAGCATCAATTCTTTGGCACTCAGCTTTCTTTATAGTCCAACTCTTACATCCATATGTGACTACTGGAAAAACCATAGCCTTGACTAAATGGACTTTTGTTGACAAAGTAATGTCTCTGCTTTTTAGTATGCTGTCTAGATTGGTCATAACTTTCCTTACAAGGAGTAAGTGTCTTTTAATTTCATGTCTGCAGTCACCATCTGAAGTTATTTTGGAGCCCCAAAATATAAACTCTGTCACTGTTTCCACTGCTTCCTCATCTATATGCCATGAAGTGATGGGACCAGATGCCATGATCTTAGTTTTCTGAATATTGAGCTTCACACCAACTTTTTCATTCTCATCTTTCACTTTCATCAACAGGCTCTTTAGTTCTTCTTCACTTTCTGCCATAAGGGTGGTGTCATCTGCATATCTGAGATTATTGATATTTCTCCCAGCAATCTTGATTACAGCTGTGCTTCATCCAGCCCAGCGTTTCTCATGATGTACTCTGCATATAAGTTAAATAAACAGGGTGACAGTATACAGCCTTGACGGACTCCTTTTCCTATCTGGAACCAGTCTGTTGTTCCATGTCCAGTTCTAACTGTTGCTTCCTGACCTGAATACAGGTTTCTCAAGAGGCAGGTCAGGTGGTCTGGTATTCCAATCTCTTGAAGAATTTTCCACAGTTTATTGTGATCCACACAGTCAAAGGCTTTGGCATAGTCAATAAAGCAGAAGTAGATGTTTTTCTGGAACTCTCTTGCTTTTTCAATAATCCAGCGGGTTTTGGCAATTTGATCTCTGGTTCCTCTGCCTTTTCTAAAACCATCTTGACCATTAGGAAGGTCACATTTCACATATTGTTGAAACCTGGCTTGGAGAATTTTGAGCATTACTTTACTAGCATGTGAGATGAGTGCAATTGTGCGATAGTTTGTGCATTCTTTGGCATTGCCTTTCTTTGGTATTGGAATGAAAACTGGCCTTTGCTAGTCCTGTGGGCACTGCTGAGTTTTCCATATTTGCTGGCATATTGAGTGCAGCACTTTCACAGCATCATCTTTCAGGATTTGAAATAGCTCAACTGGAATTCCATCACCTCCACTAGCTTTGTTCATATTTATGCTTCCTAAGACCCACTTGACTTCACATTCCAGTTTGTTTTTTGTGTGCTTATTGAGCATTTGCTGTGGCCCTGGTAACATAATGGTCGAGGAGTTGTGCAAGAACAGAGAATGTTAGTCTTTTCTTCAGAATTCTACAGATTAATTAAGACATGATAAGCATCTAAAGTGATTAGAGAGGCCAAATCAAGTATGTGAAGTGAAGTGCAAGTTGCTCAATTGTCCAACTCTTTGTGACCCCCATGGACTACATAGTCCATGAGATTTTCTTGGCCACAGTACTGGAGTGGGTAGTCTTTCTCTTCTCCAGGGCATCTTCCCAACCCAGGGACTGAACCCAGGTCTCCTGCATTGCAGGTGGATTCTTTACCAACTGAACTATCAGAAAAGCCCAAGTATGTAGTACCATTAATAAACCACCCTAAGTCCAAAAAATGACAAAAATACTAAAGAACCAGAGAAATGAATTTGGTTGCAATTTTCAGTGATGAGAACCTGCATGCTAAGTTGTGTCTAACTCCTTGCGACTCCATGGACTACAGCTGGCCAGGCTTCTCTGTCCATGGAGTTTTCCAGTAAAGAATGATGGAGCAGGTTGCATTTTCCTTCTCCAGGGAATCTTCCTGACCCAGAGATCGAACCCTTGTCTCGTGTCTCCTGTATTGGTGGTGGGTTCTTTACCAGATGAGCTGCCAGGAAAGCCCTGCAGGTTTCAGTGGCAGCTAACTTCAAAGTAATCTTTCACTTTCCCAGCAATCTGGCTGGAGAAATGTTTGCATTATCGCTTTTTCCCTCTGTTCATTCTTCCCTGCTCTGAAACCCTCTCTCTGAGGTACACAGGGCCTGGCTGTTTCTCACCCTGTTCTACAAGCCTCGGGTGGTTTGGAGTCATGTGGGTTTTGATCTGAGGCAGGTAACAAGGTTCTCTCCAGGGATGGATTTTGGAGGGTTGTGTTGGCAAGTTCAGATCAGCTGAAACTATTTCTTTTAAAGGTTGGGTGTGTTTCAGAAAGGAAAATAGTTTCAGCCTCAATCCATTCGCCATACCAACCTTCCTCGTTGGGGAATTTAATGCTTGGCTAGTTTATTTTTGATGGGCAGGCTTCTGTGGGTTTCAAATGACTGCTGACTGGCCTAGAAGCCGAGTTTCTCCAGAAGGCACTTGGTGTTGTTCCATGATCTTCAAGGGAACTCTCACTTTTTGTGGAGGAGAGAAGGAGGAGGCTGTGGTTGGTCCACGTTCTGCGATTTCTCTAGACTCACTCCACTGACTTTGGATGATTCCTCCCACCAACTCTTTTCGGCTGTGCTGGGTCTTCGTGGCTGCATGGGCTTGCTCCAGGTGCGGCGGGTGGGGGCTACTCTTCCGTTGCAGTGTGTGGTCTTCTCACTGCAGTGGTTTCTTATGTGGCACTGCCAGGCTTTAGAGCACAGGCTCAGCAGTTTTGGTGCACACAGTTTGTTGCTCCACAGCATGTGGGATCTTCCCAGAGCTGGGATTGAACCCATGTCTCCTGCATTGGCAGGTGGATTCTTTACCAGGGAAGCCCCGCACCAATGCTTTCTTACAGAACATCTACTCTGTGCAAAGGACACAGCCTTTGGGACAGGCAAGTCAGTAGAGAGCTGAGGGGTGGACTCCAAACAAGGCAGAGCGTGGGTCTGGCCATAAAAGAGACGTAAAGTGTTGTCTGCACGGAGTCACTTCAAACTGGGTAGATCAGGGAGAGCTTTGCAGAGAGTGTGACACTTGAGCTGGGACTTAAGCTTCAATTTGGCAGCTAGGGAAGGAGTCACCAACTTGAAGCCTATGGGCCAAATCTGTCCTCTCCTGTTTTAATAAACAAAGTTATATTGGAACTCAGCCAGGGTCGCTTATTGATGTGTTATGTATGGCTGCTTTCACACAACAACAGCAGAATTTAGTAACTGAGACAGAGACTGTATAGCCCCTAAAGCCGAAGAAAGTTGCCATCTAGCTTTTTACAGAAGTAGTACGTGACCCCTGGTTTAAAGTCAGTTTCTTGAGGGACTTGATATATGGCCTTGCTGTTTGGACTTGATGTAAGCCAAAATATATGACTTCATTTGTCAGACATTCTGGAAACAGCATGTTTCTGAGCCTTGGGAGTGTTTGGGTGTTGACGGTGGCACTGAACTTCAGGACCGAGAGTGTAGTTGATGAGCTGCAGAAGAAGGACGCTGCTGGTGGGAAAAGAAATTCAGAAGTTCATGTTGTCACCTAAGTGAAAAATGATGAAAGTGGATTAGGAGGGTATCTGTGATGAAAGGGAGAGAACACACACATGAAAAAAAAAATATTGTGAGTAAAGCTCTATAAAGAGGAACCAAAGGAAAGACAGAGTTGAGGATGATTCACAGGTCTTGGGGGGCTTCCTTGGTGGTGCTAACAGTAGTGAACCCACCTGCCAGTGCAGGAGATATTAGAGAAACAGGTTCAAACCCTGGGTCAGGGAAGATCCCGTGGAGGAGGGCATGGCAACTCACTCCAGTATTCTTGTCTGGAGAATCCCATGGACAGAGGAGCCTGGCGGGCTACAGTCCACAGGGTTGCAGAGTTGGACACGACTGAAATGACTTAGCATACATGCTATGGTATTGAACCAGATGAGTAGGGATGTCAGTGATTCTTTCTCTGAAAATACATCCTCCTGAACAGGGCATATTTTTCCTTTCTTCCACCCTACTCTGATTAGCAGGAAGGAAAAAGCTGGAGTGGCCCTTTGGGGCACTCCCCACACTCTGGGGCAGCTGGTGTTGAGAGGTGAGGTGGTCAGAAGCTATTGTTACAGAGGGACTGAGACTCAAAGCCTCACCTGTGGAATAATACCTGTTCCCAGACAGGAAATCAACGTATGTCATATCTGAGGGAAGAAAACCACTCCATGAGTTGGAGGAGTGTCCTTATATTTTAGGTCATCTTACCAGGACTGCCAGATAAAATATACATAGCCTGGTTAATTTTGAATTTCAGATCAACAAAGAACATTTTTTTTTTGTATAAGTATCTTCCAAATATTACACGGGACCTATTTGTACTAAAAATTATTTGTTCTTGATCTAAAATTCAAATTTAATTAGGTGTCAATTTCAGGTCAACAACGAATAACTTTGTAATATATGTCCCAAATAGGGGATATATTTATTAAAAAATTATCTGCTGGATATCTAAAATTCAAATGTCATTGACCTTTGCTTCCTCTAAATCTGACAACACTATGTATTTGGTAAACATCTGAAGTTTTCACTTTGGGAGAGACCAAGCAAGAATTAAGACACCTGTATGTACTTTTCCTCAGAGCAGTAGAGTTGACTCCTTCAGCCCTTCTGGAGCCCACAGTGGGCAGAAGAGAGCTCAGTGAAGGTCAGGCCAGGTTGTAGGGTGCTAATATAGAGGGCAGACAGAAGATGGGCCAAGGGGTGTATGTGGGGACGGGGGAGAAGTTTCCAGTGGTGGTGGACTGGGCAACCAGCTAGGGAACTTGATAAGAGAGTGTGTTGCCTATAGAGGTTCTGGATGAGAGAGAGGGAGTGAGTTCACGACAGGGACAAATTCCTTCGAGGAGCCTCCTTTCAAAGACCCAATTTTTGAAGGAATTTTCTTGGGAATAGTACAAAGCAACAACTTTACCTTGTAAAGGTCCCAGCTTCTCACACTTGCTCCAATGTGGAGATCTGCCTACTTCAGACCTCTGAATCTTTGATCCACTGGCTCAGTGATGGGAGGGCTGCATTCATCACAGTTGTCTTATAGAGCTGTGTGATCATTAATTTTATGCATCAATCTGACTAGGCTGTGGGGTCCAGTTGTTTGGTCAAGCATCAGTTCACATTTTGCTGTGAAGGGATTTTTTTAGAGGTGGTTATTGGGACGATCCCTTGGAGGAGGGAATGACAACCCACTCTAGTATTCTTGCCTGGAGAATCCCATGGAAAGAGGAGCCTGGTGGGCTGCAGTCCAAAGGGTCGCAAAGAGTCAGACATGACTGAAGTGACTTAGCACGCAGCACACATTTAAGTCAGTAGGTGTTGAGTAAATTAGATCACCCTCTGTAATGTTGGTGAACCTCATCCAGTCAGTTGAAGGCCTTAGGGTAAAAGGCTGAGGTCACCAGAAGAGGAAGCAATTCTGCCTCCTGATTGCCTTTGATGGAGGTTCGTGACACTGTATGGGAGATGGGGATCAAGACCATCCCCAGGAAAAAGAAATAGGGGGAAACAATAGAATGGGGAAGACTAGAGATCTCTTTAAGAAAATCAGAGATACCAAGGGAACATTTCATGCAAAGATGGGCTCCATAAAGGACAGAAATGGTATGGACCTAACAGAAGCAGAAGACATTAAGAAGAGATGGCAAGAATACACAGAAGAAGTGTACAAAAAAGATCTTCAGATCCACCAGATAATTACAATGGTGTGATCACTCAGCTAGAGTGAGACATCCTAGAGCGTGAAGTCAAGTGGGCCTTAGGAAGCATCAATATGAACAAAGCTAGTGGAGGTGATGGAATTCCAGTTCAGCTATTTCAAACCCTAAATGGTGATGCTTTGAAAGTGCTGCACTCAATATGCCAGCAAATATGGAAAACTCAGCAGTGGCCATAGGACTGGAAAAAGTCAGTTTTCATTCCAATCCCAAAGAAAGGCAATGCCAAAGAATGCTCAAACTACCACACAATTGCACTCATCTCACATGCTAGTAAAATAATGCTCAAAATTCTCCAAGCCAGGTTTCAACAGTACGTGAACCATAAACTTCCTAATGGTCAAGCTGGTTTTAGAAAAGGCAGAGGAACCAGAGATCAAATTGCCAACATCCAGTGGATCATCAAAAAAGCAAGAGAGTTCCAGAAAAACATCTATTTCTGCTTTATTGACTAAGCCAAAGCCTTTAACTGTGTGGAAAACAATAAACTGTGGAAAATTCTTCAAGAGATGAGAATACCAGACCACCTGACCTGCCTCTTGAGAAATCTGTATTCAGGTCAGGAAGCAACAGTTAGAACTGGACATGGAACAACAGACTGGTTCCAGATAGGAAAAGGAGTATGTCAAGGCTATATACTGTCACCCTGCTTGTTTAACTTATATGCAAAGTACATGAGAAATGGGCTGGAAGAAGCACCAGCTGGAATCAAGATTGCCGGGAGAAATATCAATAACTTCAGATATGCAGATGACACCACCCTTATGGCAGAAAGTGAAGAAGAACTAAAGAATTTCTTGATGAAAGTGAAAGAGGAGAGTGAAAAAGTTGGCTTAAAGCTCAACATTCAGAAAACTAAGATCATGGCATCCAGTCCCTTCACTTCGTGGGAAATAGATGGGGAAACAGTGACAGACTTTATTTTTGGGGCTCCAAAATCACTGCAGATGGTTACTGCAGCCATGAAATTAAAAGACGCTTGCTCCTTGGAAGAAAAGTTATTCATTGGAAGGACTGATGTTCAAGCTGAAACTCCAATAGTTTGGCCACCTGATGAGAAGAGCTGACTCATTTGAAAAGACCCTGATGCTGGGAAAGATTGAAGGTGAGAGGAGAAGGGGACGACAGAGGATGAGATGGTTGGACAGCATCACTGACTAGAAGGACATGAGTTTGAGTAAACTCTGAGACATATCGATGGACAGAGAGGCCTGGCGTGCTGCAGTCCATGGGGTCACAAAGAGTCAGACACGACTGAGCAGCTGAACTGAACTGAACTGATTGAGTTTGAGCTCAAGACTGTAGCATTGACCCCTGCCAGAATCTCCAGCCTGACAACCTGCCCTGAAGGCTTTGGACTTGACAGCCCTCATAATCGCATTAGCCAGTTCCATAAAGTTAGAAATCTCTTCTCTATGTCTCCCTTTGTCACATATGTGTACCCCCCCCACCACACTACGCATACACATTCCGTTGGCTCTGTCTCTGGAGGCCGCTCGTATAGGCAGGCAGGCGATTCTGAGCAGCACTGACCCCCCATTGTCTTCCTCAGATTCTCACTGGGAGCTGGATCTTGTGAGGCCACTGCTGGTTTCTCCCAGCACCAGATTCTTCGTCTTAACCCCAAGCCGGAGCAAGAGTAAACCGGATTTCCTGCCTGCCCACACAGCCCATCAAGATACGTTCTCCAGTGACAGGAAGGCAGGGCCTGCTACACCTGGGTTGCACATCTCCAAGCCATCATGCCCGGGAGAAGGGTTATTCCCTGTTGCTGGATGGACGCAGCCTTTGCCTTGGAATCTGGGGAGTGAGACGTGCCCTCTGACCTCAGGCATACCTGCCACACAGAGTGTGCTGTGGACTGCGCTATTAAAACCATGCAGGAAGACTGCTTCTCCATATTTCTTTCCCTTCTTTATCCAGTCTCCTCACTGACGAGAGGATGCAAACAAAGACATGCAGGTTTATATTAAACATCTTTGGTGGATGGCGTGTCTGTCTGCTCTCCTCAGCTCCTAGCAACAGCTATGTCATGCTTTTTTAAAGCTTTTCATGGAAATTCTAGCATTTCTGGGACGATCTCTCTCCAGGGTTTTTGCCTCTCAGTGTCTTTCCCTCTGCCTATGTCTGTGTCTCCTTCTCCCCTCTCCTCCCCTGCCCCTCTGTCTCTGTGTCTCTGCATGCTTCTTTCTCTCTGCTGTGATTTCCCACATTAGCCACTGTCCCTTTCTTTGATTTCTTCTTGGCAACAAGAGTTACAGCACCATTATGCAGCAAGCAGTCCTGCTTCCCTGCTACCTTAAAATAATAATGTTTCATGGTGACAAATGGCTGCAGTTAACAATGAAGGTAAAATGCTTAGCAGACAGGGGTGTAACCGGGTCAGGTTTCTCTGTCTGGCAAAATACAGAGCGTATCGTGAGAATCCCTAAAGAAAGATATATATATATATATATATACATAAGGCATGTATATATATATACATATGGGGGAAAGCTGGTGATATTTACTTTTATTTTTAAACTTTTTTGTATTGGGGTATAGTCAATGAAGGATGTTGTGATAGTTTCAGGTGATGCCGCTGTTTTATTTTTAATTTAGCTTCTGTAAATTGGAAAAGTAAGTTCTCAAAGGCAGAACAATAGTTATTCTTAGTTTAATAAGGTTTTGTCATAAGAAACTTAAAAAATATTAGCAGATTTAAAAATCTTGTTTTACATTTTCTATTTTTCTTTGATTAAAAAAAAATCAAAACCCAAAATAAGATGGTCTGAATTCATGAAGACATATAATCTTTTTTGTACTGCAGTGGCCGAAGTTTCCACATTGTATCAGAAAAGCCCCAATTAAAGTAAAAAAAAAAAAAAAGAAAAAGAAAATGATTTTTTCTAGACCTCTTTTCCCTTTCTACCACTAAGAGGAGAAAAAAATCCTAATACCCAAGAGACCTTCCAACCTAAAGCTGCTTGCATGCACGTGTGTGTGTGTATGTGTTTTTGCACACTGCACGTGTGTCTCCCCCTGTGCAGATGGTTACTCCATCAGCAGTGCCTGTGTGTCTCTGCACGTTGGCTGGGTTGTGCTCATGGAAAGAAGAAAACAAGAGAGGGAGGTAAAAACCCACATAAGCCTAAATGAAAAGCAAGTGTTGTATGTACCATGAGGAAAGCAGGCAGGCCTTATTTCTGTGCACACGCCACTCTGTCTTTGCCGCCCAGACTGATCTTTGAAATAAAATAAAGAATCATGGCAAACTAACTGAGACATAGGTAGAAATAATGTATTTGGGTTTCAGAAAGAAAAAAAAAGTTAACCTGGCATAGCTTGAAAGGCAACCCATTTCATAACAACACATGTGCAAAGAATTACAATAATTGCGGTGCACACATCGGTAACAGACAGAGTGAACAATGAATATTAAAAACACATTCCTAGCACTGGCCCCATGGCTTGGCAGCGGCACGCAGCGTGGAGACCTGCGCAGGAATCAGAGGAAGCCTCTTGGCTTGCAGAGCTGTCAGGGCTTGGCAGGAGCCGAGGAGGCTGGGAGGTGGCAGAGCCCGTCCCCATCACTGTGGCGACTCCTCTCTCCCACTGACAGCGCCCTAGGGTGGCTTCAGGAGGGGAGCGCAGAGGAAGTCTGCCTCCAGCCTTCTGGGGCGCTGGTTCAGAGCTGAATCCCAGCCAGGCTGAGAAGGGGGAGGGCTGAGGATAGAAAAACAAACACCAAAGAACAGACAGAAGGTGATGCTGGGAACACCCAGATGGTGCCCTGGCCGGGCGGCCCCGGCCTCCCTCAAGGCTGGAATCCTGCAGGTTGGACTTCACTGCTGTGGAGACAGAGACTGGGAACATGATTTTCTTCTGTGGACTAAATGCACGGTTCTGCCTTTTTGCCTTCAGTATTTGCTATGCGGTGGCATTAAAGTCTGCAGCAGGGCGAATTCTCCTGGTGGTTTGTTCTGAAGCCTTCAAAGGCACATTAACCAAACACCCAAGGTACACAATGATCTTTTCACCGTGAATCCTTCCCATTGTCAGCAAAGACAAAAGCCCTTCTCTTAAGTACAGCGTTGGTTGTGAATGTTCAGATTTTTGTCTCTTGCCATTGGCAAGGAATTGACTTTTGAATCCTTGCACCCTTGGCAATGAGACAGGCCAGAGGATGAGAATCTCTAACCAGAGAGTTTGGATCACACACTGGGAACCGAGACCCACGTCTTACCCTGTGGACCATGAACATCCAAGGAGTTTGTGAAGCAGAATTCAGGGATATCCATACACGTGGATGGGAAAAAAATGACATAACTTTATTTTTGTTGATTATCTGAGATTTAGCATTCCCTAACATTACGGGTATAGGAAACAAACCATTATACTACTAGTAATACATATGACTGTCACCAGTAAAACTCATGGATATTTTCATGTCATTTCACTGTTGTTTCAGACATCTCTAACTATTATCTATGCTCATCACTACTGGGAATTTTGGTAATTATTAGACCTGCCACAAGATCTTGTTGTTTTGTGCACTAGTGAAGAAGCACATAGCAAAATAAAATAATTTGTTAACTATATTTTAAGATATTATTTTCCCTTGACATATTATGTACTGCATTTCATTATTTTTAAAAAGATTATTCTGAGAAGAGGACACAGGCCACTTGGCCTCACTGCAGAGGCCTCCATGGCACACGCAACATCTCCCTGAAGAAGGACCCACTCTCTAGAGCAGTCATGAGGGGCTGGTGATTCCCAGCATCACACAGTGCTTCCTCAGTGGGTCGGCCTTAGGCTTGTCTCTGCATAAGAAGGTGAGAAAGTGAAAGTGAAGTTGCTCAGTCCTGTCCGACTCTTTGCGACCCCATGGACTGTAACCTACCAGGCTCCTCAGTCCATGGAATTTTCCAGGCAAGAGTACTGGAGTGCGTTGCCATTTCCTTCTCCGGGTGAACTTTCCAACCCAGGGATCGAACCCAGGTCTCCCGCACTACAGGCAGACACTTTACCATCTGAGCCAGCAGGGACTCCTCCTAAGAGGGAGAGACGGGAACTGCAAACATTTATTTCAAGGCCCAGCACTGAGGACTTAACAGAGGAGCTTCTGACTTGTTCTTTCTTAAGAGATGCTCAATAAACTTTAGCATCTTCCAGACAAAAATTTGTATTATGTCTTCAGTGGTTTGTGGCACAGCTTCAAAATGGCTTCATTAAAAAGAAAATATTGGGGGAGAATGAATGCATGTACATCTATGACTGAATCTCTTTGCTGTTCACCTGGAAATATCACAGTTAATTGGCTATCTTCCAATATAAAATAAAAAGTTAAAAAATAAATTCCTCAAACAACTTCTCCAGTTTCTCCAGATGTTGGCCAAGAGTGTTTGCCATAAAATCACAGTTGCTAGGGCAGAGAAGAGCTAATGAGGAACTAACTATATTTGCTAGTTTTCAAACCGAAGGTAGCAGGAACAGCTACTAGAGGAGTGGTAGGAGAATCAGATAAAACAAGACAACATAGTGATGACCTCTTTTATATTAAGGAGTCAGCTGGGGGAACTGACTAGCTTCCCTGGTGGCTCAGTGGTAAAGAACCTGCCTACCAATGCGGGAGACACAGGTTCCATCCCTGGGTCAGGAACATCCCCTGGGAAAGGAAATGGTGACCCGCTCCAGTATTCTTGCCTAGAGAATCCCATGGACAGAGGAGCCTGGTGGGCTCTAGTCCGTGGGGTTGCAAAGAGTCAGACACGTCTTAGTAACCAAACAACAGCACAGCAACAAATCATGCTGAACTCTTTTACGAGAGCAGAATCTAGCAGTAGAAGGAGTGCTGGAAGAAACAGGCCTAGTCACAATCCTCAAAAATACGAAGCTCAGTATCTGACCTACAAGGGGCAAAAATAATGTCCTAAAAGAAAATAGGTAGAATATCAGCAATCTTTGTAGACATTATTTTTTAAACTGGAAGAGAGATGATATTTTACCAGAGATCTTGATACAATCATATAAGAAAGTCAGGAGATACATAGAGAAAGATAGATATATAGATGATAGATAGGTAGATGAATAGATAGATAATTTGGTAAGATCTAGATCTATTATGTGTCAGATACTATGTTTGTTTTTAAGATATACTCATCTATCTCATTTAATCTCTCAGCATTTGCATGAGATATTATTAGCTCAGGTTTTTCAGATGGGGGTAAGCTTAGCGAATGAAATAATTTGATTGAGGTCACAGAGCTAATCTGTGGGATTTAGACACAGGCTTGTCTGCCCTCAAAGCCACTATTCCATTATTTCAAGTGGCTCCAATTATTTAAAAAAAATCACCATGACTAAATCTTTAAAACATAAGTTGTTATAGGAGTTGAAGGATCAAATTTCAAGTTCAAAACATAAATGACAATGTGGGAACAGGTTACAAACCGATAAAAGAAACTTTATGACATCCAACAAAATTGTTTCTCATGTACTGAAAGTCAAATGGGCTTGTCCAACTATTTTAATCATTAACATTAATATATTAATTTAATCACTTTATAGGTAGGCATAAAAGCAGGAATTTGAGTTCCTTAAATATGTAGTACTTGCCTGTATATACCTATTTTCAGAATGTGAAATTGTCATCTCTGATTATTATAAAATTATATAAAATTTGGTGTATGAGACTGAATTTCATTATGTTCAAAGTGTGCTTTTGTGCCAATTGCCACCCTTTAACTACTGTGTCTGCAGAGTATCCAAAGTTAGAGCTGAGGCCTTGATGATAGCTATCAACAACTAGGTACAAAGTAACAGTAGAAAATCTCAAGCTTATGCCAAAATATCCATCATGGAATTTCTGCTGTTCATGATCCATGTGTCTCCCGCCATTTTAAGTAAAGCCACGATGAGAGAATGAACACATTTTGTTCTCCTTAAAATAATCTCTCTTCATCAGATCACAGCGAGGTGTTGTAAGCTACATGCTACAGACATTAGATGCCACTGTGGGATGATCTCCAATAACTTGCCCAGCCCTAACTTTCTCTGATGCCCGAAACTGAACAACTGCTAAGATAGACAAGCCCCCAAGGGGGTCTTCACAAGGTCTTATAGCCTTCAGAACTTAAAGGGTCCTTGACTTGAATTCTGCTTTGGGAGACTACCCCTGAGTTCTTTTATGCTGCAGGAGTTATTCAGTCAGTATGAGAAACAGGGACGAGTTGTAGGATTTCAAAGACTAAGTAAATAACCTATGATCAGAAAATTCAATTTGTACGTGAGGTGGAGAAAGGTGTCCTACTATTAAGCAGTCAGATGGAAAACATGCAAACCACAGTGTGTGGAAGAGAAAAGGAACATTAAAAGCCCCTGCCCAGAAGCATAGGCAAGTGCAGGAAGCATGCTCAGCAAAGTTAATGTGTCTGGTGTCAATGTGGGAAGTGGGATAATCAGAGACAGCTCTGGCAGGCCAGTCCCTCTAATGAGGAGCACCGGGGAGTCTCTCAGATTTCTGGTCCAGTGATTGGCGAAGATAGCAGAAGGCACAATCTGAGAGGGTCACCTTACTCAAGAAAGATCAGAAAGATCAGATCTCCTCTGGGAATAGGAAAAAAAAAAAGCTCATGATAAAGCATATGTTAAATATTGCTGCAGAAGATCTCAGATTTGCTGTGAATGGGGTGATAGCAAAAATTATATTGGCAATAAGAATCACCCATGTATCCAAAAATGACTATTACCTAGTGCAAATACTGGCAAGTACTGGCAAGTACTGCCTTATTATTGTAGCCTGCCCTCTTTTTCACATCAAGGAGACTGTGGTGCATACAATTAGACCCTATTATACTGTTACTGTTTTGATATCTGTTGTAATATTGGGGTGGGGTCATCAGGGCCACTGTTAGTCCATTTGCCACCTTGGTGTAGATTTGAAAGAGAAATTTCCTTCTTCCGGGTGGAGGCAGCCCCAAATGGAGCATGCAGTTTGGCAAACAGAAGGTGGCCTGGGTTTTAGTCTCTTTATCACTCAGTTGGACGCTCTTACAGAGTCCCAGGAGCAGCATTCTTGCAGGCTTCCCAGGGTCGGTCCTGCTGGGTCATAGGTTCCATTATACATCAGTGGGCATGTCCAGTGCTGCTGGGGTCTAGCCATATCCCTTCAGCCACCTGCAGCTTCAGTATTCAGCTTTGTGTGTAAACTAAGACTTCCTAACTCAGGCTCCCTATTCTGTCTGCCTGAGAGCTTTTTCTAGCTCCAGGAGCATGCTAGAGGAGACAGGGATTAATGCCCAGGAGCGGCCTTCAGTCACAGAGTGGTGGAATGGAGTTGGTAGGTACATTCCCCGGCCTCTTCCTCCCGAGGGGGGTCAAAGTAAGGTGCATTTTCTCCGTGGCGCACGAGTCCTCGGCAGGCTCAAGGCCCCCGTTGCCCAGAGCGGCCATTTGCTTGTTAACACTTCCTCTGTTGACTTCCTTCCCTTGCTTATTTCATTTCTTCACTCCCTCTCAATGTTTCCTGGGATTACTTCTAAATCCTTGCACCCAAATCATTGTCTCTCTGAGTCTGCTTTTGGGGGAATCCATATTAAGACCTTGGACTTCCTCACTATAATTCTACCTCTTGGCTTGATGTACCTGCCAGTGTTTGCAGCTTTAAACCTAATTTGACCAATGCGGGAAATTTTTCATGAATTGAAGTACTCTTTCACAAGTCAGATGACATTAAGAAAGGCATAAACCACACCATAAAGAAAGAAGAGGCAAAATGGTGGCCTGGAGAACTCACAGTGGGAAAAGCGTTCTACAACTGTCTTAAAGAAAATGTACTTAAAGGAAAAGCAAAGCATATGTCCTTTCAGCAGTGGGGGATGGGGGAGGTGCTTGTTAATATCTAGGCAGTTGTATACTGGCTTTGGTTTTTTTTTTTTTAACTTTATTTTTTTTTTATTGTTTTTGCCATACATTGTCATGATATCACCATGGGTTTACATATGCTTCCCCTCCAGAACTCCCCTCCCTCCTCCCTCCCCCCCGGGAAATCTCGCTACACCAGCCCTGAGCATCAGTCCTGGGCTGGCGATTGATTAGGCATATGATAATTAACTTGTTTCAATGTCCTTCTCCCATATCATCCCACCCTTACCCTCATCCCCAAAGTCCACGAGTCTATTCTATACATCTGCGTTCCTTTTGCTGTCTCGTATGTTGGGTTCTCGTTACCGTCTTTCTAAATTCCATATATATGTGTTAATATACTGTATTGTCTGGCTTTGGATTTAGTACGATGGTCCTACTTGTGAGGCTGGGAGGACCGAGTGAAGAAAGGGGCAAGAGTGCAGCAGCTTGGCAGAGACAGGCCAGGAGGGGCAGCCAGTGGCTGTGGGGAAAGACGCCGTGTGGAGCAGTGCTGCTGTCTGACCATCCATCAGGTTGTGAAGTTACTGCCATGTGTAGGGACTCAGCACAAGCATTTATGGAGCCCTATATGTGCATAGGCTAAGCACAGCCTGGACACTGCTTCCTGGGGACCAAAGAAAGGACAGAACACAAACTCTACCTGCAAGGAACTTGCGGACTAATTGAGGACATAGGACATCGCATGACATCAGCAGGGTCCAACATAACTATCTGCAAACAAGGCTGCCTGCTAGACTGTATGAATCTTAAGGGCAGGACTGTATTTTTCGTATCTTCATATGACCTGCAAGACAATGCCTTGGTTACAGTAGGTGCTCATAGATGGGTGGTGTTTGCATCACTCAACAAAGAATCTCATTCTATCAATATAACAAAAATTTCATGAAAAGATAGAGAAGGCAGAAACACCTGTAGCCTAGGAACACTGGAGGGCTTCGTGGAAGAGGTGGCTTTGGAGCTGCTCGACAGTTCTGAAGTCAAATACACCCACGCAAAATGGCCCATTGGGTTTTCCTTTGCTTGTCAGCAGAGATCTTGACTCTTGGTATCTGAAAGTGCAAGTGTTAGTTGCTCAGTCATATCCAACTCCTTGCAACCCTGCCAGGCTCCTCTGTTCATGGAATTCTCCAGGGGAGAATACTGGAGTGGGTGCCATTCCATTCTCCAGGGGATCTTCCCAACCCAGGGATCGGAACCTCAGTCTCTTACATTGCAGGCAGATTCTTTACCACCTGAGCCACCAGGGAAGCCCTTCTTGGTATTTAATGAATGCCTATTCAACTTGGACTTTTTAATATTTTCAAAAATGGTTTGCTGTTAAAACATCCTAAGTCAGAGCCCTTTCTTCTCTTGACATTGATCGAAGGATATTATTTTCCTGCTTTTCCTGCAGCTGAGGGACCATTGTTACTTTGTACTTCATTGTTGTTGAGAGATGCACTTACACACACAAGGATACATTTGAATGCGGCAAACAGATGGGAAAACACACCCTCTTGAGGAAAGCTGAGCCTCCCTAAAAGAATATGAGAGGCTGCCAGGTAGATTTATGCTTTAACTTCTGATCCTTCTCGTCCCCAGCTTGGAGCCGTCTAGCCCCTCACACCCTGGCTCACTTTTCCTCTGCCAGGAATCACAGCAGTGCACTCAGTCGGTTCTCCACGGATAAACAAGGGAACAGCATGGGTTTCTGAGGAAGACCTTGATTCTGGGAAACCCTCAGACAAGCAGCGGTCCCTGCTGAGCCAGCAGGATTTGCACCTGCCATGTGGATAAACTACCTTTTCCTGCATTGAGGAACCACATGAAACTGTTGGTGGGGGGTCCACAACTGGCTGGACGGCAGTCATTTCACACGGGGTGAACTGATTACTTGGGCTGCGCTGGGTCTTTGTTGCGTTCGGACTTTCCCTAGCCGCGGCAAGTGGGGGCTACTCTCTGGTCGCGGTGTGGGGGCTTCTGACGGCGGTGGCTTCTCTCCTTGCTGCAGGGCGCGCAGGCTCAGGAGTTGCCGCACACGGGCTTGGTTCCTCGGCGGCACGTGGGACCTTCCCAAACCAGGGCTCAAACCCAGGTCCCCCGCACCGGCAGGTGGGTTCTTTACCGCTGAGCCACGAGGATAGCCCTGAGCTAGCAGTTCTGTAGGAGAACTAGCCTCTCAACTAAGAAAAGGGCTTCCCTCATAGCTGAGTTGGTAAAGAATCCGCCTGCAGTGCAGGAGACCCGGGTTCAATTCCTGGGTTGGAAAGATCCGCTGGAGAAGGGAATGGCTACCCACTCCAGTATTCTTGGACCTCCTTTGTGGCTCAGCTGGTTAAGAATCCATCTGCAATGCGGGAGACCTGGGTTCAATCCCTAGATTGGGAAGATCCCCTGGAGAAGGGAAAAGCTTCCCACTCCAGTATTCTGGCCTGGAGAATTCCATGGTCTGTATAGTCCATGGGGTTTCTAAGAGTGTGACATGACTGAGTAACTTTCACTTTCAACTAAGAAAATTAATAAATCAATCTTGAGGCTTTTTTTTTCCTTCCGATTTGCATTGTGGCATTGAAATCTGTCCACACAGCAGACATGCGCTACATGAGAACTCTTAGTGAGTCTAAGGAGGTCACCACAGGCAGGGTAGATTTGAGTATCTCAGTCCATGAAGGGAGATGGGCAGGAAACATCATGTCTGTGCAAAGATCAGTTAATGGTCATGCCTCTCACAACCCCTTCCAGGGAGTTCTTCAAGAAAGCAGATCCAAATTCTTGCCACCCTGGGATCAGTCAGCTTCTCTGCATCCTGCTCTCTTACTTCTAGACCTGCAGAGACCCCTTTATTTGGATCTCTCCCCAGGCTTCTCTAGCTGTGCTTCTATTCACAAATTCCCTTCTCTTCTCCTTACCTCTCCAGTGAGATCATGTTCTAAACATTTAGGCTTTTTCTAACTGTTTGGCCTTGGAGACTTTTCTGCTTACTGATTATAAATTGAACTTCCCCCAGGCAAGGTAAAGGAGAGCTACTTATAAGGGCCAAGGGTAGCAGGAGGAAAAAGTGGAGAAAGAGGTAATTAACATCACAAAATCATTAGACACAAGGAGAATTTCTGGGAGAGGAGTCACAGTTAGAAATATGTCCAGAACATCTCCTTAATAATTTTTCCCAGGACAGACTTTAATTCTCTTGATGCCTTAGAGTGCTTTAAGACCTATCAAAGAAGCTACTGGAATAATTTGCCTCCAGGCCCTCATCTTCAGGAGAGGTGAATTAGTACGATCTGCACCCCATGAAAGATGCAAGACCAGTATGAGTTTGTGAGATGGATTGGGGTTGGTTCTTATCTTGTCTGAACTGGCTCATGAAAAATAATCCTAATAAAAAGTACAGGAATCTTTTCTAGACATTTAGAATCAGAGCAGGACAGTCCAAAGGAGCTTCCTCTCTGAGCCCTAAAGGTACTCTTTACATTTCTTTTGATTCTCAGGGCCATTCAGAATTTTTGTTTCAAAACTGCTTCAGACTCTCTGCCTCCTGTTCACATGTGGGTGGCACTGGTTTATGTTTAAATTTATTTTTTGACTTAACTTTCTGTTTGCCCAGTTACCCAGGTGATTGATTCAGGCGGTTTAAAAGCCACATTCAGAAGCCTTCCCTCGTCCATGCACCACTGACAGCCAATATTTCTAGTCTGAGTCAGAGAGCCTCTGTCTTTGTGGAGGTCGCCATGGCATGGGCTGGTCTTCACTGGCGTTCCCTCCTGCGCGAGCTCTGCCAAAGAAGCGTCCGCAGGGGTGAGCTAGAGGACACAGGAGGCGTTTGGAAGTCGGAGTTTCAGCCAGGCCTCCCGACAGTCCATGAAACTGCCTTGACTTAGAGAAGCCAGTGAGCGACAGAATCGAAAAGCCCAGCTGACGTCCAGTGCTCTAGAGTTTTCTGTCAAACAATGTTATTTTGTGACAACAACTTTGAGAAATAGACAGAAGGGCCACCCAAGAGGAATATGCATCAATGAGAAAAATTCTATGCCAGATAAGAAATGAGAGATAGTAAAAATGGACTAAGGTATCTTGCGGAGTAAGGAGAATAAAACATTTACGGAAAAAATCTTCATTTGGGGCTGAGAGTCTGAATGCCAACAACAACAAACTTTCAGCTCACTGAGTTGGGATACACTCCGTCCTTAGTTGCTCGGTGTGTAAGAGGAGGTGAGGAGATTCCTAGCTTGTTGTGAAGAAAAAGCTTCAGAGGGAGGGAGAGGGGGCAGGCCCAGACTTGGTGGGGCTGAGCTGTGAGCAGATGAAAAACTAAATCAACAGAAGCAGTGATGAAATGCTCCTAAATGGCCTCAGAGGGACTTGGAATGCGGCTCTGTATGCACTATCTGACCATTTAATCTCTGTGTGTGAAAGAAGAACCCAATGTGGCCTTTCTTCTTCAACTCTGTACAGGAGGCAGTAGAGGTTGAAAGATGGCAGTGAATGGCACATTCGCCTCATGAGTACAGAACTGAAAGGTGTTGAAAAACAGAGGAAAGTCTCTCTCTTTTTTGGCCATCTATTCAGTACCACAATTATAGTTGTCAACCTTGAGGTCATAGGTTTAGCAAGTTTTTCCACTTACAGGGAAAAAAGTGTTATTTGTGTGTGGCACAGGGAATTTAACCTTTTCTTTTTAACCAAGAGCTCTTAAGCAAATAATTTTTCATGATCCTGGGAGTTCTGCGGCCAATTTCAGATCTTGAACTCACTTGCTGTCCAAAAATGGGGTAGGGACCTTTGTTCTCCTTTCTGGCTACCTCAGGGAGGATGTAATTCTTAGCAGTGCCTCACAGCAGAAGGGTTAGACAGCTTGTTTCTGGGTTTGAGAGGGGACCATGAGACTAGAGACCTATAACCCAGAGCAGAACACAGGTTTCTGTCCCAGTTCTCACCGCTAGAGTTTGCACAGTCTGACAGTGACTGAAATTTTCCTGGGGAAGATCAGCAATCAGGTGTTGACAAAGCACCAAGGGAAGGAAGTTGCTTACTCTGGAAAGAGCAAGACAGAGGACTTCCCTGGTGGTCCAGTGGCTAAGACTCCGAGTTCCCAATGCAGGGGGTCTGGGTTCAATCCCTGGTCAAGGAACTAGATCCTACATGCTACAACTAAAGATCCTGAATGCTGAATCCAAATTAATAAAGTAAATATATTTTTAATAAGAAAGAGCATGACCTGATGAAGAAAGGAAATGAATAACTGCCAAAGAGAGGTTTTTACAAGTGATCCAAAACTATATACAGACATGGCTGGGTTGTAAGTATGTGCCTCAGAAATGTAGTGCATGTCTGCTGTGTGGACAGATTTCAATGCCACCCCTCGGTTCATGGCTAGGCCCCTCCCCACACCCCTGACCTCCCATCCCTGGTACCCATGGTGACCATGTGGCCAATGAGAAGAGCCAGAACCCAGGAACCTGGCCATATAACCAAAATGCATGCTTATCACCCAGTGATTTCATTTCCTTGGACAAATTGCTTAATCATGTCTGATCCCCAGTTATCTCCTCAGTGAAATGGGGATGCTCAACTTAAGCTATACTAAAGATTTCCATGACAGTCAGCCACAAGAATACAAAAAAGAAGACGTAAGCCAAAGGCTACTGAAGAGTGCTATATACAACTGTGAGGCCTATAAAAATTGAGATGGAAGATCAGCATTCTGTAGAACATTCCTTCACTGCATGCATTGTTGTTCGGTTGCTCAGTCATGTCTGACTTTTTGCAGCCCCATGGATTGCAGCACACCAGGCTTCCCTGTCCTTTGCCATCTCCTGGACCTTGCTCAAACTCATGTCCATTGAACTGGTGATGCCATCCAACCATCTCATCCTCTGTCGTCCCCTTCTCCTCCTGCCTTCTATCTTTCCCAGCATCAGAGGCTTTTCTAATCAGTCAGCTCTTTGCATCAGGAGCTCAAAATATTGGAGCTTCAGCTTCAGCATTAGTCCTTCCAATGAAGGTTGAAGGTTGATTTCCTTTAGGATTGACTGGTTTGACCTCCTTGCAGTCCAAGGGACTCTCAAGAGTCTTCTCCAACACCATAGTTCAAAAAGCATCAATTCTTTAGTGCTCAGCCTTCCTTATGGTCCAACTCTTACATCCATACATGACTACTGGAAAAACCATGGCTTTGACAATGAGGACCTTTGCCGGCAAAGCTTTCTAATACCCTAAGTTTGTCATAGCTTTTCTTCCAAGGAGCAAATGTCTTTTAATTTCATAGCTGCAGTCACTATCTGCAGTGATTTTGGAGCCCAAGAAAATAAAGTCTGTCACTGTTTCCATTGTTTCCCCATCTATATGCCATGAAGTGATGGGACCAGATGACATGATCTTAGTTTTCTGAATGTTGAGTTTTAAGCCAGCTTTTCACTCTCCTCTTTCACCTTCATCAAGAGGCTCTTTAGTTCCTCTTTGCTTTCCTCCATAAGAGTGGTGTCATCTGCGTATATGAGGTTTTTTATATTTCTCCCGGCAATCTTGATTCCAGCTTGTGCTTCATCCAGCCCAACATTTTGCATTATGTACTCTGTACATAGGTTAAATAAGCAGGGTGCAACATACAGCCTTGACACACTGTGTGTGTGTGTGTGTGTGTGTGTGTGTGTGTGTGCACTTCAGTCATGTCCAGCTCTTTTGGGACCTGATGAATTTTAGCCTATCAGGTTCCTCTGTCCATGGAATTCTCCAGGTAAGAATACTACAGTGGGTAGCCATTCCCTTCTCCAAGTGATCTTCCTGACCCAGGGATTGAACCTGGTTCTCCTACATTGCAAGGAGATTCTTTATCATCTGAGCCACCAGGGAAACCCTCTGCACAGTAAGATTTGATTAACTACAAATGTAGAGGTAACTGATGATGGTTTTAAGAGCTGCTGAAAGTATCTGTGGATTTTCACTTTTTGATAGTCCTTGTTATGAGCCTAGATACCTTTTAGCTTTCTTGAGGAGGTACCATGTTGCATAAAGCCCACCACGTTTCCTTGTAAGGACTTCCAGACCCTTTTCTATGTGCTGATTTTTAAAAAATTGAGATATAATTAACATCTAAGACATATAACAGTATATTAGTTCCAGGTGCACAACTTAATGCTTCAATTTATGTACATGCTGCAAATGATCACCATGAAAAGTCTAGTTAACATCCATTATCACACATAGTTATAATTTTTTTTCTTGTGATGAGAACTTTTCCAATCTACTCTCTTAGACACTTTCAAATATACAATACAGGTTATTAACTATAGGCCCTCTTCTTTATGTATCACATGGTACCCATTTCCCCTAAAGGGGAGTGACAGTTTTACTTAGCAGTTCCCCGCAGTCTTTCCAACAATTGAGATTTTATAATTATTTTCATTAAAGGTATATTGTGTGGACCGTGAAGGAAAAAAGTGTTTTCTATTGAGACTTGGCACATTTTCATAAATCCCAAGCCTTGTTTGAGATGTCAAAAAACCTTGTTTTTCAGATTTCAGACTCTGCAGATCAGTGTGATTAAAACAAAGAGGCAGAAGAAAAAACACATCGCCCTAGGACCACCTTGTCTTAGGCAGAGCTATCCAAAGGCAGTGGAGCTTGTTTCTGCCTTCACCTGTGGCACCGTTTCAGATTTATGTGCCTTTACCCCTGGGCCAAATTTGGGGCAGGTTTGGGACTGAGGGAGTGGATGCCAGAGGAAACATACATTTTATTTTATATTCACACAAATCTCTTCAAGTTTTATTACAGGCCTGTGAGCTCCCTAGGCAGGGGGAAATTTTGAATGAACTTAGCTTTTAGTGACCAGGAGTGGAGACATAAAAAGAGCTATTCAGCCTCTCTGGTTACAGAGATAAGTACAAAGGGTAACGGGCATTAAGTCTGTGGTAATAGCTGCTCTAAGTACTGACCATGATTTGAATCTCTCGATGACTGATTCTCGGGAGGCGGGAATATTTATCAAGCCATTAGGAGAGGCTGTTTCTTGCTGATAAGATGCCTACAACTGATGAGGTCCACCTGAAGAAGCAGATGAGGCCAGGCTAGATTTAATAGCCATTTGCAGCGAAAGCAAAAACTGTTCTCCTTAAAAACAGCATGAGACATTCATCAGCAAAATTATCAGTCTATCCTCTGGGGCCAGCCTATGGAATCTTCACGAAACAGAGCTTATAAACACCCTGACATATAAGGTGATTGGATACCACGCTCAGACGGCCAGCAAGTCACAGTTTCACTGACTAGAGACCGAGGAAACAGTGGGGGTGGGATGAACTAGATGGAAGAGCTACTTATCTGTAGATCTCATTTTTCAGAAAAATCTCATGTTCAATTATAAGGTGCCACCTATGTGATTAACCTAGGCTTTAAAAAATGAAATCACCCACTCTGTACAACTCAGGGGCTTTATTTTGGTTTATTACTACAGTGGAAGAAGTTGCAGGATGGGAATATTAAAGTTAAAAACAAACACGATAACAGAACAGTCACCTGCATTTTGTTTTCCCTCTTAGTGAAGTTTTGTAGCCACGTGTAACCTCGATGCCAGCTTTTACATTTTTTTTAAATACAAATTGACTCTTTTATACTTAAGATATAGGATTTTAGTGACTTCTGAAATTTAAATTCATTTTTCTAGATTGATTCTATTTTGAAAAATAAAATCTAGAATGAGAGGCAGATATGCTGACCATATATATGGGGTGGTGGGGTGGCCTCTTCAGCAAGCTTCTGGGCCATGTTTTTTAGTGTCTTTAATGGAACGCCCTTCCTACCTTCTTGACTGATTTTTCAGAAGCACATAGATTTGCTTGAAATTAGCCAAATAAAAGTTCCCTCTTTCTAGGCTCAAAATACCTGCTGCCCAACATTTGCCTAAAGCATGTTTATGGAAATAATATTTATGGAAGATTGCCTGGAATATGTACAGTTATTTTATTTCACTTGATATCCTAGATTTTTCTCTCTGGATGAAACCACTTTGACTTGCTTTGAATAATTCTTTAACCAGTTATTGCTTGCTTGCTCAGTCATGTCTGACTCTTTTCAACCCCATGGACTGTATGTAGCCCACCAGGCTTCTGTGTCCGTGGAATTTTTCAGGCAAGCGTCCTGGAGTGGGTTGCCTTTTCCTACTCCAGGGGATCTTCCCAAGCCAGGAATCGAACTCACATCTCTTGCATCTCCGCCATGGGCAGGTGGCTTCTTTATCACTGTGCCACCTGGGAATAGCCCTGTGTAATTTGCTGCCGTAAGTCAGGCTGGCTGTGGTGGAAGTTGGCGATCGTCTTCCACCCTCTCTTCAGTCCACTGGAACCTCTACTCTAGGAGAAGAAGAATTCAGTCCTCCCAGATGGGCAAAGTATGTGTGAGCTGGTGAGGTGGTGTGTGTGCCTGTGTAGGTCTAAGGGTGTGTGCTGATGAGCTGAACGTGCTACTCCATGAGCCCCTGTGACTTGGCTGGCTCCCTCTCTAGCTTTGGTCTTGAAGACTCATGTGGAGCACATCAGTAACCGCCTGTGACTGTCACTGGTGTTTCCTCCATCTCGTTTCCTCTTGTTTTTTTCGCACGGGCTGTAGACCCTGGAGCCACACAGTCTGAGTTTGAATCCTGCTCCACCAACTCTGGCTTCACTGACTATTAGAATATTAGGAATAAGCTGGTCCTCAGTTGTCGCTCCTGGAGCCCTCTATTCTTGTTTCCCTCTGTGAACGTTACCCCAATGCTTCTTGTGTCTTCAAAATGTTGGAGGGATTCATGACAAAAGTACTCCAAGTTCACGCATAATTTCTTGCTCCTGTGCCGCTGTCCTGGCAGTGTGTGTGTACAAAGGGCTCCAGGACAGGATGGGGACCACCCCTGACAGGCTGCTGCTGGACCCACACCCCAAATCCCCTCCCTGGAGACCCCCTCCCAGTTCCCCAGGGGGCTGTGCCTCCTGAGCACCAGCTCCAGGAGGCGTGGGCTTTGCTTCTGAAGTGGTAGAAAACAAAGAGGAAAAGGATTTTCTTCCCCAGTGGGCCTCGCTCTTTCCCAGTTCAGAGTCTTTCAGGACGGAAATTTCAGACACTAGATTCTCGGCTTGGGGCTCGCGTGAGAGCCTCGCCCCCCCATTGGCGCTAAACAGATGAAATTTTAAGCAGCAGTGTGCTCCCTAAATCATTAGCAGTGAGTCCACAGGTAATGAATTCCGCCTTGGGCCATTCGGGGCCTGTTGTTTTTATTTCCCACCCATAACCCACGCTTTTCAGTAATGAACTCTCCCTGCACAAGACTGAGGGATGCACGCTGTGTCCTCAGAAGGCGCGGGATGCCTCGTTTCTGCTGGAAACGGGTCCTGGGTTCTGCAGTCCCGCTGTCAGGAGCAGAGAGGAGGAAAAGAATCACCTGGCTGTCTAGCCTTCCCTTACTGACTGACTGGATAAGAAAACTCTATTTCTTTTTTTTTTTTTTAATCTTTTTATTTTGTATTGGGGTATAGCCAGTTAACGATGTTGTGACAGTTCCAGGTGAACAGTGAAGGGATTCAACCATACACACACATATCCATTCTCCCCCAGACTCCCCTCCCATCCGGGCTGCCACAGAACATTGAGCAGACTTCCCTGTGCTGAACAGTCGGCCCTTGTTGGTTACCCATTTTCAGTACAGCAGGGTGTACATGTCCATCCCAAACTCCCTCACCACCCCTTCCCCCAGGTCTCCCCCGCCCCCCCCCCCCAAGCATAAGTTCATTTTCTGTCTGTGGAAGACTCTTGTTAAATTGCTGATTTGAAACAGTTTGGAGATTTTTTAAAAATCTGTAAAAATAGATCAGAAGTTACTTGGTACACCTTTCCCCCTTTCCGTAATTGTTGTAAATTGTGTCGTTAGTTGAGCAGTGCAATCTTTGGTTCTCACACTAGCCCCAGGAGGCTGGTGGCTTTGGCCCCTGCCATTTCTGAGCTCCCAGTGGAGAAGCCAAGTCTCAGGAGAAATGAAGGAAGTTTCCAGAGCTCTCCTGATAAGTGAGTGGAGATGGATTTTGTAGGTGGCCTCAGCTGCTTGCTCTGATATTGAAACTTCCACGTACCTGGTAGTCTCACCTTAATAGTCCCCCAAGAAAAAGATTAAATGGGGAACAGCAATTCACTTTACACGGGGCTACCCAAGTATTTTTAGCCAAAGGGAGAGGCATATTTCCAGTTTAGACAAGGTATCAGCTAGACGGATAAATTATGTAGCCCAAAGTAGGTTTCTGAGCTGCAAGACTTTGGAATGGAGTAAATGCCATTCATTAAACTGTCAAAGAAACTTTGTTTGATGTACTTTTCACGTGGGGGCTTATCATATCAGAATTTCGCTGATTGCCCTTTGGAATATAAATATCATACGGTTTAAATACAAGGTATTATTTGAAACTTGTTTCTCTCTTCTAGACTCAATGAAGTCAGCTACTAGTTATTTCCTGCCTGGCCTTTACAAAGGCTGTATTAATCTTTTAGTTCAGTGAATCATAGTGAGGGATTGTAGAGACTGTGTTTAAGAAATTGTTTTCAAATATGCAAAAAAGTAAGTTAATATGGAGTGAACTTGACTGTTTGATTTATAAATCCAGAAGAATACTGCAAAAAAAAAAAAAAAGAGGGCTGAAAATAGGGAGAGAAAATGAATCTCCTGTAATGTAATATGTTGATGAATGCATTTGAGGATGGTGTTGGTGTAGAGCTGCTAAGTCATGTTTGACTCTTTGTGACCCATGACTGTAGCCTGTCAGGCTGCGCTGTCCATGGGGGGAATCGAACCCACATCTCCTGCACTGGCAAGCAGATTCTTTACCGCTGAGCTATTAGGTAAAGTGGATGAAAGGATGAATGTTATGGCTAAAGGCTATGGCTGAACCGTTTAACAAGTTTATAAATGAATTAGTCTTCAGTGTTTATCAGCTATCAGGACTAGTTCTGTTGTGACATAAAAGCCAGCCCACGTTAAGTCAAGAGGGAATTTATTCACTGATGTAAAACTCACCATTCCAGGTAAATCTGGTTTCATAGCAGGGACACCAGGACACAGTTTATCTCTGCTTGGTGTCTCTGTTATGTGTTGGATTCATTCTTGGGCATCCTGGGGTTTCAAAGTGATTCTAGCAACTATGCTCAAATTAAGGTCCGAACGTTTCACTTAAGGAGTCTCACAGCACCTTAAGTTTCTGATGCTTTTCTCTGAAGCAGTCACTGTGGCCAGCAAAATCTGTGACTCTGGTTGCTGGGTCACATGACATCTGAGAAGCTAGGTGTGGAGTCAGTTATGCCATTACTACTGTGGACTGAGAGGAGAGGAGAGAAAATACTCAAAATGGAATGGTGCACTGATGTAGGAAGGGGAACAAATGGAAGAGTGCCCTCTATGAATGGTTGTTAGTCTTCTGTGTTAGACACATCCTTATATCTTTTCTGTATCATAGATATGCTTCAGACAAGATATACTAGCTAAAGACTATGCCATTTAATAGTGGTGGAAGGTCTGAAGTGTTTCTGTAAGTTTTTACCAACAGAGTGCAAAGGGTTATTCCACTGATGAATTGCTCTGCGAGTCTTGACTCACTCTGACTTTTCCTGTCTTGAGGATTATTTGCAATGAACAAAATAACCGAACTGGATTAGGAGAGCCTTCTGGTAGAACTCAGGCTGAGAGATGGTCATTCTCCCCACTTCAGCCTTTCCAGGGCATCTGTGGGAGTTGCCCAAGCATGCTACAGTCCCGTGGCCGCTGTCTCGCCTGGATGTGTGTGAGACCCGTGGGCGAGGACTAAGAGCAAGCGCAGCTGACACGGTCTGAGCACGGAGGCAGAGGGCAGCACTCGCAGGCTGAGAGAGAGACAACCTCCGGGGCATGTCAGCACTGCGACTAGAACACATCCAGTCTGTCAGGAACCAGCACGGGACGTTCACAGCCCTCATGTGCTTTCCTTCTGCCTGGAATATCGCGACCCCACCTTTCCCCATGTTTGGTATGTGCATAGCCTTTAATCCTAAACTCTTCCAGATCCCCCACTCTGCCCCATTTACTTAACATTCTGTTATTTCCTTTACAGAGCTTTTCTCAGTTTGAAATGACTGGGTATATTTACTTATCTATTGCCTGTGTCTTCCCACTAGAATTATACTCCTTGAGGGCAAGTGAAAGGGAAGGGTCCTCAGTCATGCCCGCCTCTTTGCAACCCTGTGGACTATACAGTCCATGGGATTCTCCAGGCCAGAAGACTGGAGTGGGTAGCCTAGCCCTTCTCCAGCGGATCTTCCAGACCCAGGAATCGAACCTGGGGTCTCCTGCATTGCAGGCAGATTCTTTAACAACTGAACTATTGAAAGGAAGGGCCTTGTTTATATTCAAATTTCCCGGCATCTGGAGCTATGCTGGGCATACACAGAGGATCAATAAATATTTGTTGAATAAATGTTTAGGATACAGGATGAAAAAGTCTGTTGAAGATGAAACAGCCCACGTTACCAAATACAGACAATAATATGAATGATCACCACTTCTGGTAGGGGTTCTGAATATTTTTTATACAATGGATCCTTATTGCATTCTAGTGAAGCCTTATGGACCCCTCTAAAACTATTTGAAAACGCATCAAAAATGCATGGAGTTTTCAATTTAAATTGGTTATTTAGGAATACAGTTACCACAATATTTTAAAAATTTTAAATGTAATATATGTGTTTCTTTTTTTAATTTATTTTTTTATTGAAGGATAATTGCTTTACAGAATTTTGTTGTTTTCTGTCAAACCTCAACATGAATCAGCCATAGGTATACATATATTTCCTCCCCTTTGAATCTCCCTCCCTATCCCACCCCTCTAGGTTGATACAGAGCCCCTGTTTCAGTTTCCTGAGCCATACAGCAAATTCCCTTTGGCTATCTATTTTACATATCGTAATGTAAGTTTCCATGTTACTCGTTCCTTATATCTTACCCTCTTCTCCCCTCTCCCCATGTCCATAAGTCTTTCTCCATTGCCACCCTGTAAATAAATTTTTCAGTACCATTCTTCTAGATTCCATGTATATGTGTCAGAATACGATATTTATGTTTCTCTTTCTGACTCACTTCACTCTGTATAATTGGTTCTAGGTTCATCCACCTCATTAAAATTGACTCAAATGTGTTCCTTATTATGGCTGAGTAATATGCCATTGTGTATATGTATCACAACTTCTGCAGACCTCCCTGGTGGTACAGTGGATAAGAATCTGCCTGCCAATGCAGGATTCATGAGAGATGTGAGTTCGATCCCTGGTTTGAGAAGATCCCCTGGAGGAGGGCATGGCAACACACTCCAGTATTCTTGCCTGGAGAACCCCATGGACAGAGTAGCCTCATGGGCTACCCACGGGGTCGCAAACAGTTGGACACGACTGAAGCGACTTAGCACACACATAGCACAGCACAGCACACCACAACTCCTTTATCCGTTCTTCTGTGGATGGACATCTACGTTGCTTCCATGTTCTAGCTATTGTAAATAGTGCTGCCATGAACAATGGGATACATGTGTCTTTTTCAATTTTGTCTTCCTCAGGGTGTATGCCTAGAAGTGGGATTGCTGGGTCATATGGTGGTTTTATTCCTAGTTTTTAAAGGAATTTCCATACCATCTTCCATAGAGTCTGTATCAATTTACATTCCCACCAACTGTGCAAGAGGGTTCACTTTTCTCTGCTTCGTCTCCAGCATTCATGTTTGTAGACTTTTTGATGAGAGCCATTCTGACTGGTGTGAGGTGATATCTCATTGTAGTTTTGATTTGCATTTCTCTAATACTGAGAGATGCTAAGCATCTTTTCATGGGTTTGTTAGCCATCTGTAGGACTGATGCTGAAGCTGAAACTCCAATACTTTGGCCACCATATGCGAAAAACTGACTCATTTGAAAAGACCCTCATGCTGGGAAAGATGGAAGGTGGGAGGAGAAGGGGATGACAGAAGATGAGATGGGTGGATGGCATCACTGACTCAATGGACATGAGTTTAAATAAACTCTGGGAGCTGGTGATGGACAGGGAAGCCTGGTGCGCTGAAGTCCATGGGGTCGCAAAGAGTCAGACAGGACTGAGTGACTGAACTGAACTATATGTCTTCTTTGGAGAAATGTCTGTTTAGGTCTTTTCCCCACTTTTTGGGTTGTTTGCCTTTCTGGCATTCAGTTGTATGAACTGCTTGAGTATTTTGGAAATTAATCCTTTATCAGTTGTATTATTTGCTATCATTTTCTCCCATTCTGAGGGTTGTCTTTTCACCTTGTTAATAGTTTCCTTTGCTGTGCAAAAGCTTGTATAGTTTAATCAGGTCACACTTGTTTACTTTTGTTTTTATTTCTGTTACTCTAGGAGGTGGGTCATAGAAGATCTTGCTTTGGTTCATACCATCGAATATTCTGCCTATGTTTTCCTCTAAGAGTTTTATATCTTCTGGTCTTATATTTAGGTCTTTGATCCATTTTGAGTTTATCTTTGTGTATGGTATTAGGGAGTGTTCTAATTTCATTCTTTCACATGTAGCTGTCCAGTTTTCCCAGCACCATTTATTGAAGAGGCTGTCTTTGCCCCACTGTATAATCTTGCCTCCTTTGTCAAAAATAAGGTACCCATAGGTGCATGGTTTATTTCTGGGCTTTTTATCTTGTTCCATTGGTCTATGTTTCTGTTTTTGTGCCAGTACCATACTCTCTTGATGACTGTAGCTTTGTAGTATAATCTGAAGTCAGGAAGGTTGATTTCTCTGATTCCAGTCTTCTTTCTCAAGAATGCCTTGGCTATTCAGGGTCTTCTGTATTTCCATATGAATTGTGAAATTTTGTGTCCTTTTTCTGTGAAAAATGCCATTGGTAGTTTGATACGGATCGCATTGAATCTGCAGATTGCATTTGGTAGTATAGTCATTTTCACAATATTGATTCTTCCTAACCAGGAACATGGAATATCTCTCCCCCTGTTTATATTGCCTTTGATTTCTTTCGTTAATGTCTTATAATTCTTTTGTCTCCTTAGATAAGTTTATTCCTTGATATTTGATTCTTTTTCTTGCAATAGTGAATGGGATTGATTCCTTAATTTCTCTTTCTAATCTTTCATTATTATTATATAGAAATGCAAGTGATTTCTGTGTATTGATTTTGTATCCTAAAACTTTGCTAAATTCACTGTGTAGCTCTAGTAATTTTCTGATACTATCTTTATGGTTTTCTATATACAGTATCGTGTCATCTGCAAAGAGTGAGAGCTTTACTTCTTCATTTCTGATCTGGGTTCCTTTTATTTCTTTTTCTTCTCTGATTGCTGTAGCTAGGACTTCCAAAACTATATTGAATAATAGTGGTGAGAGTAGACACACTTTTCTTTTTCCTGATCTTAGGGGGAATGCTTTCAGTTTTTCACCATTGAAAATAATGGTTGCTGTAGGCTTATCATATATGGCCTTTACCATGTTGAGGTAGGTTCCTTTTATGCCCATGTTTTGAAGGGTTTTAATCATAAATGTGTGCTGAATTTTGTCAAAGGCTTTTTATGCATCTGTTGAGATGATCTTGTGGTTTTTATCTTTCAGTTTGTTAATATGGTGTATCACATTGATTGATTTGCACATATTGAAGACTCCTTGCATTCCTGGAATAAACCCAACTTGATCATGGTGTATGAGCTTTTTGATGTGTTGCTGAATTCTGTTTGCTAAAATTTTGTTGAGAATTTTTGCATCTATGTTCATCAGTGATTTGGGTGTGTACTTTTCTTTTTTTGTGTTATCTTTGTCTGGTTTTACTATCAGGGTGATGGTGTCCTCGTAGAATGAGTTTGGAAGAGTTCCTTCCTCTGCAATTTTTTGAAAGATTTTTAGAAGGATAGGCATTGGCTCTTCTCTAAATATTTGATAGAATTCTCCTGTGAAGCCATCTGATCCTGAGCTTTTGTTTTTTGGGAGATTTTTGATCACAGCTTCCATTTTAGTGCTTTTAATTGGGTTGTTCATAATTTCTACTTCTTCCTGACTCAGTCTTGGAAGATTGAACTTTTCTAAGAATCTGTCCATTTCTTCCAGATTATCCATTTTATTGCCATATAGTTGTTCATAATAGTCTCTTATAATCCTTTGTATTTCTTCATTGTCTGTTGTAACTTCTCCTTTTTCATTTCTAATTTTGTTGATTTGATTCTTTTCTCTTTTTTTCTTGATGAGTCTGGCTAAGGCTTGTCAATTTTGTTTATCTTCTCAAAGAAACAGCCTTTAGCTTTATTAATCTTTACTATTGTTTCTTTCATTTCTTTTTCATTTATTTCTGCTCAAATCTTTATGATTTCTTTCCTTCTACTAATTTTTTTTATCTTCTTTTTCCAGTTGCTTTAGGTGTAAAGTTAGGCTGTCTAATTGATGTTTTTCTTGTTTCTTGAGATAGGATTGTATTGCTATAAACTTCCCTCTTAGGACTGCTTTTGCTGCATCCCATAGGTTTTGAGTTGCCTATTGTTTCATTGTCATTTCTTTCTAGAATTTTTTTGATTTCTTCAGTAACCTGTTGGTTATTTAAAAACATCTTGTTTAATCTCCATGTGATTGTGTTTCTTACAGTTTTTGTCTTGTAATTGGTATCTAGTCTCTAGTCTCATAGCATTGTGGTCAGAGAAGGTTCTTGATACAATTTCAATTTTCTTAAATTTACTGAGGTTTGATTTGTGACCCAAGATGTAGTCTATCCTGGAGACTGTTCCATGTGCACTTGAAAAGAAGGTATATTCTTCTGCATTTGGGTGGAATGTCCTGAAGATATCAATGAGATCTATCTCATCGAATATGTCATTTAAGACTTGTGTTTCCTTATTAATTTTCTGTTTTGATAATCTGTCTACTGGTGTGAGTGGGGTTTAAAAGTCTCCTACTATTATTGTGTTGCTGTCAATTTCTCCTTTTATGTCTGTTAGTGTTCTTCTTATGTATTGAGGTGCTCCTATGTTGGGTGCATAGATATTTACAATTGTTATGTCATCCTCTTGGACTGACCCCTTGATCATTATGTGGTGTCCTTCTTTATCTCTTGTAATCTTCTTTATGTTAAGGTCTATTTTGTCTGATATGAGGATTGCTACTCCAGCTTTCTTTTGCATTCCATTTGCAGAGAATAAATATTTCCATCCTGTCACTTTCAATCTATATATGTCTTTAGGTCTGAAGTGGGTTTCTTGTAGACAGCATATATATGGGTCTTATCTTTGTATCCATTCAGCCAGTCTGTGTCTTTTGGTTGGAGCATTTAATCCATTTACAGTTAAAGTAATTATTGATATATATGTTTATATTGTCATTTTCTTAATTCTTTGGGGTTGATTTTGTAGCTCTTGTTTCTTCTCTTGTATTTCTTGACTATATAAGTCCGTTTAACATTTGTTGTAAACAACTGAACTGAATTCTCTTAACTTTTGCTTGTCTGAAAAGTTTTTGTTTCTCCATCAATTTTGAATGAGATCTTTTCCAGGTACTGTAATCTTGGTTGTAGATTTTTCCCATTCAATACTTTAAATATATCCTGCCATTCCCTTCTGGCCTGCAGACTTTCTGCTGAAAGATCAGCTGTTAAGTCTATGGGGTTTCCCTTGTATATTACTTGTTGCTTCTCCCTTGCTGCTTTTAATATTCTTTCTTTGTGTTTAGTCTTTGTTAGTTTGATTAGTATGTGTCTTGGCATGTTTCTCCTTGGGTTTATCCTGTGTGGGACTTTTTGTGCGTCTTGGACTTGATTGACTATTTCCTTTTCCATGTTGGGGAAATTTTCAACTATAATCTCTTCAAAAATTTTCTCATACCCTTTCTTTTTCTCTTCTTCTTCTGGGACCCTTATAATTCAAACGTTGATGCATTTGATATTGTCCCAGAGGTCTCTGAGACTCTTCTCAGTTCTTTTCATTCTTTTTGCTTTATTCTGCTCTTCAGAAGTCATTTCCACCATTTTATTTTCCAGCTCACTGATTTGCTCCTCTGCTTCATATATTCTGCTTTTGATTCCTTCTAGAATATTTTTAATATCAGTGATTGTCTTGTTTGTCTCTGTACATTTATTCTTTAATTCGTTTATGTCAGTGTTAATTGAATCTTGCATTTTCTCCATTTTGTTTTCAAGGTTTTTGATCATCTTTACTATCATTATTCTGAATTCTTTTTCAGGTAGTTTGCCTGTTTCCTCTTCATTTATTTGGACTCCTGTGTTTCTAGTTTGTTCCTTCGTTTGTGTAGTATTTCTCTGCCTTTTTATTATTTTTTTTTAAAAGTTATTGTGTTTGAGGTCTCCTTTTCCCAGGTCAAGGTTGAATTCTGTCTTCCTTTTGGTTTCTGTCCTCCTAAGGTTGGTCCAGTGGTTTGTGTAAGCTTCATATAGAGTGAAATTTGTCCTGAGTTTTTGTTTGTTTGTTTTTGCTCTGATGGGCAAGGCTGGGTGAGGTGGTAATCCTGTCTGCTGATGATAGGGTTTGTATTTTTGCTTTGTTGTTTAGATGAGGCGTCCTGCACAGGGTGCTCCTTGTGGTTGGGCGACGCCAGGTCTTGTATTCAAGTGGTTTCCTTTGTTTGAGTCCTCACTATTTGATACTCCCTAGGGTTTGGTTAGTTCTCTGGTGCTCTATGGTCCTGGAGTCAGCACTCCACTCCAAAGGCTCAGGGCTTGATCTCTGCTCACAAACAAATATTCCACAAGTGGTTTGTTATGGAATTAAGTGAGATTAAAGCAAATATCCAAAAATGATAAACCAAACATGAGCCCCAGACAAATGGCAGTCACAAAATCAGGCAAATAATAATTAAAATATAGGAATATGTACATATACATATACACCCACAAGCAAAGTCAAAACAGTCCAAGAAAAATAAAGTACAGTAAATTGACCCAGCAAACAAAGGAAGCCAAAAATTATGTCTATCAGAACAAAACTAACTAAAGCACAAACTGGGAAACAAAACTGAAGCAAGGTACCAGTTGGGGACTAAAGTAATGAAAATAAAACCAACAAATATTTTGAAGGGAAATGAAAGAAAGAATAGATATGCAAAGTTAAATAGAGGTAGATGAAGATTTACATATCTCAAAGATTAACTGTAAGGGGAAAAGAACAGTAGGGAAAGCAAACAAAGGAATAAATGTAGAAAAACTGATAATAGGTTTAAAAAAATTTTTTTTAAAGAGAGAAAAGAAAGAAAAAAAAAGAAAAACTCTAAAGAACTGCAAAAGCCCAACATAGAGGCAGAGGTTTATAACAACAATAAAAAATATGACTGAGGAAAAGAAAATGGCTTAAAAGCTTAATTAGATTTCATAGTGCCAATAAGATCAACAACTACAACAGAGGGGGGAAAAGGGGGAAAAAAAAGAAAAGAAAAAATAAAAAAGAATCTATAGAATAAGTCAAAACATAAGAATAATAAATAGTTTTCTTGAGTCACTGCTGTCAGAGTCCTTTCCCTCACTGGGAGTCACAGTCCACCTCACCTCCCTAGGATGCCCTCCAACACTGTGCTGATCTCTGGACCTGCTGTGGGGGCAGCTCAGATTCTAATCTGGTCCTACTCCTGTGTGTGTTTGCTTTCAGTGTCCACAGCTATCAGAACTAGTGCATTTTCTTTTATGGGAGCTCTGAATATTTTATATATTCCATAGACACAGAGTCAGCCTAGTTGATTGTGTGGATTTAATCTGCTGCTTGTACAGCTGGTGGGAAGGTTTTGGGTCTTCTTCCTTAGCCACACTTCCCTTGGGTTTCAAGTGTGGTTTTATTTTCACCTCTGCATGTGGGTTGCCCACTGGGGTTTGCTCCTGAGGCTGCCCTGGAGGACTTGGGTTTGCCCCTGTGAGGGCCAGGGGTGGAGGTGGTGCAGCTGCTTGGATCACAGGGGTTCTGGCAGCACCAGGTACTCAGGGGGGTTGGCGCATAGGGCAGCAGGAGGTATAGTGCTCTAGAAGGGTATGGCAACCAGTGTTGGCCAATACACTCCAGTATTCTTGCTTGGAGAACTCCCTCCCTGACAGAGAAGCCTGGTAGGCCACAGTCTACAAGGCCACAAAGAGCTGGACTCCTCTGAAGCAACCCTGCAGGCATAGATGCAAGACTCTTTTTGCCTGTTGCAGCTCTGCTCCAGTGAAGGTGGCGCAGCAGCTTGGTTTTTGGGGACCCTGGCAGCACCAAGTGTGCAGGGACATGGACTGCCTCCACCGCAGGAGTTATCTTTTCTTGAGCCTCTTGTAGCTGGCGATCAGAAGGCCCCTTTGGCGGGTCCTTCTCCGTAGCTCTGCCTGTTTAGGCACTTAGATCGCTCCCTTGCCTGGGGTCCTTCTCTGTTGTTTGGTGCGTCAGGCACATAGAGGGACCTCTCTGGCTGGGGTCCTACTCTGTAGATCCACACGTCAGGCAATTAAAGGGGCACCCTGGGTCGTGTCCCACTCTGTAGTTCTGCGCATCAGGTGTCTGTTGGGCCAGCCTCTCTATTGTTCAGCTGCCGATGCTGGCGTGTGGGGAGAGAAAGGCTATGGTGATGGCTCCACCCCCTACACGTGACTCAGCAGTGTCGCCTTGCTTCCTCGGATGCCCAGCTTTCCTCTACAGGCATTTCCCACCACAATCTCCTCTCTCACATCCCCTTGATCCACCTCTCCGCAGTCAACAGTAGCCCTCGCCCTGGGATTGCTCCGCAATCTCTAAACTCCAGCTACCAGCTGCTGTGCCTTCCAGGGGACCTGCGTCCCTGTCTGGGGTTTGTATGTCTGCGGCAAGGACTGTCTGATTCTCATTCCATTTAGGCTGTCACAGATCAGCTGTTTCACTCTTAGCCTTAAATGTTTCTCCTCTGACTCAGACAATTGCCCTGATCTGGGGTCGGACCCCTGCTTCAGTTCCCCACTGGCCAAGGGCAGGCCCGGTCCTCCTAACACTCCTGTTTTTCCCCTAGATCCTTTGCCCTACCAAGTTTTGCATGGCTCTATATATTCTTTTCCACTGGTCAGGTACTCCTGTGTGTGCTCAGCTGGTGTTCTGCATATACTTCTATGTCAGAAGGTGAATTCCTGATGTATCCATGGAGAGAGATGTACTCCATGTCCACCTACTCTTCCACCATCTTGTTCTGTCTTGTGCTTCTTTATTAATGTAGTAAGTAACAAGATTTAGTGATGGATCTAATAACTAACATGATTTTAAAGTAATGATGAATGTAAACAACATTTCCAGATATTTGCAACACCTATAATGTGATATGAAAATATGCATTATTTTTCACATGTTGGTAACAAGGCACAGGTATGCTGATACTATGGTAGCTTGTTGCCTACTAACATAGTTGAAGCAAATGCTAAAATTCATTGGAGATTAATGAAAATGAAGATGTAATATTTTACCATCAGAATCTGAACACTGAATTCTATCTACAGACTTCTTAGGAGGACTATAAACAAAAAGGTACAAACTTCCAGTTATAAAATAAACAAGTCATGAAGATGTATGATTCTAATTAAAATTATTATATTGAATATTTCAAAATTTCTAAGAAAGTAGATCTGGAAAGTCCATATCAAAAGAAAAAGATATAAATATGTGTGGTGATGTACAGTAATGACTTATTATGGTGGTCCTTTCATGATATATACAAATATCCTATCATGATGTTGTACATCTGAATCTAATATAATGTTATATATAATATATTATAATACTTATATTTTATATATTATTATTGTTATATGTCAATTATATTTCAGCTTAAAAAAAGAACCGCTAGGCTAAGAATTTCAATACTCCATAAATGGGGTGAGATTGAGATTATTAGTCAACAACTATGCCTAAATCTTACCTAAAATTGCCCAGTTGTGAGAGTATTTTATGTATGTGTATATATATATATATATGTATGTATGTATACTATGTATATATATATATATGTATATGTATGTATATGCTATTAGAAAACTATATATAGCTCATCAATGGTGGTTTAAGTCCTTATTCAAATAAAGTTTTCTTGCCCTCATTGAGTATCAAGTTCAAGGACTCCTTAAGTATTGCTAAGAGAAAATAACTGACCAGATGACCCCATACTTTTGTTGCTATTCTGGTTCTATGATTGGAGGAGTGAGAGAACAAAATTTATAGAACAGAAGCTCCTTCAGAGATAAACCGTTTAGCTCAGGGGGTCAAGACCCATAATAAATGCAAGGAAGAATTTAGGACATCAGACAATTCTATAAAATACTCATATATTGTATCTTCCTTCTGCAGGGGAATCTTTTTATCATGAACTTTTGCCTTTCCAGTAAGCAATATAGTACTTTTTATATAATAGTATATATAGTATATAAAGGGATTTTCCTGGTGGCTCAGCTGGTAAAGAATCTGCCTGCAATGCAGGAGACCTGGATTCAATCCCTGGGTTGGGAAGATCCCCTGGAGAAGGGAATGGCTACCCACTCCAGTATTCTTGCCTGGAGAATATAGTATGTATACTATTACATAGTATAAATTACTATAGTAAAGCATTATATATAACATAATATATAGTGTATATATATATATATGCACACACATAAAACCATCTGCGATCCTCCTCAAACTGAACATGAGGGTGGGTGAGTGTGTACATTCATTTCAATAAGGGTCTCACAGTGATATTTAAGAATTTACTTTCCATTCTGACCCGAGAACAAACTGTGATCCTCACACAAAGTTTTTCTGGATTTGTTTAAAGTTTCATTAAGAATTTAGCAACATAGTTATAAGTGTAAAAATTTCCAAATATGGAGAAGTCATTTTCAGTGTGAGGGTCTCATTTTCAGGTATTTTCAACAATACCTATTCTAGCAAGAGCAGGATTTTCTATTTCAGTTTAACATGTGAATCAGTCAGTATCTATTAGATTTTGTCACAGTGACAACCTCTCACTTCTCTGTAGCTTAACCCAAGAAGTGTTTATTTCATACATTTTTCTTGTGGTCCAAAATAGATGCTTCTGCTCATAGTAGTCACTTGGGACCAAAGCTGACAGAGGCTGCATCTTGATAGATGCTTCCACGATTGGTGTTCTGGGGAAGGTGGGGAAGGGAACACTGAAATTGCTCCCTAGCTCAGAGCATCGTGCATCTCCTCTTTTCATGTTTTATTCTCTAAAGACAGTAGCATGGCCACACCAGACTTCAAAGGATAAAGCAAGAGCAGGTTTATTGTGTGTCTGGCAGGAGGTGAGCTAGAAATATCTGTGAAAGACCTTATGATGACCATGGTCCACCTTTTGGTCACCATATATTTTGCTCACTCCCTGTGCCCAAGGCAGACCACCCAAAAGTCCCATTCATTGAGAACATCAGGTTCAGAGCTCAAGATCTCTGAGGGATATTCAAAGATACTCTGGTATTCTGAGCAGTATCAGGTCTGGGTGTAGCTCTTCTTAAGCCAGAGCATCTGGGTTATATTTTCTCCAGGGATCCAGGGATAGGAAAAACCTCAGTAAATATTAGCATTCAGTAAAGGAAGGAGGACATACACTTAGGAATTCTGAAGTTTCTCTGGACAAAAGTGGCAGGAGCCTCCTTCTCCAAGGAGTGTGCGATGTTTCTGCATAAATGTGTGCTCAGTTATGTCCAACTCTTTGTAACCCCACGCACTGTAGCCTGCCAGGCTCCTCTGCTGCTGCTGCTGCTAAGTCACTTCAGTCGTGTCCAACTCTGTGCGACCCCATAGACGGCAGCCCACCAGGCTCCCCTGGCCTTGGGATTCTCCAGGCAAGAACACTGGAGTGGGTTGCCATTTCTTTCTCTAATGCATGAAAGTGAAAAGTGAAAGTGAAGTTGCTCAGTCATGTCCGACTCTTTACGACCCCATGGACTGCAGCCTACAGGGCTCCTCTCTCCATGGGGTTTTCCAGGCAAGAGTACTGGAGTGGGTGCCATTGCCTTCTCCGGCCAGGCTTCTCTAGTCCATGGAATTTCCCAGGCAAGAATACTGGAGTGAGTTGCCATTTCTTCCTCCAGGGGATCTTCCTAAGCCAGGGATCGAACTCACATCTCCTGCATTGGCAGACGGTTTTTTTTTTTTTTTTTGTTGTTGTTGTTGTTTTTACCACTAAGCCACCTGGGAAGACCAATGTTCCTTTGCTGACCTGATTTTGCTCTTGTTCCTCCCTTTAAGATGCTCTCTCTTCTGCTTTATCTCCTTTGTGACATCTGAAGTGAGCATCAGAGACTGTGCTTTCCTTGATTTCTAGCAGCTTGCTCACCTTCTCCTTTCACTTCCCCATCTTTCTCCTCCCCCACTTCCTTCTCATCCTTCATCTTCCTGCATGCAAGTTCTTCTTGTTCTGATTGATCTTCCTCTTAAGAAAATTCTTCTTTTTTATTTGTTGGTTACTTTGGACTCAGATCTAGTCCCCGAAGTTCAGCAGTTCCCTGAGCAGGGAGAGGTGACACAGTTTCTACCTCCGAGGTCAGTGGTGCAAGTGCCCTTAAGAGGCACCTGGAGGAAGCCTGTGGCCCCCTGGACTCCACGCGTGCCCCAGGCCAAGCTCAGGAAAGCCATGGTCTACCTGTTCAGCGCCCCCTGGGCCCTTAGAGAGCCGCAGAGCCCCCCACTTACAGGTGACCACACCTGATCTCCCTCCTGGGCTCCACATGTGTTTCTGAGCCAAGCTTTTCCAGAATCCATTACTTTGTGGTGAGCAGGACAGTGATTATCTTCGGTCCCACAATCTGCCTGCAGGTGAACTCTCTCTCCCCCAGACTCGCAAGTCCGAGGCTCCCTTTCCTGTGGACCACAGCAGCCGTTTTCCCTCAGGAGAAGGATGAAGGAATGAAGTTGGGCACAGGCTTCCATCAATCCCTAAATAATCCCTGTGTGTTGCAGGAAATAACCAAAGAATGCAAAATGTAGTTTCTGTGATGGTTGTGTTTGTGGCCAAAAAATTGACACTGCCAGAGCAAAAAGTATGACCACCACCGGAGCAAGATCACATTTAAAAACTTTTATCATGAAACAGTATCTGTGTTTCGGTACTCTCTTGTCCTGAAATTTTTATACAGATGTTTTTGTCCTCTAGAATATTATTAATTATAAAAAGATAATTTAGCAGGTTGCTGCTGAAATACAGGAATCTCAAGTGTTACTTTAACCATGATTGAATAATCAAGTTGGAGCTTTTATTGAACTGCTCTTAAAGCCCTATAATGAGTATACTGTCTTTGAACTCAGATATCAATAAAATATTTTTCAGTTTAAAAACATGTTGAGTAGCTGGAAACTGGAGAATTTCTCAATGAGATTTAGTTTATGCTGTATGCAAGCAGAATGACAGATCTTTATATACTAACAACTTCAAAAGTTACAGTGGAAAATTAAATTATAGCAGAAATTTGTAAATTTAGATGAGTACAGAAGAGTGTAGGGAAAGGGCAGAAGCAATTGGATTTAGTAAATAATTTGATCTTTAAATTCTTTTGAAATAACTTTAAAGTACAGCATCTTGGCTCCTTAAAAATAATTTCTAGGTAGAAACTGTTGAGTGGAACCCTGTATCTTGTTTAAAAATTTTTTTCTTAATTTTAGTTTATAAAATTAAGTTTGAGCATGAGTTTGAGCAAAATCTGGTAGATAGTGAAGGACAGGGAAGCCTGGAGGGCTACAGTCTATGGGGTCGCAAAGAGTCAGACACAACTTAGCAACAGAACAACAATTTGTAAACAGTAGAATCTATTTCTAAAGAATTAATAGATTAAAATCCTAAGTTTTATTGACGACAGTATAACAGTCTATAAAAATCATCAGCTCATAAATTCAATTTATAAAAACATTTAAGCAGAATGACAGATCTTTATATATTGTATGTATAAAGTATATACAGTATATATATACTGTATATAAAAAGTTGTAGATTGCTGCTGTTGTCAACAAGACAGTTTTTAACTGTTGCAAAACCTAATTCCATCTTATAATCACTGCAGAATCTCTCTAAAGGAACTAGAAAGAACCCAAAATAATGGGATCAAGCACAGCTCTCCAGACATCTGAAAACCTGCCCGGCTGTCTACACCTTTCATTAAACTGACACTAGAATATGCAAGCGTCGTCCTTTTGCAGTATTTCACTGTGGAAGATTTGTGGGGACAGAGTTTAGGTCACCGGGTGCTATGGCCAGAAAAAAGTACGCATTTCTTTACTTTGTGCCTCTTGTCAGTCGTGAGAAATCCATAATAAAAGCACCAATACAATGCCATCTAGATATTTGCTAATCAACTTGTTAAAGTATGTAGATGAAGTAAAAATGTCTAGAAAGAAGTTGTATCACCATATATTTCCTCATATTATAATAAAAACACAGTTTATAAGAAAATACCGGTCCCTATATACATAATTAAGGTAGTGATACTTTGCTAGGTCTCACTAGAGGAGATGTCTATGTGTTCTTTCACCCTCCAGTTGTCTGTGGTTGACTGATTAGCTGATTGATCTGGCAGTGCCACTCCTGATTCTCTGTGTGCACTCTTCATCTTTAGGACACTGGCCCAGTGTGCTAAACGCTGATTTGGTAGGTTCACTCTCGTCTCTTCCCTCTTCCTGGTTTTAGCAAGAACAGAAAAGAATAAGCAGACCACATCTAGTGCTCTCTGAGCACCTTTTATATGCTTCACTCCATACTTGTCACCCCTTTGCATGAGAGAGGAATAAAGCATGGTCCGTGTTCTCAAGGGACTGGCAGCCTAGTGGAGGGGACTAGAAAGATAGAGCCTGGTCATCTGCACTTTTGATGAACTCCAGAGTCGAATGTGGTTCATGCCAGAACAATAATCATGACTTCAGAGTGAGTTTATAAGCCTCACAAGATTTCGCCTTACCAGTAATCTCTGGTGTGGGTCACTGGTTTTGAGATAATTTATTTGGTTAGATGATCAAGAGTTGCTCCATTCCCTTCCCACAGAGCAAAAGAAACACTTTCAGCTTTAAAATAGCATGATGTTATCTGTTTGTCTTGTACATTTCTAATTCCTCAGTGTACATAGTGAACAGTTTGAGGATTTTTACCAAGACAAGAATGCTTGGAGCACTGAGTTCTATCGGTTTCATTCATTTAGTTCTTTTTTTTTTATTGTTTTTGCCATACATTGTCATAATATCACTATGGGTTTACATATGCTTCCCCTCCAGAACCCCCCTCCCTCCTCCCTCCCCCCTGGGAAATCTCGCTGCACCAGCCCCGAGCATCAATCCTGGGCTGGCGATTGATTAGACACATGACAATTAACATGCTTCAATGCCCTTCTCCCATATCATCCCACCCTTACCCTCATCCACAAAGTCCACGAGTCTTTCATTTAGTTCTTAAGAGACAGAGGAGATATTACACTAGGTTGAGTGAGAAGCTCAATCAGTAAGGAGTTTATTCTTACAACCTCATGATTATCTCCAAACCCCAAGAGTATGCCATGACTTCAATAGCTTGGGCAATGTGCTCTGAGAAAAATTACTGTACATTCTTCCCCTTGACTGATTATCTAAATACTGCAAAAGAGTAGTTTACAAATACTACAAATCCCATTTTTTGTTCATAGCTATAGATGGGTGTCGTTGTAAATACTAAAGTACTCAGCACTATTTTACCTTAGCATGAAAGCCTATATCAGTGGTTCTCAAATCTGGTTTCATCCAAAATCTGGGCCCATGCCATATTTTTAAATCAGAGCCTGAGCAGGTAGAGGATCAAGACGCCATTATTTGATTCTAATGTGCAGCTAGGTAGACACCCACAGCCTTAGGCCACCTGAATATGATACTATTTTGAGAGTCCCATTGACTATAATCAAAGTATAGAGTAAGGTGATGCCATAGACTTTCTTGACCTTCTCTAGGAAAGCTTTTCATTGGGCTAGTCTCTTATAGCAGGGGCCCTCAACTTCTGGGGATCCAATGCCTTAGATCTGAGGTGGAGCTGAAGTAATAATAATAGAAATAAATTGCACAGTAAATGTAATAATCCTGAATAATCCTTGAATAATCCTGAAACCGTCTCCCCCCACACTTGGTTCATGGAAAAAATATCTTCCACGAAACTGGTCCCTGGTGCCAAAAAGATTGGGGACCACAGTCTTAAACAGCATTCCTTTCTTCAGAAGACGTTATCTTCTTGAACCTGTAGGCTGAGAAGGATGATCCTCCATGTCCTGAGATGTGGTGAGCACATAAACTGACGTGCAAGTGCTATGAAGCAGGAACTCCCAAGCACTGGTGACTAGTTGGGTCAGCAGAGCCTTCTGCCTGCATTTTGTGGCTCTGGTTTTAGTGGTGAAGGAATGACCTCTCACTCTCTAGGGCCTTTCCTTTGGTCAAAATAACAATCAAAATGGTATCATTGAGCAACTTTTATTATGAATTTAATTGTGTCTTGCAAAAAATTTCTGGAATCCCGCTCCCAGTACCTTAGAAAGTGACCTTATTTGGAGCCAAAGTCTTTAGAGAGGCAATCAAATTAAAATGAGGTTCATAGGATGCACCCTAATCCAATATAATTGGTGTCCTATAAAAAGGAAAAAAATATTGGACACAGAAAGGACACTGTGAAGATCCGAGTTGTGTAGCTACAAGTCAAGGCTCTACCAGAGCTAGAAAGGCTTGGAATAGATTCTTCCCAAACACCTTCAGAGGCAGAACAGCCCTACTGACACCCTGATCTAGGACTTGTAGCCTCCGGAACTAAAAGACTATCTACTACTTAAGCCACACAGTCTATGGTTCTTTGTTAAGGAAGTCCAATGGGCTTCCCAAGAAGCTCAGTAGTGAAGAATCTGCCAGCCAATGTAGGAGATTCAGGTTTGATCCCTGGGTTGGGAAGATATCCTGGAGGAAGAAAGGACAACCCACTCCAGTTTTCTTGTCTGAAACATCGCTTGGACAGAGGAGGCTGGCAGGCTACGGTCCATGGAGTTGCAAAGAGTTGGACATGACCTAGCCACTAAACAACAACAGCAGTTAACTAATCCAGCTTTCCATACTAGAGACTTTATGAATAACTTTTTGCCTTCTTGTATCTGTACAATGTTTAATCATTTACAAAGGGCACAACATACGTTTTCTTATTATGCTTCTCAGAAAATGGCATTTGAGACTGACCTTGAAGAATGAAGGAGAGATTGACAGGTGGAGAACAGGGTGGGGATGAAGTCAAGGCAATGATAGAAACAAAGATAGGCAGGTAAATGGTGTAGAATGTACCCCAGAAACAGAACAAGGGAGTCTGTGTGGGCCACCCCTATCAGTGCAGGGGGGCCATGAGAGAAGATGCTGAAGAGTTAGGTTACTGCCACATTGAAAAGGATCTCAGACCCCAGTCAGAGGGTTTTGTGCACAAGCTGGCACTTATGATGCCATGGAGAGATGTTACACATGCAAAACATGTTTGAAGAGGTACCTCTAACAGCATGTAATGGGGAGGGTTTGTTTGGGGAAAGACTGGAAGCAGAGATTTAGTTGAGAAGTGATGACACTAGCCCAGGCAAGTGATGGTTGGGGGTGTGATGATGGGGGGATGGAGAGGATGAGGGAGATTTAAGAGGCATTGCCACAAAGGGAGAGAAATAGGCAGGGACTTCCAGCACATGGCAGACTGATGTGGAAAAGTTTTTAGGCATGTGGGATCTTTTTTTTTTTTCCCCTGTTAAATCACACTTCCATGTGCCTGGGCATAAAACTGGCCTGCAGAGGCTCTGCAGTTAAAAATATAGTCAGGATGCTGACTCAGGATCTAAGAGAGAAATCCCCAAATGGTACCTATCACTCGGAGCATTCAGGATTTGTGACAAGGGATGTGACAGTGCGACCCGTGTCAAGCAGCTGCACTTAACACATCTGTATCCGGGGCATGTAAGCCCATGAGTAAGAGCATCTAGAACTGTTCAGTTCTACCGCAGGTCTGCTACCCTGACCAAGGAAAACATACTTTAGTCAGGAGTCACCTGCTACCTACCTAAAGTATAACCTAAATTATTCGTCTTCTGCACCAAATAGCCATTTATTAGCTTTCACACTTCAGCCATCTTTTTACCACCTTCTCCTCCAGCCAAAATAAAGCCCCAGCAAGGTAAGGCAACCCCCTACCTTGGAAGGACAGAAAAGTCCGAGGTCTCACAGAAGACCAGGCTTTGCCCATCCACAGTGCATGATGGCTGCCTAATCTACTTAGGTAGCCCAGCACTCACAGGTAGGTTAGATGTGACAATGCCAACGGGATGGATTAGAGTCCCACATCAGGTCACTCTTTTACTTGAAATTCTTTGTGAATACGGACAAGACTGGAGCCACAGAAGCAGTGTGATCCTCTGCCCCGGGCTCTGTGGGCTAAGCCAGCTCTGTGGCTGTCTGGCTCCCTCCTCCAGGCGTTAGACATCACTCACGAGGCTTCTTAGTCCTGTCCTGAGGACATAGTAGCTTTTTGCCTGTTGATAGGAAAGTGCAAGAGCAGAGAGACCTGAATTAGGGGATGCTGGGGGCTACGAGCTGCTGTTCTGTGTGCTTACCCTCACTACGGAGAGGGCAGCAGCTCCCTACAGGTACCCTGGGGGGCCATCTGGAATCCTGGTTGCTTGCAGAGCAAAATCCTGCATCTGATTAGTAACTTCCTAGCAAATGCTGTAAGAGCAGGACCTTAGCCTGTTCCCACTGCCACTTTCATAATCTAAAACATGCGTAGCTGAGTCATTGTTTAATAAAGGCTCTCTACCTAAAGGATTGAGAATTTGATGATCATGAAGAAGAGGACATCCAGTCTCTACTGTCTTTCAGGATCCCAATGTAAGACAGTCCGAACCAGAGTAGCATGCAGAAGATGACTACAAATGTGGGAGTAGTGAGCCAGGCATATATTTCCCCTTGTAGCAAACAACAGATTCTCTCTCTGATGATCTTGGGAGTTGTGAAATTCACCATACACTACTGCTTTATGGATGGAGAGGCAGTGAGAACTACTTTGAGAGGGAGGGAGAGAGAGACAGACAGAAAATTAGATTTGCAGAGGAAAATAAGGGGATTTAGATAGAGAAAGATTCTGGCTTTGCTGGTTTTAGTTCAAGAAATTTACGAGTCTTTATTTCATCACTGCCCTACATTCCAGAAGATGATCTTCTATCCTTACAGTGATAGATGATCTTCTATCCTCTTGTATCCTTAGAAGCTCAGTCATGTCTGACTGTTTGTGACCCCATGAACTATATGTAGTCTGCCAGCCTCCTCTGCCTATGGGATTATCTAGGTAGGAATACTGGCGTGAGTTCCCATTTCCTTCTCCACGGGGATCTTCCCAACCAGGGATCGACATGGGTCTCCTGCTTTGCAGGCAGATTCTTTACCATCTGAGCCACCAGGGAAACCCCATCCTTATAGTAACTCCCCTTTTTTTGTTTTGGCTAGTTTAGGTAGGTTTCAGTTGTTACCAGTCCAAGGGTCTTAACAAGGTATGGCTCTTTTGTGATAGACCAAGCTGATTTTGACTAAAATGTAACAGTCTTTTGCCAGTCCTCAGAATAAATGTAAGCAAATGAATAATCTCCTTGATTTTCTCTCATAAATTATTTCTTAAGCCACTGGCACTTGTGATGTCTTGTCTGATTGTGCACACTGGCAGATGACCACCTGACATGCTAAGTGCTAATAGGAAAACAGAGAAATAGTCCCTTGTGTCTCGGGCACAACTTGTTTTGCTAGAGAGATGGTACTCATCATTTTGCATCGTGTATTTCTATAAATATATTTATGCGGCTGCTGCTGCTGCTAAGTCGCTTCAGTCATGTCCGACTCTGTGACCCCATAGGCGGCAGCCCACCAGGCTACTCTGTCCCTGGGATTCCCCAGGCAAGAACCCTGGAGTGGGTTGCCATTGCCTTCTCCAATGCATGCATGCGGGCTAAGTCGCTTCAGTCGTGTCTGACCCTGTGCGACGCTATGGACAGCCCTCCAGGCTCCTCTCTCTGTGGGATTCTCTAGGCAAGAATGTATATGTATATGTACATATAAAATGTATATCTATAACATAGGCTTATATTCTGCTAGCAATCCTAGTTTCTATGTTAGAATTAGAACAATAGAGGTCTTGACACCTGAACTGTGTGGGCACCACTGCCTCAGCTTAACTAAACTCTCCCGTTTTCTTCACTGTCACCTCTTCTAGGCGCTGTGGGGCCCCCATCTGTCTCTCCCACCACTGCTTCATCCTCTGCAGCCCAGTTTCTAAGCCTGGCACAATGGCAGCATCCTCATCACCCATCCTGTCTCTTCATGTGCGCAGGGCGTCTGTTGTGTGTGCAGCGTGGAGGGCCAGAGCCTCCATCCGTGACTAACTGGGAGAGGCACTGTTCCTCCCAGTGACCCTGGGGGTTGGAGGGCAGATGGTGAGCACCGTAGTAGAGATTTCTTACAAGTTTGCTCAACTCTGGGTCAGTCCTATGGAGAACACATGCTCATTGGATGGCTTCTTTGTCTGGTTTAGAGACATTATTTTTTAAGTTAGGCTTTATTTTTTAGTTAGGGAATAGGGCTGTCTTAGGAAATACAGTAAAACTTTTCAAAGCAATTAAACCTAGGGCTTCTTTGTTAGACACTTTTGATAAAATGTTTATTGAACATCTCATAAATTGTGGTCTGATAATAAAAGATCGTTTTTATGTTTGTGGAATTCAAGACTAAGTTGATTTTTTTTTCTCTTGCTATTCATATATTTTAATGAAGAGTTAAATGCTAATTATTGAATCTCCCTTTTCATGAAGATCTCTGTTACTCATGTAGATAACTGGCAAGTTCAATATTAATGAAGCTTAGTTTCCCATAGATAAGGAAATCTGGCAATTATAACTCTATTTGCTAAAATTTCAAAGGAGCCAGTTTTCCCTTGGGAAAGTCATTTATTTATTCATTCTAATTTGGCATTTAAAATGCTGTTGTTTATTGAATCTTCCTCAGAGTCCTTGTGGCTTAGAAAATCATACTGCTCCAAATGGAATCCTTCTCTTTTGTTTGGTATTTTTAGGTAACAAAATCTTTGCCTATAAAACTATTTATCTGCACCCCCCCAACAAGCCCTTCACTCATTACTGTATTTGAGAAGTTAATCTCTTGATAGCTAGTATGTTAGACACATATGAGACATTTTCATAATATCTTCCTACTAAATGTTAATTTCTAGCCAAAAATTTCTAGCGTGTGTTATTTTGCTTTGCAATTTTGTCGCCTCCTACCCTCTCAATTTCTTACTCTTACTTCTAATTCTTCTAGGCCTTTCTCCTGGTAAAACTATTCTCACTAGTGGCCCCTTCATGTCTAAGAGTTCTTAGTAGTGAGGGGTTATCCCTTGTCCTCCCATCACTACTAAGAACTCCTCTTCTTAAATATGTACCATGTTCTTATGTTCACAACACTGTCTTTCTCTAAAAGGCCTCCCTGACCCTGCCTCATTTACCTTTTATTTACTTTCAGCCTCACGTGAAGTCTTATTTCCCTGTGAAGTCTTATCTAATCACCAGAGCTCTTTGTGAATACCACTCTCACAGAGCTGTATTTATTGCTGCTCTTACTCATTTGGCATATTATAAAATATATTTTGCCAGATTATTAGAGTTTTTAGGTATCTGTCCCATTTCTCCAGTTAGATTCTAATGCTCTTGAAGGCAAGAAACATCCATATAGCTTTTTGTATCCAGCCTCAGAACATAAATAGGTCAGGGCCCGTGACACAGTGGATATTCAGTTATGTGTACAGAATGGTTGATGCTGCTGTTCTGACTGAAAACTGATCAGAATTTTTGGAACAATTAGCTTTTCAAGGATATAGAAACAGTCATTATACATCTCTCATTAAGATTTTAATACACAAATAGCCATATGAAAATGACAAATTTAAGTCAGTTTGGGGGGGTCGTGTTAATCACATGAAATCAATCTAATTAAAACTATACTGAAAATTGACTCTAGGAGAAATCTGAACTATTAATACTTTATTTTAGTGTACCATACAAGTACCATAAAGTGGAAAGAGAAAGGACTTTAAAATATAAATGTATTAAAGATTTTGCAAGGAATGTAGACACCAAGGATGACAGATGAAAAATAAGAACCAAATGGAAATAATTTAAGAAATACAATATACAAAATAAAAAAAAAGTTGAGTATGCTAATAGAAGTTTGGATACTACACAACAAAGAATTTTATTTTATTTTATTTTATTTTTTATTTATTTTTTTTATTAGTTTTGCCATACAATGACATGATATCACCAGGGGTTTACATATGCTCCCCCTCCAGAACCCCCCTCCCTCCTCCCTCCCAACTCCCTCCCCCCGGGAAATCTCGATGCACCAGCCCCGAGTATCAATCCTGGGCTGGCGATTGATTAGACATATGATAATTAACTTGTTTCAATGCCATTCTCCCATATCATCCCACCCTTACCCTCTTCCACAGAGTCCACGAGTCTGTTCTATACATCTGCATCTCTTTTGCTGTCTCGCATGCTGGGTTCTCGTTACCGTCTTTCTAAATTCCATATATATGCGTTAATATACTGTATTGTTGACAACAAAGAATTTTAGACTTCAAGACAGACCAATAGAAATTATTTGAAATGAGAGACTAACAAGGTTTAAAAACTGAATGAATATCAGTAACCTGTGAGAAAATATCAAGAGGTTTAATATACATATAATTGGAGTCCTGATTGATAAGAAAAATGGAACAGAAATATATTTGAATAAATACCTGGTGACAATTTTCCAAATAATAAGATTCCATACACTGAGTGGCTTAAACCACAGAAATGTGTTGCTCATAGTTCTGGCATCTGGGAAGTCCAAGATTAAGGTGCCAACCAATTCAGTTTCTGATGAGAGTTTTCTTCCTGGCTTGGAGACAGCTTCCTCCTCATGGCCTTTTCTTGGTGTGTGTACTCAGGGAGTGATCTCTCCTTCTTCCTCTTCTTATAAGGACACTAATCCTATTGGATTAGAACCCTACCCTTAGGACCTCATTTATCCAGGTGGCTCAGTGGTAAACAATCGTCTTGCCAAGCAGGAGATTTGGGTTCGATCCCTGGGTTGGGAAGATCCCCTGTAGAAGGAAATGGCAACCCACTCCAGTATTCTTGCCTGGGAAATCCCACGGACAGAGGAGCCTAGGGGGCTACAGCTCATGGGGTTGCAAAGAGTCGGATATGAAGGAGCAACTAAACAATAACTACAAACCTCAATTACCTCCTAAAAGCCTCACCTCCAAATACAATCAGTTTGGGTGTTAGAGATTCACCGAATGAATTGGAGGGGACACAATTTAATCCCTAGCAGGTATGTTCATCCAATGGAATACCACTGAAAATAAAAAAAGAAAAAAATTACTGATTTTCATAGACATTAGGAGTGGAAGAAGCCAGATACTAAATAGTTCATACCTTTGATTCCATTTAGATAGTGACAGAAGTCAGAGTGGTTGACTGTGATTGTGGGGGGTGGGAAGGAGAGTGAATTGGTCAGGGGGCACTAGGGAGGCTTCTGGGGGCGGTGGCACTGCTGTGGCTTGGTGGGGCTGACATTACATTGTGGTACGTATTTGTCAAAACGTTTTACACTCACACGATCTGTGCATTTCACTGCAGGCAAGTTACAGCTTAACAAACAAAAGGCAACTCAAACCAAATAACTTTGTTAAACTTATCTTAACAAAGAACGGCAGTTTTCTCTGGTAATTTTGATGAGCTCCTAGGTGTGTGTGTGTGTGTGTGTGTGTGTGTGTGTGACTCAATCGTGTCTGACTCTGCAACCCCATGGACTGTAGCCCACCAGGCTCCTCTGTCCATAGAATTCTCCAAGCAAGAATACTGAAGTGCATAGCCATTCCCTTCTCCAGGGAATCTTCCCGACCCAAAGATCGAACCTGGGTCTCCAGCATTGCAGGCAGATTCTATACCATCTGAACCACTAGGGAAAGCCCACTCCTAGATTAACAAACACTCTTCTATAGAGATTTAAAAATTTTAAACTTCCTTACAAATGATGTCAGAGTTAGGGGACATCAGATCAGCACTATTTACTGTGTGCCTCCAATAACAGACTCTCCCATTCACAGACCCAGATGAGAGGAAGGTCACATTACTAACCAATTAATTATGGGATGGGGGCCATATTTCTGGCTTCCAAATTCAGACTGTTTGGTTTTAAAGAAAAAAATAGCGTAGCACCGCAAGTCACTGTAGAGGGGGTCAAGTTGCTGGAGCTTGTGTCTCCCAGAAGGTCATCCTGAACCTACATTCGAGTTGTGAGGAGCAATTAGGAACAGGCAGGTTTTCTGTGATGCTGAAAAAGGCTTGCACTGACCACACAGAGGCAGAGAATTTGATCTCAGCGGGAAGAGTCTCCAGTACCCCTCTCAATCCTGTAACTCTAACTGAGTATTTCTCTCAGACTTTCAAGTCTTTCCTTCCTTCCAGGGATGGGCTTTTCAAGCTTAACCTCTGAGGCACCAGGTCTACCCCTTGAGTATTTTCCTCTCTCGGGCATTGTCAATGACTCTTTCTCAAGGCATCTTTGAATTCTCTGGGAGCGGGAAACCCCCAGCTCACACGTCTAACACAATGGTGGGGGCTGAATGTTTGTGTCATCACTGTAGGTACTGAACCACAGAGAAGCAGCCAGCCTCATTTCCATTAGCAACAGCTAACAGTGTTATGCAAGCACTTTGACGCAGCTTCACGCACTGCAGAATTAAAGCTGCAACCACATAAGAAAGAGGCTGATTTCTCAGGGCCCTTTTGTAACTTCAGAAAGGTTTTGGGAAGTCTCTAAATTGAATTTAACTGTTGAGCACAGGCTGAACTTAAAACCCTCATCTGTTTTAAGTCACGAGCTCCCCCCTATCCGCCGTGCCTCATACAGGGTCTGACTCCTCAGCGCTGGCTGAGGACACATGCTCTATGGGAAAGGCCAAGGAACCCAAGGGGCTGAGATTACTTTACTGCCTACATGACCACATTCCTTTTGTTCAAATTCACTCAGATGAAAACCACCGAGTGCTTGTAGAATACCCTGTACAGAGGGAGCGGTGGGGTCCCATCAGGCCGCAAAGGTGTGCAGAAAAGAGCGCAGCCCCACGAGGAATGTTGGTGTTATTATTCAGGGAGAAAAGCCGGAAGTTGGGACGGGAAAGAGAGGTTTCTCAACAACAACAATATGCCAAAAATATCCTATTTCAGGATGAGGGTGTAACTGGCATCTACCATGAAGCCAGACCCCGTGGTGAAAAAGTGAAAGTTAGTCGCTCAGCTGTGTCTGATTGTTTGTGATCTCATGGACTGACTAGCCAGCCAGGCTCCTGTGTTTTGGGATTTTCCATGCAAGGATACTGTGCTGGGTTGCCACTTCCTTCTCCAGGGGATCTTCCTGACCCAGGCATTGAACCTGGATCTCCATTTACTATTATTTTTAAAATCTATGTCCTGGTATTCGCTGTGACATTTATCTGCTGGTTATCACTGAACCTTTCTGAGCACAAGGGAGTATACTTTTTTCATTGGGATAACTGCTGTAACAAGCTGCAGATATTTGAGGGGGTGTGTGAGATGAGGAGAGTTCGTATTTCTTGCTCTTATCACAGTCCAGTGAGGGTAAGGAGGCAAGGCGGTGGGGGACACAGGAGGATTAGAGGCTAATCTAATCGGGTCTAACAGTGCCTGACGTGGCTTCTGCCCACCTTCCGTTGGCAGGAACTTAGTCATATGGCTTCAGAACTTCAGAGGAGACTGGAGACCGTGGTCTAGTTTTATCTATTATTTAAAAAATATATTTTATTCATTCATTCATTTGCGGCTGCCCTGGGTCTGTGTGGCTGTGTGTGCGTTTTCGCTAGCTGCAGTGCTCGGGCTTCTGTTGCAGAGCAAGCAGGCTCTGTAATTGTGGCGCACGGGCTTAGATGCCCCTTGGCATAGGCAGTCTTCCCAGAGCAGGGGTCAAACTCGTGTCCCCTGCATTGGCAGGTGGATTCTTAACTTCTGAACCACAAGGGAAGTCCTGAGGTCTAGTTTTATAAGTTCTAGAAGAAAAATGAAGGGGCTTTCATGAACCCATAGCATTGTCTCTGTCACATTAGGTAACTGTAGGTAACAATAATGTAAATTCTGTACTTGCTAAAGTATTTAGATATCTACTTACAAGTGAGAAAAAGAGTATATCCCAATCTAATTGTCCCAGGTGGTGTTGGTATGGCTTCTGGGGATATTACCAACAATAAACCCGAAATCTCCTACTTCCAAACAAGGGTGTAATTGGCATCTACCTGGAAGCCAAAACCTATAGTAATTTACCGTTTTTATTTGTGTCTTGGCATGGACTGGCCCTGTCTAACTGCAGGCAACAGCCTTGTCACTCTTGTACCATCTTCAGGATGAGTGCCTATTTAAAAACATTTTTTAACCTTTCTTAAAGGTTTATTTATTTAGTAATTTTTGGCCGTGTTGGGTCTTTTTTGTGGCGCACAGGTTCTCTCTAGTTGTGGGGAGTGGGGGCTATGTTCTAGTCGCGGGGCATGGCCTTATTACAGCGGCTTCTCTTGCTGCAGAGCACGGGCTCCAGAGCACGCGGGCTCAGTAGATGTGGCGCATGCGCTTAGCTGCTCCGCGGCACGTGAGATCTTCCCAGACCAGGGGTCAAACCCATGTCCCCTGCATTGGCAGGCGGATTCTCAGCCACTGCACCACCAAGGGAAGCCCAGTGCCTCTTGAAGCTACAATTTCACAGTTGCCACTGATTATATCAGAGTTGCACAGGACAGAGTTTCTCTGCAGGATGAAAATCATACATATTTTGAAGGCCATGCAAAGCCTTTAGCTGATCAGGAGACAAGAGAAAGGACTCCATTATAGGACTTCTAAAGTGTTGCTTTTTTGTTCTATTTTCTAATTACCGTTAAGCAGCACTGTTAGTCAATATACCCCATTGTGATTACAATTGAAGACAGTATCAGTCAGAAAATAGTATCTTCAAATTTCTGTTTCACTAGTTAGGTGGTAGCAGTTCTAAAACCAAGTGAGAAGCGCGTGTTCGGAATAAGGCCTGTAACAGGCACAGGTGTTAGGAGGCGGGGAGGAGGGTGGGTACAGATCTGGAACTCCTCACAGGGGAGGGAGACACGGCCCGGAGTCCCTACCAGCCTGGGAGGAGCCTGAGGGTGCAGGTGTCCCTGGAAGAGATGGCAGCAGGGAGTAAACTCCAGAAACAGAGTTCTTAGATGCTACAGGATCTTAAGTGTCTTGGGGCAGGTACCACAGGCATTTCCAACTGAGCTGACCTCTCTTGGTTTCAATGCAATGTCTGCGCTAAGGACTAGTGAATTCCTAACACCTGTCTGTTAAGTGGGCTCTCATGACTGATCAGGCATCTAAAATCTAGACACCGTTTTCAGCCAATCAAACCATCTTGAAGTTTCCTTGGAGGTTCTTTGTCAAAGACCTGACGTGGAGCTGGAGGGTTAGTCATCGCACTGGTGATAAGTAGGACTCCGGGCCATCATCTCTCCTACCAGAGCTGTCACTCCCAGGCAAGTCACAAGTTCATTTCCTAATGAAATATGGCATTATGTTCCAAGAGCATTTTTTTTGTGCTCACTGCTCTGTATGTTGTACTATGGCAATGATTGAATAACTGTGAGAGGTCCTGGCCTGCACATTCCCATGTGGTTAATTGCAGCAGCATGTGGTCGAAGTCTGTACTGCGCGTGTAATCTGATGCCACTAACATGATGGTGTCAGGTGCATACAATGCTCCAGATAGGTGGATTTTTTTTCCTACTACAGTGGGAGTTTGGAAACTTGCCCACCAGTTTTTGAGAGCAGGGGACAGTTCTCTTTCTGTGGTAAAGCCTTTCAGACTTCTTGCAAATAAAAGCTCCCTGCTATGGGCCTGTATGAGAGAGCGCTTCTCTGCACCCATGACTTGTGCTTCGCACTTCTTGTAAGTAGGCAGAAGAGAAAGGTGGAAGAAAAGTTGCAGAGAAGCCCTACACGTGGGGGTGATGAGGACAGAAGTGTGACTGGGAGAAGAGAGTAAGTAGAAGAGAGGAAAAGATTGTAAGTCCCAGAAGCAGAGAGGAGAGAGTAGCATAAAGAGACATTTTAAGACTTAGGGGATAAGTGTTTCATTCACTTGAAATAAATGCAAGGAATGTAAAAATCACCCAGCAAATATGAGATTCCAAGTCATAAAAGTTATTCCTTATCAAATGCCTTAGGTTATTTAGACAAAAAAAAAAAAGGTATCATTATTACCAGTGGGCAAGTCACATAGTCTCTCTTAGCCTCAGTTTCTTTGTGTGCAGAGTAGGGACACTAGTAGTATCTGCCTAATAGAATCGTGGTGAGATTGCCAATAGATGAAGTGCGTGTAGCACTTCACACAGAACCCCTCACAGAGAGAGAGCGCAGTGTAGCTTAATGATAATAATGGTAATGGAAGACACGGAGACACTGCCAGAAGAATCAAGCCAATGACTCTTATTCAAACCAATGTGATACATTTAAGTGAGGCAAGGGTTAATCAGATTTAAAAATTACTGGGTCACTTCCAGCCCCATGGAAGAGCTATGCAGTAGCTATGATTTATTGGCAGATTTTCCGCCTCCCTTTTATCCCCAAACACATGGACCAAAGAGGAAGTAAAAGCTCAAGAAATGTTAATATATGTTATTATGTGTTAAAGGTAAATGTGAAAAATGATATGTTATTAAATGGTAATAAACATTTAACATATGTTGTTAAATGTTAATATATTGGGGATATATGGTTACAGTGTTGAAATATCAAAAAATCATCTTCTATATAGAAGTATATTTAAACATCCAAGACAAGTGAATGTCCAGCCTATTTCTAAGGACTTCTAAAGGTGTGACTTTTCTTAATAATTGGACTTATGGACATGGGTTTGGGTAGACTCCGAGAGTTGGTGATGGACAGAGAGGCCTGGCATGCTGCAGTTCATGGGGTCGCAAAGAGTCGGACACGACTGAGTGACTGAACTGAAATGAATATGGTCTAATTATCTATATGTTTGATTTAAACAATATTTCAATCTGGTTGTGATCTCCCTGTACGATAGCTGGAGTTCTATAAAATAACCTGTGACCCACAGATTTGGAAGATAGGAATAACAGCCACACTATAACCTAGCTGTGCTTAACCAGACTTAGCACAGATTCCTAAAGGTGAGCTGGCGGTCAGGTGTCATCTGCCTTCAATCAGGGATGTTTGTGGAGAAAATGAGAAGTGTGTCGTGCCACAATGTGGTCCAGATGGCTGAAGAATCTCCAGGGAAGACGAACAGGAGGCAATAATGCAAAGCAGGTGTAGTTCAAGGTGACTTATTGGGCAACTCTGGATTGGCCCATTCTGACAGCAAAAGAGCCAGGAAAGAGTGGAAGTTTCATAGTGGAAGTTCAATCTGAACAGTCCCTTTGGGACTTCCTTGTGGGAGCATGCTGTGAGTCATGGTAGAGCTGAATGTGAAGCCAGCTGGGATGGAGCCTTCTATTGCTTCCATCAGCATCGCCAGCACCTTCTTTTGCAGGCCTTCCTCTCTTCTGTGCATCTCCACTAGACTCTCCCTAGGGTCCATATCCATCTCTTGAATGGAGGAGAACAAATCTGAACTCCAGGCTATAGTCAGAGTCTGATTCGTGATGTTTGCAGACCAAAGATGTCTCTTCAGGTGTTATATGTCACCTGTCATATAACATGTGATTCCTGATAATCCATTCTAGGACAGTCCTCCCGCAAACAAACAATAAAACAAATAAAACAAGAGCACTTTTCCTGACTCATATGCATGATGCATTTCAACATGTGGATCTTTGCTGTTTAGTTAGTTGAATCTCTCATTCTTTATGTTTTAGTTGTATACTTTATTTGGGATTCTTAAACTTATAACATGTACCTGGCTAAGGAGACAGAGACCACATCTTTTATTTTTATTTCTCCATTGCCTTAAAGAGTACTAACACCATAGGTGAATGGTAAATTCTGACTGTGCACATGAATGAATAAGGCATGGAAAAAAATCATTCATCTTTTTGCTCACAATGATTTTTATTTCAGATCCTAGACCTGGAATTTTAATTCACCGATATGCTTACACACAGCTGCATGCAATACCCTTGCTTTTCCTGGTACCATCTGCTGGCTAAGCTGTCCCCTGAAGGCCTAAAGACACAGAACAAAAGGAGCATTGGGAAAAGGGGGAAGGAGGTGTGGAAAGTGGACAGGAAGAGGTGTTTAAGGGAAATGGTGTACATTAGCACATGTCACAGAGATTTATTTCTTTTTCTATGGGGATTTACTCCAGTGACCAAACTCTGCTTTCAGGATTTTTTTTTTCCAAAAAGCGCTTGAGGTATTTATCATTTGCTATAGGGACTGCTTTGTTGGCAAAACTTTCCTCTTTTTTTTTTCCTCAGATTTTTGATTCAGGTTTTAGACTTGACATATTGAGAGGAGCAATACTTTGACATGGTGGGGAGAGAGAAAGTTGAAAGCTTAGACTGGGGGAGGGAGCTGTCAAAATAATTTTTCGAGGTACCTTTTTCAAAACCATCATTTCTCCCACTCCTCAATCCTGGAACAACCACATCAAGAGGATGAAAAGAGTAAAGGCCTGAGACCCTCTGTGTGGTGGGGAAATGTGGGCGATGTGAGGTCGTGGCATAAATTTTAGGCCACATTTTGGAACCCAGTGCCCAGACAACAGGTCCTGTATGTTGCTGAGGGAGCATCCGCAGTGGTAAGGCTCAAGGTTGTCAACCAGCAGGGAAGCCCTTGCGTGAACTATATCCCTAGGAAACAATAAATCCTTGCTGATTCATTCCAGACCACTACTCCTTGCCCAGTCAGAGATGTAAATTTTCCTCAAAAATGTTTTTGAAGATGGGGAGTGCTTGAAAGGGTTTAAAAGAAGGGAGGCTTTAAGAAAACTTTTGTCAGGTATCTACTTATTTTACAAATAGCTGTGCTATAAATGTGCTTTTATGGCACTTGTGTTGGAGTGCTCGGTTGCTTCAGTCTGAGTTTGAGTATCATACATACTTTGAGTACCATATGTAGAAATGTAGGATAGTGATTATCATTGTGTGCCCAGTCACGTCTGAGTCTTTGCAACTTCATGGACTGTAGCCCGCCAGGCTCCTCTGTTCATGGGATTTTACAAACAAGAATACTGGAGTAGTTGCCATGTCCTCCTGCAGGGGGTCTTCCGACTCAGGGATTGAACCCACGTCTCTTGCGTCTCCTACATTAACAGACAGATTCTTTACCACTAGTGCCAACCAGGAAGACCAGTAATTTTCCTTAAGCTTTAACTTAAGAGAAAATCAAGGGACAGAAAGGCAGTCATTGGAAAATGACTCGGGAGAGTCATTTCCATTTTGTAAAATTAAAGTCAGTGAATTTCGCAAACATGTATTTATAGTGATAAGAAGTAACAGAAATCTTAATTCTCTTCTCCAAGAAAAAAAGTATATTCATTTTGCTAGGGTACTGCTAGCTAGGTTTGCAGACAAACCCTGCAACGTCATTGGTTTTCCCAAGAAACATTTTGTTTTTTGCTCACGGAGTAAGGCACAGTTGTTCTACTGTTACTCAGGGGCCCTGGGTCAGCAGCTCTGCCATCCTCAGCATGTGCCTTCCAAGGACATCCCATACAGCAACACATGCCAGCGGATGGGAAAAGAGAAGAGTGTAAAGGCACATCTGCTTCTGACACAGGACTCTTCTGCTCACGTTCCACTAATGAACATGGCCACACCCAAAATGGTGTAGGGCTGAGAGCATAGTCCCTGCCTGGACCCCACTTTTGTCCAAAACTCTCTACTCTTCGAAGGGAAGCTTGAATTCACTGAGAACTTTTCCATGAGAAGAGTCAGGAATGGTGTTGAAAGGGAGGCATTGATGAAGTCAAACTTATGAAGCCATTTTAGAGTCTGGCTCTGCCACCCACCAGCTGAATGATTTAGTCCCTTTTGACCAAAAAAGAGACTAAATTTCCTCGTCTACAAAATCGAGATCATAATAACAGCTCATAGGATTGCAGTGAGAACAAAATGCAACACTAAATGTGAAGGTTTTTGTAAATAAGGAAAGGTTCCCTGTGTTCCTGCAGTTGAGGCTGAGCAGAGTTGATTTTTTAAAATCAGATTTACTATATGTTTTTGAAGGCTTACTATTCAAGTCACTGGCTAATTCAAGACTGAAGAACTAGGTGTTTCTTAAGCTTATATTTCTTAATTATTACATGAGAAAAGGGTAGTGTATTTTTAAAAGTCTAATTTGGAAATCTGGGGTTGGAGGAATGGGAAGAAAGCCTGGATTCTAATTGTAACTCAGACCCAGGCCAACTGACTGACTGCAGTCTGGTCCCTTCTTCTGTCTAGGTTCTCATTGCCTCAGAGGCAAAAAGAGAGCAGTTGGCTAAGTGGTCCTTTCCTGATCGTGAAAGAGATACTGTGAGGACATGACTCATCCACCTTATTGGATTACGATCATGTGGAGATCACCGGGGACAATAACCTCAGATATGCAGACAATACCACCCTTATGGCAGAAAGTAAAGAGGAACTAAAGAGCCTCTTGATGAAAGTGAAAGAGGAGAGTGAAAAAGATGGCTTAAAGCTCAACATTCAGAAAACTAAGATCATGGCATCTGGTCCCATCACTTCATGGGAAATAGATGGGGAAACAGGGGAAATAGTGTCAGACTTTATTTTGGGGGGCTCCAAAATCACTGCAGATGATGATTGCAGCCATGAAATTAAAAGACACTTACTCCTTGGAAGGAAAGTTATGACCAACCTAGACAGCATATTGAAAAGCAGAGACATTACTTTGTCAACAAAGGTCCATTTAGTCAAGGCTATGGTTTTTCCAGTAGTCCTGTATGGATGTGAGAGTTGGACGGTGAAGAAAGCTGAGTGCCAAAGAATTGATGCTTTTGAACTGTGGTGTTGGAGAAGACTCTTGAGAGTCCCTTGGACTGCAAGGAGATCCAATCAGTCCCTCCTACAGGAAATCAGTCCTGGGTGTTCATTGGATGGACTGATGTTGAAGCTGAAATTCCAATACTTTGGCCACCTGATGCAAAGAGTTGACTCATTGGAAAATACCCTAATGCTGGGAAGGATTGGGGGCAGGAGGAGAAGGGGACGAGAGAGGATGAGATGGCTGGATGGCATTACCGCCTTTATGGACATGGGTTTGGGTAGACTCCGGGAGTTGATGATGGACAGGGAGGCCTTGTGTGCTGCGGTTCATAGGGTCGCAAAGAGTCAGACATGACTGAGCAACTGAACTGAACTGAACTGAACTGGAGGTCACTGGAGAACTAACACCCAACTTTTACAAATTCTCTCTCTTGTCTTGCTTTTACAGTTTTCTTCTTGAGCATATAGTATGGGGGCAATAGTATATAAAATATAGATATGACTGGGCATATGTGTTTTCAAGGACAAGTAAGCATGAAATTTTGTCAAGCAAATATCACTTCATTAAGTTGGATATAGTCATTTGGAAAGAAATACATCCTAGACCAGACATCTTAGGCAACTGAACTTATTTCTCTGTTAAGAAACGAGTGTTTGCACAGTTTACATTCTTCTCTGAATACTGATATAAAGCTTTGGTTTCAGAGGTTAAGTACTCCTGATGGCAGTTCTCTGATCCTAGCAAGCACCGAATAGTTGATAAGAACAGTGAACTAGGTCAGCAATTACTAGTAATACTTTATTTTAGTTCCTGCTTTTCTACACAATAAACTATGACCATCTGATTACTTAAAATATTTTATTCACTACATGTAGAGTCATTCTTAATTAAAGTAGCAGTATACCTTGACTTGGTCTCATAGTCTCTCTGACCCTCAGTTTCTTGATCTGTAAGATGGAGATAATTTTTTTCCTTTGGAGTGATCGTACAATTGAATGAATCAGAGACAGTGTATGTTAAATGCCTAGTGCAAGGTCTGGCACATGGAAGAGAATCAATAAATAGCAACTCTTAATTACTTTTATTATGCAATCAGGGCTTCCCTGGTGGCTCAGTCAGTAAACAGTCTACCTGCAATGCAGGAGACTCAGGTTTGATCCCTGAGTTGGGAAGATCTCCTGGAGAAGGGAATGGCAACCCACTCCGGTACTCTTGCCTGGAGAATTCCAAGGACAGAGGAGCCTGGTGGGCTACAGACCATGGGGTCACAAAGAGTTGGACATGACTGAATGACTAACACTTCATTATACAATCAATGATCACCTACCTGGTGCTTTCCATACTGTACTAAGTTATGAATATTAAAAGAGAGTTGAGAAATAGTCCTTATTTGTAAGGACATACAGACCAGTTGGAGAGACAAGCACACTAATAAAAATACAAGGTGTCATTTGCCAAGTGCCAAATCACTATCAGTGATGATGTCCTTATTATGGAGACAGCCAGTGTGACTGTCAGATGCATCATAATGTATGCATCATATTTAAAAACAACCATTACCCAAATCTGTATTTCTGGATAGCCTTGTATTTGCAAAACTTTTATTGCTGATTTGTACATACTGTGGTAACAATGGGGGAATCAGTCAAATTTCTCCCATTTTAAAGAGTGAGAATTGAGGTGAAAAAAGCCCAAGGGTTTTGTCATGTTGTGCATGAGGGACTTTACAGGATCAGAAATCAGATGTGTTGATACCTGGGCTTGTGTTCGTCTCTCCATGTCCCATTGGAGTTCAGAGGAAGGAATAAGATTCACTTAAGAGTCTCATTTTCCCATCTCTTAAAATTCATTACATTTATTCAAAAAAGATTGATGGCTCAAATGAATACTGGAAACTGCCTCCACCTTTCATCTCCTTGAAATCATGCCAGAAAAAGCCTCCAGCATGCTCAACTCTAGTTTACCTTTTCTAAAGTTTCTTCCTCCCTGGATGAGGGTAGTAAGAATCATCACTTGTTAAAACACAGATGACTCCAAAAATGTCTGCACTTCAAAGTGAATCCTTTATTCACCTGAGTGTTTAACTGTGTCAATGTGCTCTCATTATCAGATTTAGTTGAATAATTCAACAAGGAAATGTGCCCAGTGCACACGTTATACAGATGTGTTTGCCAAAGCTATCTTGGCTTATGGGAGAGAGCAACCCTCTGATGCCCTGAGTTATTCAGAAAGGCCATCACAGATGTCAACTTAAGGTGGGAGAGATGGATACCCATGGTAGTATGTGAACATTGAAATTCATCCCTATTTCAGCCCATCATCACATTGATAGGATGTCACCCTTGTGCTGGAGTTATGCAAATGAACAGCTAGTCATAAGGAAGTTGTTATACTTATCGTCCCACTGGCTGGGGTGTTACTCTGCGCCAACATAAAGCCTGTAAGAGTGACTGTACTCTAAGATGCGTGGTAGGAGGCCTTGCATATATGAAGAACTTGCTAGGTTCCTGGCCTACTAGTAGAAACCCGCTGAAATATTTCTAACTTAATGGGAAGATGCAGGTATATCTCCATTGCATCCACACAAGTGTGGCTACAAAACTACGTGGTACAAACTTTTTCTTTTTCACTTGTTCATATGGAGATTTGATTAAATTGGAGAATCAGATATATGATTTGAATTGTCTACTGTGATTTACATAAAATACAGAGCATGCAAGAATAATTTACTACAAGATTACTGAATTAGTTAGCTTTATACTGAAATAATGCTAGAGAACAAACAACTCCCCAAGTCTCCGTTGACTTCTAGCAACAAATATTCATTTCTTGCTTATTGGTCTGTGGATTGGGTTATGACTCAGCTGGGTTTGGCTAGGCTTGGCAGCAGGATATGGGTTAGATTCGGGTCTGTTCCATATGTCTCCTTATTCTGGGATTCAGAAGGAAGAAAGTGGTGTCCCAGGCCTTCAGGAGGATTGCAAGAATGTGAGAGGGCAAACCAAGCCACATATATACATTTAAAGTCTGGTTCAGAGTAGTACACAGAAGTCTGCTCATGTTTCACTGGTCAAAGCAGATCACCTGGCCAAACTCCAGGCTAGGGACACTGGGAAGTTTCTCTGCTAAAAATGCATCTCAGCTGAGGTGAGTGGGGTGGAAGAATGGTGAAGAAATAATTTACCACAGCTAGTTACTGTAAGCTGCTAAATGAAATTCAGGCCAGTTGGACCACACACAAAAAAACCAAATCATTCAGAGTCGGTTGAGTATTTTTTAAAATGTTAAGTCAGGGTATTTTTAATTCCCTTTAAATCATTATGCCATGTGATTTCCGCTCCATTGAATCAATGGGTTTCAGTGCTTCAGGGCCTAAATACTGTCTTCTTGGGCAAGAAAGTCATTTGTTGGTGTTGTTCCGTCGCTCAGCCATGTCCAGCTCTTTGTGACCCCATGGACTGCAGCATTGCAGGCTTTCCTGTCCATCACCAACTCCTGAAGCTTGCTCAAACCTATGCCCATTGTGTCGGTGATGCCATCCAACCATCTCATTCTGTCACCCGCTTCTCCTGCCTTCAATCTTTCCCAGCATCAGGGGCTTTTCTAATGAGTTGGCTCTTCTCATCAGGAGGTGAAAGTATTGGTGTTTCAGCTTCAGCATCAGTACTTCCAGTGAATATTCAGGACTGATTTCCTTCAGGATGGACTGGTTTGATCTCGTTGCAGTCCAAGGAACTCTCAAGAGTCTTCCCCCAATACCACAGTTCAAAAACATCAATTCTTCAGCACTCAGCTTTCTTTATGATCCAACTCTCACATCTACACATGACTACTGGAAAAACCATAGCTTTGACCATACACTAAAAACCTTTGTCAGCAAAGTACTGTCTCTTCTTTTTAAAATGCTGTCTAGGTTGGTCATAGCTTTTCTTCCAAGGAGCAAGTGTCTTTTAATTTCATGGCTGCAGTCACTGTTTGCAGTGATTTTAGAGCCCAAGAAAATAGAGTCTGTCACTGTTTCCATTGCTTTCCCATCTATTTGCCATGAAGTGATGGGACTGGATGCCATGATCTTCATTTTCTGAATGTTGAATTTTAAGCCAACTTTTTCACTCTCCTCTTTCACCTTCATCAAGAGGCTCTTTAGTTTCTCTTTGCTTTCTGCCATAATGGTGGTGTCATCTGCATATCTGAGGTTATTGATATTTCTCCTGGCAATCTTGATTCCAGCTTGTGTTTCATCCAGCCTGGCATTTCTCTTGATATATTCTGCATATAAGTTAAATAAGCAGATGACAATATACAGCCTTGACAGACTCCTTTTCCAATTTTGAACAAGTCCATTGTTCCATGTCAGGTTCTAACATTGCTCAGCCTCAAATTAGGTTTTTTGAGTCTTTAGTAAGACAACAGTTTTAAAGGTCAAGGTTTTGTGGGAGAGAAAACAGATTTCAAATTTCAAAATTCCCTTTTATGTATAAAAACAGAGTTTAGGAATGTGAATGTCAATTTTTATTATAAGATAGAGGTAGAAAGGGCTTTATAAGATAAAAAGTAAGTTCCTAACTGTATTGGAGGAGGGGACCACCTCTAGGTCTTAGAGGTGGGAGGAGATCAAAGAAGAAGGGCAAGCTATCATACAGGTGGGGCCTGGCAACCCCTCCTGGGAAGAGAGGAAGAGTTAGCATTTGCAGGTAGCTTGGGAAATTTTGAAAACAATGAAAGCTGTTCCCTGATGCCCTGATGCACAGCAATATTATTTCAAGACCTTTTTGTGAAGCTTCATGTTCAGCCTAGTACCAGAGCAAGAAATATGAATTCTAGTAGTTAACCCCATATAGCCACATTTGCTGATGGCAGTGCAGTAAAATTAGAAATTAATTAGTTAACTGGTATGTAAAGTAATTAGTACTCTAGAAAAACACTTCTAGTAACTCTTGGTTTCAAGAAAATAAAAATTAAGCTACAAAATATTTTATAACTACATAGCAAAAATTTTTGTATAAAATCTTATGAAATGAGAGAGTCAAAGAGAAAGTCAAGGGAAATTTTAAAGTATTATATATGATTTTATATATGATTTTATTTTAAAATATAAGAAATAAGACAAATGGACTAAGTTTTAAACTTTAAAAAGAGGGAAGGAGTTAATAAAGATATGATAAAATGTTAAGGAAAATAAACAACCAACAAAGTAATCACAAAATAGGACTTCATTATTTGAAAATACTCACAGGCAAACACCAAAATTAGACATTGACAGGTACCAGAGAAAAAGAGAAACCCCCAAATAATAAGATCAGTAACAAAAATGGAACATACACAGGAGAATAAAATATTATAGAAAGGAACACAAGTAAATGTGAATATCAGAAGAAACAGACGCTTTTTAAAGAAGTGTAAATTACTAAAATTGGCCCAGTGGAATGCTTGAATAGACCAAGTCCAGAAAAGAAAGCAAAATGGTAATTACTTATCTGTGTCGACAAAAGGCAATAAAGTCACTGCTGTCAACTCGGCAACCAATACATATAGTCAATTCTCATTATTAGTGGCAATTATGCTCTAAAAAGCCACTATTAACACTGAATTAGTGAACACTGAATTATTGCTCTTAGAGGAAATGTAGAGTTAGTCCTATGAGCCTATGGCCAAATTTCACGAACTGATCAATACATAACTTTGTTTTATGTATGTTTCTGTTAAAAAACATTTTACTTAATAGATATTGTTGATTCATTAACATTAGACTCATGGCCAACAGCACAATAAGTTATGCCTCAACAAGACTTATTTCAAATACAAATTTTCTCCGTAAGGCACGGCATAGCCTTCTTGTGCTTAGGAACTTAGACAACATGCTTGGAGACCACTTTAAGCTGCAGAGACCATGCTTGGAGACCATTTTAAGCTGCAGAATCACCAACAAAAACACAAAAACGCAAAAGACATGGCACTAAGTAGACCATGAAAAAGATACTTGATTACAGTAGAAGAGCTGAGTCAAGAAGGCAGAGCATCACCTTGTTTGACTTTCACTAGGAATGTGCCTGTAGGATGATTCAAATATTTTACCTCTCTGCATTTGTCTACAAATGACCACAAAAGTGCTGCAAGTATTGATTTTGGGGTTACAAATCAATTTTATCTGGTAGGCAAATTCACAGGTACAGAATTCACAAATAATGACGATCAATTGTAATTTCTAATGTATCAAATTGCTCTAAGACATAGAAAAATAGGAGGAATTAAGCCACTCGGCTTAACCCTGGTATCAAATTAAGCTGGAGATCACACAAGAAAATAAAATTACAGGCCTATTTTGTTATAAACAAAGAATCCAAGATATTATATAAAATATTAGCAAATTGAATCCACCAGGAGATTGAAAGAAGATTTTTAAGAATATATTTACCTGAGAAATTTAAGGTTGGTTCAAAACTAGAAAATAGATTTGGAATATTAGTCAACATGATAAAGGAATAAAACAGTATTAACTCAATCACTGCAATAAAAGCATCTGATAATAAGTAAGATTCAGTCATGATGAAATATTTCCTATGTGTATGTGTTCCGTGTCTGACTCTTTGGGACCCCATGGAGGGCGACATGCCAGGCTTCCCTGTATGTGCGCACTTGGTCACTTCAGTCATGTCTGACTCTCTGCAACCCTGTAGACTGTAGCCCACAAGTTTCCTCTGTCCTTGGCAAGAATACAGGAGGGGGTTGCCTTGCCCTCCTCCAGAAGATCTTCCCCACCCAGGGATCAAACTGGGTCTCCTGTAGCTCCTGCATTACAGGCATATTCTTTACCCCTGAGCTGCCGGGGAAGCCCAGCTTCCCAGTATATTTCTTAGCAAACTAGGGCTCAGTGCAGCATTTGGCTAGCAACCTGAGGATGCAGTCAACATAGGAGGATAACAAAGCAGAGAAGTCTTTCACTGAAGCAGAACTGGAACTTGACATGCTGTACCTGTTGCCGCCCTATCTTGGAATTTCTTGGTATGTAAAGCAATATTGTTTATGTTCACTTAATCATATGTTTTGGTTACTTCTTGACTTATATGAGAAGCAAGACCTAAAACAGCCAATTACTTCAAATGATTACCTATGTAAGTAGAAAAAAATGACTCTCACATCATAATTATTGGAACCAATAAGAAGGTTAAATGAAGTGGCCAGAAAGAGGAATGGCATCTAGTAATTAATAGCTTGAGAATCATCATAAACTTGGAGTAGACAAAAAATTTTAAACTCATTACAAAAAGCGATAACCATAAAGAAAAATGTTAAATTATACTACAAGACACCATTAAAGAATCCTCAGTAGGAGAAGCTTTTGACACGACATAAATCTGACAAAAGGCTCAAATCCAGGATGTATTTTTAAAAAGCTCCTAGAAAGCAATAAGAAAAATGTTGTTGTTGTTAAATTGCTAGGTTGTGTCCAACTCTGCGACCTCATGTACTGTAGCACGCCAGGCTTCCCTGTCCATCACCAACTACTGGAGTTTACTCAAACTCATGTCCATTGAGTTGGTGATGCCATCCAGCCATCTCATCCTCTCTTGTCCCTTCTGCTCCCACCTTCAATCTTTTCCAGCATCAGAGTCTTTTCTAATAAGTCGGTTCTTCACATCAGGTGCCCAAAGTATTGAAGTTTCAGCTTCAACATCAGTCCTTCCAATGAATATTCAGGACTGATTTCCTTTGGGAAGGACTGGTTGAATCTCCTTGCAGTCCAAGGGACTCTCAAGAGTCTTCTCCAACACCACAGTTCAAAAACATCATTCTTTGGCACTCAGCATTCTTTATAGTCCAGCTCTCCCATCTGTACATGGCTACTGGAGAAACCATAGCCTTGATTAGATCAACCTTTGTCAGCAAAGTAATATCTCTGCTTTTTAATATGATATCTAGGTTGGCCATAACTTTCCTTCCAAGGAGTAAGAGTATTTTAATTTCATGGCTGCAGTCAACATCTGCAGTGATTTTGGAGCCCCAAAAAGTAAAGTCTGCCACTGTTTCCACTGTTTCCCCATCTATTTGCCATGAAGTGATGGGACTGGATGCCATAATCTTAGTTTTCTGAATGTTGAGTTTTAAGCCAATTTTTTCACTCTCCTCTTTCACTTAAATCAAGAAACTCTTTAGTTCTTTGCTTTCTGCCATAAGGGTGGTGTCATCTGCATATATGAGGTTATTGATATTTCTCCCAGCAATCTTGATTCCAGCTTGTGCTTCATCCAGCCCAGGGTTTCTCATGATGTACTCTGCATATAAGTTAAATAAGCAGGGTGACAATACACAGCCTTGACGTACTCCTTTTCCTATTCTAAACCAGTCTGTTGTTCCATGTCCAGTTCTAACTGTTGCTTCCTGACCTACATACAGATTTCTCAAGAGACAGGTCAGGTGGTCTGGTATTCCCATCTCTTGAAGAATTTTCCACAGTTTGTAGTGACCCACACAGTCAAAGGCTTTGGCATAGTTAATAAAGCAGAAGTAGATGTTTTTCTGGAACTCTCTTGCTTTTTCAGTGATTCACTGGATGTTGGCAATTTGATCTCTGGTTCCTCTGCCTTTTCTAAAACCAGCTTGACTATTAGGAAGGTCATGATTCACATATTGTTGAAACCTGGCTTGGAGAGTTTTGAGCATTACTTTACTAGCATGTGAGATGAGTGCAATTGTCGATAGTTTGTGCATTCTTTGGCATTGCCTTTCTTTGGGATTGGAATGAAAACTTATCTTTTCCATTCCTGTGGCCACTGCTGAGTTTTCCGTATTTGCTGGCATATTGAGTGCAGCACTTTCCAAGCATCATCTTTTAGGATTTCAAATAGCTCAACTGGAATTCCATCACCTCCACTAGCTTTATTTGTAGTGATGCTTTCTAAGGCCCACTTGACTTCACATTCTAGGATGTCTGGCTCTAGGTGAGTGATCACACCATCGCAATTATCTGGATCATAAAGATCTTTTTTGTACAGTTCTTCTGTGTATTCTTGCCACCTCTTCTTTATATCTCTGCTTCTGTCAGGCCCATACCATCTCTGTCCTTTATCAAGCCCATCTTTGCATGAAATGTTCCCTTGGTATCTCTAATTTTCTTGAAGAGATCTCTATTCAAGAGATCTCTATTCTTCCTGTTCTGTTGTTTTCCTCGATTTCTTTGCATTGATAACTCAGGGAGGCTTTCTTATCCCTCCTTGCTTTTCTTTGGAACTCTGCATTCAGATGGGCATATCTTTCCTTTTCTCCTTTGCTTGTCACTTCTCTTCTTTTCACAGCTATTTGTAAGGCCTCCTCAGACAGCCATTTTGCTTTTTTGCATTTCTTTTTCTTGCGGGTGGTCTTGATCCCTGTCTCTTGTACAATATCATCAGAGAAGATCAAAATTGAAGCCACAGTGTGATAGTACTACACACACAACTACAATAAGTGACTAGAAAAGGGTGCAGAATACCAAGTGTCAGCTGGGTGCAGAACAACTGATGGGTTTTGTACTAAATTAAACTGGAACTCTCACACACTGCTGATCGAAGTATAAATTGGTTCAACTACTGTAGACATCTGTTTGGCAGTACCTTTTAAATCTGTGACTAAGATATTCCATTCCTAGGTGTGAAACCAACAAAAAATGCATAAATAAGCTCAAAAGACATGTTGAAGAATGTTCATAGAGGTACTATCTGTAATAGACTCAAACTACCCAATGCCCATAAAAATAGGGTGGACAACCAAATTGTGGTATATTAATAAAAAATATTCTATTCAGCAGTAAGAATATACAGATACCAATTATACAGGATAAGGATGAATCTTGCAAACATAACCTGGGATAAAAGAAACCAGACACAAAAGAGTTCATAATGTATGATTCTATCTATATGAATTCAAAAACAGGCAAAGTTGTTCTATGGTTTTAGTGTTGGGATAGCAGTTATTTGGGTGGAGGCAGTGGTGGGAAAGAACAGAAGAAGCATGTTTCTCGCCCTTAGTGCTGTATTGAGTTTGTGAACCTGTATTGAGCCATATGTTTTTCTGCAAATAAAATGTTCTTCAATAAAATTATTCTCCAAAAGACTACTTCAAAAAAAATCCAAACAGAACAAAAATAATATTTTCCCATGCATAATTAATAGCCAGTCAGTAAATGTGTTAGAAGAAAATATCCCATTCAAAACAAGCATAAATATGGCAGATTCATGTCAATGTATGGCCAAACCAATATGATAATGTAAAAAATATAAATAAATAAATAAACAAAACAAGCATAAATAGAACAATGTACTTAGTAACAACTTACAACCTTACAAGAAATTTTATAGACAACTTTGGAAAAATTAAGAATTTTTTAGTAAATAAAGATATATACCATGTTCATAGATTAGAAAATGCCCTGTAATTCAGTTGCTCAGCCATGCCTGCGAAAACTTAGTTGCAGGGTGAAAAATTTGTCTGTTGTTTCTGGTGTTCCTCTCAACATACTTTTGAGATTAATGGATAGTTTTTTGAGATCAGTCAGAGATTAGTGCTAGCTCTGAGACTTAGAGCAGTTCAGTTGTTGAGGAAACTCACGTTCAGTGGAGAGTTGGAAGAAGAGAAAGATAAACATCGATATTATCTGGCATTCTACTTGATATAAAATAAAGGGATAAAAACTCTGACTAGTGTCTGTGTTCTGGGATTATGCAGTTTCCATCTTATTGCATCTATAAAAAGGAATCAGTGTGTGTAGTCCAGAAAGGAGAAGTAATAGCTCTGATTCTGGCATCTGCCAAAAATAATACAAGGTCCATACTGTGCTCTGTATCAAGGCACACTGTGAAACAGTATGGAATAGACAAACCTACCACTGGGATAAAATAGAGAGTTAAGAAGCAGATTCACTTAATGGTACCCAAACCTGTGCTAGAAGATCTGTTTACTTATTAATTTATAATCAACACTCATGACTAAGGTACATTATTATATGTCATGCACACTGTTTCTATACTCACTGAATGAGTGGGTATATATCTCTGAATGCTAGGTTGAGAACAACAGGTGGAAAAATATACCCAATACTACACTCTATCATATGTGCTCAGTTGATATTAACTAAAATGTTTATTCTTGTCCTCAATACAATTTTTCTGTATTCCATTTTTTATTGGATTATGTTACTTAAAAATGGAGAACACCCCACACAGCCGAAAGAAGAACAAATAACCCCCTGAGAAGGAATGCAGGCAGTGGGATGAAACGTGTGCACATAAACCCCGTGATGCAGAGGGTGGGCATGGGGAGCTGAAATGAGTGCACACTAGCTCCCCGACACAGAGGGTGAGCTGAGCGGGCTGAGGGAAGCCCACAGGTCGCTGCAATGCAGAAAGGTCTACACCTGCACCTACCTAGCAAGTTTTGGCCCGCAGCACAGGGTGGGACAGGGGAACAGCAGCACCAGCAATGACCTCAGGGACAAGTAGGGGCCTGGCGGCACTGCAGTTATGCTGAGAGGGCCGCATTGAAGCAGCTGCGGACATAGAGGCGCCTATTGCAAAAGCTGGAACCATTGCCCAAGGGCATGCCGAACCCATAGACATTCCAGACCTGCCACTGGACAACGCACTGCCTTTCAGAGGAGGAGATCCAGTTCCATCAACCAGAACACAGGCACATGCTCCGCCAACCAGGAAAGCATCACAAGGACACTAACCCAAACCCTATCCACAGGGGCAGACTCCATAACCAAGAACTATGACTTTGAAATACCTTTTTAAAATTTCAGCAATACAGTATACTAACACATATATATGGAATTTAGAAAGATGGTAACGATAACCCTGTATTCGAGACAACAAAGGAGACACAGATGTATAGAATAGTCTTTTGGACTTTATGGGAGAGGGTGAGGGTGGGAGGATATGGGAGAACGGCGTTGAAACATGTAAATTATCATATGTGAAATGAATCACCGGCCCAGGTCTGATGCATGATACAGGGTGCTCAGGGCTGGTGCACTGGGATGACCCAGAGGGATGGAATCGGGAGGAAGGTGGGAGGGGGGTTCTAGAAGGGGAACACATGTATACCTATGGTGGATTCATGTCAATGTATGGCAGAACCAACACGATAATGTAAAGAAAATAAATAAATAAATTTAAAATAAATAAATAAATAAAATTTTTTCCTTTTGCATTTTTTCTTTTTTTTTTCTCTTACAAATCACACTGTTTATTCCCCCCCAACACATCTCCACCTTCACACTAGCATTTAGCAGTGCTGTGGAGTTCTCCTCTTTGTTTTCCATGTTATATATATTTATTTTAAAAAGGTCATTTTAAGATTCTTTCTTCTTAGAAATCACACTGCTTATTCCCCAGCATATTTCCACCATCACATTAGCTTTTCCCAGTGCTGTGGAGTTTTCCTTGATAAAAAAAAAAAAAAAATTCATTTTAAGATTTTTTTTCTTTTTTTCGTATAAATCACACTGTTTATTCCCCCTACATATTTTTACTTCCATATTGGCCTTTTCTGGTGCTGTGGAGTTTTCTTCTTTGTGTTTCTTGTAAAAATATCATTTTAGGTTTTTTTTCTCTTTCTCACTTTGTTTTTCTTTTTCTTAATGAGTTTTTTTTTGTTTTGTTTTAGATATATTCAACTGTTTTTCCTACTGTTCTTTACCAGCTGTAGCTATTCCTCAATATATATAAATCTTTTCCACACATGTCTATTCATCTTTGCTTTTCTATTTTTTCTTTTCTCTCTCTTTTTATTTTTTCATCATCTTCTCCCTTTCTCTTTTTCTTCTCTTCTCCTCTTTCTTTTCTCTCTCTTTTTTTGTTCTTCCCTTTTCCCTTCACTCTTTCTTCTTTCACCAAGTAAGTTAAATTGTTGAGCTCTCTATGCTGTATTTCCCAGTTGGCCTTCTGCTCATGCTCAGATTTCCAGATTGAGCATTAGGTAACTCTCCTTTCAGTTGGTTGATAACACCTCTGGTTTCCTTTGCTCACCAAGTCAATTTCCTGTACTCTTTCCTTTAGAACACTTTGGTTATGACTGTACGTGTGGAAGTGTGTGTGTGTATATGTCCCAGTATTTCTGTAATTATCTACTTGATCTCCTCCCACTGGAACACAGGCACAAGTCACCCCCAATAAGAAATCAGCACACACCATCCAACCAACACTTCCCTCCAAAGGCAAAAATCAAAAGGAAGGAGTAATACAACCTTAAATCCTGGGAAAAGGAGAGCTCAAGTGGACCAGGTTAAAAGAAAAAAGATGATGAAAAGACAGAGAAATACAACACAAATGAAAGGCAAGGTAGAAACTCACAAGACCAAATAAATGAAGAGGAAATATGTAATCTCCCTGAAAAAGAACTTAGAATAATGACAGTAAAGATGCTCTGAAGACTTAAAAATAGAATGGAGAAAATGCAAGAAGCATTTAACAGTTAATACAATCACCAAGAAGAAATAAAGAAATACAATCACATAGAAGAAATAAAGAATAAGCAAACAGAGATGAATAACACAATTACTGCAATTAAAACCACACTGTTGCTGCTGCTGCTGCTGCTAAGTTACTTCAGTCGTGTCCGACTCTGTGCAACCCCATGGACTGCAGCCTACCAGGCTCCTCTGTTCATGGGATTTTCCAGGAAAGAGTACTGGAGTGGCTTACCATTGCCTTCTCCAAAAACACATTAAGAAGAATCAGTAGCAGAGTAACTGAGGTAGAAGAACGGATAAGTGAGCTGGAGGATAGAATGGTGGAAATAACTGCTGAAGAGCATAATAAAGGGAAAGGAATGAAAAAAATTGAGGAAAGCCTCAGAGACCTTTGGGACAATATTAAATGCACCAATATTCGAATTATAGGGGTCCCAAAGGAAGAAGTAAAAAAGAAAGGCACTGAGAAAATTTTTGAAGAAATTATAGTTGAAAACTTGCCCAACATGGAAAAGGAAACAGTCAATCAAGTCCAAGAAGCACAGAGAGTCCTCTACAGGTTAAATCCAAGGAGAAACACATCAAGACACATATTAAACAAGCTAACAGAGATTAAGCACAAAGAAAGAATATTAAAAGCAGCAAGGGAAAAGCAATAAGTAACGTACAAGGGAAAACCCATATGATTAACGGTGGATCTTTCAGCAGAAACTCTACAGACCAGAAGGGAATGGCAGAATATATTTAAAGTACTGAAACAGAAAAACATGCAACCACAATTACTATACCTGGCAAAGATCTCATTCAGAATTAATGCAGAAATCAAAAGCTTTACAGACAAGCAGAAATTAAAGAGAATTCAGCACCACCTAACCAGCCTTGCAACAAATACTAAAGGGACTTACATAGCCAGCAAACACAAGAGAAAGGAAAGACCTACAAAAACAAAACCAAACAATCAAGAGAACACGAAGAGGAACATATGCATCAATAATTACCTTAGATGGAAATGGATTAAAGGCACAAACCAAAAGATACAGACTGACTGAATGGATACAAAAACAAGACCCACACATATGCTGCCTACAGGAGGCCCACTTCAGACCTAGAGACACATACAGACTGAAAGTAAAAGGATGGAAAAAGATATTCCATGAGAATGGAAACCAAAAGGAAGCTGAAGGGGCGATCCTTATTTCAGACAAAATAGACTTTAAAATAAAGAATACCATAAGAGATGAAGAAGGAAACTACATAATGATCAATGGATGAATCCAAGAAGAAGACGTAACTTGTAAATGTCTATGCACCCAACATAGGAACACTTCAATATATAAGGCAAACACTAACAGGCATAAGAGGAGAAGTTGACAGCAACACAATAATAGTGGGGGACTTTAACACCCCACTGTCATCAATGGACAGATCATCAAAACAGAGACTCAATAAGGAAACACAAACCATAAATGAAACATTAGACTAAATGGACCTAATTGATATCTTCAGGACTTTCCATCCAAATGCAGAAGAATACACTTTCTTCTCAAGTGCACATGGAACATTCTCCAGGATAGACCACATCTTGGGTCACAAGTCAAGCCTCAGTAAATTTAAGAAAATTGAAATTGTATCAACACTGTGAGACTAGATATCAACTACAGGGAAAAAACAGCAAAAAACACAAACTCATGGAGATTAAGTAATACATTACTAAATAACAAAGAGGTTACTGAAGAAATAAGAAAAAAAATCAAAAGATTCCTAGAAGCAAATGACAATGAAAACACGACTACCCAAAACCTATGAGACTCAGCAAAAGCAGTTCTAATAGGGAGGTTTATAGCCATACAATCATAGCTCAAGAAGCAAGAAAAGCATCGAATAGATAGCCTAACTCTACATCTAAAGTAGAATTAGTAGTTATGTCTACATCTAAAGCTGGAAAAAGAAGAACAAAAAACCCCCAGAGTCAGCAGAAGGAAGGAGATCATAAAAATAAGAGCAGAAATAAATGGAAAAGAAATGAAGAAAACAATAGCAAAGATTAATAAAACTAAAGCTGTTTCTTTGAAAAGATTAACGAAATTGACAAACCACTAGTCAGACTCATCAAGAAAAAAAGGGAGAAAAGTGAAATCAATAAAATTAGACATGAAAAAGGAGAGGTTACAACAGACAACACAGAAATACAAAGGATCATAAGAGAATATTATGGGCAACTATATGATAATAAAATGGACAACCTAAAGGAAATGGACAGATACTTAGAAAAGATCAGCCTCCCAAACTTAACCAGGAAGAAACAGAAATCATGAACAACCCAATTACAAACACTGAAATTGAAACAGTGATCAAAAATCTCCCCAAAACAAAATCCCAGGGCCAGATGGCTTCGCAGAGGAATTTTATCAAACATTCTGAGAAGAGCTAATGCCTATTTTTCTGAAACTCTTCCAGAAAATTTCAGAGGAAGGAACACTTCCAAACTCATTCTATGAGGCCACAATCACCCTGATACCAAAACCAGGAAAAGACAACATGAAAAAAGAAAATTACAGGCCAATATCATTGATGAACATAGATGCAAAAATCCTCAACAAAATTCTAGCAAACAGAAGCCAACAACACATTAAGAAGCTCATACACCATGACCAAGTTAGGTTTATTCCAGGGATGCAAGGATTCTTCAATATATGCAAATCAATCAATGTGGTACACCATATCAACAAACTGAAAGATAAAAACCAGATGATCATCTCAATAGATGCAGAAAAGCCTTTGACAAAATCAACATCCATTTACAATAAAAACTCTTTAAAAAATGGGCATAGAAGGAACCTACCTCAACATAGTAAAGGTCATATATGAAAAGCCTACAGCAAACATTATTCTCAAGGGTGAAAAACTAAAAGCCTTCCCTCTAAGTTCAGGAATAAGACAAGGGTGTCCACTCTCACTACTATTTTATTCAACATAGTTTTGGAAGCCCTAGCTACAGCAATCAGAGAAGAAAAAGAAATAAAAGGAATCCAGATTGGAAAAGAAGTAAAGCTCTCACTGTTTGCAGATGAAATGATACTGTGCATAGAAAACCCTAAAGATAGTATCAGAAAATTACTAGAGCTAATTAGCAAATTCAGTAAAGTCGTGGGATACAAGGTCAATACACAGAAATCACTTGCACTCCTATATACTAATAATGAAAAATCAGAAAGAGAAATCAAAGATTCAATCCCATTCACCATTGAAGCTGAAGCAAAAAGAATAAAATATCTAGGTATAAACCTACCTAAGGAAACAAAAGACCTGTATACAGAAAACTATTATAAGACACTGATGAAAGAAATCAAAGACAACATAAATAGATGGAGAGATATTCCATGTTCCTGGGTGGGAAGAATCAATATTGTGAAAATGACTATACTACCAAGTGCAATCTACAGATTTAATGCTATCCCTATCAAATGCCAATGGCTTTTTTCACAGAACTTTAGAACAAAAAAATTCACAATTCATATGAAGACACAAAAGATCCCAAATATCCAAAGCAGTCTTGAGAAAGACTATACTACAAAGCTACAGTCATAAAGACAGAATGGCACTGGCATAAAAACAGAAATACAGACCAATGAAACAAGAGAGAGAACCCAGAGAATCCAGAGATAAACCCACGCACCTATGGATAACCTTATTTTTGACAAAGGAGGCAAGAATATACAATGGGGCAAAGATAGCCTCTTCAATAAGTGGTGTTGGGAAAACTGGATAGCTACGTGCAGAAGAATGTAATTAGATCACTACCTAATGCCATAGACAAAGATAAACTCAAAATGGATTTAAGGCCTATTAATGTAAATGTAAAACTATTAAACTCTTAGAGGAGAACATGGGCAGAACACTCGATAACATAAATCTAAGCAAGATATTCTATGACCCACCTCCTAGAGTAATGGAAATAAAAACAAAATAAACAAGTGGGACCTAATTAAACTTAAAAGCTTTTGCACAGCAAAGGAAACTACCAACAAGGTGAAAAGACAACCCTCAGAATGGGAGAAAATAATAGCAAGGGAAACAACTGATACAGAATTAATTTTCAAAATATACAAGGAGCTTATACAGCTTAATATCAAAAAAGCAAACAACCCAATCAAAAAGTGGGAAAGGGACCCAAAGAGACATTTCTCCAAAGAAGACATACAGATGGCTAACAAGCACATGAAAAGATGGTCGACATCACTCATTAGAGAAATGCAAATCAAAACTACAATGAGCTACCACTTCACACCAGTCAGAATGGCCATCATCAAAAAGTCATCAAACAATAAATGCTGGAGAGTGTGTGGAGAAAAGGGAACACTCTTGCATTGCTTGTGGGAATGTAAACTGGTCCAGCCACCATGGAAGGTGGTATGGAGACTCCTTAAAAAGCTAGAAATGAAACCACTATATGATCCAGCAATCCCACTTATAGGCATATACCCTAAGGAAATCAAAACTGAAAAAGACACAAGTACCCCCAATGTTCACTGCAGCTGTATTTATAATAGCTAGAACATGGAAGAAACCTAGATGTCCATCAACAGATGAATGGATAAAGAAGCTGTGGTACATACATACAATGGAATACTACCCAGCCATAAAAAGGAATGAATTTACAAAATTCATTGAGTCTAATACAAATAGGGCAATGGAATATGTTTGAGGAAAGGTTTCTGCCTGTGAAAGTATATGTAATCTAATGACAGTGATGAAAAACAAGCAAAAAATTTCAGTTGGGAAGCTCCTTTTCCATCAGTTTAAGTCATAGATATCCTCTGAACAGAGAAAGCCAGATCATTTTGATCTTGATTTTCAGGGACCCATATCTAGGAGGAAATCTGTAATCTCTCTCTCAAGTAGCTCTGAGACATTATAAATTGTCATTTCCCCCCTCCTTCATTTATGCAGTTTCATTTTACTGTTGGTCATAAAATACAGTTAGCACACATTAAGAAGTTCCTGTTTGTGGCCAGAGAGGATGGCATACTTAACATACAATAATGGGGAAGGTCCATCACTTAGCTAAAACTAGAAAAGGTAGCATCGTGGGTAAGGGCAAAAGACGAGGTCCTTTTCTCTGAGAACAAGGCTAGTGAGAAACAGGATGCAAGGCTAAGTCATGTCAGGGGTCATGTGGAACTGGATTTCTTTTGAGAAATTTTGAATGTTTTGCTAACATAAATTAATCTTTATTTATCCTTGTGCCTTTTAAAATTTGGAATCTTAACAAATTTTCCCACTGAGTCACATTTTACATTACAGAAAAATAGTAGAAAAAAGCACTGTCAGTTTCCCTGTTTGTTCTTTGACGGGGCAGAATAGTTCTCAAGCTTAATTCTTTCATAAAGACAATCCGTATTTGTCAGAAACAGACAAAAGGAGCCTCTTCTTGCTTTTCCATTGCCAGCTAAGTCCATATTTTATGATTTGATTTACATTTTATGACTTGAGTTTTTCCTTAACAAATTTACACATGACTTGGAGATGATAAAAGTTTTCTCATATTAGAATAAAGATAAGGCTCAAGAGGAAGAAAAGGTATTTGAATATTTTATTCCCATAACATTTTTATTGTTGAATCTAGTCTAATGCCAAGTGGGATTTTCAACAATGTGAAACAAGGCAAGCACTGCTGAGAGTCCTAAAGAGCCCCAGATTGTCAAAAAGGGGAAATTCCTTTCTTTCCCCCAGAGGATCAATCATCTTGAAATGCCTGCTTCAAATACTGGTAGCTGTGAAATAATGATTCACCTGAAATAGTGCTTCTTAATGAGAGGATATGTTTACTTTCTCCCTGAAGCCAGAGTTACCCAACTGTAAATCATATCAAAGCAAGATCATGGCAGTAGCTAAATATTCGGATTATAAAACTCTTCAAAAGTCTGCATCATGTAATAATTTTATGCCTGTGAATACTTTGCTGGTTTTAAATCATCTCTATTTCCTTTTCTTCATTTGCTTCTTTCAGTGAATTTATGTTTTAAAGGATAGTAACTAAAGAAATAATTCTGTCCAAAAACCACATGTGCAATTATTTCCTCATATTAGCATTTACTTTTCATTTAATTTTACTTTTTGTTAAATTTTAATTAAAATTCATTTAATACATATTCATTAGGGAAAATTAGAAAATACAGATAAACAGAAAGAGAAACATAATATCAAAAGTGATAAACTAAAGATCACCATAGTGGACATTTTCCATGATCTGTTCCGATACTTTCTGCTGTTTGAGTATGTGTGTGTGAAGTACTTTAATGGCATCCTTCTATACCTGTCTACATTTCTTCAGCTGACCTTTTTCTTTTTTTAAAATTGCTGTAATATGATCATCTTCCCATGTGAATATGTATGTTTTTACATTAGTTTTAGTGATTCCATTTCATCCTTCAGAGTCCTTGGATTCATTTTCATTCAATTAGTATTTTATTTCTCATATAATTTCTTCTTTGACCCATTGGTTATTCAAGAATGTGTTGTTTAAGTTCCACATATTTGTGAGTTACAGTTTTTCTTCTGTTGTTGATTTGTAGTTTCATTCCATGTGGTCTGAAGAATACACTTTGTATAATTTCAATCCTTTGAAATTTGCTGAGACCCGTTTTGTGGCTAATATATGGTCTACCCTGGAAACTGTTTCAAGTGCATTTGACAGTAGTATGCGTTCTATTGTTGCTGGGTGGAATGTCCCCTGTATGTGTCTCAGGTCTAGTTAGTTTGCAGAATCACTCCGGTCCTCTATCTTCTTACTGATCTTCTGTCTAGTAGTTTAATCCATTACTCCAAGTAGGGTTACAACGGTCTCCAACTATTTATGGAGCTCCTTATTTCTCACTTCAAGTCTTTCAAGTTTTGCTTCATCTTGGGGCTCTGCTTTTAGGTGTGCACATGTTTATAATTTTTATATCTTCTTGATGCGTTGACCCTTTTGCCAATATACAATGTCCTTCTTTGTTTCTGATAATAATTTTGACCTAAAATCTATTTTATCCAATACTTATATAGCAACTCCAGCTCTCATTTGGTTACTATTTGCATGGAATACATTTTTTCCATCCTTTTACTTTCAACCTATTTGTGCCTGTGAATCTGAAGTGAGTGAGTCCCTTATAGACACCATAGTATAGTTGTGTTGTTGAATCATTTAAAAAAATTCTTTCTGCTGGTGTCTTTTAATTGGAGAACTGAATCTATTTTCATAAAAAGGAATAGATTCTTTGGGAATAAAGTCCTCTTTGTTTTCACCAGCACCTGGAATCCAAACCAGAGATGTAGGCTGTTGCCCTTAAGACTGTCATTCTCCTAGAGGGGGTGAGTGGGATGACAGTAAGTTAAAACACCACAAAGGTCTCCTATTGGGTTTCAGAGGGCTTATTGATTAAGCATTTATCTGACTGCTGTAAATCTTAGATTATCTTCCATATCACATTTGTGGATATTTATTACGCCTTAAATTTGGGGCTATTACAAATAACACTATTATAGCCAGAATTTATAGATATTTCCTCAGGATAATTCCTACAGAAGGAATGATACATGTTAGAAATAAAAGGTTATGGATTTAGAATTTTACTAGATAGATGACAATTAACATTAGTAGAGAGGAAAAAACATCTCAGATCCCTCATACTAGTATGGTGGTGGTGGTTTAGTTGCTAGGTTGTGTCAGACTCTTGCAACCCCATGGACAGTAGATTCTCTGTTCATGGATTCTCCAGGCACGAATACTGGAGTGGGTTGCCATTTCCTTCTCCAGGGAATCTTCCCCACCCAGGGACTGAACCCACGTCTCCTGCATTGGCAGGCAGATTCTTTACTGCTGAGCCACCAGGGAAGACCAGGATGGGGTGTAATACTGCTTTAATTCCAAAATGCTGGGGACAAAGGTATTTCAAGACCGATTTTTAAATTCCACAGAGGAGTTAGAGTCTAGTTTTTTCAAAAAATGGGGTTAAAGAAGTAATCTTTTCCATTAATTTCTATTTTTCTTTATGAGCACTCTGTATGAAAATGAACCTTATGTCTTCCAAGAGAAGAAAGGCTTCATTTACCAAAAAGTCAACACTATTTATTCTTTTTTTATTCCTCCATTTATTATCTGTGAATTGCCCTATATACATCGGGTGCTGGGCAGCAAGGTGATGGAAAAAGTGTGTGCTATTTTCAAAGAATGAATGTCATATCAGAATTTTAGGGGCAGTATGCTGTTTCTTTCAGCGTCCATGGAAATATCCAGAGCTAAGTCTAACCTCATAAACTGTTACCCACCAATTCAATAAAAATAAACACACACAACTCTTGAATTCATTCAGATTGTGCCCTGCATAACCATTATAACTTGCTTTAATTTTTGCATTTTATCCAGTTACTTGGAAAAAGTTTTACTTCAGCTTCAGTCTGAACTGTGGAAGTAGACTGGCTTAGATGTGCTGATTGAGAGTGAAATCATCTTATGTGTAAAAATGTCTCTTCTATTGGATCAGGTGTTCCAGCAAATAATTACTCAATGAAATATGTACTTACGACAATTTTTATGGGTAACAATTAAGAAGAGTTTACCATGTCTTCCTTTTATTCTCCAATTTCTGGCAGGGGTACCAAGATTTTCAAGGAGGGTTTGTAGAATAACAAAAAGGAAGTACTTCATGTCCTCCTGGGAAAGGGTATTCTTTCTGATCCAGGAAATTTCAAACTTGGGCTCTTTGCGTTTTTACCAAAACATTACAGAGATTTTTGGAATCAAGTTGCTAAAACCTTGGGTGGTTCATTCATCTTCAATGCTAACATTAAGATGTACTGACTGGATTAGCCAGAAGCAGTGGAAAGATGTTGCCCACAATTCTGTTCAGTATTTTTGCAATGAACAAAATGTCAGTTTAGAAAAACTGTCAGTTATGAAGTTGCAGCACGCTTTTCTTCCACAAATAAAGCCCAGTGTGACATTTTATACAAGTTGCATTTCAAAAATAAGGAGATGGCATATTTTATCTGTAACTAGGTCCTGGAATTAATTTGCCCTCTTTTTTTTACTTGCATTAATATATTCGTCCTCTAATGGCATATGTTGCATCCCATATGGAACACTCACGCACAAAGAAATGTTTGTTTCTTGCAAGAGCAGTGTGAACAGAGTATTAATAAAATTTTCATGCCAGATAAAGTACTTTGTTGTAGTAGAGAGCATAATAATGAAGAGGCTTATAGAGAACCTGGTTTGCTGGTGTTTGGATTTCTTGCATGGGGCAGTAGTAAGGTTGGCTCAACCATTTCAAACAGCTGAGTGGAGTGTGAATATTTCTTATTATCCACAACCCCCCATAAATGGAATAGATTGTAGGAATTTCAGAAATCTTTTTATAATTTTTATCATGTAGACTTGGTCCAATAGGCATGCAGTTGTTTATACCTTGATTTTTTTACATTTTAAAAATAATCTGTTTATTATAAATATAATTTAATAAAGGACAGCTAGTTTCTTACATATGTTCTTCCATTCTATCTGTTACAGTGTGTCATTTAATTTATTACATATGAATGAAATCTAGCCTTATGCATATATGAAACATAAAAGGAGTAGTATTTTCATAATTCCCTCAGATAGTGGTACATATTCATTTTTGATCCTACATTAAAGTTTGGTAAGTATTAGTACCTTAAAGATTAGTTGTAGTTATTAAATGGATATTTAGAGAATTCTTGATGGCCCACCTGTACCACAGTTTGAGGACCAATAAGCTACACAAGAACACAGCAAATATGTAGACTGATTGACCCTATCAACCACCATTTTGTAATTAAAAATTCTGGAATACCATATTGAACAACTGTATAATTCACAATCTTTTCAAAGGAGCATGATATATTTATGATGAATTAACCATATTCTGGGCCAAAAAGCAATGAATATAAAATACTTAAGTGTGGGGAAGATATGCTCCACAATGAAGTTGGGATACAGGATAAATGTATTGAATAATTCATAGTAATACTAAAGAGAAGTTATACTGAGAAATGGGGATTTAGCTTATGATTCAGTTCTTATTGAGAAGTACAGGAAAATAAATATGAAGATAGCAACAATATTTTAATAGAAGGGAGTTGGGTTAGAAAGGCTAACCCACACGTATTTTAGGAATAAGAAAGAAAACAGCTTTGTAAGAAAAGAATGTGTAAGAAAACAGCTCTGGTGTAGAGGGAAGATTGGTGGATGAAAAACCAGGGATAGATTCTAATTATAGATTCTAATACCAATTCAGTTGAGTGACTTAGAGAAATTGACAATGGTGAGGATAACAATACTTAACCAAATTATCTCATATGGCAGTTGTGAGATGAGTCGTTAATATACTAAGTAATAATAAAGTTCTTTGAAAATTAGAAATTAGCCATCAGTTGTTATTTCAGAGCAAGTTTAAAGGTAAGAGATAGACAGATGAACAGATCTTGCTTAATATTAAAAAAAAAAAAGGACAAACATATACACCCAATAATACACACAATTTGGCATTCCACTGAAATGTAAGTGGTAATATATATTAAATCTAGATCTGTTTCCTGTGGTACTTGGGTTTCCATGTTAAGTTTCAGCTTTAATGTATTTATGCAGCTTATGACATCACAGCTTCAGTGTAGGTCCCTGGCAAGGATGATTGAGAATAAAATTTGGTGGAAGGCATAAAATGTAAACTAAAGGAAAATCTGCATTTTTTTCCTTCTCCTATAAACTCAGCTTCAGGGACACGTGGGAATACCTTAGTAGGGTCTTCACTGTCAAGCTGCTTTCTGAGAACTGACTAGCTGTGTGCTGGACAGAATCAGGCCCCTGGCCAACACAGGCCTAAATGGAGGGATACACAACACAAACAGAATGAGTTAAATAAAATTATTTTTTTAATGCAATACTATTACTTTCTATGAAGATACTTCAGTTCAAATCCTTTGTGGATCAAAACAGAATAATCATCAGTCAGCCAACAATGAATTAATCAAAATGTTGTCAGTTTGAGACCCTGGTGGGTCTACTCTTTTTTGGAAATGATTAATTTATGATCAGACTATTTATGTTTGTGTTCAATGAGAGTTTGTTGTCTATTAAATATAAAGTCATGAAATCTTAGTTTCACTATAAATTTTCTTAAACTCCTATTTACCTTCTGCTGACTTATCCTAAATCCTAAATAGTGGAATTCAAAGCTCTCTTCATAATCTGCTGAACCTCAGAATACTGGAAACTTAATGTGTCATCATGTTTAGTCCTCCAAAATTTGATTCCATGACTTTCTTCCTGCTTTCAATTTAGACAGAGAATTATTTGAGAACCAAGAGAAAGGTTGTTTTGATAGTACTTTAGTCCAACAGGAGGCTCTGTAAATATCCAAAGAAACCTTATTCCTCAAATATTGCCAATTTTTTTTTTGTAGATCCAAGATATTGAGATAGTCATAATCAGCTCAATTTCCCCATCCTTTGGCATTCAGAGCTCCCACTGTCTCAAATAAAATGTAATAAAAATGAAAAAATTAAATATAATCTTAAAAGGCAAGAGAAATAATGAATCATCAGTTGGGGTTGGAAAAGCTTAGTTGTTTATCCTGCTGAAACCTCTGTAATTTTTTATTTTTCCTGAATGGTTAGGTGGGAACAATAGTATTCAAAGACCACTATGAGTCAAGATTCTGGGTTCTATTTTTATTTCCATATTCTTCAATCTAGTTGAATTTCCCCAACAATCAAATACTAAGATTCTGAGTATATTGTTGAACAAATGTTTATATAGGCTCAAGATTCTTGGATTAAAGGTTCTATAAAGGAAAAGAATATTATTGCTGTTACTCATGAGAAATAGTTTTAGTGCTGATGTTGGCATTGTCTGGCTGCCTTCATGTTGGCTAGCAAAGAAAAGTCAACACAAATTCATCAAGCACATTCTCTGCACTAAGTATTAACAGTAAGAGTTATTAAGTAAGAGTTATCAGGCTGGGAATTTAAAATACTTCCTTTAGAAATAGATAATTGAGTACAAACAGTCTTCCTCATGAAAATAATACAAATAATTTACCTACCTAAATTCCTGGTAGGGGGCTGGGCACTCAGTAGACTTGATTGATTTCCCTCCACTTTCATCTGGTTAATTTTCTCCTTTAGCCAACCCACCTGAAGCAAGCAGAGTAGATTCTTCAAGAACTTTTATAAAAATCATTAGTTATTTGCTCTGAGATCCATATTTCCTTCCAGGCAAATTTATAGGGACTGGCCATGTATCAACAAACGACATGTTTTGAAACAATTTCAGAGAGATGAGCCTGTACGCGTGGATTATCAATGATGAAGTCAGGGCCTCTGTCACCCAAATTTTCAGTTCAGGCAGTTTCAACTACAGCTTCACAGGAAAACCCTGTTGAAGGAGGTTTAAATAACTTAGTCCCCAGGAACACCGTTTCTCAGAGCTTTTTCTCCACCCTGATATCTCCCCTAGCTCTGCAGAGCTTCCAGGTTGTGTTCACCCCCAGGGTGCAGGTCGAGATGGTGGCAGCAGCTCTGAGCATGACATCTGGGCGTAACCCTGTCTGCAGGACGTAAAGGGCGCACGTCTTTCTCATGATTTTTTTTAGGAGCAAAGAAGTCTTTCCTGGAAGTCATATTCCTTTTGTAAACCACACACTGGCAAGGTGAATGGAATTATCGTGATTGGGAATCTAATTGAATAGGGAATTTATATTGAGAGACTGCCACCATGAATTCTTTATCTGAGGAATATTAAGTTCAAATTCCTCTGACAGAAATCCCCTCAAGTATGCCATAATTTATCAATCTAGAATATATTCTACTTTGAGTATATTAAAATTGTTAATTTTTAAATAATCAAGATATTAAAAGCATCTAATGCAAGAGTTTTTCTTCATAAAAACCTGCCTTTTATGGATTCTACAAGGATGAATCTGAAGGACAGAACCAAGAGTATGCAAGGAGTGCATAACACCAAATGTCTTCACTATAGGCTCTGGGATTTCTCTGTTAGCCCTGCTTCTCAAGGGCTTCCCAGGTGGTGCTAGTGGTTAAGAACCCAGCTGCCAAAGCACGAGACAAAGAGACACTGGCTTGATCCCTGGGTCAGGATGATCCCCTGGAGGAGGGCATGGCAACCCACTCCAGTATTTTGCCTGGAGAATTCCATGAACCTGGTGGGCTGCAGTCCATGGCGTCGCAAAGAATTTGACATGATTGAAGCGACTGAGCATGGATATATGCATGCTGCTTGTCAAATGCCAAGGCAAAAAAGAGGATAGGAAGGGTGGGGAAATTGATCATCCCCATTTTAACTAAGGCCTTTAATCCTTTTAAGTTCAAAACATTTTTATTAGTCAAATTAATTATGCTAGAATAATAAAAAGCCTTAGACAGGGACCCAAGGTTTGCCCAGTTTTGCTGTTTGCAGTTGTAGTCTCTCATAACCACTAAACTTTTCTTTGTTTGCTTAGATAACAGCAGGGTCCAGGCTAAAGTCTCTCATATCCCTTATTCTAAGGAAATATAATGTTGGTGTCCTTTAGTTTCTGCTATCTCCTCTTGCAAATAAAAAGAGAAATTGCTTCAAAGCAGATAACTCAAGAGAGAACAAACCCAGCTGAACAGGACTGGGCCTAATCATTCCTTAAATAATCAAGTATAGACTTTCGAAACGATCCCATGACTGAAAGCACTGTCACTTGTAAAATCCAGAAGAAATGCGATGCGTGGATCTCAAGTAATTTGTCAGTAGGTATGTGGGAGGGGAGCAGAGACAAAGGGAGCATCTTTTATGAAAAGTGAAAGTTAGTTGCTCAGTCATACCTGACTCTTTGCAACCCCATAGCCGGTAGCCCCCAGGCTTCTCTCTCCATGGGATTCTCCAGGCAAGAATACTGGAGTGGGTTGCCATTTCCTTTTCCAGGGGATCTTCCTGACCCAGGGACTGAACCCATGTCTCCTGCATAGCAGATGAGTTCTTTTTTTTTTTTAAATTTTCTTTACTTTATTGTGTTGGTTTTGCCATACAATGACATGAAACCGCCATGGGTTTACATATGCTCCCCCTCCAGAACCCCCCTCCCTCCTCCCTCCCGATTCCCTCCCCCTAGGACATCTCGATGCACCAGCCCCGAGCATCAACCCTGAGCTGGCGATTGATTTCACATATGATAATTAACATGTTTCAATGCCATTCTCCCATATCATCCCACCCTTGCCCTCTTCCACAGAGTCCACGAGTCTGTTCTATACATCTGCGTTCCTTTTGCTGTCTCGCATGCAGGGTTCTCGTTACCAAGCAGATGAGTTCTTTACCATCTGAGCCACCAGGGATTCCCTGGCGGCTCAACTGGTAAAGAATCTTTTATGGGAAAACAGAAATAGAATAATAGAGAAAACACTGCATTTTCCAACATCCTTCAGCTTATGAAGCATTGCTCTTTGATCCTTTGATCTTTACCACAATCTGGGGATGCAGAAAGAAATTATGTTATGGTCTTCATTCTACAGATTAAAAAATATAAGACTCAGAGAGCCCACAGGTGTGATACTGGCAGAACCAGTAACAGAATTGGGTCTTTTCAGTAGAGAAGTGTCTTTGGGGGACACTACCTACCTTTTTTTTTAAACCACTGACTTGCTCATATTTGTAAGATGGGTTTAAATGCTAGAACTGTTAGACAAATCGTGTCTAAGAAAGTTTTGATGGGTTGGGATTCTTGTGTTATCCATTTAATAAATACTGAGTATCTATCACGTGCCGTGCATGCTTAATTATGTCTCCATGTTGAAGTCTGTGTATTCATACCTCCTAGATCTTCCCTCTAGTTTGAAAAGCCTCGAGTTGGCTGAGATATTTTGACCTTGAGTTGAAATCTCTTCTCTGGATTTAGAGTTAAATAATTACTCTAAGCTTTCTATTTTATGCCTTTAAAGCAGAAAATAGGTTGACTGAAGAGCTGAGAGCAAGGCAATTGCCCCATCCCACACTTAAGGCCTTCTCGGCAGGATCCCTAGTGGGGCTTTTCACAAAACTACTGGCAGAGACAGAAACGAACAGTTTGTTACCCCAAGATCTTTCAAGCTGCTACATCTATTTAGCCATAAACTTGCTAAGTCAGATGAACACTGCTTTTTAAAGTTCCCTTAAATACCATTACTCTTAATCTTTAACGTGTTATAAGTATAACTAAACAGATTCACAAATTTGTTCCATTGTTACGAATCCATGCTCATGCCAGGCCCTTAAATAGCAAAGAAACCTTTAGAAGGGTGATTTAACCCAAATTGGTCCAAGAAAAAAAGATACCCCAGGTAGAAGCTGGAAACAAGTCCTGGCAACTAACAGCAAAATCAATGTTTTTTCCGTAGACCATGATGATACTTGTAATTACTGTCACCTAAATCAAAATGATTAAAGTAAAAGCATGTCCTTCCAGATGCTCAGCGTACACTTCCTCACTGTAAATTAAAGTCACCATCAAGCATCTGAAATGCCTATAATTTGAACCACAGCTGCAAGAAAAGTCACTCAGTTGTGAATTTGTTAGGCCATATGTTATTGTACAAGTGTGGGTTTTCTTTCCTAAGGCCCCTATTGCCCCCACTGGGATAATTTTTAAAAGAATGACATTGACTTGTGCTCATAGCTACTCCATGACTAAGAGGTAGCAGGTTAAATAATAATAATAATAATAATAATAAAAACGACTTCAGCAAACACCAGCTTTTAAAAATAGAATTAGTCTTATGTTTCAGGTTTGAACTGTTTAACCTGTTTATCATAACCATCTCTCTCTCCACCCCCACCTCAACACACACACACACACACACACACACATCACTCATGTCAAAAGTGTCAAGACATGGAGAGCTTGTCATCAGTGATTTTAGAATAATTCTAAAACCACTGTTTAAGAAACAGCTTTTACTTCTTCCCACAAATGAACAGATTTGTTTAACTATGATCTGGTTTCCCTCAAGTATCCAAGCCTCTCTTCCAATGGAGAAGCAAACAAATGATGATCAAGCAACCAAGGAAATAAGGGAGATGGCATCTGGATAATCCACAAAGAAAAATGATTTTTTAAATTACCAATTTGGATTGAATTGTTGACTAGTTTCAAACCATTAAGGTCATGAATCTTCATGGTGATTCACTGAGAACTGGCAGAGAAGGTTCTTCTGCAGATGCCTCAATCATTTTAAGAGTCTAGAAGCTGAAGTAAATTGCCTCTTGTCTCAGATAGGCCATTAAGAAAGAAATAGCCAGCTTTTTAGCCAGTTAGGTCTGTTAACATAAAAATGGAAATTTGAACTAGTACAAATTCAAAATGAACCCAACATTTTAAAGTATTCAAGTATATTCTGATTATTTTTTCTCAGAAGGTGGTTTTTATAAGTCAGACAATATATCTTTTATATCTATTTGCATGCATGCTCAGTCACTCAGTCGTGTCTGACTCTATGTGACCCTATGGACTGTGGCCCGCCAGGCTCCTCTGTCCATGGGATTCTCCAGGCAAGAATACTGGAGTGGGTTGCCAGCCCTCCTCCAGGGGATCTTCTTAACACAGGCATCAAACCCACTTCTCCTGTGTCTCCTGCCTTGCAGGCAGATTCTTTACCCACTGAGCGACCTGGGAAGCCCTCAAAGGGATCATTACTGCATTTGGGATAATAGTGAAGAAAACTGAGCCTGGCTACTGAATGTTTATTACTCATAGAAAAAGACTTCCATCTAAAATTATGGCAAACTCTGTATCACCTATTATATCTTTCTAGGCAACTCTTCCAACATTTTCAAAACTTCCAAGCCATAGTCCAATTATCAATGATGCTATTCCTAGAGACCAGAGGCCAATTTCCATGGAAACAAAACTGCAGACTTTTCCCTCAATAACTTTATTAAAGCTCTGGTTATCACAGTGCATATTAGAAATAGTTAAAAACTTTCTGAAGAAAGTGACTGTGCTTAAGCCCCGAACCAGGACGATTAAAACGACAATCTTTGGGCATGTAAACTGATTATTAGCACTTTTTTCTGAATATCGGTGCTTTTTAAAAGCTTCCCAAGTTTTTCTGCTGTGCAGCCAGGAACCTCTGACTTGGTTTACCCTATTACTTCAGAGAAATGAATATGGGAGTTCAGAAATATAATTTACATACAGTAAATAATAAAATTTTATAACTCCAGTTTAGTTTTGATTATTCTATAGCTTCATATAAATGGGGGAAAAATCAAACCCAGTGTGTACTCTTGGCTGTCTTCTTTTGCTCAGATAAACGTTTTTGAGATTCATCCATGTTTTTCGTGTGTGTCAATAGTTCTTCCTTTTTATTGTTAAATAATATTCCATTGCATGAGTATACCACAATGTATAAATTCACCCACTCATCTGTTAATAGATATTTAAGTTGTATTCAATTTGGGGTTATTATGAATAAAACTTCTATGAACGTTCATGTAAAGATCTTTCTGTGGACATATAGTTTCTTTTCTAGGTAAATGCCTAAGAGTAGCTTTGTTGAGTTACATGGGAATTTTATGTTTAACTGTGTAAGAAATTGTCACACTGTTTTCTAAAGTGGTTGTACCATTTTACACTCCCACTGGAATCTCTGAGACTTTTGGTGGCTGCATCCTCTCATCAACACTTGATATGAGTTTTCTATTGCTGCCAAAAGAAAATCACCATATATTTAGAGGCTAACACATCACAAATGTGTTATCTGCTAGTTCTGTAAGCCACAATGCTGACGTGGACCTCACTGAACGAAAACCAAAGCATTGGCAGGCCTCAGTTCCTCTCCAAAGGCTCCATTTCCCATTCATTTGGGCTGTTGGCACATTTGGCTTCTTGAGGTTATAGGATCAAGATTCTCATTTCTTACTGGCTGTAAACTGAGGACTGCTCTGTTTCTGGAGGGTATGACTTTCCCTGGCTTGTAACTATCTTCCTCTATCTTCAAAGCCAGCAACCAGTGGTGAGTAGCGTCCTTTTCCCTTCACATCTGTCTGACCCACTCTTCTGCTTCACTCTTCCTGTTTCAAGAGTTTATATGATTAGACTGAGTCCATTCAAATAACCCAAGATAATCTTCCTATTTCAATTATAGACCTTAATTCAGCTTCCCGTGTAATGTAACATATTCCCAGGTCTCAGAGATTGTGGGGCTGCATTCTGCATGCCCCACCCCCTACCCTAGATCTTTATGCTATTATTGTCATTCCTTTTACTTCTGTATCTGTTATAAACCCTACTTGACAATGTTACTGATTTTTCTTTAAAATCAGTTGTTTTTCACAAAAGGCCACAAATTGTATGATTTCATTTATTTGAGATGTTTAGAATAGGGAAACTCATAGATATAGAAATAGTTAAGTGCTTTCCAGGGGCTGGGTGGGTGAGCGGAGGACAAGGTGACTGCCAGTGATGCAGCGTTTCTTTTTGAGGTGATGAAGTGTTCTGGGAAGAGATGGTGATTGTACTGTACACTTTAAAGGGAGACCTTCATGGTATGTACTTTATATTTCAATTGAAAAAAAAGGAAAAATTCACTTGTCTTTGAAAGAACTTACATGAAGGAAAAAAAGCAGATTTTTTTACCAATCACAGGTTGATTAAGCTTTTTCCATCAGGATTCAACCCAGCTGTGCTATGTCTGGCATTCTACCGTATTCTATACCAGAGGCTATGATGAGCAGTCTTGAATAAAGAGAGTAAAGTGCCTGGCTGGACCTTAAACTTTAGGTACAAGCCCAATCCAAAGGAATAATGAAGTTAGTATGTGAAGGTAACTTCATTGTACGTGTGTGTATATGTATATATGTGTATATAATATATGTATTTATGTATTTGTCTGTACAGGATACTAACCTCTAACATACAGATTAATATATTTTATATACACTATTATTTCTTTTTCTTTCCCTATTTCCTTGACCAATCCTCCACTAAAATGTTTAAGAGAAATGGTGATAGTGTACATCCTTGTCTTATCCTTGACCTCAGAGAGAAGCATCCAGTATTTCATCATTAAGTACAATGTATGCTTTTTGTTTTTAGTCAGAATAAGAAAGCATCTTTCTATTCCTAGCTTGCTCCTTGCTTAGTTTTTAAGTATCTTAATAACTTGCTGGTTAGCATGTAGAAACAAGTTCATGGTATCTCACAAAGAGCATCAGATCGAATCACTCAATGAATGGTAACAAACTTCTCTGTGGTTAGTACTATTTAGGTACTAGGACACAGTGAAAAATATGACACAGTCCTTGTCTTGTACTACCTCACAGTCAAGATGCTGTGGGATTATGAAGAAAGAAAATGACTTTAGTTGAGAAGAATCAAGGAAGGATTCAGAGAAACTAATATTTGAGCCAAATTTTGCAGGCAGACAAGGTGAACACAGGATATTCTGGGTAAAAGACACAGCTTGGAGATGTGAAAAAAGCATGGAGTATGAGGTCACACACGAGGCCAGAGGGGGATGTCTGTGTACACCATCAATAAAGTTAGTTATGAAGCTTGCTGACAGGTTTATATGGTATTCTGTGGACAAACAGGGGCCATCAGATTGTTTTAGAAAGATCATTCTGCTGACAGTATAGATGATAAAATGAAGATGAAAGAGGTTAGAGTTGAGAAATTGGGTGGGAAGCTAGTAATGGGAATCTGAAACAGAGGAGATAATACTCAAGAGGAAGGAACAAAATAGAGTGAGATTTAGGAAGTAGAAACAACTGAAAGAATTGTCCAACTGGTTGCAGAAAGTGAGGGAGAGGAAGAATTCCTGTTGCTTTCCTGGTTGCCTGGGTAACTACAGGGAATTTGGAAGGGTGAAGATGCTGGGTTCAGTTCTGCATTTGCTGAGTCTGGGAAACGCCACCAAGTGGGATGTTTGATAAAAAGCTGAAAATTTTGGCTTCACACCCCTGATTGTAATTTAGAATCTGTCCTGGTAAAGCTCTGATCCAGACACCGGATTATTAAAATGAATCTAGGATTGGTGCTAGTAGTTTGAGGGATTTATAGCAAGCTGTAACTCCAGAACCCCCATTCAGTAGTCAGCATCTTTAACCTGCATATGGCATGGCCATCTGATGGCTCCAAGCCTCTTTAATCATTATTTTCCAGGCTTTTGCTCTGAATTATTTTGACCTCTGACCCAGCTATCCTGGCTTTTATCTAATTTGAACCCAAATATGGAAGAATCCCTTTGAGGTCTGATTCTGCTCTCTATACAACTGAATAAATACCCAAAGACAATTCTAGGAGACTTAGAAGAGTAATGTGGATGACTTCTGAAGGAAATTTTGAAGGAGTAGCATGAGGTTTAAAGAGTATATCACATAGTAAAATAACATAAAACTTCTCTCTACCCATCCGTCACTTCAAAGCCTCTACATCAACACATTAGCTGTCTAAAAATCTCTTTTCTCTCCACCCACCTTCACTTCCTCAATACCCGATGCTGCAGTTTAGTTCTTGCTACTCTGGTCTCTATTTCTGTAAGAATAATATATATTTAACAATATATAGATACATAGACACATACATACCATAAATCATTACCAACCTCAAAATCTCTTCCCAATGGAAGGATGAGAAGAAATAGATATGCATTAGGCATGTGTGTGTTTAATTGAAATGTAATTAAATGCAGATTGGATACCAGGTTAATGACAGCTGGAGAAAGTAGGAATCATGCAGGAGAATGAGAAGAGTTTGCAAGGTTTGGGATTAAAGGAGAAGGAATGATCCTGGGAGTTGGCAGGAGGAAGAAGGTCATGTCAAACAGCATAGCTGTGATGTTGGACAGGAAGGTTCACTAAGCACATCAAAGAAGACATCTACGTATAACCCATGTCTGATAGAGCCCCATCTCTTTCTCTCTCACCGTGGTTGAGGGAGGAAATTCCTCTTACTTGATGAGTAGTCTCAGCCACAGCTGGCTCAGGGTCCCTCTCTGGTGACCAATGGTGTGTGGGAATGGTGGTGATCAATGGGTGTTGGGTAGGGTGGCCAGAAAAGGCCTTCCAAGGTGGTTGGGAAATCATGACCTTTTCTGTCCCACGCACTCCTCACCTGGCGACTCTTCCCCAGACCAAACTCAAAGGCCAGAATTTAAAGGAAGTACCTGCATTCCCTTTAGGAAATGTCGGGAAGGTCTCCCTGAGCAGTATCACCTGAAAACACCAAATTTTATGTTTCCCCTCCTACCCCAGAAGGTGGTACAGGGTGCTTACAGACTCAGACCTTCACACTGAAGGTGTGCTCCACATGGATTATCCTTCTTTTCCAGCTCTCTTTCACTCTCCCTCATCACCTCTTATGTTGTCCTAGAGCTCATTTTTCTAGACCTCCAGCTCAGTGTCCACACCCACTCTTCAGGAACCTTTATTGCTCCTCAGTGGAGTTTCCTCCCTTCTGTTCTTTCCCGTGTTCTGACTCAAGCTTCCCAGGCTTTGCAGATTCCAGAGGGGAAGTAATGTGCTCTGGATTTATGTGTGGAAGAGATAGACAGTACCTTGATTCAATTTCTCTACCAGCAAGAATTGTGGCTGATTTCCTCTGGTCCTAAGAAGCAAGCATATTCATCGAAGCAAGCATTCGTTTTCACTCACCATACCCCTCCAGTCCACCCCACTCCACCAACAACCTCGCAGTCTAGTCTCACACGGGGAAAGAGTACTTCATGGGCAACTGTAATACTGACGTCATCAAACCAAGGGGCATTGGACCCTCCATGATGAGAGTCACAACTTGGGTGTGAATGGCTTCACTGATTGTGAATGAAGCCATCTGCAACAGGTGGCTCTTGCTCCCGTTAGGTCCTGCACTCACGAAAGAAACAGACCAGCATGCGTTAGGTCTCAGTCCATTGTGCAATAACGGCTGCCACTTGTTGATATATAATTTACTTTGCACACTTAAGCTTTTATAATCCTCACAGTGACCCAGCAAGTTTCATATTACGAAGCATTTCTGGGGCTCAAAGAATTAGAAAATTGCCCAAGATCTAATAGATGATAAATTGTGGAGCTGGTATTTGAGCCCAAATCTATCTATCTTCCCATGATCTTATTACTGTGTTGTACTACCTCTTAGCATGAGGTGAACAGAGATGAAATCAAAAGAAATATCACAGGATTCTGGACTTTTAAACCAGATGCCGGTGTGCTTATTAGTTGGTTAGGAAGAAAAATAAAACTTTTTATTTTTATAGAACTTTTTCTATAAAAAATAATCATTCATTCTCTCTCCCTCCCTTCTTTCCCACCATCTTTCCTCCCTCCCCTCTTCCTTCACTTCATTATGAAACCCCGATAGTAATCATAGAAAAATCAGAAATAATAGAGTGTAAAACTGCCTTAAACCAATGTCTGAGTAAAAAGCTATGAAAATATTCCATTGTTTTATGATCCTATTGAGAGTGAACATTATATTTATGGCTTTTCCCCTGCATACACGTTAAGGTAATATTGAACTTTTGGTAAAAATTATGCCATACATCTGTGCTGACAGTTTGTTTCCTGAGCGCAAATCTATATCGACTACTTTCAGCTTTCGATATTTTCTCCAAAGAAGTAAGTTAGAATATTAAAAAGTCCAGAAAGAAACATAAAACAGATGGGACTAGATTTTTGTAGGGAGTGATAGCCACACTGAACTTAATGGAAACCTAGCTAGAGGGAGGCCCGAGAGGAAAACCCGTGAAGTGCATGTAGGGAGGACCCTGGTTTGGGATGGACTCTCAAGAGTGTGTGCAATTGGCTTACAACTGTAGGTTGTCCTTGAAGCTGAGTGTTCTTCACTTCAGGATGAAGTATTAATAGCGGTCCCCTACCTTTTTGGCACCAGGGACTAGTTTTGTGCAAGAAAAGTTTTCCACAGATGGACTGGGGGATGGTTTCAGAATGATTCAAGTGCATCACATTTATTGTGCACTTTATCTCTATTATTAGTACATCAGCTCCACCTCAGATCATCAGGCATTAGATCTAGGAGGCTGGGGACCCCTGGAGTCTGAGATTACTCACAGGCCCTTCCTATAAAATAAGGCAAATATTTTCAGCCATTGGACAGTGCTGATATTTTGTGAGCTTAGTGTTTCTTCCTTTCACTTCTCATCCTGGGCAAGTGAAGAGTCTGGAGCTCTGACCTAGGACTGTGTCCTAAGATCAATGGCTTAGGCACTGGAGGGACTCTTTTTCTGTAGGATCTGCTGAGAACCAAGAAGAAAGACGCAAGGGGAGCCCAAGTTAACACAGGACAAGACCAGCAGTAGCATGCATCCTTAGACATATAACCCATGAATCCTTTTCCGTTTCTGTTTATTCAACCACTCCCTATCAACTTGACTATTCTCATCGATATTTAAATGGCAAATACTGGCTGGCCCCTCCTACTCAATAATAAGAAAATAAGCCTCATTTAAGGTTGCTTTCCCTTTCATCTGCCAACCCTCCCTTTTCTCTTCAAACGAAATTCGTCAAAACTCTATACCCACTCTCTCCATTTCCTCACATTCCACTGACTCCTCTAAAGACACATTTCATTTTGGCCTTTTTTCCCCATCAATCTTAACAAAGAGCCATCTAAAAAAATGACTCTCTTTAGACTTATGTGTGACCATCACGTTGCTAAATTCGTCTGTCAATTTCCAGTTCTCCTCTTGTTTGATACTCAGCAGTGTTAACCCCCACCCCTCCACCACTGACTGCTCCTCCATCTTGAAACCTCCTCTTCGTTTGCCACCACCTCCACCGTATTTCATGTTTTCCTTATGAAATACCTCTCTGGCTGCTCTTGTTCAGCTTCTGTGCCAGCTCTCCTCCTCCAAACACTAAATGCTGGAACTTGTTAGAGCTCAGTTTCAGGCCCTCTTTTTTTTTTTACTTCATGTTCTCTTGCTAGGCTGGCTCATCCATTCCCAAGACCTGAGTTACCTTCCTACCATCAAGTGTGATGAAAGCCATTCAAAGTTCCTTCCTTCACGTTGGGGTAAAGATCAACATCCTTAATACAATCTATAAAGCCACATGTACTCTGGCCTCTGCCTGCCTCGCTCCTCTTCTGCCTCCTCTTCTCTCTCTGTACTTCATTCTTCAGCACATGGCATTGTTCTATTTCTCAGTCCCTCTATATTCTGTCTTCCTCGAGGCCTTGACACACATTTTCCCCTTCTCCAATCATCCTCACTTGTCCACAGCAGATTCTTGCAGAAGACAGTTGTGCTCTTGCCATTCATACTTGGAAGAACTAAAATGCTGGCCCACTCTCTGAGCTAACTAAGCCTGTTGTGCTGAATGAACCCCTAGTAAACACACATGCCTTGAATGATACTCATACCATTTTCATCCCTCAGATAAGTTACCAAACCAAACTTAAAAAAAATTAAAGCAACATAGAATACCAAAACTTCCTTACGTGCATACTCAGTTGCTTCAGTCACATTCGACTATTCAAGACTCTATGGACTATAGCCCACCAGGCACTTCTGTCCAGGGAATTCTCTAGGCAAGTATACTGGAGTGGGTTGCATGTTCTCTTCCAGGGGATCTTCCCAACCCAGGGATCGAACCCTCATCTCCGACGTCTTCTGCATTGCAGGCAGATTCTTTACTGCTGAGCCACTGGGAAAGCTTAGGAGTTTATTAATTTCTCCATACTTAACAGATTATTGCAAAATTAACTAAGATTTAAACTGTGTCATTTTAAACTAGGTAACTAGGGAGTTTCAAATAAGAAATAGTTGCATGGAGATATATGAAACAATTCTATATTTTATAGCAACATTTGCAATGAAGGTGATTGTTAATTGCTTTTCCTTAGGCTACACTTTAACATAAAACTGACCAGAAGTAGGTAAAACAGAACTCTCAGCCTCTGGCCCTCTTGATACCAGGCAAGTTGAAATAATAGGTCTTGGTCCTAACAAAAGGTTTGAAGCAGGCAAGGAGATCCAGTTAATGAGATCCTGTAATCTGATCTCCCGTAGTCTGGGGCAATTGTTCTCAGAGCCCTCATGAACCCTACCCCTTTAAGATGGCAGACTGGCAGAATCCGACCCTGGTAGGCGCAGGCAAGTCCTGACAGGAGGTAAATGGCTTTGCTGGTGTAAATAACAGGGATCTGTTACCATGAGATTACCTGTCTGTAAAATGCCTATTTGTCTTCATTATGTTGCCTCTGTGGGGAGGAAGGAGGTGGTGAGTTGAGTGTTAGTGTGTAAGAGGATGGAGCTAGAAGAGGAGAAAGGATCTCTGACCTAAGGTGAAAACTGCTTTAGCACAGTGGATTTGCATGACAGCCAGATGAAGTCCACGATGTTGATTTCCAGTGATAAGCTCCCTTTAGTACTATAAGCCAGTCTCTAGCAAAATAATGCAAGAACGACTTTATGCCTGGGATTCCAACTTCATAGTAAGTGCAAGAGATAAGACAGTGGTTTTTATCTAGTAGTTTCAATCTGATTGTTTTTTCACTCATTCATTCAGTTCAGTTCAGTCGCTCAGTCGTGTCCAACTCTTTGCGACTCCATGAACTGCAGCACGCCAGGCCTCTCTGTCCATCACCAACTCCCAGAGTTTACCCAGACTCATGCCCATTGAATTGGTGATGCCATCCAACCATCTTATTCTCTGTCGTCCCCTTCTCCTCCTGCCCTCAATCTTTCCCAGTATCAGGGTCTTTTCAAATAAGTCAGTTCTTCACATCAGGTGGCCAAAATACTAGAGTTTCAGCTTCAACATCAGTCCTTCCAATGAACATCCAGGACTAATCTCCTTTAGGATGGACTGGTTGGATCTCCTTGCAGTCCAAAGGAATCTCAAGAGTCTTCTCCAACACCACAGTTCAAAAGCACCAATTCTTCGGCGCTCAGCTTTCTTTCTAGTCCAGCTCCCACATCCATACATGACTAATGGAAAAACCATAGCCTTGACTAGATGGACCTTTGTTGACAAAGTAATGTTTCTGCTTTTTAATATGCTATCTAGATTGGTCATAACTTTCCTTCCAAGGAGTAAGTGTCTTTTGATTTCATTGCTGCAACCACCATCTGCAGTGATTTTGGAGCCCCCAGAAAAGTCTCTCACTGTTTCCCCATCTATTTGCCACGAAGTGATGGGACTGGATGCCATGATCTTAGTTTTCTGAATGTTGAGCTTTAAGCCAACTTTTTCACTCTCCTCTTTCACGTTCATCAAGAGGCCCTTTAGTTCTTCTTCACTTTCTGCCATCAGGGTGGTGTCACCTGCATATCTGAGATTATTGATATTTCTCCCAGCAATCTTGATTCCAGCTTGTGCTTCTTGCAGCCCAGAGTTTCTCATGATGTACTCTGCATATAAGTTAAATAAGCAGGGTGACAATATACAGCCTTAACATACTCCTTTTCCTATTTGGAACTAGTGTGTTATTCCATGTCCAGTTCTAACTGTTGCTTCCTGACCTACATACAGATTTCTCAAGAGGTAGGTCAAGTGGTCTGATATTCCCATCTCTTTCAGAATTTCCCACAGTTTATTGTTATCCACACAGTCAAAGGCTTTGGCATAGTCAATAAAGCAGAAGTAGATGTTTTTCTGGAACTCTTGCTTTTTCAGTGATCCAGCGAATTTTGGCAATTTGATCTCTGGTTCCTCTGCCTTTTCTAAAACCAGCTTGACCATTAGGAAGTTCATGGTTCACGTATTGCTGAAGCCTGGTTTGGAGAATTTTGAGCATTACTTTACTAGCATGTGAGATGAGTGCAATTGTGCAGCAGTCTGAGCATTCTTTGGTTTTGCCTTTCTTTGGGATTGGAATGAAAACTGATCTTTTCCAGTCCTGTGGCCACTGCTGAGTTTTCCAAATTTGCTGACATATTGAATGCAGCACTTTCAAAGCATCATCTTTTAGGATTTGAAATAGCTCAACTGGAATTCCATCACCTCCACTAACTTTGTTTGTAGTGATGCTTTCTAAGGCCCACTTGACTTCACATTCTAGGATGTCTGGTTCTAGGTGAGTGATCACACCATTGTAATTATCTGGTGGATCTGAAGATCTGTTTTGTACAGTTCTTCTGTGTATTCTTGCCACCTCTTCTTAATTAATATCTTCTGCTTCTTTTAGGTCCATACCATTTCTGTCCTTTATTGAGCCCATCTTTGCATGAAATGGTCCCTTGGTATCTCTAATTTTCTTGAAGAGATCTCTAGTCTTTCCCATTCTGTTGTTTTCCTCTATTTCTTTGTATTGATCACTAAGGAAGGCTTTCTTATCTCTCCTTGCAATTCTTTGAAACACTGCATTCAGATGGGAATATCGTTCCTCTTCTCTTTTGCCTTTCACTTCTCTTCTTTTCAGAGCTATTTGTAAGGCCTCCTCAGACAGCCATTTTGCTTTTTTGCATCTCTTTTTCTTGGGAATGGTCTTGATCCCTGTCTCCTGTACATTGTCACAAACCTCCATCCATAGCTCATCAGGCACTCTGTCTATCAGCTCTAGTCCCTTAAATCTATTTCTCACTTCCACTGTATAATCATAAGGGATTTGATTTAGGTCATACCTGAATGGTCTAGTGGTTGAGTGACTACAGGACTGGCAATGTGCTCAACACAGGGGCTATTGTAAGATGAATAAAATAAGCACTGTGGTACCCTGTTGGACAGTTGAGTCCATGGGACACAGAGATGACAATATAAACAATCAAATAAACATGTGATTAAAATGTGATAAATGCTACAAAGTAGAAAAGGGTACCGTGTAGGAGAAAAATAGGAAGAACCAACTTGAGAGAGAAAGGGAGATGACTTTTAAAATGATACATGAAGAGTAAAAAGGAGCCAGCCATTCAAAGGAGATGGCCAATTTCATGTATCTTGATTTTAATATGAAATTTAAATGTTAATTTGAGTGCAATTATGAAATATTCTTTTAGTCAAAATCAAAACAATTCCAAAAGAAAGAAGTGACTTCTTTTTACCTAAGTCCCTACAAAACTTTCATTTTTGGTAGGACGTATGATGAATAGTTTTGGTATACTTTATTCTTACCCAATCATTTCCCATCGGTGAAAGAATACAAATAGTAAGGCTCTTCTTTTGGAAGGAAAAAGCAGACTGACCCTAGAGTAACAGAGTCAGCATATTACTAATCAGAATGTCTTTCCAGTATCGTAGTATGCTTCCAATAGCATGGCAATTTGCATCTGTGAATAATCAGGGAACATAAAGTTCTGTACAATCTACATTCCAATAATCACATTTCCAGATCTTTCAGAAATTTACTTGAAATAAAGTTTATAACTGTTATCTTTCTGACAATAACTCGAACTAGTAAAAACTGTTTTACTGCTTGTTTTGGCAGCTCAAATCTCAGTTTTTGGGTCATTCAAGTTGCCTTTGCAATAGTGGTGAATGCAGGAATAGAAAAAAAAATCCCCAAAGTGGACATACAAGGCATATCACATTACTAAATGAAAGCAAACAGATGACATTCAGAATAGCTAATTGATAGCACTCAGTATTTCACTAGATCAAAAATATACTTTAAAACAGTCTGGATTAATTTTAAAAGTATAGTTTTTTTAAAAAGTCTGTTATAGACTCATGATATATCCCATGAGGAGAAATAAATTCAAAATAGAGACTGCTGAGCTAGCTCGGCTTCATGTGAAATTCAGAGCATCTCTGACCACGAGTTATTTATTTCCCAACACAGTATGCTTCACGCAGTGAGTTGAATCGGGAGGCGTTCTGGGCCTCAGGAAAGCCAAACCACAGGGTGAGGGAAATCATGGTCCAGAGGCAGATGTCCTTGGCCCCACAAGAAAAAGCACCCAAAATGTTGGACTTATTTTTTAACCATGTGAAGAACAGTGAAATAGAACACATCTGTGGAAAAGTGCTAACGTCTAAAGATGTGTTTAATACGTGTCACCTGTCTTCACCGTGAACCAGGTCGGGGGACCAACCGTTGCCAGAACCCCCGAAGCTTCCATGTGCTCCTCCCCAGGCCCAGTCCCCTTCCTTCCTTCAAAAGGTAGCCCTTTCTGAGCTTTTCTAGTCATCACCCCTTCGCTTTCTTAATACTTTTGCCTGCTGGTTATGTGGCCTCCCAGACGGTGCTGGTGGTAAACAACCCGCCTGCCGATGCAGCAGACATGAGAGAGGCGGGTTCGATCCCTGGCTCAGGAAGATCCCCTGAGGAGGGCACGGCAAGCCGCCCCAGTATTCCTGCCTGGAGAATCCCAGGGGCAGAGGAGCCTGCCGGGCTACAGTCTGCGGGGTCACAGAGAGTCGGACACGACTGAGCGACTTCGCGGGTGCGTGCACTTACGGATTCTGTGCCTCTGAACACGGGAGAGTAATAATGCCTGGTTTTGAATTTACATAGATGGATCCGTAGTGTATGCCTTCCTTTGTGTCTGGCTTTTATCGCTTGATATAATATAGCTGTGTGTGGCTGAGATTTATTTACTTTCATTGCTGCATGATTTTCCCTTATATGTTATACTCCAGTTCATTTATCTCTCTGCTGTTGACAGGAATGTAAGTAGTTCTACCTACATTCTATTTGGAATAACATTGTGATGGACATTCTTGTATATATTTCCTGGCGTACCTGTACAAAATAATATATACTTAGGAGTGGGATTGTTGGGGATTACAAATACGGAACTAGAAAATTTCAAAGTAATTGTATCAATTTACACTCCCACAGGGAGTGTGTGAAGGTTGTTATTGCCCCATATCATCACCTACATTTACTATTGTCAGACTTTAGATTTTTGTGAATTTGGTGAGAATAAAGTGTCACAAGATTAACTTCTGTTATCTTTCTTACGAGTCATATACAATAGAATAGAACAAATATATAGAAAAATTAGAATATAGAGAATAAAAATATAAGTTTTTTATTGATGCCAGTATGAACATTAGATTAAATCAGGCAATGAAGCAATTAGCATATTTCTCTTACAACTGAATCCATTATTCCAATCATATAATTTGGGGACAAAGCAAGAATAGAAGTAGTATGGTTGACACCTTATAGTTTGTGCCTAATTAAATATAGTTAAATTGATGACAAAATAAATAAATGCATGGTCCACTAAGACATGTTAAATGCAATCTCTAATTTACGTGGATTTGTTTCTTAACCCTTTGTTGTTGCCACTGATCTGTTTATTCCTGTGATGTTGCCACTGTTTTAACCACTAGTTTCATGACTTTCTTGCTATCTAGTAGGTCATGACATTTGTCTTAGTTTCTGCTAAAATTAGAGCCATTTTCCATTTCTGGATGATATCATACTTTGATTCTTTTTCAAGAAACATAATGAGGTAAAAACGATACACATTAAGACACAGATACAGATCAGAGAATCTCACTTTCTTTTTCTGTCTTATTGAGTAGAATGTTGGGTAATGCTAATATTTTACCAGTTCTGCCTCCAACTCTTGGCTGAATGTGAGATTCTTCTACAGTTTGAATCTGATCTCCTCTCATCTCCAGAGATGGCGTTGCTCTTCCATGTGAGGTGGACCAAGGAGGGTGATTCACACATGCAGTCAAGTTTCTGCAGGCTCGACTGAGCTATTGACCTGCAGTTTTCTTACCTTTGAACATTATACATATGTTTGTTTATTTATTCAAACATGCTTGTTTCCAGCTATGTCCTGAAAATCTCTTATAGGTATGTTCTTAAGTGTTTTGTACTTTTTATGGTATTAAAAGTGAGGTATTTTCTTCTATTTTTGTTGCTCAGTCACTAAGTCATATCCAACTCTTTGTGACGCCATAGACTATAGCCTACGAGGCTCCCCTGCCCATGGGATTTTCCAGGCAAGAATTCTGGAGTGGATTGCCATTTTCCTCCTCCAGGAAGTCTTCCCAGACCAGATATGCACTGGCAGGTGGATTCTTTTTTTTTTTTTTTAATTTTCTTTACTTTATTGTGTTGGTTTTGCCATACAATGACATGAAACCACCATGGGTTTACATATGCTCCCCCTCCAGAACCCCCCTCCCTCCTCCCTCCCAATTCCCTCCCCCGGGACATCTCTGTGCACCAGCCCCGAGCATCAATCCTGAGCTGGCGATTGATTTCACATATGATAATTAACATGTTTCAATGCCATTCTCCCATAGCATCCCACCCTTGCCCTCTTCCACAGAGTCCACGAGTCTGTTCTATACATCTGCGTTCCTTTTGCTGTCTCGCATGCTGGGTTCTCATTACCATCTTTCTAAATTCCATATATATGCGTTAGTATACTGTATTGCTGTTTTTCCTTCTGGCTTACTTCACTCTGGATAATAGGCTCCAGTTCCGTCCACCTGAGTAGAACTGATTCAAATGAATTTTTTTTAATGCTGAGTAATATTCCATTGTGTATATGTACCACAGCTTTCTTATCCATTCGTCAGTTGATGGGCATCTAGGTTGCTTCCATGTCCTGGCTATTGTAAACAATGAGGCAATGAACACTGGGGTGCATGTGTCTCTTTCAGTTCTGGTTTCCTCGTTGTGTATGCCCAGCAGTGGGGTTGCTGGGTCATATGGCAGGCAGGTGGATTCTTTACCATTGGCGCCACCCAACAGATACTGCCAAACAGATTTCCAGAGTGAATGAGCTAATTTACATTCCCACCAGCCATGCACATTCTCCTCTTAAGTCAAATGATAGAACGTGGTCCACATTACAAACCGCTGCTTCATCTGGCCTGGATTGGGAGGCCGCTAGTGGGGCACTTGGATTTCAGTGGTATTTCTCTCGTCTCATATTCCAGGAAGTTGGGCAGCTATCCACTCACCTACTAAGGAGCCAGCATTTTCCCTGGTGGCAGATGTGGGGGAAAAGTGGCAGAAGTGCTTCTCTTCTCTCAAGTTAAAAAACTACTGTCCTAATTATGTCCTTGTACTGCATACCCCCTTTATGCTGTTTCTATGCTTTGAGCAAAAGCTAGTTTGAATCCAAAAACTATTATGGAAATCTTTACAAATTTAGTACAATTTAGGTAGAAATTCTTCCCAATCTTTAGCAGTCACAGGAAGGCAACATACCCATGGCTCTTCAATTGATTTTCAATAGCTTCTCTTTATCTTTCAGGCTAGTATTAAAATGTCTTTTTAAAGTAACCATATCTCTGTTAAGGAAAGCTTTTTGTTAAAAATACCACAGAGTTATTAAAGACCTCTGAGGGAATAATGGCTGATTGAGTGAAGCTACCCATTAAAAACCCTATAAAATTGTTTTTAATCTAAAGGATTTTTCTCTTCACTTGCCAAACTATGCAGTCTACATTGCTTTTATGAACAAGTGCCATTAATTTGGTCTCTACCTGCAGTACCATTGAAAATAAACCATTGTAGCGTTTCCACGGTGAAATCATTAGAATTCTATTCATTTCGATGCCTTACACTATTTGTCACCTTTCCAAGCTACCAGGCAGGCATACTCAAAACCCATTTTTATGTGAGCACACTCTATTACTCTCCTCTCGTCATGGATTTTTATTCCTTCCTGTGATGCCTCTGTTCCTTCTTAGGAGTTTCAGTGCAAGGATTCCAACATGTGGGTCCTATTATAGACTAACTAGCCAGTTGCCACTATGTCTTGCTTTCCTTTTTTTTTCATAAAACAAAGGAAAACAAAGCCAGCCACTTGTACAAAGAGATTTGAATATCTGTTCCACCACCTTGTGATCTTGGATTTCCTCTCGACTAAGTTTCCAGGCAAGAGGCAGATAAGCCAATCAAACACAAAATGAATATAAGAATCCACAAGCTGAATGATGATAAAGGCACGCATTAGTCCTGTTGGACTCTTCCAGTGATGTCTCGTGAAGCAGGCACATCCCTGAATAATCATTAGAAGTAACTGCGAGGAGAGGTGGTAGAATTGGACATTGTCCTGACCCCACACATTCTGACTGACCAGCATTTACACATAGCATTGTTTGTAAGCAGCCTGTCATTGTGACATTTGGAGTACTGTATTGCTGGCATCTGGGTCATGGCAACAGTTATACACTTAGATTGTTGGTCAGCCAAATAAAATTGCAACACTATGCAGTGATTTTATTCCAAGCCTGTTTATATGGGATAGGTGTGAGCCACATCCTCTTGAGCAACACAGACATGGGGGACGTAACAGCATCTGAGCAAGTCTAGCACAGTGCTTGACACATAGTGGAAACTTAACAGATGTTTATTGAATGAACAAGTGACTGAGTAAATGAATGAAATAGTGAGCTTGGTTCTCCCCCTAATGATCTTCTAGGCCTCTTATCATTCTTACAGGACCAACCTCTTGTGTAAGAAAGGGAAGCTAAACTCAGAATTCTCTGGGAGGTTTCCATTCGATTCCCCTAACTGTTCAGTGCAGAAAACCCCAACTCATTTTCTGACCAAATGGGATCGGAGTCAATGGGATCCCACAGGGCTGATCGAGTGGAGAGAGCTCTCTGGGAACTGTGGCATTCCAAAGTCAGGGAAGTGGGTCAGGCTCACTCCCCGTGGAGCTGGGGTAGGAGAACCTCTGGAGTACCTTCTAGTAATCCGGAAAGAGGAGTGAGAATAGATGCCCCCAAACTCAGTATTAGGAAAGATGTGGGGAACCAGGGAAAAGATTAACAAGATAGGGATCAGGAAAGCAAAGAGTCAAGAAAGAGGCAGGACCTGATAAGGAAATGGCAGTTATGTACAATTACCTGGGCTCTTTGCATGCAGTGTGATGTCCTGGCCTGCTGGGCTAAGGACAGGGCTAAAGGTGGCATGTCCAGGGACCCTGTATATTCAGCACCTGGGTTTTAGTAACTTGAATGGTCACCCCAGGCTCTGTCTATAGCTCAGTGGATACAGACTTGGTGTGCTCCTAGGTCCAGTACCAAGACATGCAAAACAGCCTGCCCCTAATTTCTTCATGGAGGTTTGGGGTAAAGGACATGGGGTGGGTATGAGCAGAGAGAAGAATGGAATGAATTATTAGTGCCTAAGATGACTCAGTAATATCAAAGCATAGGCTTACAGTTTAGGACCTTTTTCAGCAAGCTTCAAAAATCAACAACTTAAAAGAAATTTTTTTTTCAAGAGGAAAAAAACAATGAAAATGAACTTTCCATTGGTTTTCCTAACGTTAAGTTTTCTTGGCAACTAATAACCCTGTCTCTGATTCATTCTTCTGAGTAACTCACTGTGGCTCAATTTCTTCCATGCAGATCAGCTCATCAAGCTACTGGGGAGCCCAGGAAGAATATAAGACATAATACAGAATCAGGGGGAGGGGGGATTCCAATTACTATTTAGTAGAAGTGCTAATTACTCAGAAAATACTCATGACACTCAGAAGGAGTCATCTTGTGGCAAAAGAAAACTCCCTCAAGAATTAGCTAGAAATATGCTGTCCTTTCATTTATTTGTGGAGGAAAATCGGGGTTCAGATAGTTAAGAACCCAAGTGAAGGTACCCTTTCCTTTCGCATGCTTCAGGGCCCCTCCCTTCACTCACTGGGGATGACTTACCCACCACTGACAGTATCGATGTCACCTCCAGGTGGCACCTTCCTCTGGGACCCTGGGATTTTGTGAGCCAGATGGTTGGGACTAACTCAGCATCTGTTTACCAGAGCTCTCAAGGGGAAAAATAGCTTCCAATTTCCATTGTCTTCTGCCTTGCTCCTCTTGGCACTAGAACCCAGTAAGAAAGGGCGACTGTCTAACCATGTTTGAAATTCTCTAGATTTCTTCAAACGTGTAAAAGGAATGAGCGGCTCCATTTGTGTAATTAACATCCCCAACTGCATCATGCCTTTTTCATTTCCCCATTGATAATACTACACTTGGCAGACATACCTTAGGTTATTGTTGGTTTTTCCTTTCCCAGACCTTTTCTTTTTCTGCTTTTCTTTGTGTAAAGGGTATGTACTGGCTTTGTGAAATCCCTGTAGCAAGTGGTGAATGATATATGAAGTGAAAAGTCTTTTTTTTATGCAGGGCACAGTGGGAATACAGAAAGTGCTGTGCCTTCACTGCTGGGCTGGGTATTTGACTGTGCACTGGAGTCATAGACAGTCTGCATTCATCCTGCACTACCTCAAAATCCCTGGGGCCCTCACCTGGTGGCACGGGGCACCATCCCACAGAAAGGCAGAGAGTTGAATTTATTGACCTCCAAAAGTCCTTTCTGGCACAGTGATTCTGCTTTAGCTACAGGTAGGGCTTTTTCCCTGTAATTTTAGCAAAGAAAGAAGAATAGGAATCTGCAGTCTGAGTCCAGAGTGTAGAAAATTAACCTGTTCCCGAGCCTGTGATATGGGGAGGTTGGGGAAGGAGGTTGGCAGTTGTCAATACTCTGCAGGCTAACATTGCTTGGAGAGAGTATGTCTCTTCACCCCCCAGCTTGGGAGAGAATTTGTTATTCCAAGAAGCCAGGGACAGAGCTAGCCTTTTGATTTATGCAGTCTTTTCCTTTCAAGGAATCCAAACTCTCTGAAAATGAACACAGTTTCTCTATGAACCAAGCATCCCATTGATTCATGATCTAAAATTCTACCATGTTTCAAAACTAGATGCCTGATCATACAGCAAATGCCTTATACAATCAATTAGACATTATGCAGTGTCTGTTTATGGACTCATGGGTTAACTGATCCAGATACAGCAAGGATGTGGGACATTTACCCACAGGAGGAGGGAGCTGAATAATTATGCACTGGCTTGTATGTGTGCTCAGTCGCCCAGTTGTGTCAGATTTTTTGTAACCCCATGGTCTGTAGCCCACCAAGCTCTTCTGTTCATGGGATTTTCCAGGCAAGAATACTGGAGTGGGTTGCCATTTCCTCCTTCAGGGCATCTTCCTGACGCAGGGATCAAACCCCGGTCTCCTGTATTGAAGGTGAAGTCTTGACTGCTGAGCCGCCTGGCACTGACTACTTGCTGCTAATCGCTGACTTCCTGAAGATAGACACAAGGGTTAACAGAGCGGCTCTGGCTGCGAGAAATGGAAGCAGAAGGGACAGAGTCCTCTCGTTCATCCTCTGACTCATTTCTTTCTTCCAACAGGAAGCCCTGGAACATTAAGCCTTCAATACTCTCTTCTGAGGGGAGGAGAGGAACTAAGCAACTCTTTGTTAAAGCAGTACTCGGGGTTGAGCATATTGTGAATCACGCTGCTCCTTAATGACACTTAGGACAATGCTGAATAATTGAATCATAATGCTAGTTTCATTTCTGTGCTTGAATTTTGTGTTACCCATCCTTTCCCACCCCAATCTCACTGACCCAGTTCAAATAGAGTTGCCTGCTTTACCTCTCTTGTCTCAGAAGATGGGAAATTATTATCCAAGCTAATAGACCAACATTCAAACAGAAACCCTAACTTCCCAAATTGCATCTCTTTCCAGAATCCTCCAGCATTCATGACTGGGATTTAGGCATTCCATTCAAAGTCAGGCTGTCTTTATTACATGACTGAAGAAAGGACAAACCCATGGCCTCCCAGTCTCAGCCTTCTAACTGAATTACCACATCCTGTTCCCTCCTTCACAATGCGGAGGGTAGCAAACCTAGAGGAGACCCATGAGCGAGCAAGAGGCCTCACAGAAAGCCAGGTTAAAGAAACCATGGGTGCTTTCGTCCTGAAGGGAAGAAACCAGAGACATAACTATGGTTTTTCAAGGGTAAGAAAAGAGATTCCAGGGAGAATGGGGAACAGCTGTGTTGAAATCGGTTTGGAAAGACGGAATGAACTCAATACACAACCAGGAAGATTTGGGTGAGAATCATTATAAATCATTCACCCAGCTCTTACCAGCTCTTTCCTTTGATATGTAGAGGTTTTACTTCATTCCTTGCATCAGTTATAACAGGCTACTTAAGGTAACATGGAAAATAAAATGGAAGCAGTGACAAACTTTATTCTCTTGGGCTCCAAAATCACTGCAGATGGTGACTGCAGCCATGAAATTAAAAGATGCTTGCTCCTTGAAAGAAAAGCTATGACGAACCTAGACAACATATTAAAAAGTGGTGACATCACTTTGCTGACTTAATTCCATATAGTCAAAGCTATTGTTTTTCCAGTAGTCATGTATGGATGTGAGAGTTGGACTATAAAGAAAGCTGAGTGATGAATAATTGATGCTTTTGAACTGTGATGTTGGAGAAGACCTTGAGAGTCCCTTGGACTGCAAGGAGATCCAACCAGTCAATGGTAAAGGAAATCAACCCTCAATATTGAAGTCCTTCCAAAATTGGAAGGACTGATGCTGAAATTGAAGCTCCAATACTCTGGCCACCTGATGTGAAGAGCCAACACATTGGAAAAGACCTTGATGCTGGGAAAGACTGAGGGAAAGGGGAAGGGGATGACAGAGGATGAGATGGCTGGATGGTATCATCGACTCAGTGTACATGCGGCTGCTGCTGCTTAGTCGCTCAGTCGTGTCCGACTCTTTGCGACCCTGTGGACTGTAGCCCTCTAGGCTCCTCTGTCCATGGGATTCTCCAGGCAAGAATACTGGAGTGGGTTGCCATGCCCTCCTCCAGGGGATCTTCCCAACCCAGGGATTGAACCCAGGTCTCCCATATTGCAGGCAGATTCTTTATCATCTGAGCCAGCAGGGACATGTGTTTGACCAAACTCCAGGAGACAGTGAAGAACAGTGAAGACTATCCATGGGGTTGTGAAGAGTCAGAAATGACTGAATGACTGAACAAAAACAACAAAATGAACTGAAAAATCTGTAAAGGAAAGTACCTTGTAGAAAAGTTGGGATAGAATCTTTTGAGGACTTTGCTCATTGTTGGCACTTGGTTAAAACAGAGAGCAGATATTACGTCAACTCCAAACAGTTTGGTGAATCTGTTGTGGGAAAACTGATGTTTTATTCATGCATGATTTTCTGTGTTAGGGTAGTATGTTATTATGATATTTCAAGTTCTCATCTCATAATTTTTCTGGTCCCAGGCCATTTGCCCACATTTCCCTTCCAAATGGAAATTGCTGCCTGAATTTCTTACATTTGCCTCTGGAGTTCTATTTCCTATTTTCTTCTTGTATTTCTCTTGATGACTATTAGGTGCCCGATTATCCATCCATTGCCTGCTAACATTCTAGACATCAAATGCAAGTGCCAAAACAGTGAAAAGATGGGGGTAATAGTAGAGGTGCCTGCCGTTCATGGTAGAACAATTCATTTTAACTCCAAGGGCCAGAGTGAACCTTGGTCTCTTATAGAGAGACTCCTATAGTCTCCTACTGAGACTCTTCCCTTATTTTAAGTAGCCTGAAAATAACTGGTCCAAGGAATAAAATGAGACCTCTCTTCTTCAAAAGCAAGAGCCTTAAGCAAAGGTGGTATCAAACCTTGAGACACTAAAATTTGTCTGAATTCAAAATCCAGCAGGATTCTATCACTCAGGAGGTCAAAAAATCTGAATTGTATCTTACAAAGAGTGACCGTAGGTTCTGGGTCCATTAGGAGCATATTAAACCATTGAGATATAAAACATTTTTTTCTCTCTAGTTATAAAGATCAGACAGAATCCTGAATGCAAATATACTCCATCATCTCACCAATAGATAGTTCTCGACAACTTAGACCATGTGTGAGGACGCACCCTCTCCTTAGGAAGAGTCCTGTCTTGACAGTGGCGATGGGCCTGTCATGACGCCACTGCTTGGGTTCATAGCGACAGCACAGGCAGCACACTTCATGTTCATTCCTAGCACCATTGTCGAAACATCCAACACAGGAACCACACACCCCAAAGAGCACTACTTGATGGAGGCACTACCTATTCAGACCCTCAGCCGCCAGAGATCCCGCCAGTCCATGACATGGGAGGTTGCTGAGCGCTCCTCCAAGCTCTGCACCAGACCTCCATGATTTCTTACAGATATTTACTTCCTCACATGGCATATAGAACATTAAAAGGGTTTTGAAAAATCCCTCAGTTTTTTGACTTCTGAAGGATTATTAACTTCAAAGTCTGAAGAAATGTCGCCTTTCTATCTTTGGAAATGCCAGAAGCCTTTGCATATCCCTACCACAGGACCCAGCAACCCCCAGCAGAGAAGAACGATTACTGCCTCGGTGGCAAGAGGCTGGCTTTTGATCTCTTAACATATTGGAAATTACTTAAAGGTAAGCCATCTGCTAGCTGAGGAACAAAAACAGATTACATCACACCCTGCTAGAAAGATTGTGTTAAATCCTGTATATCAAGGCTTTTAATAATTCTATATTAAGTCAGCTAATAGGATTAGGTACACATCTTCTTTAGGCTTATTTCCTCAACTATTAAAAAAAAAAACTTTGTGTGTGTGTTTGACGATCTGCAAAATTCAAGAGTATTCCACTGTGAATAAAAAGGGTTCTTTCAAGAGGAGAAAGCATTTCTTCAGATCACCAGTGCTCTCCAGAGAGCCGCATAGCACAAGGGCCTTTCCAGAGCAGTTGGTAGTGGGGGCAGGGGAAGGCAGTACCCTTCCCTTGTGCTCTTGTGCTTTACTGCCTGGGTGTTACAACCCTGCCTGCAGGAACCTCAGACCTGCACTGTTATTCTTCGATGAGTCACACGTGGGATGTGGGCAGGTGGGGAAGGTGAAGATGCCTGGTTCCCCGATAATACTAGTTAATGGTGACCTTGGTTGACAGTTTACCATGAGGTTGTGCTGTCACTTCAGTTGTGTCCTGACTCTTTGCGACCCCATGGACTGTAGCCTACCAGATTCCTCTGTCCGTGGAATTTCCCAGGCAAGAATACCGGAGTGGGTTGCCATGTCCTTCTCTAGGGGATCTTCTCAACCCAGGAATCTAACCAGGGATTGAACCCGTGTCTCTTATGTCTCTTGCATTAGCAGACATGTTCTTTACCCATAGCATCACTTGGCAAGCCCAACCATGAGGTTGGTGTGCCACAAATATTGGGGATGAAAAAGGAATGAGCCTTGATTAATAAGAGCTTTGAGCACCTGCAATACTGACAGTCCGAGCCTTGAAAAAACTCATGGTAAAATTATATTATGCCCATGTCATAATACTGTCCTCCCCACTCACAGTAAGTTCTAGTCATGGGAATATTACAATGTATTCACTTGACTGCATGTGGGGAATAAAAGGAAAGGGTCTTCTTTCTTCTCTGCCCCTTCTTTCGCTAATTTGTTTAGTGTTGTTCTACAATCCCAGAGCATTAAATATGCACATGATATAAATTACTCTCTACTCACTGCTTCTAAATCTTTAATAAAAAGTTCATTTACACACTCTGGGATACTAAATATTGAATAGAGTTTTAGTAATAGTAGCAACAAACACCTTATCTCTCAATGGTCCTTGAAGTAGAACCTGAAAACACACCTAAAAAATCTCAGGTCTTCTGAGATAAGGAAATTCTTATCTTGGTGACAACAGAGAGTTACAATCAATGAGAGTAAATAAAATACAAGATTAACTTATTCAGAAACCATAATGTGTTGCATATTGAAAGCTCTTAAGTGTTTATTTAAAGTATAGATTTACAATGTTGTGTTAGTTTCCAGTGTATGAGAAGAAATTCAGTTATCAGAACTTTTTCCATTATAGGTTATTACAAGGTATTTAATATAGCTTTCTGTGCTCTATAGTAGGACCTTGTTGTTTATCTATTTTATATGAAGTAATATGTATCTATTAATCTCAAATTCCTAATTTATCCTTCCCCCCACCTTCTCCCCTTTGATAACCATAAATTTATTTTCCATGTCTATGAGTCTTCTTCTGTTTTGTAAATAAGTTAATTTGTTTCATATTTTTTTAGATTTCACATGTAAGTGATATGTGACATTTGTCTTTCTCTGTCTGACTTATTTCCTTTAGTATGAAAATCTCTACTTGCATCCATGTTGCTTCAAATGGCATTGTTTTTAATGTCTGAGTAATATTGGTCGAACAGGAGATGGCAAGAGTGAACGTCAACATTCTAGGAATCAGTGAACTAAGATGGACTGCAATGAGTGAAGGTAACTCAGATGACCATAATAGCTACTATTGTGGGCAGGAATCCCTTAGAAGAAACGGAGTAGCCATCACAGTCAACAGAAGAGTCCAAAATGCGGTACTTGGATGCAGTCTCAAAAACGACAGAATCATCTCTGTTCGTTTCCAAGGCAAACCATTCAATATCACGGTAATCCAAGCCTATGCCCCAATCAGTAATGCTGAAGAAGCTGAAGTTGAACGGTTCTATGAAGACCTACAAGGTCTTTTAGAATTAACATCCAAAAAATAGGTCCTTTTCATTATAGGGGACTGGAATGCAAAAGTAGGAAGTCAAGAAACACCTGGAGTAACAGGCAAATTTGGCCTTGGAGTACAAAATGAAGCAGGGCAAAGGCTAAGAGAGTTTTTCCAGGAGAATGCACTGGTCATAGCAAACACCCTCTTCCAACAACACAAGAGAAGACTCTACACATGGACATCAGCAGGTGGTCATCACTGAAGTCAGATTGATTATATTCTTTGCATTCAAAGATGGAGAAGCTCTATACAGTCAGCAAAAACAAGACTGGGAGCTGACTGTGGCTCAGATCATGAACTCTTTATTGCCAAATTCAGACTTAAATTGAAGAAAGTAGGGAAAACCACTAGACCATTCAGGTATGACCTAAATCAAATCCCTTATGATTATACAGTGGAAATGAGAAACAGATTTAAGGGACTAGATCTGATAGACAGAGTGCCTGATGAACTATGGATAGAGGTTCTTGACACTGTACAGGATCATCGCCAAGAAAAAGAAATGCAAAAAAGCAAAATGGCTGTCTGAGGAGGCCTTACAAATAGCTGTGAAAAGAAGAGAAGTGAAAAGCAAAGGAGAAAAGGAAACATATTCCCATTTGAATGCAGAGTTGCAAAGAATAGCAAGGAGAGATAAGAAAGCCTCCCTCAAAGACCAATGCAAAGAAATGGAGGAAAACAACAAATGGGGAAGACTAGAGATCTTTTCAAGAAAATTAGAGATACTGAGGGAACATTTCATGCAAAGATGGGCTTGATAAAGGACAGAAATGGTATGGACCTAACAGAAGCAGAAGAACTGTACAAAAAAGATCTTCACGACTCAGATAATCAAGGTGGTATGATCACTCACCTAGAACCAGACATCCTGGAATGTGAAGTCAAGTGGGCCTTAGAACGCATCACTATGAACAAAGCTAGTGGAGGTGATGGAATTCCAGTTGAGCTATTTCAAACCCTAAAAGATGATGCTGTGAAAGTGCTGCACTCAATATGCCAGCAAATATGGAAAACTCAGCAATGGCCACAGGACTGGGAAAGGTCAGTTTTCATTCCAATCCCAAAGAAAGGCAATGCCAAAGAATGTTCAAACTACCACATAATTGCACTCATCTCACATGTTAGTAAAGTAATGCTCAAAATTCTCCAAACCAGGCTTCAGCAATCCGTGAACCGTGAACTTCCATATGTTCAAGCTGGTTTTAGAAAAGGCAGAGGAACCAGAGATCAAATTGCCAAAACCCACTGGATTATTGAAAAAGCAAGAGTTCCAGAAAAACATCTACTTCTGCTTTATTGACTATGCCAAAGCCTTTGACTGTGTGGATCACAATAAATTGTGGAAAATTCTGAAAGAGATGAGAATACCAGACCACCTGACCTGTCTCTTGAGAAACCTGTATGCAGGTCAGGAAGCAACAGTTAGAACTGGACATGGAACAACAGACTGGTTTAGAATAGGAAAAGGAGTACATCAAGACTGTATATTGTCACCCTGCTTATTTAACTTCTATGCAGAGTACATCATGAAAAACGCTGGGCTAGATGAAGCACAAGCTGGAATCAAGATTGCAGGAGAGAAATATCAATAACGTCAGATATGCAGATGACACCACCCTTATGGCAGAAAGTGAAGAAGAACTAAAGAATTTCTTGATGAAAGTGAAAGAGGAGAGGGAAAATGTTGGCTTAAAGCTCAACATTCAGAAAACTAAGATCACGGTATCTGATCCCATCACTTCATGGCAAATAGATGGGGAAACAGTGTCAGACTTTATTTTTGGGGGGTCCAAAATCACTGCAGATCGTGATTGCAGCCATGAAATTAAAAGACGCTTTTTCCTTGGAAGGAAAGTTATGACCAACCTAAATAGCATATTGAAAAGCAGAGACATTACTTTGTCAACAAAGGTCCATCTAGTCAAGGCTATGGTTTTTCCATTAGTCATGTATGGATGTGAGAGTTGGATGGTGAAGAAAGCTGAGCACCGAAGAATTGATGCTTTTGAACTATGGTGTTTGAGAAGACTCTTGAGAGTCCCTTGGACTTCAAGGAGATCCAACCAGTCCATCCTAAAAGAGATCAGTCCTGGGGGTTCATTGGAAGGACTGATGTTGAAGCTGAAACTCCAACACTTTGGCCACCTCATGCAAAGAGTTGACTCATTGGAAAAGACCCTAATGCTGGGAAAGATTGAGGGCAGGAGGAGAAGGGGACGAGAGAGGATGAGATGGCTGGATGGCATCACTGACTCAGTGAACATGGGTTTGGGTGGACTCTGGGAGTTGGTGATGGACAGGGAGGCCTGGCGAGCTGCAATTCATGGGGTCGCAAAGAGTCGGACATGACTGAGCGACTGAACTGAACTGAATATTCCATTGTATATATAGATATAGATATATACACCACAACTTCTTTATCCACTCTTCTGTTGATGGACATTTTGGTTGCTTCAATATCTTGGCCATTGTGAATAGTGCTGCTATTGGGGTGCATATATCTTTTCGAATTAGGCTTTTCATCTTTTCTGAATATTTGCCCATGAGTGGGAGTACTGGATCATATGGTAACTTTTTAATTTTAGCTTTTAAAGGAACCTCCACACTGCACCAATTTACATTCCCACCAATAATGTAGGAGGTTTTCCTTTTTTTTTCCACACGCTCTCCAACATTTGTTATTTGCAAACTTTTCCATTGTGGCCATCCTGACTGGGCCATTCTGACTGGTGTGAGGTGGTACCTTATTATAGTTTTGATCTGCATTTTTCTAATAACTGGCAATATGGAACATCTTTTCATGTGCCTATGACCATCTGTTTGTCTTCTTTGGAGAAGTGTCTATTTAGGTCTTCTGCTTATTTTTTGACTGGGGTGTTTGTTTTTATGCTATCGAGCTGTATGACTTGTTTGTATATTTTGGAAATTACACCCTTTTTGCTTGCATCATTTGCAAATATTTTTGCTCATTTGGTAGGTTGTTTTTTCATTTTGTTTATAGTTTCCTTTGCTGTGCAAAAGCTTATAAGTTTAATTAGGTTCCACTTGTTTATTTTTGCTTTTATTTCTTTTGTCTTGGGAAACTGACCCGAGAAAATATGGGTACAATTTATGTCAGAGAATGTTTTGCCTATGTTCTTTTCTGTGAGAACATATGTTTTGCCTATGTTCTCTGGCTTAATGGTGTCATGTCTTATATTTAAGTCTTTAAGCCATTTTGAGTTTATTTTTGTGTATGGTATGAGGGAATGTTCTAACTTCATTGTTTTACATATGGGTATCCAGATTTCCCAGCACTATTTGCTGAAGAGACTGTCTTTTACATAACTTGATTGAGAATATGACCAAATATGATAGTGAATCAATTTCTATTTGTTGCTATTGTTATTACTGAGTCAACCATGCTGTATGGCGGTGGCCTTCATTATACTTACTTACCACTCTAAAAGTGTGCATTAATTCTACTCTATAACACACCTTCTGGGTGATATGAAAGATTTTATGCCCTTTCTAATCTGGATTCCTGGGAGTGAATCAGCAGCCATGTTGTAAAATGTAAAAAGTGGAGAGGAGCCTACACTGTTTTACTATCTCAGCCTTTGTTTCCACCAAGTCACTTAATCCCTCTGAGCCTCAGTTTCCTCACACAGAAAGTGGTAATAGTAATACCTACCTTCCAGAGTTCTAGAGACAGCAATATCTACATAAAAGAACCAGGACAAAGTAGACTATAGAACACAGAAGGCACTGAGTAAATGGTAGTCATCATCATTAATAATAATGACTGATCATTTGTAATGTTAGCATTCATAATAAGGCTTCCCTGGTAGCTCAGATGGTGAAGAATCTGCCTGCAGTATGGGAGGCCAGGGTTTGATCCCTGGGTTGGGACCATGCCCTGGAGGAGGGCATGGCAGCCCATTCCAGTATTCTTGCCTGGAAGTCACAGGGTCAGAGGAACCTGGTGGCTCATGGGTTTGTAAAGAGTTGAACACAGCTGAGCAACCAGCACACACATTCATATTAAAAATGAAAAGCATCATGCAGCTTTGTTTCCAATTAGATATGCTACATAAGAAAGTTTAACACCTAGAGGCAGCACCGTAACGGAATGTGAGGTGGAGGGCACGTTTTCCCAGGCTCCTGCTGCCATCTGATTCCCTGCTGAGCGGGTGTAACCCTGGGGACGGGGGGCTACCCATCAGACGTCATGTCGGCCAAACCTAGAGCCGCCACTGTCACCCCTGTTCGCACTGGACTGGGTCGTCTGCCTTTAGCTTCCACAAGGGCAAGCGCCAGCAAGCCAGTGAAGCTCTTACCCCTCAGCCCCCCACAGCCTTATTAAAGGGTCTTACTTGTTTCAGTACCTGCCAGCAGGTGTGGGATATTAGAATGTTTATTCAAAACCTACTGCTGTCTTGATTGAGTGACCTTGGCTCAGAACTGACATATTTCTATATCAGAATAGCGGAAGCCTTCCTTTTCTCACTTTCCTGATGCATAACATTCTAAAAGACAGGAATGGCCTTCAGCTAATACAGATCAATTTCCACTCAGCTTTTGGTCATTTAATTACTGTTGACGCTTTAACCTTTGTCACTTCCTTTATGGATTATGTTTCTTCTCTGCTGCCATTTAATTTATTCACTGACATAATCAAACTTAAAATTATGTGATAGGGTTTGACATTTTTCTCATTCTCTAATACTTTTATTGGGCTGAATTTATTTAGAAGCAAATTATTTCCTGAAGGAGAAAACATTTTAATGAGCTGACTTTTTACTTAATCTGTGTATTCACTTCTTAGATCTTGATTCAATAAAAGATAACACTCTGATTTCCTTCATCACCTGTTTCAAAGTGATGAACCCCTGCCATTCCCTTTAACATTCCTACAATATTTACCTGTGTAGAAGTGCACCGTGTACTAATTTACATACTAAAAAGAAAAATTGAATCTTAGATTGAAAAGCAACCACTAACAGTGCAAAGGGGGTTATCAGAATGATACAAGTATGGAAATCACCTTCTTTCTGAGAACTCATTTGTCATCACTGATCTAGGCATAAAGGTGGAGAGGAAGGACTTTGAGTTTGAGACTTATATACTTAATGGGTCAAAATCTGACTCTGCACCTCATAAGCTGTGTGTCCTTTAGCAAAATCCTTGACTTATCTGAAACTGTCCCTGGAAAATAGAAATAACTGTTCTACCATTCAAGATCATTGTGATGATTGATACAATAAAATAAAATAGGGCTTTCTTGGTGATTCAGATGTAAAGAATCTGCCTGCCAATGCAGGAGACACGAGTTTGATCCCTGATCCAGGAATTAATCCAGTTGTCAAATGAGTAGAGTCACCTCATACATGTGGAAGGCAATTAGAGAGGACTCTGTACAAGATGATTATTGTAAAATCCTCTTGGGGATTTCATGACATCTAAAGACTCTTCTAAGAATATGGAATACACATATGATAGTACTAGGCAGTCAAGAAAATATAAAGATTCACCTGGTTTTTTTCCCCAACAACCCTAATAGTTTTGTGGCAGCGCTAAACACGTCCTCTGAGGGGAGTATGTAATTTACCTTTTAGCTTGGGAATGTTTGACTAGTGTCATTAGCCCATTCTTCCCTGGATGACTTAACCATTTCTTTGACATCATCCATCTCTTCTGTGGTTAATGAACCCCAGCAGTGGGAGCTGCTAAACACAGTTATCCCACAGTTAACATCCACTAAACCTCCCACTTCTCGTACAGTAGTTAGTGCCAAGTGGGAGAATACAGGAGTTTTAACTTGTTCCTAAGGATTGAGTCACAATGAGACACTGGTTCACCAGAACCTCTGCTGCTGTTGTTTCCATTTTCTTGGTAATTATTTTCCAAGACTTCCCATTGGCAAAGGAGGACACTCAAAATTGGTGAGAACCAATCCAGTTTTTCTAATTATGAGTTTTTGAAAACTTCAGCATCAGCCCCAAACCAGTGAAAGATGTACTAGTAAGTGGTTAGTTAAAGTGATGGAATCTGGGACCCGACTGCCTCAGTTCAGGGTCTGCTTCTGCCACTTGCTGATTGTGTGGTGATGGGCTCATTATTTACCCTCTCCAAGTCTTAATTCCCTCATCTATAAAACGCAGATAGAAGTAGTATATACCTAGTAGGATCATTGTAAGAAATAAATACATAAATGAACACAGGTAAAACACTGAGCTTAGCATCTGGCACATAGTGAGTGCTCAAGTAACAGGAGCTAGTACTCTTACTATTAGGTGCTGTAAGCTGAAAATAACTTCCCAATGGCCTCAGTGAATGTGTTTGAGAAATGATTGACAAGGAACAGTTTCTCTGAAAACATTTGGTTGTGAGAAGAGCAAAACCTAGAATTGCTTTGAATTTCTCAGCTCTCATTATCTTTTCCTCTTGTGAAAGAAAGAGGTCAACATTCTTTAAGACTTGTAGGTACTGTTCAGCACAAATCACAGAGAATTTTCAAGTGAATATTCCTTAATATTCCAAGAAAGACTCCAGCTAAGAGATCGTATTCAGTTGGCCCACCTTCTCTTTCTCTTGGATCGGCGCCATGTTTCCCTGGTGGCTCAGTGGTGAAATATCTGCCTACAGTGCTGGAGACACAGGAGATGTGGGTTCAGTCCCTGGGTTGGGAAGCTTCCCGTGGAGGATGGTGTGGCAACCTGCACCAGTATTCTTACTGGGCAAGTCTCGTGGACATAGGGGCCTGACAGGCAACAGTCCGTAGGGTCGCAGAGTCAGACATGACTGAAGCAACTGAGAATACACGCATGCAATCCAATCACTACAGGCTTCCACTGCAGTCTGAATTATTTTCTTCAAGAGGAGAGCAACAAGAGGACAGAATCAGCCCTTCTTGGCAGTATCTAGAGCAACAGTCCTCAGCAACACTGTTACCAAGGCCAACTGTGCACAGAGAATTCACCCCCTTGGGCCAACCGAACCATTTCTTCCTCAATGCTGCATCGCTCCTGCGGTCTACATGTATGATGATTGGACTTGTGACCACTGGGTATGTCTAAAGCCCCTGCAAGTATACATTTACACATAAATGCTCGTATGAAATACTTCTTAGACGTGGACAAACATGCACGGTACATATACATGTACAATGCCTACTCCTTTCTGCAGAGAGAGAAACTTGGTCTTATATTTTGCTTGCAACAAATCTTTATCTATCCTTTGGTCTAGTAATTAAACAATTAAATGTAATTTATGATAATTACACATTACAACAAAGGGGTAAGTGGGCATTAAGTCACTTGAGAAATATGTTCTGTTTTAGAGCCAGCACAACATGATAGCCAAAGTTGGGAAGGCGTTAGTGCTGGGCCCATGGCTCACTGCTAGCATCCTTACAGACAGACTAAGGTCACCAGAGATGGGAAGGGCCCACCATCTTTCGAACCAGCAGGGCTCTGTGGCCCGCTCTGGAATGGTATCACCACTCCATTAGTGTCGCAAGTGGTTCAGGAGATGCCAATTCCTGTGCCTCTCTTGAGGATTAAGGGAAAGATGTGAATTTGCCCATTTCTTCCACACACATTACAAAGGATTCTTCATTTGGGTTAAATCCTGTCATGGGGAATATTAAGACAGCTGGGCTTAAATTAGAGGGAGGAATATCCTTGTCTTCTTATCTGTTCATCCTACATTGAGCTTAAAGATACTTCATGAACCTCAGCTTTGGAACGTGAGGACTTCAGGACTGCACTGGCCATGTGGCTCCTGAGAGGGGAGGAAGTGAGGGGACTTGGAGTGGCTACATTTGAGCCCACCCTTCCTGGCTCCTTCTTTTTCTGCTGCGTGCGGTCCGAGCCCTTCCACTGATCAGGGCTGGATGCCTTCAGTGCAGAATGGAAGAATTAGAAGGATTGAAAACATCAGCAAGACCATGCCCCAGTTGGCCAGCTAGTAGGCAGAAACTTTCACGTTTGTTGCTTTAATGGATGGGGCTTCCCACGTGGCACTCATGGTAAAGAACCCACCTGCCAATGCAGGAGATGTAAGAGATGCAGGTTCAATCTTTGGGTCATGAAAATCCCAGGAGGAGGGTGTGGCAACCCACTCCAGTATTCTTACATGGAGAATCTCATGAACAGAGGAGCCAGGTGGGCTACAGTCCATGGGGTTGCAAAGAGTTGGACACTTCTGAATCTACTTAGCACACATGTACTCTAATGGATAAAATCATTGAAAGTCTGAAGAAAAATTATAATACTGGGGAGGGTGATCATCATACCATTAATAGTTGCTGCTGCTGCTGCTGCTGTTAATGAATAATAGCACATAATAGTAGCTTTTCTTTGGGCCATTCATATTTACAATGCAGTGTTCTAAGTATCATGGTTTGACTCTAAAGCAACTACTCTTAAGGGCTTACGATATTGCCCATGTAACCTTATTACGTGCTGGTGTTTTAAAGCTCTTAATGGTTTTCTACGGATCTTGAAGAAAAGGAACACAGCATACTCAAGTTTTGTTAAGATAGATGATCTGGGAAGATAATAGAGTTTTAGCAAAGGAGGTGTGTTGACATGCGTGAGAGGAAGTGTTTAGAGAGGTCAGACACTAATCAGATGCTACAGTGAGGTTGCCATTGACCATTCATGGATGGAAGATGCTAAGGGGTTCCTAGAGAAATAAGATATAAAGATGAAAAATCTCCCTAGACAGAAATCACCTGGATTGCGGCTCTGCCTTTAACAAGTATTGAAGTTTATTCTGAAGCCCTAAACAGCACTGGGATGACAGCTATCTTTCTAGTAATTCTCACAGTGTAGATAATCATAGTAGATATTTTTTTTAAAAATTTAATAAATAAATCAGGGCAAATATTTTAAGGGCACAAAGTCTCCCTTAAGGACATCTACCAGGTCACAGACAGCCGCAGTTACTGGGCACCTTGCATTATATTTCTTTGTTGTATGTAGGGTCCAGAAAGAGCTTGAGGAAAACTTGAGACATATCTTGGAAATGCAGAATTCTAACATATAGGTTTTAGTCTCTAAAAACCATTGTGTTTTCTATGCCATTGTTTCTACTGCAAACCAGAAGTGTGGGTACTGAGCTCCCCAAATACCATGACTTCGTTGATGACCAACTTTGTTACGAGCTGACAGAAATTGCTGAGGAGTCAAATATGGTGGGCCGTGGACCGCTTGCTTGTTAAATGCGATCATACTTGCAGTCTTTGCACTTTCCCTGTTGACAATAATAATAATAATGGCAGGAAGACATCTGTCTTTCTCTGGTGTGAAACTGAACTTCAGAGGAAGGATCTCACTTATCTGCCCCCTCTCGAAAGATTTCAGAAATAGGGTTGTGGTGGAAATATGTAGGAAATAGAGCAGTGGTATCAGGGTCTTCAAGGGACATGGAAATTCCTAACTGACCTACTGCAGACTGAGGCAGTTTTGTCTGAGATAACCAGGATTTTTAAGATGCCTTTCTGGAGGCAAAATATACCACAAACCAAATACAACTGGAATAGACTCTGTCTTTCCTTAAAGCTTGTATTATATAAATGGATATAGCTGGACCTTTTGTTCTTCAACAAACAATTCCCATCAACATTCAGGAAGAATTTAGAGCTGACCAGTTGGACAAGGGAACTGGAGAGGGGAAACTAATGGTGGAGGAGAACAATGTAAAGGAGACAGGCCCTGATGTCAGTTCCTAGTCTAGTTGTTGCTGTTCAGTCGCTTCAGTCATGTCTGACTCTTTGTGACCCTCATGGACTGTAGCCCACCAGGCTCCTCTGTCCATGGAGTTTTCCAGACAACAATACTGGAGTGGGTTTCCATTTCCTTCTCCAGGGGATCTACCTGGATCAAGGATTGAAATCACGTCTCCTGCGTTGGCAGGTGGATTCTTTACTACTGAGCAACCTGGGAAGCCCTCCCAGTCTCGATCCAAGGTTAATAGACCCATTAGTGCTAAAAGAAGGTCCTGTTTCTTTTGAATCAAGTCACATGCAGAGACTACTCAGTTGCTCACCTCTCGGTTTAAATCCAAAGCAATCAAGCCAGGTATTTGAAAATACTTTTTTTCCAAAGCACCCATTTTTAATGTCAAACTGACATTCTTATTATGATACAATATTCCATGCTTCAAAATGACTTTGAGAAGTTATTTAATATGATTCCAGTGCCTACCATGGTGCAAGATTTCCCTCAGCAGAATCAAGAGGGAAGGCAATGGGGTACTTCTCCAGGAGCCTTGGGCTCATAGCTATTTCCAGATGGGCCTCAGTTTCTTCGTTTGTAAAATGAGACAAGAATAACTTCCCTGAGGTCCCTTCCCAACTCTGCTTTTCATCCCAGTTAACATTTTTAAAAGCATGAAATGTCTAAAAATGATCATAGTATATTCCCCTGATTCTCTATGGCATCACTTTTTCAGACACTCAGAATGTTTCTCATTCATTTTCTGCCAGGTAAAAAGATAGATAAGTCTAACCACATAAACCCAGTTCAAAGAGGGAAGGTGAGAGCCAGAAAAAAATTTCCATGTAACAGAGAAATAAGAAAAAGAGGCAAGTTATGTCAGACCTGCATTTCCAGGAGTCAGCTTCCTCTACCTATACACAGAGAATAAGGTAACAGCCCAGGACTAATTCCAGTTCTGTCAGTAACCTTTAGCTTTGACATCCCAGGGCTATAAAAACACAAGAAAGAGAAAACAAAATGGCGGAGGAGTAGGCGGACGTGGAGTACATCTGTCTCCACGGATACATCAGGAACACACCTTCAGAAACAGAAGTGCATGCAGAACACCAGCTGAGAGCAGACAGGAGGACCTGACAAGCAGAAAAGAATATATAGACCCACACAAAACTCTGTAGCATGAAGGAACTAGGGGGAAAAACAGGGGTGTTAGTAGGACTGGACATGCCCTTGGTGGGTGAGGAACTGAAGCAGGGGTCCAATCCCCACATGGGGGCAATTGTCTGAGTCAGAGGAGAAACATTTAAGGCTGAGAGTGAAACAGCTGATCTGTGGCAGCCTAAATGGAATGAGAATCAGACAGTCCTTGCCACAGCCATACATGCCCCGGACAGGGACGCAGGTCCCCTGGAGGGTGCAATGGCTGGGAGCTGGAGTTTAGGGACTGTGGAGCACTCTCTCTCCCTCTCCCCACAGGCTAGCATCAGCTGCTGAACAATAGCGAGGCTGGCCTATCAAAGGTCTGACACACTGAACTACAGAACAGGACCCCACCCAGGGTGCCCCTTTAACTTCCTGACATGCCTATCTACAGAGTAGGACCCCAGCCAGGGGCCCCTCTATGTGCTTGACACGCTAAACAACGAGAAGGACCCCAGGCAAGGGAGCCCTCTAAGTGCCTGAATGGGCAGAGCTATGGAGAAAGACTGGCCACAGAGGCCTCCTGATCTCCAGCTACAAGAGGCTCGAACAAAGACTCTGATGGGATCATAACTCCTGAGACGGAGGCAGTCCATGTGCCTGCACAGTTGATGCCACCAGGGTCCCCACAAGCCAAGCAGCTGTGCCACCTTGATGCTCAACGCTCACTGGGGCAGAGCTGCCACAGGCAAAAAAATTCTTGCATCTTTGTGCACAGGGTCACGTCAGTAGTGTCCAATGCTTTGCAACCCTGTAGACTGTTTTTGTCAGGGAGGCTTCTCTGTCAGGGAGGGGGGTTCTCCAGGCAAGAATACTGGAGCGTGTTGGCCAACACTGGTTGCCATACCCTTCTAGAGCACTATATTCCCTTCTTCCCTAGCCGCCAACCCCCCTGAGTACCTGGTGCTGCCAGAACCCCTGAGACCCAAGCAGCTACACCACCTCCACCCCTGGCCTCACAGGGGCAAACCCAAGTCCTCCAGGGCAGCCTCAGGAGCAAACCCCAGTGGACGGCCCATATCCAGAGGTGGAAATAAAACCACAGTTGAAACCCAGGGGAAGTGTGACTAAGGAAAAAGACCCAAAACCTTCCCACCAGCTGTATAAGCTGCAGATTAAATCCGCACAATCAACTGGGCAGACTCTGTGTCTACAGAATATATAAAGGGCCATTGAGAGCTCCCACAAAAGAAAATGCACTAGTTCTGATAGCTGTGGACACTGGAGGCTAGAACACAGAGGAGTAGGAGCAGATCGGAATCTGAGCTTCCCCCACAGCAGGCAAGAGATCAGCACAGTGTTGGGCATCCTAGGGAGGTGAGGTGGACTGCGACTCCCAGTGAGGGAAAGGACTTTGACAGCAGTGACTCAAGAAAACCATTTATTATTATGTTGATGTTTTGACTTGTTCTGTAGATACTTTTGTATTTTTTTTCTTTTTTTCCCCCTTCTCCCCTCTCTGTTTTTTTTTTCCCTGCTTTTTTTTTTTGTTTTATTAGTTTTGCCATACAATGACATGTTATTGTCATGGGTTTACATATACTCCCCCTCCAGAATCCCCCTCCCTTCTCCCTCCCTCCTCCCTCCCCCCGGGAAATCTCGATGCACCAGCCCCGAGAATCAATCCTGGGTTGGCGATTGATTACACATATGATAATTAACATGTTTCAATGCCATCCTCCCTTTTCATCCCACCCTTACCCTCATCCACAGAGTCCACGAGTCTGTTCTATAATTCTGCGTTCCTTTTGCTGTCTCACATGCTGGGTTCTCATTACCGTCTTTCTAAATTCCATATATATGCGTTAGTATACTGTATTGTTGTTTTTCCTTCTGGCTTACTTCACTATAGATAATGGGCTCCAGTTCCGTCCACCTGAGTAGAACTGATTCAAATGAATTTTTTTTTTAATGCTGAGTAATATTCCATTGTGTATATGTACCACAGCTTTCTTATCCATTCTTCAGTTGATGGGCATCTAGGTTGCTTCCATGTCCTGGCTATTGTAAACAATGCAGCGATGAACATTGGGGGTACATGTGGCTCTTTCAATTCTGGTTTCCTCGGTGTATATGCCCAGCAGTGGGATTGCTGGGTCATATGGCAGGTCTATTTGCAGCTTTATAAGGAACCTCCACACTGTTGTCCATAGTGGCTGTACTAGTTTGCATTCCCACCAACAGTGTAAGAGAGTTCCCTTTTCTCCACATCCTCTCCAGCATTTATTGCTTGTAGACTTTTGGATGGCAGCCATTCTGACTGGTGTGAAGTGGTACCTCATTGTGGTTTTGATTTGCATTTCTCTGATAATGAGTGATGTTGAGCATCTTTTCATGTGTGTGTTAGGCATTTTTATGTCTTCTTTGGAGAAATGTCTGTTAAGTTCTTTGGCCCACTTTTTGATTCTGAAGGCTGTCTTTTCACCTTGCTTATAGTTTCCTTTGTTGTGCAGAAGCTTTTAATTTTAATTAGGTCCCATTTGTTTATTCGTGCTTTTATTTCCAATATTCTGGGAGGTGGGTCATGGAGGATCCCGCTTTGGTTTATGTCAGAGAGTGTTTTGCCTATGTTATTCTCTAGGAGTTTTATAGTTTCTGGTCTTATGCTTAGATCTTTGATCCATTTTGAGTTTATCTTTGTGTATGGTGTTAGAAAGTGTTCTAGTTTCATTCTTTTACAAGTGGCTGTCCAGTTTTCCCAGCACCACTTGTTAAAGAGGTTGTCTTTTCTCCATTGTATATTCTTGCCTCCTTTGTCAAAGATAAGGTGTCCATAGATGCGTGGATTTATCTCTGGGCTTTCTATTTTGTTCCAGTGATCTATATTTCTGTCTTTGTGCCAGTACCATACTGTCTTAATGACTGTGGATTTGTAGTATAGCCTAAAGTCAGGTAGGTTGATTCCTCCAGTTCCATTCTTCTTTCTCAAGATTGCTTTGGCTATACGAGGTTTTTTGTATTTCCATACAAATTGTGAAATTATTTGTTTTAATTCTCTGAAAAAGACCTCTGGTAGCTTGATGGGAATTGCATTGAATCTATAGATTGCTTTGGGTAGTATACTCATTTTTACTATATTGATTCTTCCAATCCACGAACATGGCACATTTCTCCATCTGTTTGTGTCCTCTTTGATTTCTTTCATCAGTGTTTTATAGTTTTCTATATACAAGTCTTTTCTTTCTTTAGGTAGAAATACTCCTAAGTATTTTATTCTTTTTGTTTCGATGGTGAATGGAATTATTTCCTTAATTTCTCTTTCTGTTTTCTCATTGTTAGTGTATAGGAATGCCAGGGATTTCTGCGTGTTGATTTTGTATCCTGAAACTTTGCTATATTCACTGATTAGCTCTAGTATTTTTCTAGTAGAGTCTTTAGGGTTTTCAATATAGAGGATCATGTCATCTGCAAACAGAGAGAGTTTTACTTCTTCTTTTCCAATCTGAATTCTTTTGATTTCTTTATCTGCTCTGATTGCTGTGGCCAAGACTTCCAAAACTATGTTGAAAAGTAGTGGTGAGAGTGGGCACCCTTGTCTTGTTCCTGACTTCAAGGGGAATGCTTCCAGTTTTTCACCATTGAGGATAATGTTTGCTGTGGGTTTGTCATATATAGCTTTTATTATGTTGAGGTATGTTACATCTATTCCTGCTTTTTGGAGAGTTTTTATCATAAATGGATGCTGAATTTTGTCAAACGCTTTCTCTGCATCTATTGAGATAATCATGTGATTTTTATTTTTCAATTTGTTAATGTGGTGTATTACATTGATTGATTTGCGAATATTGAAGAATCCTTGCATCCCTGGGATAAAGCCTACTTGATCATGATGTATGATCTTTTTAATGTGTTGTTGGATTCTATTTGCTAGAATTTTGTTAAGGATTTTTGCATCTATGTTCATCAGTGATATTGGCCTGTAGTTTTCTTTTTTTGTGGCATCTTTGTTGGGTTTTGGAATTAGGGTGATGGTGGCCTCGTAGAATAAGTTTGGAAGTTTACCTTCCTCTGCAATTTTCTGGAAGAGTTTGAGTAGAATAGGTGTTAGCTCTTCTCTAAATTTTTGATAGAATTCAGCTGTGAAGCCATCTGGTCCTGGGCTTTTGTTTTTTGGAAGATTTCTGATTACAGTTTCAATTTCCATGCTTGTGATGGGTCTATTAATATTATCTATCTCTTCCTGGTTTAGTCTTGGAAAGTTGTACTTTTCTAGGAATTTTTCCATTTCATCCAGGTTGTCGAGTTTATTTGCATATAGTTGCTGATAATAGTCTCTTATGATCCTTTGTATTTATGTGTTTTCTGTTGTGATCTCTCCGTTTTCATTTCCAATTCTGTTGATTTGGTTCTTCTCCCTTTGTTTCTTGATGAGTCTGGCTAATGGTTTGTCAATTTTATTTATCTTCTCAAAGAACCAGCCTTTGGCTTGGTTGATTTTTGCTATGGTCTCTTTTGTTTCCTTTGCATTTATTTCTGCCCTGATCTTTAAGATTCTTTCCTTCTACTAGACCTGGGCTTCTGCATCTCTTCCATTTCTAGTTGCTTTAGATGTAAGGTAAGGTTATTTATTTGACTTTTTTCTTGTTTCCTGAGGTGAGCTTGTATTGCTATGAACTTTCCCCTTAGCACTGCTTTCACAGTGTCCCATAGGTTTTGGGCTGTTGTGTTTTCATTTTCATTCATGTCTATGCATAACTGAATTTCATTTTTGATTTCTTCTGTGATTTGTTGGTTATTCAGCAGTGTGTTGTTGAGTCTCCATATGTTGGAAGTTTTGAATGGTTTTCTCCTGTAATTGATATCTAATCTCACTGCATTGTGGTCAGAAAAGATGCTTGGAATGATTTCAATATTTTTGAATTTACCAAGGCTAGATTTATGGCCCAGGATGTGATCTATCCTGGAGAAGGTCCCGTGTGTGCTTGAGAAAAAGGTGAAATTCCTTGTTTTGGGGTGGAATGACCTATAGATATCAATAAGGTCTAGTTGGTCTATTGTATCATTTAAAGTTTGAATTTCCTTGTTACTTTTCTGTCTAGTTGATCTATCCATTGGTGTGAGTGGTGTATTAAAGTCTCCCACTGTTATTGTGTTGTTGTTAATTTCCCCTTTCATACTTGTTAGCATTTGCCTTACATATTGTGGTGCTCCTATGTTGGGTGCATAAATATTTATAATTGTTATTTCTTCTTCTTGGATTGATCCTTTGATCATTATGTAATGTCCATCTTTATCTCTTTTCACTGCCTTTATTTTAAAGTCTACTTTATCTGATCTGAGTATTGCCACTCCTGCTTTCTTTTGGTCTTTATTCACATGGAATATCTTTTTCCAGGCTTTAACTTTCAGTCTATATGTGTCCCTAGGTTTGAGGTGGGTCTCTTGTAGACAACATATATAGGGGTCTTGTTTCTTTATCCAGTCGGCCAATCTTTATCTTTTGGTTGGGGCATTCAACCCGTTTACATTTAAGGTAATTATTGATAAGTATGATCCTGTTGCCATTTATTTTATTGTTTTGGGTTCGAGATTATATACCCCATCCGTGTTTCCTATCTAGGAAAGATCCTTTGGCATTCGTTGGAGGGCTGGTTTGGTGTTGCTGAATTCTCTCAGCTTCTGCTTGTCTGAAAAGCTTTTGATTTCTCTTTCAAATTTGAATGAGATCCTTGCTGGGTACAGTAATCGGGGTTGTAGCTTGTTTCCTTCCATGCCTTTAAGTATGCTCTGCCATTCCCTTCTGGCCTGAAGCGTTTCTATTGAGAGATCAGCTGTTATCCTTATGGGATTCCCCTTGTGAATTATTTTTTGCTTCTCCCTCACTGCTTTTAATATTTGGTCTTTGTATTTTCCCCTCTCTGTTGTAGTTGTCAATTTTATTGGCACTATGAAATCTAATTAAGTTTTGAACTTTTTTTTTTTTCCTTCTTTTCTCAGTCACATTTTTTGATTATTGTTCTAAACCTCTGCCTCTACATTGGGCTTTTGCAGTTCTGTGGAATTTTCTTTTTTTTTTCTTTTAATTTTTATTTTTTAAGCCTATTATTATTTTTTCTATATTTATTTCTTTGTTTGCTTTTCCTACTGTTTCTTTCCCCTTGCAGTTAATCTTTAATGTATATAAATCTTTATCTATCTCTATTTAACTTTGCATATCTATTCTTTCTTTCCTTTCCTCTCAAAATATTTGTTAGTTTTATATTCATTGCTTTAGCCCCCAGTTGGCACCTTGCTTCCGTTTTGTTTTTCTGCTTGTATTTTGGTTTTGTTCTGGTAGATATGATTTATGGTTTCCTTTGTTTGCCAGATCAATCTATTGTGCTTTATTTTTGTTGGACTGTTTTGCTTTTGCTTATGGGTGTATATGTATATGTGTGTATTCAGTCACACTTTTTAATGTTGTTGTAAACCACTGACTCTACATTGGGCTTTACAGTTCTGTGGAGTTTTCTTTTCTTTTTTTTCACTTTTTTCTTTCTTCTTCCTTTTTTTTCTTTTGTATTTTTTATAATTTTAATTTTTTAAGCCTATTATAGTTTTTCTACATTTATTCCTTTGTTTTCCTTTCCTACTGTTCTTTTACCCTTATAGTTAATCTTCAATGTATATAAAGCTTCTTCATCTACCTCTATTTAACTTTGCATATCTATTCTTTCTTTCCTTTCCTCTCAACATATTTGTTGGTTTTCTTTTCATTGTTTTATTCCCCACTTGGCACCTTGCTTTAGTGTGTTTTCTAGTTTGTGCTTTAGTTAGTTTTGTTCTTAACTGGTATGTGCAATTTTTGATTTCCTTTGTTCACCAGGTCAATCTACTGTACTTTATTTTTGTTGGACCATTTTGACCTTGCTCATGGATGTATATGTATATGTGCATATTCCATTATTTTAATTATTATTTGTCTGAGTTTATAATTGCCATTTGTCTGGGGTTCTTCCTTGGCTTCTCGTTTTTGGATATTTGTTTTACTCTCACTTAATGCCATAAAAGGGAGAAGGAAATGGCAACCTACTCCAGTATTCTTGCCTAGAGAAACTTGTGGATGGAGGAGCCTGGTGGGCTGCCGTCTATGGGATCGCACAGAGTCGGACACGACTGAAGCGACTGAGCAGCAGCAGCAGCAATGCCATAAAAAAACACTTGTGGAATCTTCATTCCTGACCAAAGATCAAGCTCTGAGCCTTTAGAATGGGAGCACTGACTCCAAGACCCTAGACTATCAGAGAACTAACCCCAGGGGGTATCAAATAGTGAGAACTCACACAAAGAAAAGCACTTGAATACAAGACCCAGCATCGCCCAGCCACCAGTAGCACCCTGTGCAGGATGCCTCATCTAAACAACAAACAAATAAAAAATGCAAACCAAATTGTCAGTAGACAGAATTACTACCTCACTCAGCCTTGTCCATCAGAGGAAAAATAAACAAACAAATAAAAGCTCAGCACAAATCTCATCCTATATGAAGCTTATACAAAGCACTGGACCAACCTTGGGAGGGCAGAAACCAAAAGGAAGACAGAGTTCAACCTTGAAGGCTGGAAAAGGAGACCTCAAACAAAATACTTAAAAAAACAATAATGAAAAGGTAGAGAAATACTACACAAATGAAGGAGCAAACTAGAAACACAGTTCAGTTCACTTCAGTTCAGTTCAGTCCCTCAGTTGTGTCCAACTCTTTGCGACTCCATGAATCACAGCATGCCAGGCCTCCCTGTCCATCACCAACTCTTGGAGTCTACCCAAACCTATGTTCATCGAGTCAGTGATGCCATCCAGCCATCTCATCCTCTCTTGTCCCCTTCTCCTCCTGCCCCCAATCATTCCCAGCATTAGGGTCTTTTCCAATGAGTTAACTCTTCGCATGAGGTGGCCAAAGTATTGGAGTTTCAGCTTCAACATCAGTCCTTCCAATGAACACCCAGCACTGATCTCCTTTAGGATGGACTGGTTGGATCTTGCAGTCCAAGGGACTCTCAAGAATCTTCTCCAACACCACAGTTCAAAAGCATCAGTTCTTCAGCGCTCAGCTTTCTTCACCGTCCAACTCTCACATCCATACATGACCACTGGAAAAACCATAGCCTTGACTAGACAGACCTTTGTTGACAAAGTAATGTCTCTGCTTTTAAATATGCTATCTAGGTTAGTCATAACTTTCCTTCCAAGGAGTAAGCATCTTTTAATTTCATGGCTGCAATCACCATCTGCAGTGATTTTGGAGCCCAGAAAAATAAAGTCAGTCACTGTTTCCACTGTTTCCCCATCTATTTCCCATGAAGTGATTGGATCATATGCCATGATCTTAATTTTCTGAATATTGAGCTTTAAGTCAATTATTTTCACTCTCCTCTTTCACTCTCATCAAGAGGCTCTCTAGTTCTTCTTCACTTTCTGCCATAAGGGTGATATCATCTGCATATCTGAGGTTATTGATATTTCTCCTGGCAATGTTGACTCCATCTTGTGCTTCTTCTAGCCCAGCATTTCTCATGATGTACTCTGCATATAAGTTAAATAAGCAGGGTGACAATATACAGCCTTGATGTACTCCTTTTCACAGGAGTCCAAATAAATAAAGAGAAAATAGGCAAACTACCTGAAAAAGAATTCAGAATAATGATAGTAAAGGTGATCAAAAACCTTGAAAACAAAATGGAGAAAATGCAAGATTCAATTAACAAAGACCTAGAAGAATTAAAGAATAAACATACAGAGACAAACCACACAATTACTGAAATTGAAAATACTCTAAAAGGAATCCATAGCACAATATCTGAAGCAGAAGAACAAATCAGTGAGGTGGAATATAAAATGGAGGAAATAACTTCTGAAGAGCAGGATAAAATAAAAAGAATGAAAAGAATTGAGAATAGTCTCAGATACCTCTGGAACAATATCAAATGACCAACATTTGAATTATAGGGGTCCCAGAAAATGAAGAGGAAAAGGAAGGGTATGGGAAAATTTTTGAAGAGACTATAGTTGAAAATTTCCCCAACAAAGCAAAGGAAATAGTCAAACAAGTCCAAGAGAAACAAAGAGTCCCACACAGTATAAACCCAAGGAGAAACACGCCAAGACACCAACTTATCAAACTAACAAAGACTAATAACAAAGAAAGAATATTAAAAGCAGCAAGGGAGAAGCAACAAATAACATACAAGGGAAACCCCATACACTTAACAGCTGATCTTTCAGCAGAAATTCTGCAGGCCAGAAGGGAATGGCTGGATATATTGAAAGTACTGAAAGGGAGAAATCTAAAACCAAGGTTACTGTAACTGGCAAGGAGCTCATTCAAAACTGATGGAGAAAAAAACTTTTAAGACAAGCAAAATTAAGAGAATTCAGTACCACCAAATGAGACAAATGTTAAAGGGAATGATATAGTCAAGAAATACAAGAGAAGAAACAAGAGCTACAAAATCAACCCCAAACAACTAAGAAAATGGCAATACGAACATATGTATCAATAATTAAATGTAAATGGATTAAATGCTCTGACCAAAAGACACAGCCTGGCTGAATGGATACAAAGACAAGACCCATGTATATGCTGTCTACAAGAAACCCACTTCAGACCTAAAAACACATATAGACTGAAAGTGACAGGCTGGAAAAATATATTTCATGCAAATGGGAAACAAAAGAAAGCTGGAGTAGCAATCCTCATATCAGACAAAGTAGACCTTAAAATAAAGAAGGTTACAAGAGATAAGGAAAGACACTACATAATGATCAAGGGATCAATCCAAGAGGAAGACATAACGATTGTGATTATATATGCACCCAACATAGGATCACCTCAATACATAAGAAAAATACTGAGAGACATAAAATGAGAAACTGACAGCAACACAATAGTAGGGGATTTTAACACCTCACTCACACTTCCAAACTCATTCTACGAGGCCACCATCATCACCTTGATACCAAAAGCAGACAAAGACAACACAAAAAAAGAAAACTACACACCCAAATCACTAATGAACAAAGATGCAAAAATTCTCAACAAAATTTTAGCAAACTGAATTCAGCAACACATCAAAAAGGTCATACACCTTGGTCAAGTTGGGTTTATTCCAGGAATGCAAGGATTCTTCAATATATGCAAATCAATCATTGTGATACACCATATTAACAAATTGAAAGATAAAAACCACAAGATCATCTCAATAGTTGCAGCAAAAGCCTTTGACAAAATTCAGCACCCATTTATAATTAAAATTCTTCAAAAAATGAGCATAGAAGGAACCTACCTCAACATGGTAAAGACCATATATGGCAAGCCTACAGCAAACATTATTCTCAATGGTGAAAAACTGAAAGCATTCCCCCTAAGATCAGGAACAAGACAAGGGTGTCCACTCTCACCATTATTATTCAACTCAGTTTTGGAAGTCCTAGCTACAGCAATCAGAGAAGAAAAAGGAATAAAAGGAATCCAGATCAGAAATGAAAAAGTAAAGCTCTCACGGTTTGCAGATGACATGATACCGTACATAGAAAACCCTAAAGATAGTATCAGAAAATTACTAGGGCTAATCAGTGAATTTAGCAAAGTTGCAGGATACAAAATCAATACACAGAAATCACTTGCATTTCTATATAGTAACAATGAAAGATCAGAAAGAGAAATTAAGGAATCAATCTCATTCACCATTGCAACAAAAAGAATCAAATATCAAGGAATAAACTTACCTAAGGAGACAAAAGAACTGTACACAGAAAATATAGGACACTAATGAAAGAAATCAAAGGCAACATAAACAGATGGAGAGATATTCCATATTCCTGGGTAGGAAGAATCAATACTGTGAAAATGACTATACTACCAAATGCAATTTACAGATTTAGTGTGATCCCTATCAAATTACCAATGACATTTTTCACAGAACTAGAACAAAAAAATTCCACAATTCATATGGAAACACAAAAGACCCTGAATAGTGAAAACAGTCTTGAGAAAGAAGACTAGAATCAGAGGAATCAACCTTCCTGACTTCAGATTATACTACAAAGCTACAGTTATCAAGACAGTATGGTACTAGCACAAAAATAGAAATATAGACCAGTGGAACAAGATGGAAAGCCCACAAATCAACCATGCACCTATGGGTACCTTATTTTTGACAAAGGAGGCAAGAATTTATGATGGGGCAAGGACAGCCTCTTCAATAATTGGTACTGGGAAAACTGGACAGATACATGTAAAAGAGTGAAATTAGAACACTTCCTAACACCATACACAAAGATAAATTCAAGGAGGATCAAAGACCTAAATATAAGACTAGAAACTATAAAACTCTTAGAGGAAAACATAGGCAGAACACTCAATGACATAAATCAAAGCCAGATCCTCTATGACCCTCCTAGAGTAATGGAAATAAAGACAAAAGTAAACAAGTGGGACCTGATTAAACTTAAAAGCTTTTTCACAGCAAAGGAAACTATAAGCAAGGTGAAAGGACAACACTCAGAATGGGAGAAAATTATAGCAAATGAAACAACTGATAAAGGATTAGTTTCCAAAATATACAAGCAGCTTATACAACTCAATACCAGAAAAACAAACAACCCAATGAAAAAGTGGGAAAAGGACCTAAACAGACATTTCTCCAACGAAGACATACAGATGGCTAACAAAAGCATGAAAAGATGCTCAACATCGCTCATTATTAGAGACATGCAAATCCAAACTACAATGAGATATCACCTCACATTGGTCAGAATGGCCATAATCAAGAAGTCTACAAACAATCCCACTACTGGGCATATACACCGAGGAAACCAGAATTGAAAGAGCCACGTGTACCCCAATGTTCATCGCTGCACTGTTTACAATAGCCAAGACATGGAAGCAACCTAGATGCCCATCAACTGAAGAATGGATAAGAAAGCTGTGGTACATATACACAATGGAATATTACTCAGCATTAAAAAAAATTCATTTGAAGCAATTCTACTCAGATGGACGAAACTGGAGCCCATTATCCAGAGTGAAGTAAGCCAGAAGCAAAAACAACAATACAGTATATTAACGCATATATATGGAATTTAGAAAGACGTTAACGAGAACCCAACATGCGAGACAACAAAAGGAACGCAGATGTATAGAATAGACTCGTGGACTTTGTGGATGAGGGAAAGGGTGGGATGATATGGGAGAAGGGCATTGAAGCATGTTAATTGTCATGTGTCTAATCAATCGCCAGCCCAGGATTGATGCTCGGGACTGGTGCAGCGAGATTTCCTGGAGGGGAGGGAGGAGGGAGGGAGGTTCCGGAGGGGAAGCATATGTAAACCCATGGTGATATCATGACAATGTATGGCAAAAACAATAAAAAAAAAAAAAGATTAAAAAAAAAAGAAGTCTACAAACAATAAATGCTGCAGAGTGTGTGGGGGAAAAAGGAATGCTCTTGTTCTATTGGTTGGAATGTAAATTGATACAGCCAGTATGGAAGATGGTATGGAGATTCCTTTAAAAACCAGGAATAAAACCTCTATGTGACCCAGCAATCCCACTCCAAGGCATGTACCCTGAGGAAACCAAAACTGAAAAAGATAGGTGGGTTCCATTGTTCATGGCAGCACTATTTACAATAACTAGAACATGGAAGCAACCTAGATATCCATCGACAGATGAGTGAATGAAGGAGTAGTGGTATGTATACACAATGAACTATTACTCAGCCATAAAAAGGAACACACTTGAGTCAGTTCTAATGAGGTGAATGAACCTAGAACCTATTACGCAGAGTGAAGTAAGTCAGAAAGAGAAAGATAAAAATCATGTTCTAACATGTATATAAGGACTCTAGGAAAATGGTACTGAAGAATTTATTATCAGGGAAGCAATGGAGAAACAGACATAGAGAATAGACATGGACATGAGGAGAGGGGAGGAGAGGGTCAATGTATAGGAAGAGTAACATGGAAACTTATATTACCACATGTAAAATAGATAGCCAATGGGAATTTGCTGTCTGGCTCAGGAAACTCAAACAGGGGCTCTGTATCAACCTAGAGGGGTGGGATGGGGAGGGTTCAAAGGGAGGGGATAAATGTATACCTATGGCTGATTCATGTTGAGGTTTGACAGAAAAGAACAAAATTTTGTAAAGCAATTATCTTTCAATAAAAAATTTAAAAAAAAAAAGTGTCAAGACCAAAATGCTAAGCAAGTCAGTGTTAGTCCTAAGTAAAACTGAATTTGGGAAAATCCATCTTTGGCCTCTATTCAAGTCCCACTTCCTGCTTGTTCTTTGTTCTCTACAGAAAGGTTATTGTTCTCTGGTCAAAATTTTAAAAAAGAAGAAGTCCTCCCAGGAACGTTGTGTTTGATTAGAGTCTAGAAAGTGAAAAAAAACCTTCCTGCTCCAAAGATGGAACCTGAGGGAAGAAAGTACATTGAACAGAGTCTGGTTTACTAACAACTACCATACTCTACTTTCATGTTTCCATTTTTTTCTTCATTAATAAAATTTAAAGGCAGTGATCAGTGAAAGTAAAAGTGTTAGTCACTCAGTGGTTTCCAACTCTTTGCAATCCCATGCACTGTATAGCCCAGTAGGCTCCTCTGTCCATGAGATTGTCCAGACAAGAACACTGGAGTGGGTTGCCATTTCCTCCTCCCGGGGATCTTCCTGATGCAGGGATTGAATCGTGGCTTCCTGCATTGTAGGCAGATTCTTTACAGTCTGAGCCATCAAGGAAGCCCCCAAAATAGTTATTGGAAATATACAATATGTGAAACTCTTCCCTTCCCTCCTTTTAAAAGCCTCCCAACTCCCTTTTTCATGGAAACCATCATGATAAAGAATAGATCCCATCTCCAGGCCTTTCCAGCTCCTCCTAGGTTTTCATACTTCATCCCTCCCTCCCAAAGTCTTCGGATTCTCTCTAACTTGCTGCTGCTCCAAAAGGAAGCTCTGCCCAGTGGTAACTTAAGATATATCTGACCGGTATAAATGTTGTTAGCTTCATTAATCAAATTCTAACTGCCTTTTCTTTTTATGAAGGAAGGATCAAAGCACTAAGAAACAAACTACAAATAGCCCCACAATAGTAGCAGGATGGTAGTTCAAAAGGAGGCATGAAAGGAAGCTCACCAACAGTGATACTTTTTCCTAATGGTTCTAAGAGGATAATTAAGTTGTTTATCACCTTTGATGCATATAACCCTAACACAGGTGTTCCCTGGAAACCAATTAAAAATACTTACAGCTGATAAAGAGTGTCTCTCAGCTCAACAGATTTACTAATAATTTCAATCCCATTTGGAAAAGAATCTTGTCAGGTCTTTGGACACCAAAAGGCAACATTCACACTCATTTACACTTCAGTGCCTGTGGTGATAAGCACACACAGGGTATTTACTCAGCCTCTCTTGATCTCAGTAGCAGTGTCCTCCAGAAAGCTTCCCTTGGCCATTGAATGATAAGTTTAATTTCCAAGTATGAATTGTGCTCAGTAATTTGGGATTTCCTTTGAAAGGCAACAGACCAAGATCTTTCTGATGATAGCTTTACCTAATTGTCAGGAAGCAGTGGTGCCTCAAATGTGTGGCCCTAACTTTGTAACTTTCAGTGGACATCAAGTTGAAAATTTTTTATTTCTTACAGGACTCATAGAAGCGGGAAAGGATTCTTTGTGAAAATCTCAGGTGGTAACAGTTGGCTTGGGCTTCCCTGGTGGCTCAGACAGTAAAGAATCCACCTGCAATTCAGGAGACCCAGGTTAGACCCGTGGGTTGGGAAGATCTCCCCGGGGGTGGGGGGGGCATGGCAATCCACCAGTACTCTTACCTGGAGAATCCCCATGGACAGAGGAGCCTGGTAGGCTGCCGTCCATGAGGTCGCTGAGAGTCGGACACGACTGAGTGACTTTACTTTCCCTTTTCACTTTCATGCATTGGAAAAGGAAATGTCACCCCACTCCAGTGTTCTTGTCTGGAGAATCCCAGGGACAGGGGAGCCTGGTGGATTGCTGTCTATGGGGTCGCACATGACTGAAGCGACTTAGCAGCAGCAGCGGCAAGAGAAGGTGAGCTCCCACTTGGTAAGTTTGGTTAAGACCCACTTGTTTCCTTACATTCTGAGCTCACCATTCCCCACCCTGGTCCAATTCACATGCACTGACTATTTTTCATGAAGTTGTTTCAATCTAGTTGAAAAGCTCATTAACAAAGTTCCCGCTTCTAGTGTCTGAAGTCTCACTAGTTCTCTTGTGGGAATGTCTGCTGGTTGATTGGTGGGTTGGTTCAATTCCTTTCATCTGCCTCGGCCTCATTCTGATCCCTCCTCCATGTCTTTAGAGCTATGATAATTCTCAAGTCACTTTATTTCTCATCAGTTATTCACTCTTCAGTTGGGTCAAGAGGTATGATTTTAGATTCAGGCTTTTATCTTCCAGCTCTGCTGTTAAAGAGCTGTGTGGCTCTAGTCATTCCATGTCCTCTCTGAAATTTTATTTCCTATCTTATTTGGAAGGAAAGGATTAGACCAAATGTGTATGAAGGACCTTTCAGCCCTAAATTTAATGCCACCTGGGAAGCCCTAGGTAAGCAGAAGATACATTAAATTAGTCTTAAATAATTGAGCTTGAGATAACTTTGAGACATTCAGTGGACATACCAAATAGGGATATAGGTCTGGACCTAAGAGGGCAGCTTCAGGCTGGATGTACCGATTTTAGTCATACCCAACTCTTTGTGACCCCACAACCCCATGGAATTCCCCTGGCCAGAATACTGGAGTGGGTAGTCTTTACCTTCTCCAGGGGATCTTCCCAACCCAGGGATCGAACCCAGGTCTCTCACATTGCAGGCAGATTCTTCACCAGCTGAGCCACAGGGAAGGCCAAGAATACTGAAGTGGGTAGCCTATCCCTTCTGCAGGGGATCTTTCTGACTCAGGAATCAAACCTGGGTCTTCTGCATTGCAGGCAGATTCTTTACCAGCTAAGCTATCAGGGAAGCCTAGATTTGGGAGTCATCAGCAAATAAATGGTGGTTGAAGACACAGAGTTTACCTGGAGGAGAGAACAGAAACTGGAAAGAGAAGAGGGCCTAGGACTAAAGTAGAACTTTAATAGCCAGGTTGAGAAGGAAAACCTGGCAATGGAAGTGATTATGGAGGTGGAAGGAAAGCCTAGAGGATGCAGTGCCAGTGAAATAAGGGGCTGATTTCCTGAAGCAGGGAGTGGTCAACAGCATCAACTTTTGCTGAGAGATTAGCTGGGGGTAAAAAAATATCCATGTGATTTAACAATGTGAAATTAACCCATGACCTTCGAGCTGCTTTGATGGAATAGTAAGAATGGAGCCAGGAATAGTAAGAGTGGGAAGAAGCAGAACTAGAATGAGCTCACAGGGACAATGAGTGTGAGGATCTGTTATGAAGTCGGTTCCTGAAGTGGATGGGGGAGATGGAGGAGTAGATTTAGGAGGACTATGGCATTGTGTGACATTGTTTTAAAAAGAGAGAGACTCAAGCATGTATTTGTTCAACACATATCTATCAGACAATTAAACTTGTACTCAGCCCTATTTATGCAACAGGAACATAGCAAAGACTTAAGAAACCTTGTTCCAGTGGAATCCACTTTCTAGTGAGAAGGGACAGAGACAATCACTAAACATATAAAGGCATTACATGCCCAGTGATGATAGTGTATGAAGACAAAAAAGTGAAGGAAGGTGATAGAAACTGTTCATAGGGGGAATATTATTTTATACAATGAATGATCAAGAAAGACCTCTCTGATGTATGGCTGCTAGATTCACACACACACACACACACACACACGAAGATGAAGGATGCACAGTCAAAGTTGAACTGTAGATAAGCAACAAATACTTTTCAGTACAAGTATATCCAGTGCAATATTGGGGACATACTTACACTAAAACATTATTTGTTGTTCATGCTAAGCTGCTTCAGTCATGTCTGACTCTTAGTGACCCCATGGACTGTAGCCCGCCAGGCTCCTCTGTTCATGGGATTCTCCAGGCAAGAATACTGGAGTGGGTTGCCATTTCCTCCTCCAGGGGATCTTCCTGACCCAGGGATTGAACTCAAGTCTCTTACGTCTCCTGCATTGGCAGGCAGATTCTTTACCACTAGCACCATCTGGGAGGCCCATTTGTTTACCCTGTGTTTAATCTAGCAAGCCCACTCTGGTCAGATGACATTTTCAATGTTTAATGTCAGTGGAAATTCTCCGGTTAAAAGAGGCCAGTTGAATACAAAGGAGAGGAGGGAAGTTGTACTGGAGAGTGGTCTGAAGCCCCTGAGGATCATGAAAGGATGGGATCTGAAGGCCAGGTATAGGGGTGGACCCTAGACAGTGGAAGGAAGAGAGAATTGTGTGGATGGGCAGTGGTATTTAAGCATGGAGGGAGAAAAGGAAGGCTTCCTGGGTGATTCCTTTGATGTTTCTCTGGGAGTGGGATGGAAAGACGAGCTGAGACAGGGAAGTGTGCAGCAGGGAGATGGGTTGGAGATTGAATAGAATGGAGATATGAGAAGAGGAAGATCTTGAATTGGCCTGCCAGGCTGAGAGCTCTTTATGACTGAGGTTGATTATTCATGGTCTCCATTACCCTTCCAGAGCACCCTGAAGTGGGAGCGGAGAAGCTCAGTCTACTCGCTGACCCCCTTCTCTACCCCACCCCAGGTTACTGTAGGGACTACTTGCTAAATGCTCATACCCAGCATCCTCGCCCTGGGGCTTCTCCAGAGAATTGGACCCATTAAGCATTTAAGCTATTTTCCTTTAGTTGGAAAGATTGCTGTCCCTGTAGAAGCTACTTTAATAACCCTACTTAGGAAAGGAGATGAAGTTGAAGATACTATCACAAGAGCCATTTATGGAGCATCTAATTTTGACACACAAACTCCATCTTCACAGCCTGAAGTAGACTGGAGATCTGGCAATTAACCTGCTAATCTGAACAGTATTGACAGTCAGTCAGCATAGATAACACAGTAAGCTTGACTTTTGGGGTTTTTGGCTTTTGCCTCAATCGTGTTTTGCTTTCTGCCTCTTATATGCTCCTTCAATGTGGCATCTTCCCTTGTTTTAGTTGCGCACAGTGCATTTAAGAAAGAGGCAAGTCATTTTGAACAAGTCAAAACATATTTTATTCACTATTAGCACTTTTCATGTCATAATCATATTGTTGCCTTCTTAGCAAGCATAATAATTGCTTTGCATTATTTCATTTATATGCAGAACATTTTTACAGCATGTACTTTCATGTTTCACAAACACAAGGCTGAATAGAGAGCGCCTTCCAGAATGAGAGTAACTAAGGTGAAGGTAACTTTCTCTGCTGTGGAGATAAGCTCAGCAGGCCATTGCGTGGGGCTCCTATCTGAGCGAATCAAGAGCTCAGCGGGCAGCAGCATTTAGTGGCATGTTCGTTCCGCCTATGAACACTTGCGTGCACGTGAGATCAGCATCCAGCAGGAGACATGGAAACGTTCACCAGTCCTGAAAAGACAGATTTGAGGTTGGGTGACGGGAGCTTGGGGCTTCTCCTGTGGCTCAGCAGTCAAGAATCTGTTTGCAATGCAGGAGACCCGGGTTTGATCTCTGGGTTGGAAAGATCCCCTGAAGGAGGGCACAGCAACCCACTCCAGTATTCTTGCCTGGAGAATCCCATGGACAGAGGAACCTGGTGGGCTACAGTCCATGGGGTCACAAAGAGTCAGACATGACTGAAGTGACTGAGCATGCAAGCCACAGGCAAGGGGGGAGTTCTGTGCAAAGAGACCCCCTCTTCCCTTCCCCCAGGATGAGAGCAGCCTGAGAACCTTCAGAGACACACTTCAGAAGCACTTTTTCACACACACACACACACACACACACACACACACACACACACACATATATATTTTCTAACTTTTTATTTTGTTTTGGGGCAAAAGAAAGTGAGGTGTTAGTCACTTCGGTTGTGTCCGTCTCCTTGCAACCTCATGGACTGTAGTCCACCAGCCTTCTCTGTCCATGGAATTTTCCAAGCAATAATACTGGAGTGGGTTGCCATTTTTCTCCTCTGGGGATCTTTCCAACCCAGGGATTGAACCTGTGTCTCCTGTATTGCAGGCAGACTCTTCACTGTGTGAGCCACCAGGGAGGCCCCTGTATTAGAGTATAGCCAATACACAAACCATGTGTTGATAGTTTCACAGTGAAGCAGAAGGGACTCAGCCATAGATGTACATCACATACATGATATACATGTATACATATATACATCCATTCTTCCCCCAACCCCCTCCCATCCAGGCTGCCACATGACATTGAGCAGAGTTCCATGTGCCATACCACCTTCTCTGGATGAACTTAAATGGAAAGAGGCTATCTGTAAACAACCTTTAATCAGTGACTTGGAACTGAAAAAAGAGACAGGGTGGGGGGAGATATCAGGTGATATCAGATATTTAACTAACATTTGATAGTTAAATATGTGATATTTGGCCTTCTTGGCTTCCTTGGGTCTCGTCCTCTGTGGCTCTTTCCTCAGATGCATTGTTTTACATGATGTGGAACTGGGTTTCCACCTATTATCTGTAACCACCTCATTCACATGCAGCTTGAGGCAGAAGTCTTTCAGTGTTTGTGAAGTGGGTGAAGGAACAGAGGAAAATTCTCTCCAGGCCACATATTAGGAAATGTTGTCTCTTACATGTGAGAAAGACTGATCCCCTGCCAGCTTTCTGGGTGTTTCTGTACAAAATCACTCTGGCCAATCAAAAGCCTATGAGGAACTGCTGCTCGGTTGTGACTAAGATCTTTGTTTCTTTCACAGAGTCAGAGAATTCAGACGTGAAAGAGACCAATGTGTGTTGACCTTGTCCAGTGGTCCTGAAGATGTCCCACTGGCCTACACTGGTGGGTCACAATCACTTGTGAACAAAGTGTCAGAGTTTTGCATCAGAAGGATTAAGGATTATTTCCAGGTTAATGTCACTTTCCCTCAATTGCATTCTGATGTGTTTTCTTGCCTGGGTGACATAGTAAAGGTGCCATTTCCCGTAGTCTGTTTGTCTCTGTTACTGTGGGCTGTGCTTGTGAACAGTATCTCCCATGAAGACATGGAGGAAATAAAGGTTGAGAAGTTAGTCACCCTGAGCTGATGGCTGTCTCACACCCACTGGCCTGCTGGTCAGGGTCAAGGCTCAGCTGCGGTGTTAGCAACACCCCTTCCAAGTACTTGGTGGTGTGGCCTCAGAGATCTAAGGGGCAGCCTGTGGCTTTGAACTTTTACTGGAGTGGCATGTAGCAAAGGCTACTTGCCCTTGAACCTCTGTCTTTCAGCCCTTGGACAAGAAAAATGATTGCATTGGTTTTGAGGGGGATTACAAACAATATATCCCAACTCTGTCTTTTGCAGAAGGTCCCATTAAATGTCACTGCTTACCCTCAGACATGAAAGTGTGTTAGTCTATCAATCATGTCTGACTCTGCAATCCCATGGACTGTAGCCCACCAAGCCTCTCTCTCCATGGGGATTCTCCAGGCAAGAATTCCAGAGTGGGGTGCCTCTCCCTTCTCCAGGGGGTCCTCCCGAGCCAGGGATCAAACCCAGGTCTCCCACATTGCAGGAAAGTTTCTTTACCATTCGAGCCACCAGGGGAGTGCCTAAGACATAGAAGTAAGGCAAATTCTGTTTTGTACCATCTCTTGAGTTGCACAGACAAAAAGAAATGGAGAATGGTCCAGTTAATCAATATTAATTAACGCATATAAGGAACCTGGAAAATTAAAGCCAAGACTCACATGTTCTTCTTAAAAGCAGGCTTGCTTTTAAGAATATTACTGCTCCATTTTATTTTCAATTTGTGGATAGCATATCAGAGATAGAATATTCAGCTTCTGCTTTTTTAGTAAAAGTTCCAATTCTGTCCTTTGATAAAAAAGACCTGCTATTACTCCACTGCTAGTTCAGGGACAATTTAAGACAAACATAACAGACACATATACAAAGCAAAGAAACAAAAGCTCATCTTGATTCTGTGTATCAGAGCACATCAATACACCTTTTTTCCCCACACACTTGACTTTATAGTTTTTAACCTTCAATGCTGATTTACTTATAAGAATAAGGTATGGGATTTAAATAATCTACTTTAGAATATAAATTATCAGCTGAATAAGTAGCGGTTACTCATTGGATAAAAATGAATTTTCCCCTTTGAGAGAACCCATTATATGTTGCCTTGTACATTCAGCTATTAACAGTTCCTTCTAAATCCATGCAATAAATCAGTTTTCAAATGATGATGGTGACTGCCTTGCAGGAGGCATAATACTTCTTTCTCTGTATATCTACTGAGTGATAAATACATTGAGAGCTTAGAAGTTAAAACCAATACAGTTAGGTCATTTATAGTTGGCCAATAACGAAAAGAATCCACTATATTTAAACCAAGCCTTACAAAGCACTTCTCATGTATAATTTCCCTTGGATTTTACAAAAAACTATAGAAAAAGGAATCACTAAACAAATTATGTAACATCCAGGCAATGGAGCATTTTGCAACCATTAAAACAGGATCAGGATGAAGTGGGATGATGCCACACTATTGAGTAAAGGAATGAATTACGGAACAACATGTACGGCATGATTCCATTTTCATTAAAAATTGTAACGTGTGACTTTACCTACATTTAAATAAATATATATGATGTCTTGGTATGGGCCTAGAAACTTTCCTTCGAGCTCTGGGATTATGTTGAAGGGGAAGAGAAGGAAACACTACCACTCCTTCTTCAGAAAGCACAGGGCTTCCTTTATGGCTCAGATAGTAAGTAATCCACCTGCCAATATAGGAGACTGGGTTTGATCCCTGGATCAGGAAGATCCCCTGGAGAAGATCATGACAACCCACTCCAGTATTCTTGCCTGGAGAATTCCGTGGACAGAGGGACCTGGCAGACTACAGTCCATGGGGTCCCAAAGAGTTGGATACGACTGAGCGACTAACAGTTTCACTTTCAGAAAGCATGAAGTATGAGTGATTTAACTATTTCATGTCTTTCTGCATTTTCACATGCAAAACTTTCCAAAAATATTGTCTTCATTTTGAGGATGAAAAAGCAAGGTTCAGATTTGAAATGATTCTTGCAAAGTCAGGCCGCTCACTCTTCGAACCCAGGCCTCCCGATTTGATTCTGTAGCGGTGACTCTGGCTGCCATGTGCCCAGAACAGAGTGTCTGAATTATTGACTAGGCTGGGAAGATCTGCGAGCTTCCAACTCTACCATTTAGTGCTCCCTCATAATACTTCTCGGGCTCCAGCAACCAAGTGTTAGCCTAGTTAGCATATAAAAATACAAAATAGAAGCTGCTAACTGCCTGTATTTTCTTTCTGGGGAGAAGGCAGGCTACTTGAATGTGTCCGGATGGAAATCCGGAAATTTGTGTTCCTACCCGAGTCGTACGTGTGGGGTGAACCCCCGAACAGTGTATCTCAGTTTCCTCACCTGTGAAAATATTGTGCTGACCTACTTTCCTGGGATCACTGGGTGGGCCACTTCATGATTTAAAACTGCTTTGAAAATACAAAGCTCCATTGAAATTGTTTGTCAAGGGTCCCTCCTGGCTTACACCCTCCTTCCTTCTCATGCCCTTCTCTGGCATCTAAACCCTCTAGAATTGGTGTTTTTCTAATCAAAAAGCCTACAAAATTAAGCACTAATTTTCAAGTCAGAAATATATCCCCCAGTATTTGGTTCAAATGAGAATGGAGTCATTCTTTCTTTTAAACCTGAATAAAAAGTGTGTGTGTGTGTGTGTGTGTGTGTGTGCGCGCGCGCGTGTGTGTGTGTGTGTGTGTGTGTGTGTGTGTGTGTGTGTGTACATGGTTAACACAATCAAGCAGAAGCTCACTGGGTCTGGAGGCAGCTTGCAATACTCACATCGTGAGGGCACATCTCTGGCTTCATGCGAGGCGTAACATCACCTGGACAGTAGGATTTAGTGGTACAGACTGAAGGGGGGAGGCAGAAAGTGTTTTCACTTCTTCTCTCTCCCCTCACGCACTTTCTAAAACTTTGTTTATTTTTAACTGGAGGATAATTGCTTTTATGGTGTGTTGGCTTCCACCAGACAGCAACACGAATCAGCCATGGGTATACATCTGTCCCCTCCCTCTTGAACCTCCTTCCCATCTCCCATCCCACCCTATCCCTCTAGGTTGTCACAGAGCACCAGGTTTGAGCTCCCTATATCACACAGCAAATTCCCACTGGCTATCTATTTCACACATGATAGTATATATGTTTCCATGCTCCTTTCTTAATTCCTCCCACCTCTCCCTCCCCCACTGTGTCTGCAAGTCCGTTCTCTAGATCTGTGTCTCCATTGACAGATGAATGGATAAAGAAGTTGTGTACATATATACAGTGAAATATTACTCATTCACTTTTGCTGGCTGTCACATGACTGCCCTCACTCCAGTCTATGGGGAAGTGGTGACAAAGGATCAATAAAGCACCATGGAAATAAAAAGAAGAAAAAGAGAGCAGGGAAGCCAAGAGTTTACAGGAGCTGCTTTCAACAACTCAAATATCATTGAGTGAAAGTTCAAGTCTCCACCAAGATCAGAGTGCCTCCTCCTTCCACCCCACCTCCCACCCTGACGGGGCCGCAGGATGACGAGCAGGAGATGTGGGTGGCCATAGTATAGGTCTGCCCTGTGGAACACTTACCCCTGGGTACGACACAGACCTGGGGAATGCCAACCCTCTAAGTTATGGCTGGACTCCCTTCAACCACTCTCTCTTCTTTTATATTTGAATACTTCTGAATTTTTCTCAGTGTGAATCCTGACTTTGGGGTTGGTAAAAATGCCTTTCTCCAAACACATCATTCTTTCCTTGGGCCATAAACATCTAGTCATTATCCCAAGACCTACACCTGTGTACAGCGGGCAACTTGGAAGGGTGAATGAATGTAGTTCTCCATGCTCTGTGTCGGCTGGTCTGCAATTCTGGGATTTTGTCTCCAGACTCCTGCCAGCTGACTCTGGCAATGGGCATGCTTTTGGTTTAGAGGGGTTTCTTTGGTTCATGATCATCACTAATACATTCATGAAAACCCCACAAAACCCATTTTAAGAAAAAGAGAACTAATTCTTTTTCCTCTCCAACCTGCTCTCAGATTCAGATTGTTTTCTTAGATTCTTGAGGGAGAAAGGAATCTCTGTGCATTTCTTGCCCAGTCACCCAGTGGGTTTCCAAAATGCCTCCCCACCTTCTCCACGACGTAGTCTCCCAGTCTCCGGTTGAAGCCTTCTGGGGACTGGCAGCTCTTTCCTTCTTGGAACAGCTCTACCTAATGGGAAGGCCTCTGCCACATGGAGCGGAGGCCACGATGGAGGGGGCACAAGTCCACCCTGCAGTTCTGCTCCCGGGACCATGGAGAATAAGCCTAGTCTCGCTTGAAGATGACTCTCACCTCCCTCCTCCATCTCATAGGCTGTCCTCAAGTCTTTTCTCCTCCTGACTGAACAGTCTTGCTCCCTTCCTTCCAATAAACAGCTGCCTGGATGCTGCAGGTGTCATGGCCTGAGGGACAGAGATGAAGCCCTCTGAGTCCTAAAACCCAATCAGGCCTGTGGATGGAAGAACTGTGAGCATCCACACCTTCTCTCCTTTGCACCCGAGGAGCCCACACCCAGTACTGCTGCTGAGGGCAGGCACTCAGGGCGTGTGCCCACCTTCCTTCCCTCCATCCAAATTTGCCGTGAGGGGCAGGGTGCCCGCTTCACACCTGCTCCCTCTCTGAGAGGCCTGAGCAAGGGTGAGGCTGGGCATCAGGAACTGATGGACACAGTCCCTTCATGATGTCATCCTCAGAAGGAATCAACTCAATCTTTGGGTCACCCTACTCAGGTTTAAAATTCCAGGGAGGCAAAGTTTGATTGTCCAGCAGTAGGCAGGCCACTCTGCTGGACTTGGGGGACATCATGCTGTTTTTCCTAGAGCAGGGAGAGTGAATTCCCAGTGGACCTAACTGCTGTCTATTAGCACAGGTGACATCATTCCTGTTTTACTTTTTCCAGCTTCAAGTGCATTTTATTTCACATTGAATAAAATACAAAATAATGTACCACAAGCAATCATTTTGCTGGTTAAATAGTCAACTTACACAATTAAATGGACTGAAGTTATGACTAATTAGAAGCATAATGATGAGAACACAGATTCAGGAAGCCCAGACTAATGTGACATAATGTCTGTTTTACAGATTAGGAAACTGCAACTCAGAGAAGCCATGCAGATCTCCCCAAGTTACACAGAAAAGAAGTGGCAGGGCCAGGGTTTCAACCTAGACCCTTCGGACTCTACAAAGTCCAGGTGCCTCCCATTCCTCCTTGCTGACTGTTTGCCTGACCTGCGTATGGATATGGATATTTGGAGTCAAGCTATGCCTGGTAGGAGAAGAAGAGGGTGGCAGAGGATGAGGTGGTTGGTGGATGACTCAATGGACGTGAGTTGGAGCAAACTTCCGGAGAGAGTGGAGGACAGGGAAGCCTGGCGTGCTGCAGTCCGTGGGGTTGCAAAGAGTCAGACACGACTTAGCAACTGAACAGCAAAGGCCTGGTAGGCAGAAACTCTGCTGTCAGCCTCATATCTGGGTCATCCTCCTTAGTTCCCATCCCAGTTCTTCGGGAACAGCTCCAGAAACATCTTTCTATCCCTTAGCAGCAGCCTATTTTGCTGTGAGGAAGTGGCCATGTTCTGCTTGCCCTAATAGGAGACAAGAGAACAGCCAATCACAGCCCTTCCCTCCCTGTTCTCCTGTGTTTTGCCCTTAGGACCAACACACAATGCTCCTTTCTCTACACGCTGACCTTCTAAGTATTTGAAAAGAGCTATCTGTCCCACCCAGATCTTCTTTTCACAAAGCTAAATGTTCCCATCCCTTTAATGAGTCCTCATACTGCCGTCCCATATGACCACATGGGGATAATTTCCATATGTCGGCTAATTCTCCAGAACTTACATCAGATGAGAATCTGGCTCTGTATGAAAAGAAACTATTTCCTCTTGCTTTCTCTTTCTGATTCATTAGATTTCACATAAACCTTTCTGATGACTACCTGCTGTTTTCCAATTCAGCTGCAACCCAATATGACTCACTAGGCAAAATTCTTATTCTTTGGTCCTCGTTTATCATTTCCCACCAACCCAGAGCCCAGAAAATCACCCTGCAGAAGCGCTAGCCCATGGGCAATGTATGTCCACTAAAAATATCGGGTTTTGGTTCGGTGCCATGTTTCAGTTTATACATAGTCCTGTGACTTTTTAAAATCAAGGTTTTTGTTCAATGTAAATAATTTTAAGTTTGAACAGCTGTAATCACATCCTCCTCCAAAGAAAATACCCTGGAAGTTGACTGAGGGTGTTGCATGCCAGATTCTCCCCCTCAAATCTCTTTAATTGTTCTTTCCATTTTTCAAAAAAGAAACTAGAGATTTGAAAATTGTTTGAGGTTTTGAGCATTTACAGGGCATTTCCTCACAAAGACATTAGTTGTGCTGTTTCTGAAACAAAGTGACTGATTATATAAATAGTCATGGGACCTCCAAGTTTGAGCTGGAAGAAAGGGGAAAGAAGGAGACTTGCAAACGGAGGGAAAGAAGCTTAGGATTTTTCTGGTCTGAATCTTATAGCTAGGCAGCTTGGAAGACTGGCGCTGGAGTGTTGTAGAATTGAATAAATACATGAAGAGTTGGGCTGAATGACTCCATATACTAGGCTTGGCCTGTGATCAGCCCAATCAAATATTCCCATCCTCTTACTCTTCAAATCATGATTCAAAATTTACCATTTCCAATCTTCATGTCATAGAAAATGAACTGAACTCAAACAGCAGCACTTATTGTCCCTCACGCAATGAATTACGTACCTTTTGTTTTTTAAGTATATTTTTAAAAAAAATTATTTATTTATTTGGCTGTGTGAGGTCTTAGCTGCAACATACAAGATCTGCATTCTTCATGCAAACTTAGTTGTGGCATGTGGGATCTAGTTCCCTGAGCAGGGATTGAACCGGAGCACAGAGTCTTAGCTACCAGACTACCAGGGAAATCCCTGAACTATGTATCTTTGAACAAATTACTACCTAATTTTGAAGCCCTTTTCCATAGAACCGTTGGTCAGTAACCATCTCTCTAGAGAGATGATATTTAAAGATGAGTCTGTGGTAAGTGGAAGGAGCAGTTTCAGTTGCTCTATGGTGTTATTTCACCTGGAACAAAGAGCGAGTTTCTGTGCTTCATTGGCCTTAGTATATGCGGGCTGCAGAATGAATTGCTCAATAAAGCTGGTAGCTTCTGTGGTCACTGATCATCAGGTTTACGGAATGCAGAACCTCAGAACTAGAAAACTCATTAGGAATCCTCTAGTGCAAATCTTTGCCTGTTGCAAAAATTGCCTCCACAACAGCTCTGAGCAGTGGTGTTTAAGGTGGTGGCTACTTCAGTACATAAGGGTAGGGTGCCTGCCTCCTTCCAGTGCAGATCGTTCTATCCTGAGATGATTCTAAACATTATACCCTTTCTGTACTGAGCTGAAGCCCACCACCTCTTGGTGAGGCTTATGCCCTCTAGAGCCATGAGGATAATACCTGCGCTGTCCCTGAGCTTTCCAATTTCTTTCAACCGTTGTTTATATTACTTAATTCCCAGACCCTGATTTCCTTGGTCACCTTTTCAGTGTGCATAATTTGAATCTGGTCCTCCTGCTGTGTGAGCATCCCAGACATGTAGAAGTCTAGAGCAGAAGCTCTATGAGGGCCAAGGCTGTGTTTGTTTGTTTTTTTTCTCTAGCAACTAGTAATGCCTGGAATGTTGTCAGTACTCAAAGAATATTTTCTGAATGAATGACTCTGACTCTTTCTGTAATTGCCTTGTATAGCACTCCAAAGAATGTCGCAAGTCCACTCTCCTCCTAAGAAGGTGGGAAATTATACCCTTCATGTTTAATTTGAATAAAGAGACCATCTCTTTCTCACCAGCAGAACCAGGTTAGACTTGCTGAAAGGCTGATAACATATGCTTTCAAATGTTAAACTATGCAGAAACATCATCACTAGAGAATAACTTAGACATTGGCAACTTTGGCTTAACATGTGTTGTATTGATGTTTTTCCATACCTTTGTGATTCATACAGCTTTCTAGGCTCTTTTGATTAACAAGAGAAAAACTTATAAATCAGCAAGAAGAGGAAGTGTGGAGTTTTGCCTTACTCAGAATAAGCAATCACCTGCACTCTGCAGAAGGTCACCCCTGGCACTTGCCTGCACAGCAGAACAGATAGTTCACTACTTACTTTGTTGTGCACCCCTCGAAGTGATTTCGGGGATGAGTGGGTGTTTGAGGGACTCAAGTGGAGTAAAACACAGCTGTCGAATTCATTAATGTCCACTTGAAAAGCAAAGAACACAAAAGTCCTATGATTTCCTCTCGACATTTCCAGCCCCCATGGACAGGTTCTGGCTCATCCTTGACCAACAGAAGACCTAGGGCTTCTCCCCACCACGGCCAAAGGCGGTCTATGGCTTCCCTCTCTGGGAAGAGCTGTGATCAGCAGGCATTTCCATCTGAGGAAGAGAAAACAGTCTACGAATGGAACTTCTTATCCTTCCATAAAACCACTTCCAGTTTTAGCGAAACTGAGTTAATGTGAACATATTTTTCTATGGTACTGTCTCTGGAACTTTCTCTGTGTGTGTGTGTCTGTATAGACATGTGTACTTTGTTTCGTTTTAATACTCTCACACACAGCCAGGAGACTGCAGAGGGCATGGCCAATCAGTCCTCTAGTTCCTGGCAAGGAATCATAAACTGCTGGAAATCAGCTTTAAAAGCTTTTTTGGCCCCTGATGTTATTATTAAGCTAAACCTAACAAGGATCTGGGTGGGGGAAAGGAGGCAGTGTGCTTTCCAAGGAAATTAGCCTGAAACTATGTAGAGACATGGTATCTACAAATTCTGGAAAAAGAAAGAAAAAGAGAGTTCTCAATATCTTCTTCTCTTCCTAAAGTTTGAAATAACCCTTAAAGCCAATATAATTACAGCATTTATTTCTAATCAGCATCTTTTTTGTCAGCCCTCTCCCAGCTCGACTTCATATATCCTCTGCCACCAAAAACCACCTCGTTTAAACTAAAAAAATAAAAGGTGTTTCCGTAGTGGTTCATTGGTAAAGAATCTGCCTACTAATGCAGGTGACATGGGTTCGATCCCTGGTCCTGGAAGATTCCACATACCATGGAGAGACTAAGCTGTGTGCAAAAAAAAAAAAAAAAGACTGATGATCATATATGATTCTAGTTTTTTAGCAAAGACCTACAGTTTATTATAGAAAAAAATAAATGACTAGCAACAAAATCTGTTCTTTACTTGGTGATCCTGGACTGACTTTTTCTCAGATGACTTCTGTTTGTTTTCACTGGGAAGCAATACCCATTGAGGAATAGGATTCTGTCTGAAAAGAAAGGATAACAAGTCACAGAAAAGATTAAATGCCCACCAATGAGGTTTTCATTTTTCCCAAACTTCCTAGACCAAAACCTCTCTAGACTCTGTCTGTAACTCCCACAGGAAGACTTCACTAAGGGCTCTCCTCGGCTATCTTCCTTCAAGTTCCTGCTTTTCCTAAGGCTCTTGGCTGGAAGTGTCCCCTGCTAAGTTCCAGCGGTCTGACTCACCCTAGGGACTGGAGTGGAAAGGCCTCTTCCACACTGTGAAGTTCAAGGCTTCTATAAAAGAAGGTCAGACAGCGTAACCACAATTGGGGTTAAACAAAGGCCCAGGGGAAAAGGCAAAATAATTCTGGGGCCAACTCCCAGGTTTTACTGAGGACTTGTTGATTTTCGTTTTCTGCTTTTATTCAGATGAAAGGTTCAGTGTAAGGTGTTTATATGTGACTTCTTGACCTCCCAAGTGATTACTGAAAAGTATGCACTGGGAAGACTAATCCCAAGCTATCTCTCTAGCATCACATCTTACAATTTTTGGTGCGGAGAACTGAAGATGCCATTGTAATGTTATTTACTTGTTTATGGTTCTGTCTCTCCTGCTCAGCTGGAAACTTCATCAAAGGCAAGAACTCTGTCCTTTGTGTCTTTTTCTTATCCCCAAAGCCTTGTTTAATGCCTGGTACATAGCCAGTAAGTATTTGCTGAATTAATCCATGAAGGTAAATTGAAAGGATGCCATTGACTTTAATTGTTATTACTGGCAAGACCTTCTGTGGGCAGATAAATGCCTCCACTATGGCTCTGGTAACCACTGTGTCTTTTGAGGGCCAGTGTTAAGCCCTTTTTTCATTTTTCCTCCCAAGCATGGAGCCTGAGAAGGCTCAGCTTGATTTCCATGGTTGGATCATACTGAGTGCAGATCCCAGTTCCATAATCCATTTCTTTCTGAGGCTGTTGGCATCTTTAGAGCCAGGAAGTAACATCTGCTTCAGTGAGCTGATTACCAATGAGGGAAAAAAAGAGGTAAAGGCCAGCGTTAGGTGGGGTCTGGCTTCGCTTCAAAGCAGGCATATGGCTTGTATCTTAATGAGAGAGTTTACATATTCAGGAAGGATACATCTGAAGGACAAATTAACTGGTTCAAGACCAGTGAAATGTTGTTGACTAGACTGCTCTGAGTCAATGGCACACTGTCTAGTAAAAGCTGCCCTCTCGGTTCTTACTGTTTCATTCCAGTTGGGGCCCTATTTGCCTCAAGCCAGGATAACGACAGTGATTCCTCTTGTGGTCCACCCTTGCTGGGGGTCTCCGCACCAAATCCTGTTCCAGAAACTAGAATGTTAATATTCCTAAAACACCATCTTCATTTGCTTAAAAACTTGTTTTCTGGTATTCAAGTATATCCATGAAACTCTGATCTTAATCCATATTTTCATTCTACCTCCCCACAGACTTCCCAACCAATGCTCCATCCCGGCATCCTGGTCCATGCACTCATGCATGGTCTCCTGATTCTTTTCTGCTCTGCTTATTGGTCCTATTAGTCTACAAGTCCTGTTTCCATTGCTTTCTGTCTCCAAGTTCTGCCCACCTGTCCAGGTTCACTTTAAGCTTCATCTATTCCACAAAGCCTTCTGTCATCATTCAAGTCCTTGGCAATATGTCCTCTGAACACTTATGGAACTATTGGATACTGGGAAGGGACTAATGTGTACTGTATTTTAAAATTTTTATTCATTTACTTTTTGTCTCCCTAGGTCTTTGTTGCTCCACGAAGTCTTTCTCTAGTTGTGGAGAGTGGTGGCTACCTTTTGTTGCAGTGCACAGGCTTCTCATTGCAGTGGCTTCTCTTGTTGTGGAGTTGGACTCTAAGCTACACGAGCTCAGTAGTTGTGGTGTGCGGCTCTAGGGTACGTGGGCTTCGGTAGTTGCGTCACACAGGCTCAGTAGCTGCAGCTTGCGGGCCCTAGAGCGTGTGGGCTTCAGTGGTTATGGCACATGGGCTTAGTTGCTTCATGGCATGTGGAATCTCCCCAGACCAGGGATTGAAGCCATGTCCTATGCATTGGCAGGTGGATCCTTATCCACTTGGTGCCACCAGGGAAGTCCTAATGTGTACTATATTTTAAGTATCCTTGGATTCAAATGTATGCAGGGGAATAGAGCATAGTTTCTTTGAAATCTCAGTGTTGGCTCAGTCCAATGTGGAGAACTCCTGTGGTACAGAGACCAGAGACCCAATCTAATGAGATAAAACCAGTATTTCAGGATGAGATGCTCCATCTGCTTCATCCCCTTTGTCCCTTCTTCCCACTGTCACATTTAATCTCAGAATTATATCTTGAGGATGAGGAGTATCAGTCAGAGAAAGGTGTTAGTCTTAGGAGGACTCCACTCTGAAGAATTGGAAGAATCTGCTGTTTGAGTGGTGATAGCTTGCAGTGGGACCAGCTTGAGTGGTAGCTTGAATGGTTTGGATATAGGGAGTGGTGGCAGAATGAAGCTGAGATCCCCAAGGAGAGATGGTAGAAACGGATGAAGGAGAGGATCCCAAGGGAAAGGGTGTGTCCAGGCATCCATGCCACACAGCACAGCAGAAGGTGGCTGGATGAGAACAGCAAACTGGCAACAAGAGCCCGTCCTATCCTTTGGGATCTGTATGGGTTTCTGGCAACCATGAGTAAGACTGGATTATTTCTGGTGGTGAACTGATCATGCACCCATTTTCAGGAGATGTAGAAGATAAGAGCAGGGATACTCCAGCTTGTAAGGGACTAGATCTGAGGGCTCTCCCTCAGAGATTGTCCTGTGGAAAATAGGAGGGAGAGGCGGTGGTGGTGGTGGCGGTGGTGGGATGAATATAACATCAAGAGAAAATTAGCTGATTGGTTCATGGTGCCCTAACAGAAGAGAAAGCCACTTATCTAGTGGCAGTCACATACATTTTGGTGGCAATGCCTAGAAGAAAATAACTTCTAAAGTGCTAAACTTAACATCTAATCCTTGCCACTTATTCCATAAGTGCTCTTGGTACTCATAGGGTAAGATCTTGTTTTTTGAAGACAAGTTTTTCAAACATTTTTGATGGCTACCTGTACTAAAAAATATCCTACACAGGCTTATATTTCATGGGGTGGGGGAACCAAATGTTACTATGAATAAGGACAATGTATTTTGGTATTTTCTAATCTGGTAAGGTCTTTTTAAGTGGAAAAAATAATTGCTGGTCAAGCCTTACTAAATTAGCTTCATGACCCACTAATGAGAAAACTATGTCAGAGCCATTAAGCATGGCTGACACCCAAGACCATAAGACAAGAGTGGAGAGAGACCCAGAAAACCTAGTTCCAAGTATGTTCTAATGGATTGTCAGGGGTGGTATTGGGAGAAAATTTAAAAGGCTTGATTGCAGCCATGAAAGTAAAAGACGCTTATTCCTTGGAAAGAAAGTTATGACCAACCTAGACAGTATATTAAAAAGCAGAGACATTACTTTGTCAACAAAGGTCCGTCTAGTCAAGGCTATGGTTTTTCCAGTAGTCATGTATGGAGGTGAGAGTTAGCCTATAACTATAAAGAAAGCTATAAAGAAAACTATAAAGAAAACCTATAAAGAAAGCTGAGTGCCAAAGAATTGATGCTTGTAAACTGTGGTGTTGGAGAAGACTCTTGAGAGTCCCTTGGACTGCAAGGACATCCAATCAGTCCATCCTAAAAGAGATCAGTCCTGGGTGTTCATTGGAAGGACTGATGTTGAAGCTGAAACTCCAATCCTTTGGCCACCTGATGTGAAGAGCTGACTCATCGGAAAAGACCCTGATGTTGGGAAAGATTGAAGGCAGGAGGAGAAGGGGATGAAAGAGGATGAGATGGCTGGATGGCATCACCGACTCGATGGCCATGGGTTTGGGTGGACTCTGGGAGTTGGTGATGGACAGGGAGGCCTGGCGTGCTGTAGTTCATGGGGTCGCAAAGAGTCAGACACAATTGAGCAACTGAACAGAACTGATACCCCTTAAAATACATCCTCTATTGTTTAACCCTTTAGGTACAGGCAAAACTCCCTAAGAAACCACAAAAGGATGGAAGGAGTGCTTAGAGACATGACGAATAACCTTGAATCTAAGAGTCTACACCTCATTCCTCAGTGGTTCTTGGAGGGAGAAAATATGTTCACAGCAAACCAAATCTGACTCTCTGAAGGCAGGACTGTGTCTTCTATTCCTTTCTGTACCCAATATGGGGCTTTTCATGAGGAAAGTACACAATAAAACACTGGCTCACGTGTTTTGAGACTAATCAATTCTAAAACAGTGGCTTTCACCTTTTGAAGTGTATTCTTCCTTTTCATAAACACTCTTGAATCTCTGATCATATACCCCAGACTCTGATCCCAGACTTTCTCATACTTACCACTCCATTGTTGCTAACTTAAAGATTAATAGAAGAGGAAAGGAGCATTTGTGAAAAACTATTAAGCTTCAAGCACATAGTATAATTAATGTCATTTAAATTGTATAGCAATTTTATGAGATAGATACTGTTTCCCCCATTTTGGATGAAAAAACTGGAACCCCATGGGATTAGAAGATTTGATCAAGGACTCAGAGCTAGGATGTTCCAGGGCCAGGATTTGAACCCATGCCTAGATGATTTTGAAGGCTACCTTCTTCTCATGCCTTCAGAATAGGTCAGACATGGAAGTCAGGCCTTTGGGGCCTTGGTGGAATGAACAGTGATCTGGGTACAAATCTCTCAAAACTCTCCTTGCAGCCTGGGCTTATGGGTCAATCCTTTTGAGTCTCAGCTTTTCCATTTATAAAATTGAGGATCGTGTCCTCCTCACAATAGCAACACTGTGAAGATTAAATGAGATGATTTATGTGAACTGTAAAACTGTGGTTGATTTTGTAAATATGAGATGTGACTTGGTACCTTGGTTTCCTCTAAGGGATGATGGTAAATGTGACAACTTTTATAAATCACCTGGCATCCTGCCTGAAAAAAAAAAATGATGAATTTCGATACATTTTCCTCTCCTTTTCTTCTTCCTTAAGGTGTGCATGACAAATCTACTCTGAAATAGCCCAATAAAACGATACAAATAAATACTAGGCTGGCAAGATGGAAGACAAACGTGCCATGGGTCCTAGCAAGAAGACAGGGACCAGAGCTTGAGAGCCCAAACTTGCAAAATACACGCTCACTGACAGCTTCTCCTTTGGAGTCTTGTCTACAAATAACACAAGTGGCATCCAGTTAGTGGAGGTTTAAATCCAGGTTGCCAAACAGCAGTTTCAGAAAAATAAAAAATTGCTTTTGAAAAATAAATAGAAAACTGGTTCAAGCAGCATGTCCGTCTCTGTCTGAGTTGGATAACTCCCACAGTGTGTGTTAGCTTGGATGGGAAAGATCAAGGGAATAGGAGATAGTTTTGTTTTTATTCAATTAAGGGTCATTAAAGATATTTAATCACTTTCCAGTATCAATAGGTGTGATCCAGTGGTCTCCCAGCTCTCTGCGTGTCTCAACTCTCCCTCTCTATACGACAGTGTATTGCAGATTCCACAATTAGACTCTCCAGATTTCCTGAAGTTCAGAGGACCAAGGAATAAAGACCTGCTTTTCCAAAATCCTCTTTCGTCTCCTGCATTTCTGCTGTAGCTGCTGGATTTTGAAGCTTCCTTTTTCCTACCTCTTCCTCTCAAGTTCATTTTATAGACATCTTCCTCTATGTATGCACTTTGTCCCCTAGTTCAGAAGGAAACTCTGCTTGAGAGGGTTTCTGAAGAGAATTCCTAGCCCTAGCTCACAGAAAACAGAATAGAAGGAATTTTGCTCAAGTCACTGCCAAGGGCCAATTTCAAGATGAAGTACAGAGAACATCTTTCCGATGTCAAAGGACTTGGACTCTCTGCCACTGAGGAGATCATGGACAAAGCTAAGAAGACCTTAATGTATCTCTCAGGGCTGTGAGAATCAAGTGAAGTAAACACGCTACTAGAAGTAAACATGCCTTGTCATATATAAAACATTTTACAAATGCAAGAGTGTTTGCTGTGTCAGAGGCTAGAGCGTCCAAGACTCACCCCTCCCCTTTTCTGTGTTCAGACTGATGGGGAATACGTGTAATGATAACAAACTAAAGAGAATAGTACAGACTGAGAATAGACTTTGCAACTGACAGAGAAAACACCCAACATTCCTCAAAATGCAGGCACTGAGAACACAGAGATCAGAGAACACAGTGTGGGCCTGAAGCCAGCATGGACTCATTCTAATACTCTCCTGAATCCAGACCATAGGCTTTGCTCGACTGGTTGACTCATACTGTGGAGTGGCCTCCAAGTCTCCTTACCCACTCAGCTGTGGACCCGGAAGCAGAAAGGGGCTGTGAGCTACAGTGTTGAGAGATTCTGTCCATTCATGATGCCAATTCTGACCAACTCAGCTCACTCTTCCTCTTATGGGGTGAGGGAAGGTCCCCAGCAACCCCCAAGGGAAGAGAGAGGGCAGAATACCAGTGGAAATATAGGAAGTGAGGTGGAGAATAAGAAAAAAAGTTAGTTGCTCAGTCAGTCCTGTCTGGCTCTTTGCAATCCCATGGACTGCAGCCTGCCAGGCTCATCTGTCCATGGAATTTTCCAGACAAGAATACTTGAAAGGGTCACCATTCCCTTCTACAGGGGCTCTTCCTACCCAGAGATTGAACCCAGGTCTGCTGCATTGCAGGCAGATTCTTTACCATCTGAGACCAGGGAAGCCGAAGTTCTCCCTTTTTCAACATATCCTACAGGGTCCAATGGGATAATTTTCCATACAAAGAAAAAAAAATTAATTCAGGGAACTGACTTCCCTGTTGCATTCAGTGGAGAGCAGAGTCCAAAATCCCTTAGTTGGCATGAAGAGTTCTCTGTGTGACTTCTACTGAGTTTTCCATTTCTCATTGACCCTGGTGAGCCCCACAGCCTGGTCAACAGGAACTACTTTGTCTCTCTGCTCTGTCTTTCGATTACCCTCCCTAGATTTGGTTCACTGTGATTAGTTGGCAAGTGTTTTGTAAGCAAAAGCACAAGTTCAGGATCAACAGAGATAAAGGACAAGAGACTCCTAATGGCTGGGTTGAAGGGAAGTGAAGAAGTATTTAGGTTGTTTTTATGAATTATGTTTACCCAATATATCTACTTGCAGTAGCAAAATATACTTAGAGATATTAAAAAGTCTTATTATTGAAATTCACATAAAAAAACCAATTTGTTGTGACCTTAAATTTTTTAGCCATAACCTCCTTTTGAGCTTCCCAGGTGGCTCAGTGGTTAAAGAATTCACCTGCAGTGCAGGAGATGCAGGTTTGATCCGTGGGTCCGGAAGATCCCCTGGAGGAGGGCATGGCAACCCACTCTAATATTCTTGCCTGGAGAATCCCATGGACAGAGGAGCCTGGAGGCCTACAGTCCATGGAGTCCAAAGAGTTGGACATGATGGAAGTGACTGAGCACACACGCATCACACGACCCTCTTTTCCTATTGAATCCATTGTTTTCGTAACATGGGCTTTCTCAGTGAGATAATAATCATATTATAGAAGACAGACCATATTTTGTTCATCAGATGTCTGCTTTGTATCTGGCATGTGCTAGAGCTCATGAGGAATTTAGAATTAAACAAGATAGGGTTCATGCTCCAAATAGTCAATAGGAGAGACAATGGGAAAACTAATCATAAAATAACGGGAGCTAAATGTATAGAGCTTATAACTCAAACTGAGATAAAGTAGGTGCTCAGAGTGGACTCTGTACAGATATTAAGTAATAGGGTAATTACTGGGCTTCCCTTGTGGCCCAGCTGGTAAAGAATCTGCCTGCTAATGCAGGAGGTGAGTGTTCAATCCCTGGGTCAGGAAGATCCCCTGGAGAGGGAAATGGCAACACACTCCAGTATTCTTACCTGGAAAACTGCATGGACAGAGGAGGCTGGCAGGCTGCATGAGGTTGAAAAGAGTTGAGCATGACTGAGTGCACACACTCAGGGTGATTACTAGTCTGGGGAGTAGAGACAGGATGGGCTTTGGGAAGGACAAAGGAAGTCAGGAAGGACTTCAGAGTGGAGGCCACATTTGAGATGTCTTTAAAAGGTAGGTATTATTTAGATATATAAAGAGGATGGGTAAGACATGATAGGCAAAGGGAGCATGAGAGAAGGCACTTGTGTGTGTCTGTGCTCAGTCGCATCTGACCCTCTGGCAGCTCATGGACCATAGCCCACCAGGCTCCTCCATCCATGGGATTGTCCAGGCAAGAGTACTGGAGTGGGTTGCCATTTCCTTCTCCAGGGGCTCTTCTCAGCCCAAGGACTAAATGTGAGTCCCCTGAGTCTCCTGCGCTGGCAGGCAGGTTCTTTACCTCTTGGTGGTGTGCAAATTACAATAGGAGGGTCATTCCTGTTGACAAGTTGGGGGCTCAGTAGAGGCCACACAGGGAACTCTTCATGCTAGCCTAGGGATTCTGGATTCTGCTCTCCATTGGCAGTAGGGCCTTGTAACAAAGCCAGGAGCAAATTGCAGGATCTCTTGCATGTTTGGCATGCGTAAACCTTGGCTTTCCCCTCAAAGGTTTGGAGGAGGAGGGAAGCCCTTTGGGAGGCTGTCATCATTATCCAGGCAGGAGTTAGGTTTGCTTGAGCTGGGATGGTGGCTGTGAGAACTGCAAGAAGAAAACGAATGGCAGATGTATTGCTCACAAAGGACTGATGGAATTTGACTCTTTGATGTCAACCGAATAAATGCCATGACCCACTAACGTTAACAGAGATGCCCCTCAGCAATGTAACATATAAATCATTTTTTATCAAGAATAAATACAAGTATTATCTGAATGAATACACAGTGGCTTCAACTCATTGAATTTCCAGCACTGCTTATTGTGTCGCCCCATTTTCTGAGTTAGGCTATGATAGAGAGAGCAGCTTGCCCAGGTGTTTGAAACCTGTCGCTCCAACTCCCAACCTGTCCCCTTTTTTGTTGTTGTTTAATTTTCTCCATATATAGGTTTCCTGTACCATTTCCTTTGCCTGAAGGGTTCCATAGCTATTAAACAGTTTGGAAATCACTAACTAACCCAAGGGCTTCCTAGGTAGTGCTAGTGGTAAAGAGCCTGCTTGCCAATGCAAGAGATGTGGGAGATGCAGATTCACTCCCTGGGTCAGGAAGACCCCCTGGAGAAGGAGACAGCAGCCCCCTCCAGTACTCTTGCCTGAGAAATCCCATGGACAGAGGAGCCTGGCAGGCTACAGTCCATGGGGTTGCAGAGACAAACACAACTGAAGTGACTTAGCACGCACGCAACTAACCCAAACTTCATCGATGAAGGAATGAACTGGAAGGACCGCATGATTTCTGGATTCCAGGTCAGATCACAAAGAAACAAATAATAAATCCCCTTTCCATATGGCGAATTCTCAATTTCTCTTTCACTGTTGTAACCCCTGCTGTGTTATTATTATTCTATTTTTCATCTTGGCACAAAATTAACATCAGAGGTGGTTATAGATTTATCAGTATTCAGATATGGGAAAATAAATCATTTACAAAAAGAATGCTAACGTCTAGATGGAGAGCTGCAGAGCCACTGCTGTGGGAAAGAAATAGAAAATCTTGCCTGGGTGTTCTTTGTCTTTTTAAATTATTTGTGTGTAGTACCTTTTTACTCAAATGACTAATATTCCATTAACAAGTCACATTATAGAGTCAGGTAATTGTGAATTTCTGTTTCTGGCTGGAAAATTTGCTTTTTTAAACAAAATAATTACAACCCACTAATCCTCACGGAAGGTTGTAGACATAATCAAAAGATAATTTAGAAATCCATAAATGGTCTGAAGGGTCAAAGAGAGAAGAGAAAAGTAAAATGTATTATCTTTTTAGGATTTCCTAGATGGCATTGGTGGTAAAGAGCCTGCCTGCCAGTGAAGGACACATAGAAACGCAGGTTTGATTCCTGGATGGGGAAGATCCCCTGGAGGAGAGTATGGCAACCCACTCCAGTGTTCTTGCGTGGAGAATCTCATGGACAGAGGAGCCTGGTGGGCTACAGTCTACAAGGTCACAAAGAATCAGACACAAGTTAGCATGCATACACGCACATTATCCTTTTAACAAACTCATGCTCCTCGAAGAAATTTGAAAAGATGCTAATAATGTTACACAAATTACTAAATTTCTAAAGAGGATAATGGAGTACAGCTTTGGCAAAATTGAACTGCATTCTTTTGGTATGCCTTACATTTGTGATGACTCTATTGGGTGCTTTTCCCCCCCTCTCCTGCACTAGTGTTTCTCAAACTCTAGAGCACACACAGCCCCAGCTGAGTATCTTGTCAAAATGCAGACTCTGATTCAGTGGGTCTAGACAGGTGATGCTGCTGGTCCCAGGGCTGTCCTTTGAGTGATAAGGCTATAAATATCTTTTTTAAATAATTTATTTCTATGTATTTATTTGGCTGTGCTGCTCTTAGTTGCAGCATTCTGGAGCTTTAGTTGTGGTCATCTTTAACCTTTAGTTGTGGTCTGTGGGATCTAGTTTCCTGACCAGGGATGGAACCCAGGCCCCCTGCATCGGGAGTGCAGAGTCTTAGCCACTGGCCCACCGGAGAAGTCCCAAGGTTGTAAATGCGTCTCTGCTCTGGCTCTATGGAGTCTGGTTACCTTCACAGGATCTCCTACATCCATGCTGCAAGCAGTGTTTTTCTCAAACTGTGCTTCCTGAAACCCTATGGCCTAGTGGATGTTGCTGAGGGGATAAGGGTAGGGTCCTTAGGTTCAACAAATATGGCTCAGACACTACACCACTCTGCTACAGAAGTTTCATTTTTATGGGCTGGACATGTAGGCTATTGTTTGAAGGAGAAACTCCAGTGCTTAAAACGGAAAAAAGGTTTTTGGAAATGATGGTTCTAGACTTTTCCATCTTCTCCTCTCTTTAAGGAAAGCTAACAGTTACTGAGAACTTAGTATGTCAGGCCCATACAGATGAACTTCGCAAGGTCACACACTTGAGAAGCCGTGGAGAAGAGGGATGGGATCCCAAAGCTGTCTCATTTTCCCTAAGCCTGGTCTAGTGCTCTGTTTTCTCTGGTGAGAGCTAATATTATGAAATATTCAGTATTTGTACATAGAGAAACCAGTCTCTGGTGTAAAACGCAATAGACAGAGAAAATAGAGGCATCCAAAAGATCTCAGCAGACCTTAACTTTCTTTAGCTGAGTGGTATAATTCAGATCTACAAATATAAAAAGGCTGAAAGAATCGAGTCATTTACTATCAGGCCCATCTGGACCAACAGAGAAGAGAGTGTATTACTCTAACAATTGAAAATTTTGTAGACAAGCAAAAGATGAAGGCATTCTGATTTTCAGTTACTTATCGCAGTATTCATATCTCTCCTCATTAGTCTTCTCTCTATATACTATTAAGTCAATATAGGCAAATAGTGATTACTGTCTCTTCCTGGGAATGCTCTAGTGAAAAGTAGTATAAAGGCTAAAATTAAGTTGCCAATTCATTCCATTTCTCTGCTACCCCGAAACTGGGAATGTGGAGGCTTAGCAATTTGATACTACTGCCTCCTGGTGTGAGTTGTGAGAAATGCAGGCATAACAAACTGTTCAGTCAGGGGTCAGCAAACCGGAGTCCATGCCCCACAAGCTAAGAATGTGCTTTATATATATACATATATATATATTTTATTTTCTTTACTTTATTGTGTTGGTTTTGCCATACAATGACATGAATCCTCCATGGGTTTACATATGCTTCCCCTCCAGAACCCTCCTCCCTTCTCCCTCCCTCCTCCCTCCCCCTGGGACATCCCGGTGCACCAGCCCCAAGCATCAACCCTGGGCTGGCGATTGATTTCACATATGATACTTAACATGTTTCAATGCCATTCTCCCATATCATCCCACCCTTGCCCTCATCCAGAGTCCACGAGTCTGTTCTATACGTCTGCGCTCCTTTTGCTGTCTCGCATGCTGGGTTCTCGTTACCATCTTTCTAAATTCCATATATATGTGTTAGTATACTGTATTGTTGTTTTCCCTTCTGGCTTACTTCACTCTGGATAATAGGCTCCAGTTCCGTCCACCTGAGTAGAACTGATTCAAATGAATTTTTTTTTAATGCTGAGTAATATTCCATTGTGTATATGTACCACAGCTTTCTTATCCATTCGTCAGTTGATGGGCATCTAGGTTGCTTCCATGTCCTGGCTATTGTAAACAATGCGGCGATGAACATTGGGGTACACGTGTCTCTTTCAGTTCTGGTTTCCTCTGTGCGTATGCCCAGCAGTGGGATTGCTGGGTCATATGGCAGTTCTATTTTCAGTTTTTTAAGGAATCTCCACACAGTTTTCCATAGTGGCTGTACTAGTTTGCATTCCCACCAACAGTGTAAGAGGGTTCCCTTTTCTTTGTGCTTTATATTTTTAAAGGGTTGTACAACAAAATCAAAGAATGTGTGACAGAGACAATATATGTCCTAGAAAACTTAAGATATTTTTCTGTTTGTAGAAAAAAGAATGCTGAGATCTGTTGCATTCCTGATGTGAAGTAAAACCCCACAAATTTCAGCAAGTAGGATTAATGGGAGCTTCCTCAACCTTATATACTGCATCTACAAAAAACCTGCAACTAACATCATACCTACTGGTGAAAACCTGGATGTTTACTCCATTCTCTAAGATCAGAAAAATGACATGAACATCCACTCTCCTCATTATTCTTTATCATTGTGTCAGAAGTTCTTGTCAGTTAATAAGGTAAGAAAAACTGTTTTCTCAATTTTGAAAAGAAGTAAAACTGTCTTTATTCACAGATAACATTATAATCTAAACAGAAAATCCTATGAACTCTACCATAAAACTACTGCAAGTGAGTTTAGCACATTTATAATATACATATAAAAGTTCATTGTATATAAATATATTAGCAACAAGTGGAAACTTAATTTTAAATAACGTCAAAGTGTAAAATGCATAGGCATCTCCTTCAGAAAAATATAAAACATTGCAGAAGGAAGTTCACGAAGACCTAAATAAATTGTGTTCCTAAATCACAGAAATTAAAATCGTTAAAATGTCAGTTTTACCTAAATTGATGTGTAGGTTCAGTGGAATCCAAACAAATTCCAACAGGCTCTTTTGGACAACTTGAGAAGCTGAGTGTGAATTTATGTGGAAATACAAAGGGTCTAGAAGAGCCAAAACGTTGTTTTAAAAGGACAAAGTCGGATAAATCACACAACCTGTTAGAGATTCTTAAAAAGAAGCAAGTCCCTGAAGGCAAACCAATGACAATAATGACCCTTTACAGTTGTGAGGATAAATTGAAATATATTTATCAGGTCTGATAGTACATTTTAAGACACACACTGCAACCATAAAGATGGGTGGCATGTCTAGCTATAATACCAGTTTTAGAAACTATTAAGTAACTAGTAATATTTAACCTGGAAAAGAAAAAGGATTTATTAAGGAAATCCAATAGCTATATTAAAAATATAGGGTCTTCCCTGATGGTCCAGTGGTTGGGACTCTGAGCTTCCAATGCAGGGAGCAGGGGTTCAATCCCTGGGTGAGGGACTAGGATCTCACATGCCCTAAGCATGGCCAAAAAATGAAAGAAAAAAAATTACAGTAAGAATAATAAAATAAAAAATATATAAAGGATCATCATAATAGGAGAGATATTTGACTTTTCTGTGTAGCTTCAGAGGAAAGAACTGGACGATAAAGGAGGCAGAGATTGACTTGGGTTGAGAACAAGGGAGAAGGTGCTAAAATGAAATGGGGCTGCTTTGTGGGCTGGTGAGCTCACCATGGCTGGGGGTTCAAGCCAATGCTGGAAACTTCCTGTCACGTCTGATCTGCTGAAACTAGATCAGTGTTTCTCGAAGTGTGGCCTGAGGTCTACTTGCACAGAGAAGCTGTTACACATTCACATTCTTAGGCCCCATCCCAGACCATAAATCTGAGTTTCTGGAGATGGGATCTGGGAATCTGCACTTTCACAGACTCCACAGGTTAATTTTCAATGTTCATTAAATTTCGTATCTGCTGGCTGAGATGACTGATGGGGACCCTTCTGAGTTCAGTGAATCTCTGATTCTCTCTTTCCTAAAGTTCTCCTTTTGTTCATTTTGGTGGGTCAATATGAGAGTCTTCCTGTGACTTGCAGTTATTTCTGCCGCCCAAAAGACTTCATGGCCTACCAAACCTTGGGAGATGTTGAATCGGGGCCTGACTCGTATGTGGTCATTACAGTGGAGCAACGTGACTGTGTGCCCATCGCTATCTCCACTTTAATGCCAGGATTTCAGCACCCATGGGACCAACTGTAGCCTAAAATGGAGAAGGGGCACCAAAGGGATGGCCTCACCACAGGAGATGTATGGTCACGACCATGGGCTGTTGACTCAGCTTATTTTCAAAGTCATAGCTCCTGGCTAGAGACTTGTGCAAAGGAGATCCCTAAATACACTTGGTGAACTTGGGGTTATATCCACAAAAATGGCAACATCTTTTATTTTCATGTTAAAGAAGAAAGAAAAAAATTGCCCCCTGAAATCCAAATATAGTTTCAAGGCATGAAGCAGCATACCATTTACCTACATGACACATACAATCACTCACACATACCCATACAGTTACACTATTTAAACCATCTCACAGCATTCCTGGGGATGCAACAGCCACATAAAGGACAGGAGCTCTCCCACAAAAATGGGGGGCAACTTTGCCACTCAGCTCTGTTTTGATGTAGACACATTTACCATTATTGCATCTATGGATGAATCGGTTCTTTTTATCATCATGATACACTATTTTTATCTCTGATAATATTCTGCCTTGAAGTCGACTTTGTCTGATATTAACATGGCTTACACTTATTCTTCACGTCGTGTATCTTTTTTCATCCTGTAACTTTTTTCAAAAAGGTTTTTTGATGTAGACCATTTTTAAAAAGGCTTTATTGAATTTGTTACAATAGTGCTCAAGGCATGTGGTATCTTAGCTCCCCAGCCAGGGATCAAACCCACATCCCCTGCATTAGAAGACCAAGTCTTGATCACTGGATTGCCAGGGAAGTCACTCATCCTGTAACTTTCAATGTATGTCTTTATATTTTAAAATACCTCTTATATAAACAGGATATAGTTGGGGTCTTATTTGTTATCATTTTCCCCAGTCTGATCATCTCTCCTTTTTAACTGGAGTGTTTAATCCATTCACTTTTTATCTAATTATCAATATAATTGGGTTTAAGTCTCTTATCTTTCTGTTTATTTTTATTTGCCTGCTCTATTCTTTTGTTTCCTTTTTTCCTGTGTTATTTTTTGTCATAATCAATGAATTTTTAGTAGTTTATTTCATCTTATCCTCTGTTGGCTCTTTTCCTACACTTTTCATCTTTCCCTGGGAATTACAATATTCGTGCTTAACTTAGCACAGTCTGTGTTGAATTAATACTGTATTGCTTGCAACAGTACAGTTACTTTTATACCCTGACCCTGTTTTGTGCTATTGTTGTCAAATATTTTACTGCTACATCTGTTATAATGCTCCACATAAATTGTTAATCAACTGACTTATAAAGACTTTTTTAAGAGAGAAAATAGTTTTTTATGATTACCTACATCTTTACCATTACTAGCAGTCACCCTTTCTTCCTGTAGATCTGAATTTCCAACTTATCATTTCCCTTTTGAATAATTTTTGGCATTTTATATTTATATATATACATTTTAATTTAGACATTTAGAATCTTTAGTACTCTTTTGTAGTCAGTTCTGCTGGTGCAAATGTTCTCAGCTTTTGTCTGTCTAAAAATGTCTTCATTTCACCTTAATTTTTAAAGATATTTCACTAGATATAAAATTCTAGATGATGAGTTTTAAAAGATGTCATTCTATCATCTTTTGGCTTAAACTGTTTCTGAAGTCAGCAGTTACTGTAATCATGTCCCCTATATTAAAGGTGTCTTTTTCTGTGATTGTGCTAAGAATTTTCCTTTATCACTGGTTTTCAGCAGTTTGTCTATGATGTTCCTATAAGTGGTTAATCTTAGTGTTTATTGGCAAGATTCTTAATATTTATCTACTGGGGTCATTCAGCATCTTTGATACATGAGATGCTGAGTTTATTTTTTAATCAAATTTTAAAATATTTAAATATTAAAAGAATACTGAACCATTATTTATGAATTTTTTTTCTCTCTCTATTATTTCTCTCTTCTTCTGGAAATCAATTTACACCTGTATGAAGTCACATGATACTGACCCACATGTTCATTCTCTTCCCAATCTTTTTTCTTTCTGCATTTTGGGCTGGATAATTTCTATTCATCTGCCTTACAGTTTCCTGATTTTTAAAAAATGATTTTTCTACAAGCTGTTAATTTCCATTTAGTGATTTTTTTTTGAAACATCAGATAACATATTTTTCAGGTTTTGGGTTTCCATCTGGTTCCTTTTCAGTCTTTCACCCTCTCCTGAAATTCCCATCCCATAATTCCAATATCCAGGACACTTACCAGTCTGATTTTCTCTTGGTTGCTGATCACAACATTACATTATAGAGAGTCGGCATCCTGTGATCTTATCCTGAAGAGTTAAACTTTGTTCCAGCAAGCAGTCAGATTACTAACTGATCACCACAAACTTTTGTAGACTTGGTTTTATGCTTTACTGGATGTATTTTCATTTGTCCTTAGTTTCAGAGTAAACCCATTAGTCTTGTTACATGGTCTTTACTCTTTAAGTTCTCACTGGTGTTTCAATGGCAAATCCAAGGTGTTTACCGAGCTCCTCTAATGGGTCATAACTCAAACTGCAAATGGTTTCCCCTGCGGTTCCAGTAGGAGCAGTTTTTCTCAACTCGCTCAGCCTCCTAGATGTCATTTTCTCCTTGGGATATTTGGAATCCTACTCATGCCTGTACTACTCAGAAGTCAATGATGGTCGTTTTTAAATTAAGTTAAATTTACTTATTTTGAGCTGTGCTGAGTCCTCATTGCTGTGTGAGCTTTTCTCCAGTCGCAGCAAGCAGGGGGCTGCTCCTCTGCTTGTGACCCTCGAGCTCCTCACCGCAGCGTCTCCTCTTGGGGAGCACAGGCTCTAGGGGCCGTGGGCCGTGGTAGCTGCGGCTGTTGGCTCAGTACTTGCAGCTCCCTGGCTCTAGAGCACAGGCTCAACAGCTGTGGCTCATGGGCTTAGTTGCTCAGGGGCATGTGGGATCTTCCCGGACTGGGCATCGAACCTTTGTCTCCTGCCTTGGCGGGGGATTTTTTTTTTTTTTTTTTTACCACTGAGCCACCAGGAGGCCTCAATTATGGTTTCGAAAGGAGTTTACATGCAGAGTTTAGCCCGCTCCTTCACCATGGCTTCCTCGCTTCTGGGATCCACACTTTCCATTTCCATCCATTCTACATATCCCTTCAGGCAGAGATGATTGTAGGGCTTTTTTTGCTTAAGTTCCAGCACCCTGCATAGCGTGCAGCCTGAGAATCTCCTTGGAGGACAAGCTCCCTTCTTTCAAGGGCCAAATGCTCCCCTGTGTCTGCCTACTTCTGGTCACTGTTCAGTGCTTTCAAACAGCTCTTCATCATCTGGTATCTGCAGAGGGGCTACCCAGGGGGAGCTAGTGGTAAAGAACCTGCCTGCCAGTGCAGGAGACTCAAGAGAGGTGGGTTCAATCCCTGGTCGGGAAGATCACCTGGAGGAGGGAGTGGCCGCCCACTCGAGTATTCTTCCCTGGGAAATCCCATAGACAGAGGAGCCTGGTGGGCTACAGTCCATGGGGCCACAAAGAGTCAGACATGATACACAGCGTCTTCAGAAGCATTAATCCAATAAAAGCTATTCTCTCCATACAGAATTTGGAACCCCAATATGTAGTTTTGATGTCAATTATCCTAAGTCCTTCACAGAATCTTTTTCTAGGGACCGTTTCCTACTGCTGGTTCAGGGATTACCACCTAATGGTTTATGAAACATTTCCAAACTCCTTGTAACAGTCAAACCAATTATTTTGTGCTATAAAGAGCCAATCCGATTATAGGTTTATTTCTTTAAGAATTTTCCGTTTTAACTTTAAAGGAATTTTTTGTATGAGAAAACTCAGAGGATATGTCTAAAACAAAGTTCCAACAAACCCAGTGTAACTAGCTTTAGGCACAATAGCTTCTTCTCAGTATAATTTACCACTGATTATTTTTTCAAGAATATTCTCCTTCACGTTCCCCCTCTACCTCTTCTTCTTCTCTATGTTTTAATTCTTAGATCAGACATTCCTCCTTTAAAAATGCCCTCAATCTTCTCCTCCAAAATAGCCTTGCCTAGCTTTTATCATTGCAGTTTCCACATTATTTCAGTAATTGCAAATTTAAGGTCAGGCTGGCATCCTACAATTTTTTTTTTAGGTGATAATTTGTGGTCATTCAGTTCTAAATATTTCATAAGTTCCATTACTATTTCTTCTCTGATTCATGAATATTTATAAGATTATTTTCATTTCCAAACATATTGATTTTTCAGCTCTTTTTTGTTGTGGATGTCTGATTTAATTGCATTATAGGAAGAGAATGTGGTCAGTGTTATCAATTCTTTAGCATTTCTTAGGACTTCTTTTTTAAGTCAATGCTTTCAATGTGTACTTGATAAAGAATGTGAATTCTCTGTGTGAGGAATACAGGCTTCTTCTATACAAATTCTCCTTTACAGCTGTCCTGTTACTTCTATTGCTCAAAGATGTCTATATCTTTACCAACTTTTACTGCTTGATCAGTTTATGAAATAGGCATACAAAAATATTTCCCATTAAGAGAAATTTGTCAAATTTATTTTGTAAGCTAGGAACCTGTTTTGTTCGAAATATGCAGATTCAGCACTGCTTTTACTTTCCCATAATAATACTTTTGCAATCCTTATGTCATGACTTTATTCCAAATGACGCTTTTTTGCCTTAATACTGCTTTTCCAGCAGTATTATTCTTTACTTGTTTTATCTTTTCCTATCATTTCCAATCCTTTAGCATCATCATGTTTTAAGTACAACTCTTGTAAACAACACACACTGGATTCTGTTTCTTAAAAATGATCTGATCTCTGCCTTTGAACAAATCAGTATAATCTATCTACGTTTACTGAGATTACTAATATATCTAGACTTTTTCTGCTATATTTTGTTTTTCTTAGCTTTTACATATATTTTTCCTCTGTTTCTTATTAGATCATTCTAGAATTCTTTAATTCTTTCTTTTGCATGTATTTGTTTTTGAAGTTACACACTTTTTCCCTATTACTTAGGCATCACTTTTAAATTTTAAAAGGCATACTTGCTTAAAATGTAAGTTAAGCCTATTTCTATCTTCCTCTATACAGAACTTAGAATTTATAATTTCAGTCTCTCCCACTACTTTTGTCCATGTTATTGTCATCTAGCATTTTAGTTTCTTGTTGTTTGTACAACTTCCTAATTGATTTTTTTGAAACAGTGCTTCTTTAGATTTACAACTTTTTCTGTTCATCATTCCCTCTTGCATTTTTACTTTGTGTTTAAAAATTCCTGTTTCTTGAATGATATCTATGAATAGTTACTTTGACAAAGGTCAAGAGTTGGTAAACACTCAATCTTTGTTTTTCTGAAAATGCTTGAATAATAATCAAGTTTGGTATATTATTATGAGTTAATTTCTATTTTTCCTCAGCATTTTAAAGATACTATTCTACTATGTAGCCTCTGTTATTGCTAATGGGGAGTCTGTTGTCAATTTGCAGTTCTTATAGAAATAACTACATTATTTTATATGGAGTTCATATTCCTTTACTTGACACATCCCTGAAATGCTGTGTCTTAACTTTAGGTTTGAAGAAGGGGCTGGTTTTACAGAGTTCTATGAGACTCTGATGACAGAAGTCATCCCCACATTCCCCACATTCCCCTCCATACATGATCAGTAGGTTCAGGGACCACTTGAAGTTCATCTTTGAATAGTGTTGTGAATCTCTGTGTAGAATCATACTGAAACAAAAGAGTACTCAATAAAAACCTATTTATTAAAAGAATTAATTAATGAGTGCAAGTCTGATAGAGCTCTGGATGACAGAGCCCAATGAATTCCAGGTAATCCTGGGTAAATGCCACTATTTCAGACATTTCTTTTTTTTCTTTTCAAAAAAATTTATTTATTTATTTTCTTTACATTATTGTGTTGGTTTTGCCATACATTGACATGAATCCGCAATGGATATACGTGTGTTCCCCTTCCAGAATACCCCTCCCACCTCCCTCCCGATTCCATCTCTCTGGGTCATCCCAGGGCACCAGCCCTGAGCACCCTGTATCAAGCATCAAACCTGGGCTGGCGATTGATTTCACATATGATAATTACTGAGAAGGATTGTGTCTTAGTCTGTTAATGCAAATGTTATCATTTGAACAGAAAAATGGAGTTTGATGCCAATTCTTGGAGATACAGTCCTATTCAACATGACAATTTGATTATTAATAATAATACCTGATTAAAAAATAGCCAATGTTTGCTTGCTAGAGTTTCCAAAACATTCCCACATATATTCTTTTAATTCATTTGATAATCAAATAAACCCAGTGAATGAAGAATTGTTGCCTTCAATTTTTTGTAGCTAAAGAAACCAAAGCCATGAGAAGCTTTGAGTGATTTGCTTAAAGGTGCAAAACCAGATAACTGGACTCCACTCAGATTTTCATTCTGTTCTCTCTGATTTCTCATTGCCTGCTGTTCATTTCCTATCCTTCATCCACCTAGCATCAGAGGGGCCAGACGCCCATGTTCAGTATCTATATACACCATAGCAAGGCCAACCATGTGGGAGGAAGGGTACCCCCAAGTCTCCAGAGCATACTTCATACCTTGGCAGCCCTTGAGCCCAAGCCACGTGGACTAAAGAGAAAAAGAAGAGAGGGGTGATTTTCTAGGACCATGTCACATGCTACAGAATAAGACAGAGTGGGTGATAAAGATCCATAGTCTTCTCCTACCTCCCAAATGACCTCAAACGTGACTGCTTCCTTCACTAGGCTCCTTTACTCAATCCTATCCTTCCCTCACAAGGTCGTGAGGAACCCTTTCCATTTCTAGAACCCTTTCCGTTAGATCTGCTGTTCACTCTTCTTCCTCACTCTGTACCATCCTGTAAAATTTAGCAAGCATTAGTTGGAATTCTTCACATCATTCATCCCAACTTCTGCTAGTGCTGGTAGGAGTGCAGAGGGGCACAACTATTTGGGGAAACTGGCAGTGTCTACTAAAGCAGAAGATGCATGCACCATACAGCCCAGCAATTCTGCTCCCAGTGTATACCCAAGTGCATGGATATGTTTACCAAGCAGTATGCTCAACACTTAGAGAGGCTTTATTCATAATATCCCCAAACCAGAAACTATTCCAATGGAATAGTACATAGCAATGAGAATTGAACAAATTGCAACAACATAGATACATTCTACAGACATGATAAAAGCAGCTAGGCACAAAGGGCATAAGTTGTATGATTTCACTTGAATTTGGTGCAAAACATGTACAATTAATCTCTGTTGATAGAAGTGAGGATAGTGGCTACCCTTGGAAGGAGTAGAGATTGGGAAGAGGGCAAAGGAGGTGTCTGGGGTCCTGGTGATACTCTGGGGGTTGGTTTTATGAGAGTGCTCGTTTGTAAACTAGGCAATTATGACATGTGTGCTTTTCTGTATGTACATTTTATACCCAGTAAGTTAGAATATTTATATTTATCCACATTGGACATTTAAATACACATGTCCAAGATTTAGATATACCACATAAATGTGTATACTAGTTATGTTCTTCACCATTATGGATGGATTTGAGGCCCTAAACCATTCCTTTAAAAAAAAAATCAAAAAGAGTCACTAACTGGACCAGAGCTTGGAATGTTAACTTGCTCATTTCATGAGATGTTATGTTAGTGGCCTCCCACCAAACCACACTGAGATCAGTAAAGGAATCATGTGTCTACAGTAGCTAGCCCTGATGAGACGGCAATTATATATCCTAGCAGCTGTGTGCTTCTGTTCATGTCAGATAATTAGCCAGAAAATTGTTTGTGTAATTATTTTATGGAGCATTTGGTGAGTTAACCATTTAACTCCAAGGGCTTATCCAAAAGTCATTAAACCGTTTAAAGAGGTAGGGATCACAGTTGGTACCGTTTCAGCAAACATAACAAAACCCAAATGGTTTCAGAATTCCACGGATCTCTTCTGTGTAACCAGTCATTGCAGCTGGCAGGTCTGAGCTGGCTTTTGCTTTTTAAATTTTATTATTTTCTCTCTACTCTAAAGGACATGTGTGTCAACTCTTTTAAAATGATATACAACCAAATGAGTTCTTGGAACTTCCACTGTTCTTTCTGATTAAATGAAAGTCTACATGAATCACTGCACCAGTTATTAAATCCATGTGGCTCATTCCTTGTTTGTGGATAGGAAACATGGGAGAAAGAGAAATCAAGAGAAGTTGCAAACCGAGGCAAAAAGAGGAAGGAAAAACTGACCTTGGAAATTGGCTTGAAAAACGCTTCTGACCCATCGAAAGTAGATCCAATATTATAATGTCACAATAACGACATCGTAGCTCAAAAACAAGCCTCAACCAGGAATGTTTTCTATTTCTTTTTGTTTGTTTGTTTGGCTTAGCTGAAGGACTTGATTCTGTGTACCTGGCAAGATGCTGAACTAACTCATTGGTTAGTTGGCATCATGGCGGAGGCATGTTGCCTCATTATAGCATTAAGCTTGGGGTCCAAACACATGTATTCAGGTCCCAACTAGTTCTTCTCATAATGTATAGCCTCTCAAAGCCTCAGTCCTTGCTTCCCAAATGGGAACACTAAAGGCAATTAGGGTGGTATGTAGAGTTCAGATTGGAATCAAACTGCACATGCTCACATCTCAACTCTGCCCCTACCAGCTCTACGATCTTGGGCTTGTCATCATTTTACCTCTCTGCGTTTCTGGCTAATTTTACCAGAGCCCTGTCTCATCTGGTGCTTGAGGATTAGATGAGTTAATGCATCCATGGGAAGCATTTAGAGTTGCCAAGCATAGAATAAGCACTTATTAAGTGAAGTCTATTGTTATTTTTACTTCTGACTATTGTTTGGGAGGGAAAAAGTAACACTGTGTATATGAAAGTGCTACTAAACCTGTAAATCCTAGAAAAGATGATTCCTATAATCCCATCATTTCCTAAGGAAAATCCATTTGTGATTCTCCAGAGAACAAGTCAGAAGAAATTCTAAACTGAAAAGCCAAGTTCAGGTTAGTGCTCCTTGGGGAAGGAAACCCACTTGCGTAAGTGCCATCAGTTAAGTCTTCTCAGTGAAGAGAACCCACTGTAGGCGCAAGTCTTCTGAAGGATAGTGGCTGAACAGTTAAGTCCAGGAAAAGAACCAAAGATAAGCAAAGATTGCTCAAGAAACAGTGAGCAATCACTTTTTAAACTGCCCTTTGGGAGTCGCTGCTCGTAGGTATTGAGTTTCATTTTCTTCTCTAAATTTGACTGTGATGATGGTTGCCCAACTCTGTGAATATACTATCAAATGATACACTTGAAACGGGCAAACAGTATGGTATGTGAACTATGTCTTGATTTTAAAAACTACCTATTATACTTCAATTCATATCATGGATTTTTTTATAAAAGAGAGGGGAAGGGGAGTGAGAAAGCGAGAGAGAGTGAAAGATAGAGAAGGAAGGAAGGAGGAAAGAAAGAAAGGGGAAGAAAGAAGGGAGGAGAGAGAGGAGGAGCGAAGGAGGATGGAAGGAAGCGGGCCTGTGGCTCTGTGCGAAGTGGGCCATGGCTGTGGGCACCAGCGCTGGGCTCAGCGGTCCCAGCATTTGCCGTCCAAGTGACCTTGGCAGGTAGCGCAGGCTGCGGCCACAGAAAATTTTCACGGGACCCTAGGAAGACAGAAAAGAACATAATTTTCTCTCTTGTTAATTTTCTCTTCATTTGTTTCAAAGTAAGAAAGCAGCATTTGAAAGGAAAAGGCCCAGCCCAAGGGTGTGTCCAGTGTGGGAACAGGAGGGGAAGGACAGGGTGAGCACATGGGGGACCGCGGCGGGAAGACCCCCAGATGGGGCCCCTGGGACTCCTGCATGCTTCAGGTGCCAATGCTCTCGAGCTGTTTGCATTTGTGCAGGGCCTTCTGAAGAATAAACCCTTCTCCTTGCCCTTCTGATAGCCTCTCAACTGGATACCACACTGGTCTCCAGTTCAGACACGGGGCCCCGGAGCTTAGGATCCTGCCCGAGGCGGAAAGCTAACCATTTCCAATGTAAACAATTAGAAGCCACGCGAGGAGACCCACAGACTTGAAAAGACAAAGGCTCTGCAAAGAGCCCCCCAAACAAGCCCCAGACTGCAGTCTCAGGGACAGGAGTAGACAGGCATGGGAGATTCTCCGGAGGCTGGCAGGGGGCCAGTTTGTCCCAATGCCAGCTTGGAGGACTGTTTGAAAGACCTCTCTCCCATCGGGAGCAGAAAGAATTGTTAAAATCTCTCTCTGGGCTTAGAGACAGGAGAGAACGCAAGCCCGATCTCTGGGCATCTGGGCTCTGTCATGGGATGGCCTTGTGTACCTCAAAGCACATCCTTCTTCTATATGCCTTTCTGGGGAGATGAACTTTAATTAATAGTACCACTTTGTTATGTTTAGCCAAAAAATTACAAAAGGGGAAAGTTTGAGGAGAAAGACAATGTTTACACAGTTTCCAAGTATTTCCCTACAAGGTTTTTATTAATTACAAAGAGAAGAACAATCTCACAGTTAGGATGGTAAAAACAGGACAAATTGACATCAGGTGCTTCCTGGAATGATCCATTGAGAAACAGCCAAAACATCTCCTAGGCTATTCCTGCCAAATGTACATAAGCTGAAAATCGTTATGAGGAAACATCAGACAAATCCAAATTGAGGGGCATTCCCCAAAATGAATGGCCTGTAGGCTGCAAAATTGTCAAGGTCCTAAAACACAAAGACAGAATTTGAACTCTTGCTCAAAATTAAAGGAGACTGAAGAGATGAAAGACGATGTCTGATTCTAGACTGGAACCTTTTGTCATAAAGTCTATCATTGTGACAAAAGTGAAATTTGAAAAAGGGCCAAGGATTAGGTAACAGTGTTAGAGCACTACTAATTTCTTGACGATGATAATTGTCCTGTGTTTATGTGGGAATGTGCCTTTATTTTTAGGAAATACACTGATTATTTAGGGGTAAAGAGGCTTCATATCTGTAAATGGTTCTCAAATGATTTTAGTAGATAATAGTGATAATAATTATATATAATTGGATTATAATTAAAACAGCTGCGCTAAATGTTAGCATTTGAGGAATTTGTGTGAAGGGCATATGGGATCCTTTGGATTCTTACTGCAAATCCTTGGGAAGTTTGAAATATTTCAAATAAATAGTTCTCATATATCATTATATTTCCCCGAAGAGGGGGAAAAAAAAAAAGAAGGTAATCCTACATGGCCCACTCATCTGAGTTTTGTCTGTAAACCCTGAAAGGAGGATGCAGGTTTGAATAAAATGCTTCTTACGGAGTAGGCTCCACGTACCGTGCTATGTTGCTGATGGAGCTTTGGAATCCCAGAGAAGTCTCTTCCAGGAGGCTCCTCTGTGGTTGCTAAACTCGTTCTGTCCCCAAGGGGAGCTAGACTGTTTAATGGTTAGGGGAATGTGAAACACTCCCGTGACACTCAACATTTGGAAATAATATCTAATGTGATAGAGGCTGGGGACCCTGTCCAAGGGAATCATTTCGCATCCTCCTGTGTGAGCCAGCGAAGGGCCGTTGTTTTGAATTACTAAGATAATGAGATGCAGATAAGGACTTACATTATAATGCTATAGAATCCTGACATGTTTTCTTACTGTATCTTGGGCTACCTCCTCCTCCTTCTTGTCCAATTTCCTTTTTATCTGTTTTATGTTTATGAGTTCATTAGCTGCTATCCCCAAGACACTGTAGGAAGAACCTTAGGACTTTGTAACTCATCATTTGCCAAACACTTTTAGGACCTTGAATCTAACAGTCCCCTGCCCCATCCCCACTCCTGGCTGCCCTCACCTGCTGAAAGTTGTACTTTTAACTGGTGAAAAGAATAAAGGGGAAAAGGAGGGAAGAGACCTAACAAGCGAGTTACACCAATATCTCATTAAATTTTCACACAGTCTTGGAAAGTAGGTAGAAACACATTGGCCAATGGAGACCAAGGCTCAGAGAGGTGAAAAAAGAGGCTAAAGCCACACAAATTCTAAAAGCAGAACAGGGATTCAGTAGCCAGGTTTGTTGAACTCTGAGGCCTACACTGTTTCCACCTCACCGTGTAATACTAATGAAATATGATGTGTTTGTTTCTCTTTAAAAATAGCAGTTTTTCTAACTGTGGGAGTGATTTTATATATTAAAATGGGATTTTATATGTATATATATAAATATAGAAAACTTGGAAAAGCACAGTATGAAATCCCTTATTCCTATACCCGCAGTGAACCTGCACAGTTTGAGTTTGGAAGTCAAGCCTAATTAAACATAGCACCACATTTATCAGTATTAACAAACCCAATCTGATATTCAGTATCTTGGCTCTTTTAAGTAAATCAAATTTCAGAAAAAAATACCTTTTAGATAATCCAGGATGGATCTCTCCTTTTTAGGTATGAGGTCTCCTCTATCTGGCAGGGATATGAAAACATCAACCTTCTGCACTAAAGAACAAGTTGGACTACATGATCTGAAAGGTTCCTCTTAAATCAAAGATTTAATGATTCCAGGACCTGTGTTTCTGTGTATTTGTTTCTCCTGTACTACTAACCACTAACGTGCATTTCTAAACTGAACATTCAGTTCTTCTGTATCCAAGAACGCAGTGATAGAAACTTGTATGCAGTGATGAAAGGAAATTTTAAATATGACACCGATCCATCACTCCTTTCCGGATCTCTTGTCTAAACAGCATACATGCGTGCTTAGTCCCTTCAGTCGTGTCTGACTCTCTGCGACCGCATGGACTGTAGCCCTACAGGCTTCTCTCTCTGTGGGGATTCTCCAGGCAAGAACCCTGGACTGGGTTGCCATGCCCTCCTCCAAAACAGCATGCATAGTCCTTAAGAAAATGAGCTTCAGAGTCAGACACTCCTGGGATCCAGTTTGAGTTCTGCTACTTTCTAGCTATGGCACATTATTTAAACTCCCTAGGCTTCCTTCCCACTTCCATAAAATGGAAGCAATTATAAAGAATACTGAAGATAATTCAAGGAGACAATATATGTATAGGGCTTAGAATAGTTTCTGATGGGGCTTCCCAGGTGTCACTAGTGGTAAAGAATCTACCTGCCAATGCAGGAGACATAAGAGATGGGCTTCGATCCCTGGGTTGGGTAGATCCCCTGGAGGAGGGCATGGCAACCCACTCCAGTATTCTTGCCTGGAGAATCACATGAACAGAAGAGCCTGGTAGGCTACAGTCCATAGAATCACACAGAGTCAGACACCACTGAAGTGACTTAGCACGCATAATTTCTGATATACAGGAAAATGCCTAATTTTCCTATTATCAGTAAATGTTGGGATTAATTAGATAGCATCCCATAGTGAAGTAAGTGTGGGTTCTGGAAGAAAAACAGTGACAGGTCACATCCTGGCATGATTTTTCTACTTACAAGCTATGTGATCTCGGTCAAGTAACAAATTCTATGTGCTTCAGTTTCCTAAATTTATAACATGATAATAGTGATTTGATCCCAGTCTGTTTGACTCACAAGCTTATGCGCTCAACTACTATACTGCCGCAATATGAAAAACACCTGTGGGGTTGATATTCGTGTAGCACTCTAGCGAAAATGGCACCTAGATGAATTCGATGTCAACAAACACAGTAGTCATAGCAGAAGGAGTAGTTTTTATTGCCTCAGCCATGCTCTGATTCACCATCATCACCATTCATTGATTGGTGGTACTGAAAGATGGAACTAGGCCTGTGTGAGAAGGTGACTGAGATTGAACAAATGGGTAGAGGCACAGCAATAACGTGGCCCTGGTAGCTGCGCAGGACTGGCCAGGTCACAAACACCCCTTCTCCGATTCCCCATCCATTTAATGGAGATGCGATGGGGAAGAGTTGTATCCTAGCTTGGCTTCTGTGTCTTCTTCCTAGGAGGAGAAATGACTGTGAAAACCATAAAGGTTTCTTGTAGCCTTCAAATTCTCAAGCTGAATAACTAGTGAAGTTATTAGGAAATCAGATTCTGATTTTTTAAAAAAACTTTTTATTTTGTGTTGGAGTATAGCCAATTAACAATGTTGTGATAGTTTCAGGTGAACAGCAAAGGGATTCAGTCATACCTATACACGTATCCATTCTCCCCCAAACTCCCCTCCCATCCAGGCTGCCACATAACGTTGACCAGAGTTCCCTGTGCTATACAGTAGGTCCTTGTTCATTATCCATTTTAAACATAGCAGTGTATCCATGTCCATCTCAAACTCCCTAACTATCCCTTCCCCCCTTCCTTCCCCCTTGGCAAGAAAGCTAGGTTCTGCTTTTAGGAGACCCTGGTTCTGAGCCACTCAACCTCTCCTACTGTTTTTTGTCATCTGCCAAGTGGTGATAATACAGCCTACATCCTCAACTCCTGGCAGGGACCACTTACTCCCCTGTATCCTGAATGCCTAGGACAGTGCCTGACCTTAGGATGAGTCTGTTGAATCCTAAAGAAATGGGGAGGGAGAGGTACCTGCCAGTGCATTTATCCTCTTACTATTAATCAGAAACACTGAGCAGAGGTCACTTACCAGCTCTGTTCCTGCAGCTCCTCACAGAGAAAGGCTCTTTGAGAGTGGAAAATGCCAAAGGTGTCCCCAGGCTCTTAGATATAGAGGAAACCGGCCTGCAAAGTTTAAAAATGATGTAAAACCCCAGCTCCTCTCAACTGCCCATAGAGAGCCAGTTTAGACTCCCTCCAGGGCTCACCAGACTGGAATGTGATACCCAGGAGTGGGGTGGGGTGCAGCTTGACAGGGTCGGCAAAGCCCAGCCCCCTTAAGTGTTTCTCCATGCTGCCCACTAGCCACCCACTGGGGATATTTTTTTAGTAGCAGTGAAACTGTAGCCTCCGTTTTGTACTTCCACATCACATTCTCCCTTCCTCCCCAGCCCCGATCATCATCACCATCATTCATTGCCTTTATTAAGGGCCCACCAATAGGCATTTGATCGTCTGTGTACAACAGTGGAAGAGCTCCACTTCCGGCTTAACATGTGAGTGCTCTCCAAGCGTCCCTGTCCCCGAATGTCTTCTCCACTCTTTATCCCTGTTTTACACACACACACACCCACACACACACACAATTTACTATTTTCAGCCAAGAGGTAGAGAGCTTGTTAACAAGCAAATGTTCCTAGATATTTGGAGCACAGTAAAGCCATTTCCCTGGTGGCTCAGAGGTTAAAGTGTATACCTGCAATGTGAGAGACCTGGGTTCGAACCCTGGGTTGGGAAGATCCCCTGGAGAAAGAAATGTCAACCCACTCCAGTATTCTTGCCTGGAGAATCCCATGGACGGAGGAGCCTGGTAGGCTACAGTCCAGGGGTCGCAAAGAGTCGGACACAACTGAGCGACTTCACTTCAAAGCCATTTCAGCCCAGATTCTCCTACCAGTTCTTTGGGATTGGGGGATTCCGAAGCAGGTACCTGGAGTATGTCTATGCCTGGGCGTGGGTTTGGCAGGGAGAAGGCTGAGACGGATCTGGAACAAGGAGGGGGCGTAGAATATAGCACTGTGGCGGGGAGCACCTTCAAAGTCGTGTTTCTTCCACCCAGAGCCAGCCCCGGGCTGCCCTCCAGATATTTGCGACAGGATCTTGACAGTCATCCCCCAAATTGGGCTCAAAGAGAAAAAACACTGCAAATAAAGTCAATGTGAGTGACAGCATTTTCTCCCACACCAGAAGGCAGAATGTGTGTCCTCGTTCGCTGACGCCCGACAGTTCTCAGCGCTGCATGGAGTCCAGGCTTGGGTGCTGCGGAGGAAGGCCCGTTCTCAAGGTCTGAGCCCACCAGCCCGTCTGGGAGTCCGGCCCGGTGCGTGACCCGGAGACAGCCCGGAGGCGGGCCCGGCCCACCAGAGCGCCCCACTGGGACCTCACACTCCCGGTACCACGCAGGCCGCCGGGGCTGCTTCGGTGGCTCAGCGGTAAAGGATCCGCCTGCAGGGCAGGGACCCGGGCTAGACCCTTGCGTCAGGAAGATGCCCTGGAGAAGGGAATGGCTATCCGCTCCAGCATTCTTGCCTGGACAAGAGTTCCATGGACAGAGGAGCCTCGTGGGGCACAGTCCATGGGGTCGCAAAGAGTCGGACACGACTGGGTGACTAGGCACGCACAAGGAGCGGCATCAGGACTGGAAGGGCCGGGAAAAGCAAAACTGGTGAGGAGGAAACCCTGGAAGAAACAAAGGCTTTCTGTGGAACTGCTCTCAGGCTATCCGCGCCCTCGTTATCGATGTCCAGGGGCAAATCCTGGGGTCGTAAGGCTTTCATGGCTAATGCAGCCTCCCCGTCCTCGCAGACCAGCGCCACCTGGGTGGATGGCAGTGCCATCTTAACCCTGACTCCCCACGGGCGTACTTCCTGTTCCTGCTCCTGTGTGAAACCACAGTCTTCTTTTGGGCTGGGTTTCAAAGGAGCCGGAAATGCTGCTGTCTGACTTCTTGAGCTCAGGAGTTCACTGCTGGGACGGCACACATCGAGACGGGCGCTTGGGACAGCTTGGCTCCCTTTCGAAGGGCAGTGTTTATGAGAGCGCCTTAAACGGTGATCAGAGGAAGAGAGGAGGGTTATAAAAAGAACTCTGTGTAGTCATCGGGGGTGGAGCGATGGGAAAAGCTTAACTAGTCTGACGGAGGGGGTCCTTAAACAACATCACGAAGCTTCAGATGCACAAAGACACTCAAATAAATTGATGTTTTAAAGTCAAAGGAAAACCAAACAGAAACTAATCCGGGAAAGTGTTTGAGTGAGGAGGTGCTGTACCTGACTTGCAGAAATGACTTTCAAAATCCCAAAGATGGGGAGAGTGGGAATTGCTCTTTTCAAGACTTAAGAAATTTTTATCTTGCTGTTCTTGTAAAGGGAAAACAAGTCTGTCCTTGGGAGAAGTTGTAAGACAGGCTTCTCTTTTAAAAAATGCTCTGAAAACACTGAAGTGCCACAAAACTTTGAAAGAACTAAGATCAACTTGGTGTTTGACAAAGCTAATATAAGAATGGTAATCAATCCCTTGGCAATGGAAATTTTAAATTTAAAATAAGCTTCAACAAAGCCTTTGAACCTTCAAACACTTTATCCTTAAGAAATTAATGGGTCCCTGAAGAAGTCACATTTCCTTTTTTGTTTCTGTAATATATACTTCAATTACATTAATCAACAATGCAGCAAAATAACTGACATCCACCAGCTTCCAAGTCACATTTCCAAACGCTCCTTTTCTTCGGCAGAGACTTAGCATTTGAAGATAGCTAATTGAGGTTTATATAAGCATGAATAAATATTTGGTGTAGTTGGATTTTCCCATCCTGTTGTCACCCTTTGCTCACCCCAGATTGGTTTCCCATCCTTTTTTTTCTTATTTTCTTCTGTCAGTTCTGTTGAGTATGATAAATTAGCTTGCTGAAGGAGATACTATGTTAAAACCTTCCTTCTGCACTATGAAGATGCTGAGTACCCCTCAAATACATCTCCTTCCAAAGCAAACTGGAATCTGTGAGTCATTTCGTTTTTCCCCAGTGAAAAGTGAGCTGAGGTTTATCCAGCTCTCTGTGTCCTCCTCTGCTCTGAATGAAAAACAGCAGCAATAGCAAAAACAAGTTTCATGGCATTCACCTTTGTTAGATGTGATCTCCCTTGAAAACTAGGTTTTGCTTTTATTGTATTTACCCTCAAATCTATCACTAGTAGAATTTTTGTCTCACTTAACTTGTCTCAGAGAAAGTGACTCCAAGGACCCTGTTTTTTCCTTTTTTGCTCACTCACTCTCTTTCAGTCTCAAAATGATAACCTTAACAATAAAAGGCTCCAAATACTAATTTTACTATTGTAGCATGTACATTAGGGTACACTAGTATTTGAGTATTCACTTGTCTATTTGGAAGTGACCGATAACTCAATGGTAAAAAAAAAAAAAAAAAAACCACTAAAATCATGGCATCTGGTCCTATCTCTTCATGGCAAATAGAAGGCAAAAAAGTGGAAGCAGTGACAGATTTTATTATCTTGGGCTCCAAAATCACTGCAGATGGTGACTAAAGCCATGAAATTAAAAGAAGTTTGCTCCTTGGAAGAAAAACTATGACAAACCTAGATCGCATATTAAAAAGCATAGACATCACTTTGCCAAAAAAGGTCCATGTAGGTCAAAGCCACTGTTTTTCCAGTAGTCATATATGGCTGTGAGAGTTGGACAATAAAGAAGGTTGAGCGCTGAAGAACTGATGTGGTGTTGGAGAAGACTCTTGAGAGTCCGTTGGACTGCAAGGAAATCCAACCAGTCCATCCTAAAGGAAGTCAAGCCTGAATACTCATTGGGAGGACTGATGCTGAAGCTCCAATACTTTGGCCACCTGATTCGAAGAGCCGACTCATTGGAAAAGACCCTGATGCTGGGAAAGATTGAAGGCAGGACGAGAAGAAGGCGGCAGAGGATGAGATGGTTAAATAGCATCACTGACTCAATGGACATGAGTCTGAGACAGCTCTGGGAGATAGTGAAGGACAGGGAAGCTGCAGTCTATGGGGTCACAAAGAGTCAGACACGACTTAGCGACTAAACAACAACGGCAACAACAGCTGTCCAGCGGGAGGTCACATCTCCTTTTTGCTAATGGCCTTTAGGAGAACAGATCCTGACACTGCATATCGCAAAGATGGTCAGTCTTGCTTTGGAGCTCTTTCAGCCCCTGTTGGACATTTCTGCATTTATCATCTCCTCTGTGCAAGGCATAGATGCGTCTGTTTCACTAAGACTCTTGCCTTAACCATTATGTTAGATTTCCCCTCCCAAGGTGAACCAAGGACTTTGGATTTTAACGGGGGAACCTCCTAAGAAAAAACCAGATCTGTTTCTAAGGCCGAAATACCTTCACACAGCAGTATAAGAAATTTTTTTTAACAGGTCATGTAGTAGGGTAGACCTTTGAGTCTTATCAACGCAGCAGCTTAAACCCATACATTCACAAGGCTCATCCTTTGTAAAAAATAATTATGGGTTATCAACTACTGCAAAAGTCCTATTATTTAGAGTTCAGTATTCTGCAAGAAAATTTCATATAGTGAGAGATCCATAGTTGATCCTTCACTGGTTACTTTGTTTTCAAATCCTCTAGTCACTGAAGGGGAAATCGGGACATTTGGGACCACATAAAACAAATCATCTGTACAAGTGGTTGGGTTTTTCACTTTCCACATGGATGTCTTAGTCCAACAGCTAGAGACAGGGAAATTCAGGACTTAGCTGTCAAGACAGACCTCTCCACAGTCTTGTCTTGCTTCTCTCTGCTTTGCTGGTATCAAGAGACTTGAATCTCTTCCCTCCAGTTCCTGGGGAGTGGAGAAGGGCTTTTCACGTGCCCTTTTCTTGATGCCTTGAATACCACTTTTGTGGTTGCATATGTGTGTATGTTGGTTACTTTCTTCTGTCTAATAAGATTGGCAATATACTGTAACCAGATAAGGTGGATGAGACTCTCCGCCCACATACCGTTACACACAGAGACTGAGTCCAGGTCACCACTGGAACTAGAAACTGGAATTCAACTATCCTAAACAACATCCTACAGAGGGAGGTTCAGGCGATCCACAGCACTTGCCTATGATGGGCAGAAACTCCACACACCTGTCCTCAGCTATAAGCAAAACTCAGCATTTCCACAGTCTCTGGGAAAATGAGATGTTACATGTTCTTAGCAGGAGCTGACAATTAGGCCAAGTGAACAGTCCTGCGAGGCAGGGGGAATGAAGTTCATGCTGCTTTAGCCACAGGCCTCAGGTGCTGGGGTGAGTGTGAGGCCGAGGGCCAAACCCTTTCAACCACCCAAGAAGCCGGGGACTCTCAAATCTACAATCCTATGGTTTGTTATTTTGTTTATTATCATGGAGACTACACTCTTCCTTCCAACTATTTCCTCTGGCACGATAAGGATTTTGTGAGGTGTCGGGGGAGCCATAATTTATCAGAATCAAGTAATGGTTTGTAATATTTAAACTGTTTCATTAAACCAGGAAGCAGGTCAGAAACTAACCTTTAAATATAGCCAAGGGAGAAAGTCAGCCCAGCAGCTTAAAATATATATCTTTTGCAGGAAGCATGGAGTGTGTAATTAGCTGTAATTTCTGCAACTGTAGTCAGGAAGCTTTATTTTTTGGCTGATAAGCAGTGTTATCTTCTGATGGCCTGGGAAACCAGATTGTGGGGTTATAGTCTGGGCTCCCACATGGACCCTCGTGGGTGGCTTTTGGGGGGAAATTGGCAAAAGAGCAGAGGAAAAGGATGGGCAAGGTGGTGTCAGGAACTGGAGGTTATAGGGAGGGATCCGGGTGAGAGCTTCTTCGATTCTTCTGGAAGGAGACTCTGAATTTTGTGAATTATGTCGAAACATATTCTGATTTCCAGTGTGATCGTTCCCCCGGACACTATTAAGGCTTAATATACTGGGCCAAAGCTATATGCCTTGGCTCCTGCTGGTAGTCATGGAGGAAGCTAAATGTGCTGCTGTTAGAAGATCACTTTTATTTTTGACTGTTTCAATGAGCATGGATTTTTTTTTTCCAGTGGGCAAGTCTCAGTTTGGTAGAAGCATTAAAAATTAGTGAAGGTGGAAATGCTTTGAAACATTCGATCTCTTCACTAGGAAGCTGAGCAGAGGGGGCGGGAGCCCCCAGGAAGGCTTGCTGGGTGGAAGCTTACACACCAACAATGCGATCTCTTCAGTACCTCCTATGGCCTTCACTTCTCCCTCTAGCCAAGCACCAAAGGAGAAAAATATCCAGCTCTCCTCTGTGACATTTGATCTAAATCTCCTGAAGTCGAGGGGGAGGCCGTGGAGGCTCAGATGGAGGGCAGGGCAGCCAAGACAGCAACATGCGTGGTGCGTGCTCAGTCGCTTCAGTCATGTCCGACTCTGCCATCCCACGGACTGTAGCCTGTTGGGCTCCTCTGTCCGTGGAGTGGGTTGCCATACCCTCCTCCAGGGGGATCTTCCAGACCCAGGGATCGAACCCTCATCTTTTGTGGGTCCTGCATTGCGGGCAGATTCTTTACTTTTGAGCCACTGGGGAAGCCCAAATAGCAACAATAGAAAATAAACCTGATTTTTGCCCATTCCAGCTAAGGTTGATTTGGTTTGGTGGAAAATGAGTGCTCTTTCTTTTGTTTTCTTGGAGCTTGTCAAATCCTGCCTTACCTTGCCCTCTGAACCGACCATCTGATCATCTAGCCAACCACGGAGCTAACAGAAATCCATCCTGTTCTTAACAAGTGGTGGTAATTGGCATAAAAAAAAAATTCTCTCTCCCAGTAATTTATCAGGATCCCACAGTAGATTAAACCACTTTCCTAATTATTTATTTAAAAAAAATTTTCTACAGTCCATTTGGCAAGGAAGTGATATGATTTTAAAGGATTTAACCAGAAAAGCCCAAATACCATTTCTCTCTTCTGCTTCCTAGGATGAGGTCCCTTTGATGGGGATCACGTTCAGATGTGTGTTCTACTGATATTCCCCAGATAACACATCTTGAATTACAAACTCCGGCATCTTCCAGGTACCGAGGAGGAGGAGAGACTAAAGCGAGAAGGTGAACAAACACTCATTAGAAGAGAAATGGGAAAGCGAGGGGTGGGGGCATCTTCCCAGGGACCGCTGTCGCCAGCATTTATCCCACAACAGCCACAGTATACGAGTAATTGCCTCCAAGCCTGGACTTGGTCAGAGAAACCTGCTTTCCGCCTCACGGAAACAGCCCGGGACCAGTCCTCAGAGCTTCACCTCCCTTCCCTGGCAGCTGCTCTTCTGTAATGCAACAGTTCCATGTGGTTCCCCCAGAGCAGAGCGCCATTGTCTCAGCTATGAATAAATCATTAACCTTATTTTATTAATAAGGCGAAGCTAACAATACTCCCCACCTCGCCCTGCTCTTCCTCTCCAGCAGTGCCTCAGAAACAAGAACCACCCCCTCTTCCTGTGAGGGGAAAAGCTTGGAAGCCCCAAGGATGCAACCTGAGGACCTGAGGTGTGAAGTGCCAGCCAGCTGTGGGCGGATGAGCCCTGACTCTGCAGCCTCAGAGGTTTGCATCTGGTGAGAGAACCGGCTTTACCAAGAGGCGGTTACCCAGGAATGCTGGATGCTTCCCTGAGCTGTGGGAGTGATGCAGTGTCAGGGGAGAGAGTCCAGGTGAGGAGGCAGAGCAGAGGAACAGCTTACCTTGGGCTTATTGTTCTAAAAAGAAATAACCGAGCTTTAAAAGAATTTTACTTAAGAAATATTAATACTATTTTAATGTCATGCCTGTCTTGTGTGTGTGTGTATGTTAGTTATTTCAGTCATGTCCAACTCGTTGTGAACCCATGGACTATAGCCCACCAGGCTCCTCTGTTCATGGGATTCTCCAGGCAAGAATACTGGAGTGGGTGGCCATCCAGGGAATCTTCCCAACCCAGGGATCGAACCTGGTTCTCCCACATTGCAGGCAGATTCTTTACCACCTGAGCCAGAAGGGAAGTACCCTACCCTTGTCTAAGCATCTCCTCTCATGGACCAGTGAGTAAGTCACAGTGGAATGACTTGTCTCCTTACCAATACTGTTCCTCCCCTGAAGTCCCTTTTTCATGCTTAGCTATAGTAATCATTTTCAAATGATCATAAGTGATACTGTATCTCTATCCACTTAAAATCTTCTCTATTTTCTCACTGTTCTAAAGGCTAGAATTCCGGATTCACAGTGTTGACAAGGGTTGGTTCCTTCTAGAAGCTCTAAAAGGAGAATTTTTCCATACTTCTCTTGTAGCTTCTTGAGGATGCCAGCTATCCTTGGTGTTCCTTGGCTTGTAGCTGCATCACTCTAGTATCTGCCTCCATGGACTTCTTCCTATGTGTTTCCTATGTCCATATCTCCCTCCTGTTATAAGGATATCAGCCATTGGATTGGGTCCACCCTAAGCTGGTACGATCTCATCTTAACTTGATTATGTCTGCAATGACCTTATTTCCAAATAAGGTCACATTCACAAGTACCAGGGGTTAAGTCTTGATTGTATCTTTTGGAGAGATACATCTCAGCTCAGTACAGTATACTCTCTGGTGTCTCCAAAACTCACATCTGTTCCTGGGCAAAACACATTCACCTCCTCTCAGATCCTTAAGAGTCTCAACCTATTTCAGCATCAATTCTAAGTCTAAAATCTCATCTAAATATAACTGACTCCCCAGACCCCAAATCTCATCTCTGAAATCATCTTAAATCAGGTATGGGTGAGACTCTGGGCACAGTCCATCCTCGAGCAAAATTTCTCTTCATCTCCAGACCTGTGAAACCTAGAAAGCAAGTTATCTGCTTCCAAAATGCAACAATGGGACACACATATGACAAGCATTCCTGTGCCAAAAGGTAGAACGAGGGAGAGGAAAAAAGGGTGATAGTTTCCAGATATGCCTGAAACCCAGCAAGGCCAATTCCATTAGGTTTGGGGGGTCAAAATCCTCTGTGGCTGAATGTTCTGTCTGCTGGGCCAGCTGGCTTTGGGCACCGAGCCCTCAGGGAATTGTAGGAGGGCCTGGAGACCTTGGAGATGAGGCTGAAGGGAGAGTGGATGAACTGAAAGGAGGAAATGGAAAATGCTGTTGTTTTACATGTTGCTGAGGATGAAACCCGAGGTGGGTCACTGGGGTGGGCTTTAACCACATCTGAGGCTGCAAACACTGGCAGCCCCAGAGCCTCCCTAAAAGCAAGGAGTGGGGAAGGGAGGAGAAAGTCTTGCAGCCAGTAAGTTGTTTAGGCTTGAGATGATGAGAGAAGCAGGGCTGAGTTCGCAGGGATGCAACCTGTACAGCTGCACAGGGCCCCGCACTTTGAAGGACCCACAATTGATTTAATGGTCTTCTGTCAACATCTCCAAATTCTTAATATTTGTACCAGGAGACTTATATTTTAATTTTACACTGTGTGCATGCTAAGTCGCTTTAGGCATGTCCAACTCTTTGCAACCCTATGGGCTATAGCCTGCCAGGCTCCTCTGTCCATGGGATTCTCTAGGCAAGAATATTGCAGTGAGTTGCCATGCCCTCCTTCAGGGGATCTTCCCAGCCCAGGGATCGAACCCGTGTCTCTTATGTCTCCATTGGCAGATGGGTTCTTTACCACTAGCACCATCTGGAAAGCCAAAGTTTACACTGGGCCCCCCAATTATGTAGCTAGTTCTGAATATGATCACTGCCTACCACTTAGTTAAGACAACTGTGTATACCATGTAAGATGAAAGCTGCAGTCGTGTCAAATTACAGACAGTTATTTCTGGGAAAAGAGGTGATTTTCAGTTTTCTTTTCTTTTGCTCATCTTGTTGTTTAGTCGCTAAGTCATGTCGTCTGACTCTTTGCGACCCCACAGACTCATGTGACCCCAGCATGCCAGGCTTCCCTGCCCTTCACCATCTCCAGCAGTTTGCTCAAACCCATGTCCATTGAATCTGTGATGCCATCCAGCCATCTCATCCTCTGTCATCCCCTTCTCATCCTGCCCTCAATCTTTCCCAGCATCAGGGTCTTTTCAGTGAGTCAGCTCTTTGCATCAGGTGGCCAGAGTATTGGAGCTTCAGCTTCAGCATCAGTCCTTCCAATGAATATTCAGAGTTGATTTCCTTTAGGATTGTCTGGTTTCCTTGCAGTCCAGGGGGCTCTCAAGAGTCGTTTGCTCATCTGTATAATTTTCTATAATGAATATGCATTACTTACATAAATTAGTTTTTAAACTTTATAAATTACTGATATGGAAAAACTGCATAAATAAATAAATTATGGAGTATCCTTTCCATCGTGAACTCACCTAGAATAAGTCCTAGAGGCTGTATCTTGTGTGTAGAGTTTATTTTGAAGGAGAGGAAGTTGTACTGGGCAAGAATGCTCCTCGTAGAAGTAGCAGAGGGATGGAAGGTGAAAGAGAGGATGCCAAAAAAAGAGGATACTTACAAGATTCTCAAGCTGTCTCCCTATAGTCTTCCCCAGAAAAAGTAACAGGAACATACCTCCAACACTCACAATCTATTCTTTCATGAAGACCTAGCTACCGATTTCTGCTTCTGTCCCCTGTTTCAAATGTGCTGCCGAAGGAAAGCATACAGTTCTGTTAACGGGCCACACGACACCGTTATGGGTCAACATCAGTTGGGCTGAGGGCTTCTCAGCATACCATGTCCTTCATTTGGAACCATTTTCCATCTTCCACAGCATATGCCAAACTTAACTGCTCTTCTCAACCCTGAGTAAACACTCACTTTCCTAACTACCCCAGGAAAACAAAGGGCATTCAGTACGAATTCCACGGTCTCACCCTTCAAGATTTTCTCTGCATTAAATTGTCGCTTTCTCCTCTGACTTCTATCCCTTCCAAATAAGTAAGGTCCCCCTTCTCTCCTGGTGTAACATAAGTAGAAACCCGAGCTCATGCTCATCCATTTCTTTGTCATGCAGTATATCTTTCAGGATTTAAAAAGATCCCTATTCAAGCATGAGTATAACTTTCTATGCTTTGGGAGTAACTGTTGCTTGCGTGCATGCTCAGTTGTGTCTGACTCTTTGAACCCCATGGACTGTAGCCCACCAGGCTCCTCTGTCCATGGGATTCTCCAGGCAAGAATACTGGAGTGGGTTGCCATGCCCTCCTCCAGGGGATCTTCCCGACCCAGGGATCGAACTTGTATCTCCTGCATTGCAGGCAGATTCTTTATGCTATTAATAGTTAATATGCTTTAATCTATCTATGAATGAACTCTTTTCGTCTGCCTTAGCTCAGAGCTCACTTTCCCTATCTTTTGTCTCTGATGTTATTACCTTGGCTATTTACGGTAGGCAGGCTCCAGAGACAGCCCTCAATGAGCCACATATCCCAGAAGTCACCACTTTGTATAGCCCCGGACTTTTGAATCTGGCTGATCCTGTGATCCACTCCAGTTAATAGATAAAAACATCATTGACACTGTATTAGTCTGGGTCTAAGCCTTTGGAACACCTGGCTACTTTTGCTTTTCCACTCTTGAGATTTAGATTTAAGAGACCTATTTAAAGAAGCCAAGTTAGCCCCAAAGTGAGACATATTAAGACAGAAAGACTTCTCAGCCTTCCAGGCAACCCTGTCAACGCTTGAGATAAGTAGCGTCATCTCAAATGATTCAGCTTGTACCACCTTCTCTACCACATGAAAGACTCTGAGAGAAGAAACTGGTCAACCCACTGGGACCATTGTAAGCGGTAACAGAATTACTATGGTAAGCTCCTAAGTCTGAGACAGTTTGTTAAGTATTAATAGAGACCTAGGATACTAACTGTCTTCACCAATCTGCTCCTGGGAGATTCACAATACCCCCTTACCTCCATTGCCTTATCTCTGCCAGGCAGCCACGGACAGTCAACACACTAAGTAAATGAATTCCAAGCGGATGGAATTCCAAAATATATCTTTGCTTCACAGTTTGGATTTCTTTGGTGAAGTACCTTCTTGCCTTTTTAAAATCCAATCTTGGGCTGCCATTCAAACATTTACCAATTACCTTGTAATTTGGGCAGTTATATTTTGTCTGACATTTCCGTGGACCTCCATTGTATTAAAACTATTTCAACATGGATTTAGTAGGTAAAATATATATATATATATACATATGTGTGTGTGTGTGATATAGACAGTGGTCTAAAACACAGAACATTGTTTAAAATTCATGTGTTTTCATTGCTGTGAATGCTTTGTCTAATACTGAGGTAATTCATAAATGACATCTTGGAAGCATTCATCCAGAGCTTCAGGCTGTTCCATAAGTATATTACTTCTAGCAATGTGTTGCAGACTTGTGAAAGTAATAGTCTAGAATGCATGCCACAGGCAAATGCCAATTTGAAGGATTTAAAGAAAAGTATAACAAACCACCATATTTATTAGCATTTTGAGGTAACAAAATATTTGGGAAATTTCCAAGAACATCTATTTCCTCAGGCCTATATACACCAATGCAGTCACATTATAAATCAGAACTCACAGGTTCTTGCCTGCAGAAGTATTTCCTAGAAATGTCTAGTGAGTTTTGAGTGAGGATATCTTGTCCACCCCAGTCGACCCTCCCATTTCTCTGCCATTTCTCCCCCCACATCGGATGGTTCTGCCACGCCTCCCAGAACAGATGTTTTCCCCTCAGTGCACACACCAGAAACCTCGACTTGCCAAACCATTTAGTGTTTTGTTCTCTTTCATATTCTGTTAGGTAGACACACAGCTGTGCTCCTTGGGCGCAAAGTTTTGCAAAATTTTCCTGAAACAAATCTTCCAAATCTATTCCCTGCTCACCATATATCTCACACATAAACTCCTGGGGCTCAGAAAAGACTCATCTTCATGAACTATGTGACCAGCACCGTTCCATTCTCAGGACTACCCCACTTTCCCTAGAACCCTTAAATTTCAGCACCAGGTCACACTTTTCAAGCCTCCTGTTCCCTCCAGAAGAAGCTTTCCCTCTTCCTGTAGAATCTTCTAGCAGGACTGCTCCACCAACTCACTGATGCCTAGCCAGTTTGAGCTGTAATCTTGTCCCAACTTATATTCAAATTATACCTTCCACGACACACACAAGAAGTTAATAATTTCATGAGACCCTGAAGACCCGAAATATAAGCATCATTTACTGACACTCCCCTAGTTAGAAAACATGGAAATGGGAGGCCAGAGGCTATATGTATTCCTCGCTTATTCACTGGTTGGATAATTCAGGTAAGACAGTGAACCTTCCTCAAACTCAGTGCTTGGATAATTCTGGCAAAATTATCCCATCCTGGAGGGGATATTGACTCTTTCACATGCATCTTAGTGAGGCTCCCTTCTCACTAAGTGTAACCCATGGCCTGAAAAGGCAGGGGGAGTAAGGGACACAGCTAAGTCATGGTATGTAGGCATGGAGCCAGCAAAGCAACAAAATACAAGAGAGAGAACCTTGGCTTTCTTTTGTAAAAACAAGAGGTGGGAGAAAAAAGAGGAGAGAGAGCTAGCTTACTGAAACAAATCAAAGATCATTTTTCCTGCACTTCCTAATAGGAAGTGTCCTAAGATAGGACACTGTTTTTAGGATTAAGATGGAGAAAAGCTATTCCCTTGGATGGCATGAGCTGAAGGTGTTCTTTCAAGACAAAGAGACACCCAATTTGTCTCCTGAAGGCCAGAAAGGCTCTAAATAATAAAAATAGGAGCTATCCCAGGGAGCCTTTACTTCATGCCAGATACTGCGCTAAGCACTTTACATGTATTAGTACATCTCATCGTAACATCAGCACCATGACTTAAGACTACTGTTTGCATGCTAAGTCACTTCAGTCATGTCCACCTCTTTGCGACCCCATGGACTGTAGCCCGCCTCTGTCCATGGGATTCTCCAGGCAAGAATACTGGAGTGGGTTGCCTTGCCCTAGTCATTTCTATTGTGAAGCTGGGAACACTGAGGCAATAAAAAGGTAAGCAACTTGCCCAAGACCTACAGCAGTAAGTTACAGAAGCAAAATTGGCATTTAGGCAGTCTGGATAAGAGCATTTAAATAACGTGGCACCCAGGTTTTTTAGCATCTGGATTTGCAACACTTCAAGCTGTATATCTCTTTGTTGCAAGTGATTGGGTGGGAGAAGGGGGAGAGGTTGGCCTGTGCATTGTAGGATGTTTAGCAGTATCCCTGATCTCTACCCAGTACTTCCCAAGTGGTGCTACTGGTAAAGAATCTGCCTGCAATGCAGGAGACTGAAGAGGCGCTGGTTCAACCCCTGGGTCAGGAAGATCGCCTGGAGGATTAAATGGTAATCCATTCCAGTATTCTTGCCTGGAGAATCCCATAGGCAGAGAAGCCTCATGGGCTACAGTCCATGTGACCACAAACAGTCACACACAATTGAGCGACTAAACACACACACACACACACACACACACACACACACACACAACCATGCACTGATCTCTACCCATTAGATGCTTGTTCCACCTCCCTATCAAGACAGTCAAAAACGTTTCCAGATATTGTCAAATTCCCCTCATGTTGAGAACCATTGTTTGGTACTAAAAGTCCTTACCATCTGACAGCAAACCCTATCTCAGCTCTGACCAGCAGTTTTTTTTCCCAGATTCCTTGAGATTATAAAGTAGATTGTATGTAAGCATTAGGTGAGTTAATATTGGTATGGTGCTTAGGAAAGTGCCCTGCCTATAGGAAAGTCTAATGTAAGTATTAGCTATAGTTATTGCTGCTTTTGTTGTTGTCATCATGACAGGGAAGGCAGCAGAACAGGCTGGAAGCTGTAGTGGACACTGGGGATATAGAGGTTAATCGTCCCCATTCTTGGATAATCAAATCCAGGACTGCGGAGTGGAAGGTCCAGCAATCAGTGACTAACGCCATCGGTCAAGAGCTTTGTCATCACAGTCAAAATAGGAGTCTTGTCCAGGCAGAAAATAAAATCATCAGGAAGAAATGAATTGTTTTCAGCGAGTCTTTAATAAAAAAAAAAAAGACTTTTTTAAATGAGTTTTTAATAAAAAAAATCATTCCCAGAATATGATCACTTTCCCATTCTTGCAATTAATCCTTTTCACTGGCATCTTGGGTGTCTCCCACTTTGATACAATCAAGGCACTGGACTTAACTGAAGAATTTGTCTCATGTCCAGTAGGCCATGGCTTGACGGAGAGAGAGGGTAGGTCTGCACGGAGTAAGAAGAGACCAGGCTGATGTTGAAAGGGCAAAACAGTAAAAAGAATCATCCTGTCTTCTTGCTCAGTTGCTCATTATGAGCATAATGGCTGCCTCAACAGGTAGGCAGCCATTTTTAACTGACAACAGTGAAAAGGAAATGGCAAATCAGGGAGGCTGGAGTGCTGACACACCTGTGTGAAGTCAGCACTGGGACTCCTTCCAGACGCAACCACAGAGGGATTTCAAGAGACGCGGAGATACTAAGGCACCCTGAGGCAGCTTGTGAAATGCTAGCTAAAAACCCACCCTAAGTCTTCACTGCCAAAATCAAGACTGACAGGCAGGGTTCAATGGCATCAGCTGTTTGAAAGTGAGAAACGTTTAAAATTCAGAGAACATGAGAACACAGGGCGTAAAAGAAGATTTTACCATTGTCAGTAAATGTCAGGTCAGTAATGCTCACAGACTTAGAAAAGCCGTGTTGGGTTTCATAGGTCGGGGTTGGGAAGAACCCAAACCACCTTTCTGTCTGTCCACTCAGCTTCTCTGTGGCTCAGTTTCTTTCTCTGAAAGAGTAGCTGTTTTGCACATGATTTTATGTTTTTCACATAGAAAATTTATTCTCATAACACTTTGAGAGGTAGGTGTTATTGTCCTTAATTAATGGATAAAATTGAGGTTCTGAGAGTTTGTCAGTTAACTTCCCTAAAGTCACATAAACTGTCCTAAGTCCACCAGGCTCTCTTTTTCAAGTTCTAACCTTCTCTCTAGAATCCTGCTGAAAACCAGAGGTCAGCTCTCTGAGGTCTCTTTCAGCTCCAAAATTCCCTGATTTTATGGGTTCTGTGTCTTGAAAGCATGTCTGGTCCTTAATATTTTCCTCCCTTTATCCTGAAGGGATTTAAATCATTGGAGGCAGATGACCCCTCAAGGGGGCCGGTTTTTCGCCTTCCCTCCCACCTCTTATCTCTTTTTGCTCCAACCAGTTTAGAAGACTTACAGATGGTCCCACATGCCTGTTCCATTTCAATGTTTAGATTGAGATGGAAAAGAACAACAGAGGATAAGTTAGGATAATCCAGACAGATGCTAGCAAAAGCCAGGCCTAACTAGGGACAGGCTAGACTTGTGGCCTTTTCTGATTGACTGAGGAGCAGAGCAGTCTGAATTTGCGAGTTCAGTGAGATGATACTCTCTTACACCTGGCAAGAAGCCACCTCAATATCCTCACCTCCAGTGAATCCTTCACACGGAGAGCAAGTGAGCTCTGGAAAAAACAAATCATGTTGTTTCTTGACTGAAACATATTCATGGGGTTTCAGCACATTTTAGGAATATCCAGAATCCCAAGGACAGCCTCCAAACTGCTTCAGTCAATATATTCTTGCCTGGGTATATTACTTGACAACTGGGAATATGCATTGGAAGGACTGATACTGAAGCTGAAGCTCCAATACTTTGGCCACCAGACTCAAAAAGCTGACTCAGTGGAAAAGACCTTGATGCTGGGAAAGATTGAAGGCAGGAGGAGAAACGGACAACAGAAGATGAGATGGTTGGTTGGCATCACCGACGTGATGGACCTGAGTTTGAGCAAGCTCCAGGAGCTGGTGATGGACAGGGAAGCCTGGCATGCTGCGGTCCGTGAGGTCGCAGAGTCAGACATGACTGAGCGACTGAACTGAACTGTGTCTTACTTGAGGCACTTTTTTTTTTTTGCAAGCATTTAGAATCTTTTCCTTTGACGTTAAAAGCCAAGACTAAACTGTTCTCAGAATACAGCATTGGCTCCCTAAATCATGGACTGGTCTATGCTTAGCCTATGGCTCCATAAATATTAATGAAGGGTCCAGATAGCGATGCTGATGTCAGCAGTGCTGAACTAGTAGCTCTCAGCCTCTGCTTGCACCCAGAGGGGTTGGCTATGACTTCATGTTTAACGAACTGAGCTTCAGGATACAATATATCAGATGCTGTGATATATGACTTCCTGCTCCTGAACAACGAACTCTGTGCAAGTTCACAGCCGTACACACACACATATATTTAGATCCATGAAAACCAAACTCATTGGATTGATACAACTGTTTGTTTTGCTTCTGAGTTTTAGTTTTGCCACCAAGACTATATTTCTTCAACTTTAATCTGATTATTTTGCTAATGTCTAAAAAGCCTAGAAATGATGGCTTTTTCTGGGAAAAGCAGTACTTTCCCAAGGTTTCTCATACCTTTCAGTCCCAATAATTCCTTCCGTACCCCTCTTCCCATTCACATGTGACACTCTCAGTTCGCCTGTCTTCTATTTTTTTCATCTGACTGGGGACATGTTTCTTTAGCAATGATCTAAGAACTGTGCATCTGCCTGTGTCTTCCTGCCACACATCATCACACACACACACAGGCCTGAGTAGATACACTGCTGGCTGCTGGTCAAGGGATTGGGTACCACTTTCACACTAGATGGGGGTGAACTGTCCAGTGCATTCATATTGCATTCACAATACACTGGCCGTAGGCATCGTTTAGCTATTCAGTAACCAAAACTCCAAAACCACATATGCCTGCCTACACGCTACCCCAGATTCACCATGCCCACACAACATCATTAGCATGAAACCACAAAATGATAACTGAAAATCACATAGGAACTTAAAGAAATAACTATTTGTGATTTTACTTCTTAGCAGCAAATAATAACTAAAACCCAGAAACTGTCAAAGGAAAATTGACTTGACAAAGTAATCATCTGACTATAACCTGGCTTTTCCTTCTAAAAGAGTCTTACATTGTCATTAGATATATTTTTTCTATATCATGAAAAGGCAGGAAATAAATATATAAACATCCTCTAAAGAATCCCACCATAGATTCATCTGTGATACTTATCACTAATGTGACTTTATAAGGTGATACAGAACACACCTACGTTTCAAATGCTTTTAATCTTCAAATCAGCAATTCTAGAGATTTATCCTAAAGATGTTATAAAAGTATCCAAAGATATATCCACAAGTACTTTATAGTGATGAAAAAAGAAACTGTATGATTAATACTCCTGGGTTCGATCCCTGGGTTGGGAAGATCCCCTGGAGGAGGGCATGGCAACCCACTCCAGTATTCTTGCCTGGAGGGTCCCATGGATAGAGGAGCTTGGCGGGCTACAGTCCATGGGGTCCCAAAGAGTTGGATACTACAGAGCGACTAAGCATAGCACATCACAGAACATGATTGATACTAAGAAACCAGGGTCTTCCCTCATGGTCCAGTGGTTAAAACTCTGTTTCCACTGCAGGGGATATAGGTTCAATTCCTGGTCAGGGAACTAAGATCTGACCTTGCCACGAGGTAAGGCCAAAAATGGAAGAAAAAAAAATTTTTTTTTTTGAGAGAATGCTGTAGAATGTAGTTCTGAGGATGGGAATTTGAACATGCAAGTTTCTAAATAAAAAAGGAAAATTTTGAAACAACATATGTATGTTTGTGCTTATATGTGTCTGTGTGTATACGTGCACAGAAAAATATCTAGAAAAATATTAAATGTGTTATTACTGATAGTAAGGGTAACAGTTATTTTTCCTTACTTCTGTATACCTCTTTGCATTGTATGAACTGCTTTGCAAGAGGCTGGAAGGGAAGCTCTTTGAATTGGGGGAGGGGAGAGGAAACACACGACAATAGGGGACACACCAATATCAGTGCCAAACTGAGACGTGTTAACAGCCGCCATCACACCCGATGCCACAGCATCTCAGGGGCCGAGTCCGGTTACTGCCCCCTCCCTCTGTGCCCACAAACGCAGTGAGGGGTGAGATCAGGGGAAACCGTGACTGTGGGAGCCACCTGGCGCTTTCCCCAGTGGTGTCACTCCACACACAGCCTTGTCTCGTTAGGGATTTAATAGTTGCCCCCTCCCCCTACCTTGCTCAGAATTCGTGGTCAGCCTGCTGGTGACTGGTGGTCTCGCTATTGCCAGGAAAATGAGCTGAGCTGTCAGGGGAGTGTAGGTGGCAGCGAAGAGGGGCGTGTTCTGCAAGGCGGATGACATCCAGGAAAGCATGCCCACGTATGACATGCCTATCAGATCCAGGAGTGCACTTGCTCATTAGGACACAACCAGTGTGAAACGTGCAACACAGGTTATTAGCCTCCATAGTAAAAACTGAAACAGCTGCAGAGCCAAAATCCAGCCTTTATTTTTTTCCTTTCTTCTCTTTCTTTCCCTCCCCTTTCCTTCTCTCTCCTCTCCTTCCCTCCTACCCTCCCCTTCCCTCTCTCCCAGGATCTCTCTCAAATTTCAAACATGTCTCATAACCTGTCATATGAGCCAAGCCATCCCTAGAGAGAGATGTTAAACAATTCTGGGTGGCAAACTGTCATATTTAAATCTAAAGGTTACAAGATATAATGTACAATATTAAAATAATCATTATTATTAACAATAATTGTTTATTATTCTTTTAATATAATAACCATATGTTATATATGATAGTTGTTAAGAAAGTTAATCCTGAGTTCTCATCACAAGGAAAAAAACTTGTTTTCCATTTCTTTAATTTTATATCTATATGGGATGATAGATATTCACTAAACTTATTGTGATGGGTTTCCCAGGTGGCGCTAGGAGGAAAGAACCTGCCTTCCAATGCAGGAGACATAAGACACTCATGTTTGATCTCTGGGTCACAAAGAGCCCTTGGAGGAGGGCATGGCAGCCCACTCTAGCATTCTTGCCTGGAAAATCGCATGGACAGAGGAACCCAGTGGGCTATGGTCCATGGGGGTCACAGGGAGTCAGACAGAACTGAAGTGACTCAGCATGCACACACACAAACTTATTGTGATAAATATTGCATGATGTATGTAGGTCAAATTATTATTTTGTACGTGTTAAACTTATACAGCATATTGTCTGTCAGTTGTATCTCAACAAAACTGGAAGATAGATAGATAGATGGGAAAACAAAAAGCAAAGGTTCCCTTTCTCCCCACCACACCCTGGTGCTAGAACTTGTGTAAGTCCGTTTTGTACACTCTCCACCATGGGCATGAGCAGCACCGAGTTTGTTCTTCCCACCCCTTCTGCAAGGACTTCCCTGGTGGCTCAGATGATAAAGAAGCTACCTGCAATGCAGGAGGCTTGGGTTTGATCCCTGGGTTGGGAAGATCCCCTGGAGAAGGGCATGGCAACCCACTCTAATATTCTTGCCTGGAGAATTCCATGGACAGAGGAGCTTGGCAGGCTACAATCCATGGCTTTGCCAAGAGTAAGACGTGACCGAGTGACTAACGCTTTCCCTTTCAACCCTTCTGCAAGCATCTCTAGTCTGTTGTGCTGTCTTATTTCCAACCTGCCTTGGGCTCAGACACTCCACCAGGCACACGATAGGCCAGTTAAAGCTACACACTAGGCAGAGACAGAGCATGTAGTTTTTATGTAAAAGAGCACGTGGCCATCCATCCAAGAGGAAATGCTGTCATCCTGGTCGGGCCTAGATCCAATCTGTGTTGGAGAACATGAGAGGAGCCCTGATCAAACAAGACAGCATCATGCTGGTGCATCCTAGTCAGGTACACCACTATTTCCTGCCACTTTGTTTTTCTCCTGTGAAGATTGCCATCATTTCACACACATGATAAAGGTAGTTGCATTACTATCGGTCTGGTAGGGATCGGAGTGTGTATGTGCTCAGTCATGTCTGACTCTTTGCAACCCCATGGACGATAGCCTATCAGGCTCCTCTGTCCATGGGATTCCCCAGGCAAGAATACTTGAGTGGGTTGCCACTTCCTTCTCCAGGGGATCTTCCCCACCCAGGGATCGACACTGAGTCTCCTGCATTGGCAGGCGGATGCAGGAGCAAACGCTTCATAACTGGGTTTTGACAGTTTTGACTATACTTCCTCAGCTCTCTCTTCACTCTAAGTCTATTCTCTTTACATGACTTTATGTCTTTAAATATAAATATGATGTCCTTCTCTGTGAAACACAGATGCACAAGGTCTGCACAAATAGCCAGGGGATTAGGGACTCTGCTGTCCCATCTCCAGTTGAATATTTACAGTGAAATTAGGAAACTCAAACCAAGATTCTCTCAAAGCAGTTTGGAGGTGAGCCATCCCCAGGCTGTTGGGAGGTAGATGTAGCAACATCTCACTCTAAAATCAGAAACCAGAAGTTGGGGAGAGATCTTGCAGTCCTAAGTCTCTGGAATTTCTACCACTCACTGATCCCGAGAAGTCCACACCACTCAGCTTCAGACCTGGAACAAGTACAAGGAGAGACGGAGGCTTGTAGTGCCTTTAAGTTCATTGGGGCTGCAGTTCATGTGTGTAAACAATGTAGCTCCTAATGAAGTCGTTTAGTGAAATGTTCATCTCCCTCTAAGTTATTGCCATGATTCTTAGCAGTGAAAGGGAATCAATCAAGTATCCAGTAACTAAATACTCTCTGGGATGTTACAACTTTCTCCCCTCCTTTCAGAAGGCATTTTTTATGACTTTCACCTTTCAGGTATGTTACATGTTGGACAAAGAAAAAGGGGGGAAGAACAGATAGCATTTACCCCCTGCCAGTCGAGCAACAGTAATCAGCAACATCATTCAGAGATATTCACCTGAGTGCTGAGCCCTACAGAAATGAGTGAGATCAGTTCCATTTCAGTTATAGTACAACAGGAACCAGGCCCATATGTTTGTATGTTAGTGGAGGAAGGTGACAGACTGCAAAGGAAGTCTAAATTCAAGGATCAGACAGGAATAAAGCCCTCCTCCCCAAAATCAAAATGAGATCATTGCCAGTGGCGGCTTGCCTTGGGTTCTGAGAGTTAGGCAGCAAATATTTTTGCAAAAAGAAACATAGGGAAGCAAAACAAAAATAAATTGCTCCAGTTCCAGGCATTCTTTGACTTTTTGGGGCACTGGCTGTTTTTTCACACGGTCCTCAGAATAATGGATGGTTCAGAAACAAAATAGAACTTGTAAGGGACTCTACCTGCATGGCCCTGAGGAAAAAACAATTCAGGCTTCCCAAACTTGTGTCTATGGTGTAATAAAGGTTTTAAAATCTACCTTGCTTTATTTCTAGTTTTTTCTACCGCTGGGCCAAGACACAAAGAAGACAAGTTTTAATAGAATTTTCTAAATACTATACTGGAAAATAGAAATCAATATTGAGAACTTAAAAAAAAAAAAGAATGTCTATTTCGCTTTTTATTAGCTTCAGTTCTGCTTAAAAAAATTAATTAGAAGATAATTGTGTTACAATGCTGTGCTTGTTTCTGCTGTACAACAGTGTGAATAAGCCGTAAGTATACATACATCCCCTCCGTCTTTTTTTTTTTTTTATTATTGTTTTTGCCATACATTGTCATGATATCACCATGGGTTTACATATGCTTCCCCTCCGGAACCCCCCTCCCTTCTCCCTCCCCCCTGGGAAATCTCGCTGCACCAGTCCCAAGCATCAATCCTGGGCTGGCGATTGATTAGACATCCCCTCCGTCTTGAGCCTCTCTCCCACAGTCATCCCACCCCTCTAGGTCATCACAGGTCACTAAGTTGAGCTCCCTGTGCTATATAGCAGCTCCCAAATAACTATTTTGCACATGGCCGTGTATATATGGGCTTCCCTGGTGACTCAGATGGTAAAGAATCTGCCTACAATGCAGGAGATCCGGATTCAATCCCTGGGTCTGAAAGATCCCCTGGAGAAGTGTATATATATATGTCAGTGCTCCTCTTTCAATTCGTCTCACCCTCTCCTTCCCCGGATGAGTCCAAAGTCCGGTCTCCACATCTGCATCTCTATTGTGTGCCTGCTAAGTAGCTTCAGTCATGTCTGACTCTGCGATCCTGTGGACTGCAGCCTGTTGGACTCCCCTGTCCATGGAATTCTCCAGGCAAGAACACTGGAGTGGGTAGTCATTCCCGTCTCCAGGGGATCTTCCCAACCCAGGGATCCAACTTGGGTCTCACTTATTGCAGGCAGATTTTTTACTGTCTGAGCCACCAGGGATATATGTGTAAATATACAATATTTGTTTTCCTTTTACTTCATTCTCTATGACAGGCTGTGGGTTCATCCCTATTTAGCTTTTATGGCACCCTGAAAACAAGCAACCCTGAGAAGTCTGTTGACTCGGATGTGATCCAAGATTTTGAAATCTACTCTTCTTTACTTCTGCCGAGTCCCACCCCTGTCTTCCACTCCCACTTCTGAGCCCTTTATGATTTCCTCTCTCCCTTACATCCAAATGCAGAACTGAAGTGTGAAAAGCTGTTTAAGTAGTCTTAACTTACAGAACAAGGAGACTAGCCGCCCATTTTTTATATTCCATGATATTAAAAGAATTCATCTGAGTTTGCACTAATGACAGTAAATCGCTGGTGCTGACAAGCTGCGGTCAATTATCTTTTCTACAGCCTTTTAAAGTCGAAGTACTAGGAAATGCGTCAGTGTTGGAAACCTGTGGCTTGTTAATTCAAAAGAAGCAGCCAGCCAGTCTGAGCAGCCCTCCCAATGCTGCTCCGCCAGGCCCCATCTCCCAAACCGCTCTCCTAGGCCCTGCAAGGGTCGGGGCACTTCCGCCGGAATTTACATGAACGGAGGAAACGGTTTAAATAAAGTGGCGTGTTATTTATCCCTATAATGACTAGTATTACAACCACAATTAGGAAGGAAATGCTACAAGCCTGAACTCCAGTTACTTATTACTGCCACCGAAAGTCAATTAAAGTATCTAAGTAATTACAGGGATTGGCATCATCTGTCATCTGGAGAATCCTATTAGAGGGAAGAGGTTCTTGGTTTGTTTTGAGAGTGTGTAATCTACTCTCCATCATGTTGGTTAATTTTTGGACAAGGGAGCATGGGAGGGGCCAGTCTGGGGACCTGCTCACCTGGAGAGCCACAGACATGATCACTGAATTTCCATCAACCTCAGCAGCCAAGCAAAGAAGCAAGAGTCATCCTGGAGTGGGTGGGAGGTACCCACTCTGCCAGACAAGTCACCCAGGGACATTGCTTCTCCACTCAAGAGCCTCCAGTGGGGCCTTGTTCCTTCCTTAGCTTCTACTACACCGAGTACTTGTTTCTTTGCCCACTTCAAGGCCTACCAGCTCCCCAGTGACCTCCCAGCATCTCCTTCAGTCATCTGGGTCAGCTCGCTGTCTCATAAAGGTTATCATCATGATTCTAAGACTTCTGTGCTCTTGCTTAGCCTGTGACTTAATATGCTTTCTTCCCCTCTCTTCTGTCTATCCAAACCTCTTCTTTCTTCAAGGCTCAGTCAGAGTCCTAACCTCTCCCCAATGCACATCCAATGTCAGACCTCTCCTGGTACCAGCTGCCTGTGGAACTCTGAGTTGTGAATATCTAGAAGAGGCTACAACATCTTAAGTTTCCACTGCTAGCCTGGCATCTGGGATACATTTACACCCCCAATATTGTAACCCCCGATCCTCGATTTCCGTGGTTGCTGTAATTTAGTCTCATGTGTAGTGAAGTCTTTCTTCCTGTCATTTCATTTATTCCTCTTTGGCTGTGCTGGGTCTTGGCTGCTGTTTGGGCTTTTTTTCTGTAGCTGCAGTGAGCAGGGGCTACTCTCTAGCTGCGGTGCACAGGCTCCTCATTGCAGTGGCCTCTCTCACTGCAGAGCACAACGCTTGGTCAGGGCGCCCGGTAGTTGCGGCTCCCAGGCTGGAGCGCGCAGGTTCAGCAGTTGTGGCGCCTGGGTTTAGTTGCTCTGCAGCACGTGGGATCTTCCCGGATCGGGGACTGAACCTCTGTCTCCTGCATTGGCAGGCGGATTCTGTACCAATGTACCAAAGAACCCAGGTGAAATGTCTTAATCAGACCTACCTGCTTTCCTTCATTTATTCACTCCTTCCTTCCCTTAGCAGCAGGTATTGAATGGCTGGCTTAGAGCAGGACACCAGAACTGTGGCATCTCAGTTTGAATCCAGTGCGCCTTGATGGAAAACTGTGTTTGCTCACCACCGCCCCGCACAAATCAAGGAGTCTTTCAATGCTCATCCATTTGCCAGCCAACACTTGCAAAGAAATCCTCAAAAAAGCACATATAAATATGGAAAGAAAGCACTCTCTCTCCCCTGTGATTCCACAGGGGATTCTCCTCAGAGCATTCTCAGTCTGAACCAGGAGACCAAGATAGGAAAATATTTTCAAATGATCTTCTAAATGACTTTAGCACTTACAGAGGGTTCAAGTTTGGTTCAAGGGATGGGCAAAACTCAGGTCAGCCAGCTATGTTAGGGTTAGCCAGACACTGGGGTTGATGGGCCATTTTGGGTTGAATTGAGAACTTTCTGCGGTTCTTCACATCCCAAGACAGATATTGGAATTTTAACTTCTCTTTTTACAATCTCCTTATGTTTTGAAAATTCTTTTCATCTTCCCAGAAGATCTCTTTCTCATTCTCCTCTTTCATGGGGTGTCCTTTGATAACTCCTGTTCTACCCCCGTGGTATTCAGACTTCATATTTCCACTAACAATCGCTTCCAACATGCTTCTCACTATTTTCTGTGGGAAATACTGCCCATAACAAAGCATTGAAAATAGAATGTTCTCAGGCATTAATCATTAAGGCAAGACTGACAAGTTCAAGGACATCAGACCCTATCAAAAGACTGCTGAAAACACTTCAGTGGCCTGAGCTCTCTGATAGTAGCCGTTATATTACAGTGAAACTGTTGTGCCTGCACCTAACACCTACCCCACCAACAGGCAGCGCCCAAGTTCAGTGTGGGCCAGGAGTTGCTGTGTGTGCCTTCTTGGTGGCTAGCATGGTGCTTGGCACCCAGAGTGCTCTCAGTAAATATTTGTACAGTGAACATTTGGTCACTGTTTTGTTAATATCGTGTGCTAGGTGTGGAGTTTTTTTTAAAAAATACTAAGATACACAATTCTCATCTTTAAGAAGTTCAAGCCCAAGCCTGAGTAAGTGTCAGAATTGCTCAGGAAGCTCTAAAAGTACTTATTTCCAGGCCTTATCCCTGAGATTCTAATTTGGTAAGTCTGGGTTGGCCCTAGAATTCCACGCTTTTGTGTTCATTTTCCAGATGTCTTTATTAATTAAAAATGTTTTAAATTTTATATTGGGATATAGCCAATTTAACAATGTTGTGATAGTTTCAGGTCGACAGCAAAGGGACTCAGCCATACACACACATGTATCCATTCTGCCCCAAACTCCCCTCCCATCCAGGCTGCCCCATAACATTGAGCAGAGTGCCCCGGGCTATACAGTCCATTCTTTTTAAATAAGCTTCCAGGCCCCTCTGATGATCAGATTGAGACTCTTGGACTAGTGGGCAGTAATGAAAGCCTTATGCTTTTACATCTCTTTTCCCACATATGAAGTGTTTTCATATCCTTCATCTCACTTGATTCTTCCTCAGAATCTCAAGATTCTAAGAATCTCTGCAGTTTATGAACGAGGACACAGAGTCCAGAAAGTTCACATGGTTGGTGAAGTCAGAGTCTGGGTCTGAAGCCAAGATTCCCGTCTACAAGCTCAGCATGGTTTCCTTCTCACTAACTCCTTCTTGTGAGTGATGACTCAGGCTTGTTCTACTGGGTAAAGAGCAACAAACAATATTGTTGTTCAGGGGCTAATCCGACTCTTTGCGACCCCATGGACTGTAGCCCACTAGTCTCCTCGGTCTATGGAATTTCCCAGGCAAGAACATTGGAGTGGGTTGCCATTTCCTTCTCCAGGGAGTCTTCCTGACCCAGGAATCTGCATTGGCAGGCTGATTCTTTATCACCTAGCCACCAGGGAAGCCCAACAAACCATACAGGTCACCATTAAATGAACAGTGAGTAGGGTTCAGGCCTCTCTTCTAGGTTCTTTGGGGGAGACAAAGGGAGAGGAAAATATTGCCTTATTCACCCCACTCCAGCCCTCCACCCTTCACCCTGGAGAATCACATTGGGAAAAAGAATCAGTTATGGAGACAGGCTCTCTCAGTGGTAGCAAGTAATGAAGGTTATTTCCTTATAGGTGTGTTTTACCTACAAAATAAAGAAACCAACTGAGAAAGACAGTCCTATTGGGTGGAATAAACTTGGCTCACACTCCACAAAGTCCCTGGAGAGGGACCACCAGGCAGCAAACCAAATGCCATCCTTACCATGGCTCAGGAAGCAGTCCGCTCGCTTCCCTGTGGCTTGTTACCTAGCCTGCTCTGTTTCACTCCTCTACCCGTGGTGTGGGTGAGATAAGTCGTTATAGGATTTATCTCACTATTATCACCTAATCCAATATGACATTAACAGTGCCTTCGACAGCAGATGGATGAAGATTCCAGCTGCCTTTCTGGATTAGGAACACAGCAAGTCTCATTTTGCAATGACAGGCTGTGAGAGAGCACAGTCAGCAAAAGGTCCCCCCATTTCCCACGCAGGCACATGGTCTGCAGCTTTCGCCTTGCCACAGCCCTGACAAGAAAAGGCCAGGGGCTCAGTCCTGTGAGTGCTGAGCTCTCCCACCATTCAGGAACGTGGGTCCCCCAGGCTGTGTCTGCGAGTGAAGTGAAGCGTACAGAGCGCTAGTGCTGACCACGGGGAAAGGGGGTGGGGGTGGGGAGACCAGCCACTAGGAAAATAAGCAGAAGCAAACGATCTCCTTTAAATTCTGCTTGCAAGCGTTTCTGGATGGAGGAGCTTCTCAGGAAGGTTTTTTGGTTTTCCTCTCGGAGGCAACTTTCTTTCATGAGCTGGCATCAAGTATGAACCAAGGAAGTTAAGAAAGGGAGATGGAAAGGCTGACACTTCGCCTGGCCATTTATTGCAGCATAGATACTCAAGCAAAATCACCAATGGCCCTTATTTCCTGATACTTAGAATTGGAAATTAACAACTCTGAAAGGGTAGTTGTGAAGAAAGAGGCATTTTGTGATGATTCTTCCTTTAGCATCTCCTGGGTTGGGATTTTCTGACCAGTTTACAAAAATCTGATCTCACTCTTTGAATTATACACACAAATATACAAATTCAAAGGGCTTCCCAGGTAGCTCAGTGATAAACAATCCACCTGCCAATGTAGGAGATCTGGGTTAGATTTGGGTTAGGAAAACCCCTTGGGGAAGGAATTGTCAACCCACTCCAGTATTCTTGTGTGGAAAATCCCATGGACAGAAGTGGGCTATAGTCCATGGGGTCACAAAAGAGTTAGACACGACTGAGCAACTAAGCACACACACACACACATATAAACTCAGATCACCTTTTAAGAAATCAGTTTGAGATGCCACATGCTTGATGGGAACCCTTCTCCTTTTAAATTGAGCTTTACAGTCAATCATATGTTCCTTTTAACCATAAGATATGTGTCTACTGACTCTATGACTACACAGCTCAGAAACAGGTGCCACCAGGGTACGATCTCATCCTAGCAGTGGCAACAAAGTTGGCTGGGGATCCTCCTGGAGATGTACAACTGGTCACTTCCTGATGAAGCAGAGACCAGCTGTATCCCTGGCTGTGCCCCCTTCCCACTGGACATAGATGAAGTCAGAGAAGGGGAGAGGGCCGGGAATGAAGGTTCTGCATACAGTGATGTGAAAATCTGAGATTTGAAGGCTGAATCATACTTGCTCCAATGCCAACCGTGTCTCTTCTTCTGTGCTCGACGTGATCGGTAGGAGCTTCTTCAGGAGCAAAGGTTATATCCAAAAGCCTGGGTTATATGAGTTTTATGTGTTAGTCTGGGATGGCCTATGAGCTCCAGTATTTTTATTGGGGCAAGCTGCGTTTCGAAATAAAACCAACAAAAACAAGGTCTCCTGCAACTTACCAGAATAGGATCCGTGAGAGCAGGTCAAAGTGGTCATGCAAATCTTAAAGAATGGGTTGTGGTGGCTGGACCGCTCTCCACGGGAGCTGGCAAGTTGGCCAAGTTCACGGCTGAGGCATTCGGATCACTCCCCAAGGGCCTCCATTAGGAAGGCTCAGCGTCCTTGTTAACATCTCCAGTTACAGTCATTTGTGTTCCAGGAGAAGAGAAAGCAGAGATCTTAAATGTCTTGCTAGGAACTCACCACAAAAACAAACATTCTAATCATTCCGTGAGCGGAGCGCTTTTAGTTAGCTATGCTAAAGGAGTGAGCATCTCGTTAAAGAGCTTTCTGCTGAAAAGACTCAGCTGAGACATCCCTTGGCCTGGATTCTGCTTCTAAACCTCAGTCTGTGTAAGCACACAGATGAGTTATCTAACTAGGGCCCTGGACATATTGAAGCCCTCTACAGCAATGCCAATGGACTACATATTCTTTGTAGCTTCAGCTTTAACTTGCTCATTTCTTCTTTTAAAGGAGAGGCAAGATATGCCTGTTGGTGACATCACTGGTACTTTGAGTAGCTTCCTTGAAATTATTGTGGGCATGTCGTGCTTGCTTGCCTTTCAGTTCAATTCAGTTCAGTTCAGTCACTCGGTCGTGTCTAACTCTTTTCGACCCCATGAGCTGCAGCACACCAGGCCTCTATGTCCAACACCAACTCCTGGAGCCCACCCAAACTCATGTTCATTGAGTCGGTGATACCATCCAACCATCTCATCCTCCGTTGTCCTCTTCTCCTCCTGCCCTCAATCTTACCCAGAATCAGATTCTTTTCAAATGAGTCAGCTCTTCCCATCAGGTGGCCAAAGTATTTGAGTTTCAGCTTCAAGATCAGACCTTACAGTGAACACCCAGGACTGATCTCCTTTAGGATGGACTGGTTGGATGGAACTCCTTGCAGTCCAAGGGACTCTCAAGAGTCTTCTCCAACACCACAGTTCAAAAGCATCAATTCTACTGTGCTCAGCTTTCTTTATAGTTCAACTCTCACATCCATACATGACCACTGGAAAAACCATAGCCTTGACTAGATGGTCTGCTTTTTAATATGCTGCCTAAGTGGGTCATAACTTTCCTTCCAAGGAGTAAGCGTTTTTTTAATTTCATGGCTGAAATCACCATCTGCAGTGATTTTGGAGCCCCCAAATATAAAATCTCTCACTGCTTCCACTGTTTCTCCACCTATTTGCCATGAAGTGATGGGACCAGATGCCATGATCTTAGTGTTCTGAATGTTCAGCTTTAAGCCAACTTTTTCACTCTCCTCTTTCACTTTCAAGAAGCTCTTTAGTTCTTTACTTTATGCCATAATGGTGGTGACATCTGCATATTTGGGGTTATTGGTATTTTTCCTGGCAATCTTGAATCCAGCTTGTGCTTCTTCCAGCCCACCATTTCTCATGATGTACTCTACATATAAGTTAAATACGTAGGGTGATATACAGCCTGCTTATATACGTCAATATACAACCTTGATGTACTCCTTTTCTATTTGGAACCAGTCTGTTGTTCCATGTCCAGTTCTAACTGTTGCTTCCTGACCTGCATACATATTTCTCAAGAGGCAGGTCAGATGGTTTGGTATTCCCATCTCTTTCAGAATTTTCTACAGTTATTGTGATCCACACAAAGGCTTTGGCATAGTCTGCTTTTGGCAGAAATAGATGTTTTTCTGGAACTCTCTTGCTTTTTTGATGATCCAATGGGTGTTGGCAATTTCATCTCTGGCTCCTCTGCCCTTTCTAAAATCAGCTTGAACATCTGGAAGTTCACGGTTCATGAATTGCTGAAGTCTGGCTTGGAGAATTTTGAGCATTTCTTTACTAGCGTGTGAGATGAGTACAATTGTGCAGTAGTTTGAGCATTCTTTGGCATTGCCTTTCTTTGGAATTGGAATGAAAATTGACCTTTTCCAGGCCTGAGGCCACTGCTGAATTTTCCAGATTTGCTGGCATATTGAGTGCAGCACTTTCATAACATCATCTTTCAGGATTTGAAATAGCTCAACTGGAATTCCATCACCTCCACTAGCTTTGTTCATAGTGATGCTTCTTAAGGCCCACTTGACTTCACATTCCAGGATGTCTGGCTCTAGGTGAGTGATCACACCATCGGGATTATCTGGGTTGTGAAGATCCTTTTTGTATAGTTCTTCTGTGTGTTCTTGCAACCTCTTCTTAATATCTTCTACTTCTGTTAGGTCCATAACATTTCTGTCTTTTATTGAGCCTATCTTTACATGAAAAGTTCCCTCGGTATCTCTAATTTTTTGACAAGGTCTCTAGTCTTTCCCATTCTATTGTTTTCCTCTATTTCTTTGCATTGATCACTGAGGAAGGCCTTCTTATCTCTCCTTGCTATTCTTTGGAACTCTGCATTCAAATGGGTATATCTTTCCTTTTCTCCTTTGTTTTTTGCTGCCCGTCTTTTCACAGCTATTTGTAAGGCCTCCTCAGATAGCCATTTTGCTTTTTTGCATTTCTTTTGCTTGGCAATGATCTTGATCCCTGTCTCCTGTACAATGTCACGAACCTCCATCCATAGTTCATTAGGCACTCTGTCTATCAAATCTAGTCTTTTAAATCTATTTCTCACTTCCACTGTATAGTCATAAGGGATTTGATTTAGGCCATACCTGAGTGGTCCAGTGGTTTTCCCCACTTTCTTCAATTTCAGTCTGAATTTGGCAATAAGGAGTTCATGATCTGAGCCACAGTCAGCTCCTGGTCTTGTTTTTGCTGACTGTATAGAGCTCTATCTTTGGCTAAAAGGAATATAATCAGGCTCAATGGTTGTGGTGCACCAGCTCAGCTGCTCTGTAGCATTTGGGATCCTCCAGGACCAGGGATTGAACCTGTGTCTCCTGCACTGGCGGGTGGATTCTTTACCACTGAGCCATCAGTGAAGCCCTAGTTAAGACTTTTGAGTCAGGGCTGGTTCAAGTTCAGGTTCTATCATTTAATGCCATCTTGGGCAAGTTTCTTGCCTCTTTGAGCCTCTGTTTTCTCATCTGTATAATTGGATAGCTATACTGGCCTTATGGAATTACTGTGAGAATTCAGTGGGAAGCTTGGGACATAGTACTCCATCAATAAATACAGTACGTCCCCTACATACGAATGATTTCCATTCCAGGAGTGTATTTGTAAGTCCAATTTGTTCACAGCGACACAGTCAGCCTAGGCACCCAACAATCGGCTATATAGTACTGAACTGGAATACTGTATAAGAACAAGTGAGGTCTACCATCTTTTCACCTCACCCCACTCAGTTATTTCACTGTTGTTTCCATTATTGTCACTTGGCACTTCTTAGCAATAGCAGCTACATCATCACTACTTTTACACTTGCTTCCAGATAGCTTGGGCTGAAATAAAGATACTGAAGTACTGTGCTCCATACAGTACTTTATCCAGTAGTCATGTATGGATGTGAGAGTTGAACCATTAAGAAGACTGAGGGCAGAAGAATTGATGCTTTGAACTGTGGTGCTGGAGAAGACCCTTAAGGGTCCCTTGGACTGCAAGGAGATCCAACCAGTCAATCCTAAAGGAAATCAACCCTGAATATCCATTGGAAGGACTGATGCTGAAGCTGATGCTCCAATACTTTGGCCACCTGATGCAAAGAACCGACTCATTGGGGAAGATCCTGATGCTGGGAAAGACTGAAGGCAGGAGGAGAAGGGGATGACAGAGGATGAGATGGTTGGATGGCATCACTGATTCAGTGAGCTTGAGCAAACTCTGGGATATAGTGAAGGACAGGAAAGTGTGGCGTGCTGCAGTCCATGGGGTCACAAAGAGTCGGACACAACTGAGCAACGGAACAACAATACAGTACTGTACAGTAAGCACAACCACTTGTAGAGGATGCACACCTGTGACAATGTATGCCAGGCAGGTGAGCTAGCTTACGTGAATGAATATGCAAATACATGTTCACATCTTTGAAAGTTTGCAACTTGAAGTATGTAGGGGACTTACTGTGTTCACTTTAGTTTTAAATCTTTTTAGTCATGTGTTGGGTTTTAAACGTAACTGACTCTCCTAGGTTCCCAAAACATTTCCTTTTCAAAATTTCGGTTTGGTGAGAACAGAATAGGGCTGGCCCTAAACACGTGTTGGCCAAGTGCTCAACTGTTCAGTCCAACAGGTCGTGTAGTATCTGAGGGGAGGAAGTCTGTCATCTGAATCAATACGTCAACTGTTCAGTTCATTGATTTTATAGGATTTGTGGATTCTTTCCTCAAGAGAACAACTTTCCCTGCTATGTTCTACCTTTCCATTAGCAAACAAATGAAGAAATAAACTAAGAAACAGGCAATCAAAATTCTTCTCCTCCATAGAGTTAGGCAGTACTTTGATCTATTCAGCCTTGGAGGAGTCCACCACCATAGATGGTTTCCATTTTGGCAACATCCTGGTGTATGGTACATGCAAGCGGTGTTTACCCACAGACCCAATTTCCCAGCTGAATGGTGAAAAGGGAAGTTGTGAGGCAGGTCAAGCAACTGTAATTTTTAAGTATAGAGATTAGCTCTTCATATGAAAAGTTCCACTAAAAGCTGACTAAAAGCTCACTAATACTCTTTGCATTTGAAAAATCATCTCTTTTCTTCTTTTTCCTTCTGTTTGTTTTGGGTTTATCCTTCTGTTTCTAGTTTCCTAAGGTGGAAGGTTAGTTATTGATTCGAGATCTTTCCTTTTAAATATAGGTCTTTGGAGCTATGAAATTTTCTTCTAAGCACTGACTTAGCTGTCTCTCAAAGTTTTCAAACTGATGTACACTTTTTCAAAATAGTTTCTACTTTCCCTTGACCCACTGGCTTCTTAGGAGAATGTGTTTTGAAATTTTCCATCTAGTTGTGAGTTTTCCAAATCTTCTCCTAATACTTTTTCTGCTTTAATTACACTGAGGTCAGAGAATATGCTTTGTATGATTTCAGCCCTTATGAAATGTATTCAGACTTGTTTATGACTAACATACGGTCTATCCTGGAGACTGTTCCATGTGACTTTGAGAAGAATGTGCATTTTGTTGCTGTTGATTAGAATGTTCTATAGGTGTCTGGTAGGTCTAGTTAATTTATAGTGTTGGTCAAATCTTCCATTTTGGTATTGAACTTCTGCCTATTCTCTTCTTTATTGGAAGTGGAATGTAGAGGGCTCCCCAGCTATGATTATTGAATTGTCTATTTCACCCTTCAGTTCAGTTCAGTTCAGGCACTCAGTCATGTCCAACTCTTTGCGACCCAATGAACCTCAGTGCGCCAGGCCTCCCTGTCCATCACCAACTCCCAGAGTCCACCCAAACCCATGTCCATTGATTGAATCGATGATACCATTCAGCCATCTCATCCTCTGTTGTCCCCTTCTCCTGCCCTCAATCTTTCCCAGCATCAGGGTCTTTTCAAATAAGTCAGCTCTCTGCATCGGGTGGCGAAATATTAGAGCTTCAGCTTCAACGTCAGTCTTTCCAATGAACATCCAGGACTGATCTTTAGGATGGTTGGATCTCCTTGCAGTCCAAGGGACTCTCAAGAGTCTTCTCCAACATCACAGTTCAAAAGCATCAATTCTTTGGTGCTCAGCTTTCTTTATAGTCCAACTCTCACATCCATACCTGACCACTGGAAAACCATAGCCTTGACTAGATGGACCTTTGTTGGCAAAGTAATGTCTCTGCTTTATGATGCTGTCCAGGCTGGTCATAACTTTCCTTCCAAGGAGTAAGCATCTTTTAATTTCATGGCTGCAATCACCATCTGCAGTGGTTTTGGAGCCCCCCAAAATAAAGTTAGCCACTGTTTCCCCATCTATCTGTCATGAAGTGATGGGACCAGATGCCATGATCTTAGTTTTCTGAATGTTGAGCTTTAAGCCAACTTTTTCACTCTCCTCTTTTCACTTTCATCAAGAGGCTCTTTAGTTCTTCTTCACTTTCTGCTAAGGGTGGTGTCATCTGCATATCTGAGGTTGTTGATATTTCTCCCGGCAATCTTGATTCCCGCTTGTGCTTCTTCCAGCCCAGGGTTTCTCATGCTGTACTCTGCATACCAGTTAAATAAGCAGGGTGACAATATACAGCCTTGCCATACTCCTTTTCCTACTTGGAACCAGTGTGTTGTTCTATGTCCACTTCTAACTGTAGCTTCCTGACCTGCATACAGATTTCTCAAGAGGCAGGTCAGATGATCTGGTATTCCCATCTCTTTCAGAATTTTCCACAGTTTATTGTGATCCACACAGTCAAAGGCTTTGGCATAGTCAATAAAGCAGAAGTAGATGTTTTTCTGGAACTCTCTTGCTTTTGCAATGATCCAGTGGATGTTGACAACTTGATCTCTGGTTCCTCTGCCTTTTAAAAACCAGCTTGAACATCTGGAAGTTCATGGTTCAAGTATTGCTGAAGTCTGGCTTGGAGAATTTTGAGCTTTACTTTACTAGCTTGTGAAATGAGTGAAACTGTGCAGTAGTTTGAGCATTCTTTGACATTGCCTTTCTTTGGGATTGGAATGAAAATTGACCTTTTCCAGTCCTGTGGCCACTGCTGAATTTTCCAGATTTGCTGGCATATTGAGTGCAGCACTTTCACAGCATCGTCTTTCAGGATTTGAAATAACTCAACTGGAATTCCATTACCTCCACTAGCTTTGTTTGTAGTGATGCTTCCTAAGGCCCACTTGACTTCACATTCCAGGATGTCTGGCTCTAGGTGAGTGATCACACCATCATGATTCACTGGGTCATGAAGATCTCTTTTGTACAATTCTTCTGTGTATTCTTGCCACCTTTTCTTAATATCTTCTGCTTCTGTTAGGTCCATACCATTTCTGTCCTTTATCGAGCCAATCTTTGCATGAGATGTTCCTTTGGTATCTCTAGTTTTCTTGACGAGATCTCTAGTCTTCCCCATTCTATTGTTTTCCTCTATTTCTTTGCATTGATCACTGGGGAAGGCCTTCTTATCTCTCCTTGCTATTCTTTGGAACTCTGCATTCAAATGGGTGCATCTTTCCTTTTCTCCTTTGTTTTTTGCTGCCTGTCTTTTCACAGCTATTTGTAAGGCCTCCTCAGAGAGCCATTTTGCTTTTTTGCATTTCTTTTTCTTGGGGATGATCTTGATCCCTGTCTCCTGAACAATGTCATGAACCTCCATCCATAGTTCATCAGGCACTCTGTCTATCAGATCTAGTCCCTTAAGTCTATTTCTCACTTCCACTGTATAGTCATAAGGGATTTGATTTAGGTCATACCTGAATGATCTAGTGGTTTTCTCCACTTTCTTCAATTTCAGTATGAATTTTGCAATCAGGAGTTCATGATCTGAGCCACAGTCAGCTCCCAGTCTTGTTTTTGCTGACTGTGTAGAGCTTCTCCATCTTTGGCTGCAAAGAATATAATCAATCTGATTTCGATGTTGGCCATCTGCTGATGTCCATGTGTAGAGTCTTCTCTTGTGCTGTTGGAAGAGGGTGTTTGCTGTGACCAGTGCGTTCTCTTGGCAGAACTCTATTAGCCTTTGCCCAACTTCATTCTGTACACCCTTCAGTTCTGTCCATTTTTGCTAATGTACTTTGGTATTCTTTTGTCAAATGCATTTAAGTTTACAATTGTTATATCTTCCTGACAGATTGACCATAGATTAAAACTTTTATACTATTTTTATCTCTGTTAACAGTGTCCTAAAGTCTATTTTTTTCTGGTATTAATAGAGCCACTTTAGTTCTGCATTTGTTATTGCTTCCAAGGCATATTGTTTCCATTGTTTTTGCCTTCAATCTGTTTGTATTCTTGAATATAAAGTATGTTATTTATAGGCACAAGTAGTTGAATATTTTTTAAACCCATTCTACCAATCTCTAGCTTTTAATTGAAGTGTTTAATCTATGTACATTTAACATAATCACTGACAAATTAAGATTTACAGTTGCCACTTTCTATTTTTTTTCTATATCTGATCTTATATATTCCTTGCTTGATCTATCACGGCCTTCTTTTGTATTAAGTAAATGTTCTTAGTGTGTCATTGTTGTTTATTTTACTGTATTTTGGGAGTTAGTTTCTTAGTGATTGTCCTGAAGATTGCAATAAACAGCTTAAGTTAAAACAATTTAGGTTAATACCAACCTAATTTTAACAGCATGAAAAACTTGTCTCCAATACAGCTCTGTTTCAACTCTTAAGACTTCCTGAGTGAGAATAGCTTTTGGAGGGATATTCATCGTCTCCTTTCTGCTAGTTACCATTGGTTATGTCTCCCTTTAACTAATGGGTATGTCTTAAAAAATTCCTAATTTGTAGTTAGGGGTTAAATGAAGAGATAAAGTAACCACGTTGCTAGTTAAGCAGGGAACATAGTATCTCCATTTCACACAGGAGCTTTTGAAGGAGGCATCCCCATTCACTGAGCTTTCCCAGTTTTCATTTGGCAGCTCACAAAATGATTTTATGTGCAACTGTAAAACTGTTTCCCACAGTGCTTTAAACAAACTATAATGCATTTTCAAATACAAAGGGCTATAGGGAGATTTCCTGACAGGCTTGAATAAAGGTGGGAATTTCAATTTTTTATGAGATTTTTAAGTACTGAGTCTAAGACAGCAGCAGCTGACTCTTGCTAGTTATGAATGCACTGTAATTCCCAAGCTGAAGAGGGTAAACGAGCATTCCAGAGAATGCAAATCGAAAAAAAAAACATTTAAAATTCATGTGTCACAGAAACAATTATTCTTCAAGTTTTATCATCAGGAAATAAAAAGGGCAAATCAATATATATATATATATATATATATATATATATATATATATTCATGCACATACATTTATATAATGTATAGCACATTTCTTTGTATTGCAATGATATTTGGCCATGGGCTATAATAGAAAGTGTGGCTGGTATACAGTAGTTTCTATATGGTCTTTCAAATCATGTGTATCAATACAATTCAAAACAGCTTGCTTAGTTGCTTGACTGGTGCTGATGTTAGGTGAATCTGAACTTGAGTCATGGTGTTGCCACTTCCTCCTGTGTGACTTGGTACTTCATCTCTCAATCATTTAATCTCTTTATGCCTCACTTTCTTCAACTGAAAAAAGAGACTTAAGTTTGGCACCCACCTCACAGGGCTACTGAGATGATAAATCAGTGTGATCAGTTATTGATAATAATATGTGTTAATTAAAAATAATAATAGAAACTATTTTGAGCACCTGCTACATGCAAACTAATGTAAATGGTTTGATAAGTGGTAGATGGAATATACTGAATCCATGTGATTCAAATATGCTTCAGGGTAAGTCTGAGAAACAAGAAGTAATGACGGAAAGAATGCGGACATAAAGCAAATCTCAGTGGAATTTCTAGGGGAATTGGGAACAATAGGATTAAAGTAGAGATTGCATTGGCATTGTAAGGTATCTATTTACCATTTTCAACATAGCTCTTTTTTGGGCAATTTATCACTACACTTGTACTTTCTTCAATACCCTAAGACGTTCTATTAATATTGATTGGTCTTTGAGTTCAATAATAAATTATCTTCCTTTTGACAATTAAAGATATTTTAAAATTATATAATGTGAAAATATAAATTAATTAATATAAAATAAATATGAGTAAAGCAAATTATGTTTTAAATGGTTCTGAATGAGCTTTGTGCTTTCTAGTCATCGCATTTCATTCATTTCACTTCTTACTTACACAATATTTCTGTCTACTATCTGTCAACTCAGATCCTATTCTGTCTTTTAGAATCATCACCAATACCGCTTCTTCTCTGGAGCTTTTTGACAAATGTGGCTTTTCAGCTGGAACTTAGAGCTCAGCAAGGTTTATACGTTTTTTTTCAGAGATGGAGAAGTGGCCATTTAGAAGTAGCTTTGGTTTGTCTCTAAAGTAAGAGGAAAAATTCACCTTTATAGGAAGAGTTTTATTTGGAGAAAGCATTCTAACATGCCTTTTGATGATGCAGAAGTAAAGCCAAAATGTTACTCTGGAATGGGGATTCCAGGGGCCGTAAGCAGCCAAACTACCTTGCACAAAGATGTCAATATTTGACTTCACCATGGAAAGAGTTACATCTTCGATAAATTAGCTTTTGCCACAATAATGGTGCACAATAAAAACCCTCAAAGTGCAGTGACTGAAACAGAAGTTGGTTTTTGTTGTTGCTGGTTTTTTGTTTTTTTTTTTCACAGATCTGAGTCAGCTGGGTTGGTTTTGCTTCACACTGCAGATCTGCAACTCTGGGTCTTTCCCTTGTGTCTTTCATCTTCTCTAGTCCCATTGGGCTCTTCCGGATACATTCTTATGGTGATGGCAAAGGCACATCAAAGGACAAGCCCAACCACATAAACACTTTCCAAGCTGATTTGTGCATGGCAGCTGCTAACATCCTTCAACCCCAAACAAAACACATGGAGGAGCCCAAGTCAAGAGGCAGAGACTTTAATAAGAGGGAATGCAAAGCTATAAGGCAGAGGGTATGGATAAAGGAAGAGGTGAAGAACTGGGTCCAATAATTCAATCTATCAGACATTGCCGTGAAGACATCAGTTGAAACTGAGGGAAGGGTTTGGGATTTGGAATTCTACTTGCTGGACCAGGGAAAGGAAAGCAGAAGGTGAACAATCTTCATAATTTGGGAACAGGGGGAACTTGATGAGAGGCTTGGCTGTGGCCATTGTGTGATACTCAAGTTGCTTGGTAGGGTTCCTTAAATGTTACTGCATGATAGTAGCTGGGTTGGGGAAACTGAGACAGGCTCATGAACAAACCAAAGTCAGGAACATTGAACTGGCAATCCAGGTTTGGAATGATTGTAGAATCCGTCTACAATATGAGGCATGGCCACGAAGGCAAGCAACTATGAGAGGGAATTGCGGGAAATACGAGTTTTCCTCCAGGGTTTTTAGAAATAGTCTTTGTGGGCAGCCCTGGAGAACAGTGAACTTTCTGCTAATATTGGCACATTGAGTCTGCTCTTTGAGATATTACAGTTGTGTAATAACTGTGAAGCAAGATATAATTAAGTCTGCCTGATTCAAGCAGGTTTACCAGTGATATTACTAATTATTATAACTTGTATGTTTTAGATTAGACTAGGTTTTGGTTCACTTCATGGATCTCTTAGCCCAGACTCGTTTATTTAGATACAAAAGTTACATTTCCCTGTAGGCTTAAGTCATACCTCTCATGATCACTTATATCTCTGGTCATTTACTCAGTCCATACTTAGGAAACCTAAGCTATATACAAGATAAACAGCTGTGTAAAACAAAGTTTCTAATTTTAAATTATCACTGCAAATAAAGTGATAACACGATAAGACAGATGATACAAAGTCTATAAATATTTTGAAGAGAGAGGCACTATTCAGTGAAAATCTTGACCTATAAAAGTCTGAAACAAACCTGATCATGGTAACAAATCCCTTAAGGGTTTTAAATGTGACAACCAGTAAGTAGCTGGCTCAGCATTCAGAATGTTAAGTACATAAACGAAACATATATCATCTAAATGTCAGAGTCCATCATGGGACTCCTAATGAAGAATATATCACAGAAACTCAAAGCAATTAAATATGCCCATTCGCTTATGTGGGTGTCGTGCTAAGTCGCTTCAGTCTTGTCCATCTCTCTGCCACCCCATGGACTGTAGCCTGCCAGGCTCCTCTGTCCATGGGGATGCTCCAGGCAAGAATCCTGGAGTGGGATCGTCAGTCTTTCAGTCTTCCCACCCCAGGGATCGAATCGGCATCTCTTACATCTCCAGCATTGGCAGACAGGCTCTTTACCACAAGGGTCATCCGGGAAGCTCCCGTTCACTACGTGTTTGTTCAGAAACTAATCACAGAGCCCTTAATATGTGCCAGACACTCACCAAGGAAATAGCAGTGAGCAAAGTAGACCAGAGTTCTGTCTACCTTCCAGCTGGTCGAGAGAGGAGAGGCAAAAATCAGCCAGCAAACAAATAAAATGAACAAATCCATCCTAGAAAAAAACAAATCCTTTATTCTGATCAAGAAATGTCCTAGCATCTCTATCTATCCTCAAGTCAATGAATTTACTACTTGGACTGTGGCTGGATGCTCCCTCTTCGTGTGCCTCACTCACAGATACAGCTCACCTCCAACCTTCCCCAGACACGCCTGCAGCTTGTTGCCTTTTGTCTTTCCTGAACTGTATTTCCTCTGCTATTGCCAAATAAACTCAATTTCTGATTATTTCAAGCTTGCCTCAGTTTACCTCTTCATTTAAGTTGTCCCTAGATAAATGAGGCTTCCCTGATGGCTGCCTGCTAATGCAGGAGACCCAGGTTTAATCCCTGGGTTGGGAAGATCCCCCGGATAAATGATTTTAAACTGTTTTCATAGTGCCTTAAACAAAGTGGGCATTCTACAAATAGTCATTAAAGGAATGAATGAATGATTGATTACATAATTCCATAGCTCAGTGAAGAATTGCTCAAATAAAACATAGGACAATGATAAATAACTCCAAATGTTATCATTGCTCAAGATTTATTTTTGCAACCTAAGGGTATGGTCATACTAGTTTCTGTCTTATACCAGATTTCCTGGCTTCATCCCACTATTTAGGGCCAATTCCATTAAGCTGAAGCAGGAGGTTTAAACTAAAACATGTTAAATGAAAATCCATAGCACTTTAAGGGGCTTCCCTAGTGGCTCAGATGGTAAACAGTCTGCTTGCAATGAAGGAGACCTGAGTTCAATCCCTGGATTGGGAAGATCCCCTCGAGAAGGGAATGGCAACTCACTCCAGTATTCCTGCCTGGAGAATTCCATGGACAGAGGCGCCTGGAGAGCTACAGTCCATGGAGTCGAAAAGAGTTGGACATGACTGAGAGACTAATGCATAACACTTTAAAGAAAAGTCCTTTCTCTGGCAGGCAAACATTTTAAGAATGTTAATTGGAACAAATTTTATACTGCAATCTTCTGTCACATTGTAAAATAATCCCTAACCAACTGAAGGGATTCTGTTGCTGAGAAGTCATTGCTGTTGGCAAAATTTCGGTGAAAAGAGAACAATTGGTGTGTTCTCTTGTTTAAGGGAATTGAATTGATTCTTGCATATGCAAAAAGATGACAGATTCTAAAAAATGTAGGTACAGTTTAAAACTCAGTTATTCCCGACTGAAGTTAGCAAAATGGTAGCCTAAGGGATTAGTCAATTTATAATCTACCATTCACAGATGCATTAAATGTATAAAGAAAATGCATACTCTAATGTGTGGGACTTCCCTGGTGGCTCAGACAGTAAAGCATCTGCCTACAATGTGGGAGACCTGGGTTCAATCCTTGGGCTGGGAAGACCTCCTGGAGAAAGAAATGGCACCCCACTTCAGTACTCATGCCTGAAAAATCCCATGGACAGAGCCTGGTTGGCTACAGTCCATGGGGTCGCAAAGAGTCGGACACGACTGAGCGACTTCACTTTCACTTTCTCTTAATGTGTTGGATCCCAATAAGTTTTGCATATTGATTTAATACCAGATCCTCTGATTGCAATTCAATCAAGTTAGAATTCTATACCAGTGTCCTCCTGCTCTCAAGAGCCATTTGTTCAATTTTCAGGAATTTTGTGAACCAGTTGTAAAAACATCCATTATTATTAACAAGATTATAAAAACTTACAGATAAGCATAAAGGAAATAAGTAGTCAAACCTTATTATCATTTTCTAGTAATTTGATTGTATTTTACTGTTATTTATGCTCTTGAGGTTTTTTACATCTATTGTATCTGAAAGAAATATGTTTATCTATGTACACACATGGGCTTCCCTGATAGCTCAGTTGGTAAAGAATCTGCCTGCAGTGCGGGAGACCTGGGTTTGATCCCTGGGTTGGGAAGATCCACTGGAGAAAGGAAAGACTACCCACTCAAGTATTCTGGCCTGGAGAATTCCATGGACTGTATAGCATGTGTATAGTGAAGAGTTGCAAAGAGTATGTGTATAGTGAAGTCGCTCAGTCGTGTCCGACTTTTTGTTACCCCATGGACTGTAGAACACCAGGCTTCTCTGTCCATGGGGTTTTCCACGCAAGGGTACTGGAGTGGGTTGCCATTTCCTTCTCCAGAGGATCTTCCCGACCCAGGGATCAAATCCGGGTCTCCCACATTGCAGGCAGACGCTTTACCATCTGAGCCACCAGGGAAGCCTATGATATATATATATATATATATATAATATATATATAATGGGATGCTAATGAACAGCTTTTTAAACTCCATGTTCAGTGATGTCACCCTGACAGTGGCCGTGGTGGGAGGGTTTATCCCATGGAAATTAGACAACACTCTAAGTCAGGGCTTAATTTACTATTGTTTTCTTGATTGTCCAGACAGAGAAAGTGATGGAGAAGTAATGACAAACAATAAACTTAAAAGCATGTCCAAGAAGTGTCTTGGAGAGCCAACTGGTAGACCCTTACCAGTACCCACTGAAGCTAGGGGTTCGGAATTCGGGTGCATTAGCCTAGAAGTCCTGACCTTGGGATAGAAGACCAGGCTTGGTTGGAGGTTAGTATTCATCAGAGCGCGTCTTCTCTTATAATTAAATCTTAAGCCTGTTCCTCAGCTTTTTATATCTTTCCACTGCAGGAAATGGGAGATTCTTCATATGCTACCAGGAAGACTCCCCTTGGCTTTCAAACTTGACTTTTAATTGCTGAGTAATTGCCGTTAGCATGTTTTAAAAAATCTTTTCCCAGAGTGTTAACTGAGCTTAGCAAAAAATCACCACTCAATTCCAAAGTCTTTATAGATATGATTTCTCCCACACTTCTCAAATGCCTCTATAATGTACCAACGAACGCCTTTATTTTCACTAGTACTCAATCCTCATTTACCACTAATAAATTGCTACCTAGTGTGAGGGACATGCCACATACCATCCATGTTGGAGTCCTCATTGCCTATAGGTTGGCAGGTGGTTCACCTCCAACATCCCATTTAAGCATCTGTTTTCTCAGTGCCACTCCTGAATCATCTCAGGTTGGGCTTCCCTGGAAGCAGACTAGGAGACAGAGCTTAGCAGTCTGTGTGTGTGCTCAGTCACTTCAGTCGCGTCTGACTCTGTGCAGCCCTCTGGACTGTAACCCGCCAGGCTCCTCTGTCCATGGGATTCTCCAGGCAAGAACGCTGGAGTGGGTTGCCATGGCCTCCTCTGGGAGATATTCCTGACCCAGAGACTGAACCCGGGTCTCCTGTACCTCCTACATTGCAGGCGGATTCTTTCCCCACTGGGCCAGCTGGGAAGCCAACAGGTTTAGCAGTGTGTGTGTGTGTGTGTGTGTGTGTGTGTGTGTGTGTGTGTGTTAGTTGCTCAGTCATGTTTGACTCTTTGTGATCCCATCGACTGTAGCTCACCAGACAACATGTCAAATAGGAAATGTTCCTGAAATCCACACCTTGTGGAAAGGAGAGGAAGGAAGCAGAACTGGGCAGAAGGAAAATCTGAACTCTGATGTAGTCTTAAGGAAGGCTTCAGCCAACCCCATGGAGAGGTCTGGAACGAGAGTGGTCCCTCACAGTGGTCCCAAGGTGGGCATGGCATACAGGCCTTCCTCCTCTGCACTGATCAGTCTTACCAGATTGTTAGAAGAAGTGACCCCGTGCAATTGTCTAAGCTTTGGCAATCTCCCGTGAGGTGCCCCCTTGGCAGGTCTTCCAGTAGTCTTCATCCCTGAAGCATGCACCTACTCCAGTGCCCACTATGTGTCACCCTGTTCTAGATCTGGGGGTATGAGCAACAAAGGAATCAACAAGAAAACCTGTAGCGTGTCAGGCAGTGATGAGTGTTATGGGGAGAAATAAAGCGGTGTCTCTCAGCTCCAGTCACACTACATCCGCAATGTTCTTCAAGCCCACACTGTTTCCATTCTGAAGTCTCTGCTGTTTCCTCTGCTTGGAATGTTCTTCCTTCCTGCAACTTAAGACCTCTCTCCCTTTAGGTAGTAGCTCAAATGTCATCTTATCAGTACATCACTGTCCGACCATTCTATTGAAAATCGCAGTATTCCCCCAACATACACACATCCTAACATTCTCTATATGCCTTTCCTTACCTATCAGTTTTCTGTTTTCCTGAAAAGAGAAAAAAACTGTACTCAGCTACCCTGGGCTTCTCGGGTGGGTCAGTGGTAAAGAACCCGCCTGCCAATGCAGGAGACATGGGTTCAATTCCTGGGTTGGGAAGATCCCCTGGAGCAGGAAACAGCAACCCACTCCAGTATTCTTGCCTGAGAAATCCCATGGACAGAGGGGCCTTGTGGGCTAGAGTCCATAGGGTGGCAAAGAGTCGGACACAACTGAGCAACTGAACAACAGCTACCCTGGCTGCCCATTGCCCCTCTGAAGCCTCAGAATTCTTACTGAGACCTTAGTAAAGTATTTCTTTTCTTTTCCTTTATTTTTCCCAAACAAGTAACACAGCACCGTACAGGAGGGAGAGTGGCTACTCTTCTGGGTTCCCCCATCCCTGACTTCTGCCCCCACTCTCTCCACCAAATGATAATATAATTTTTCTCACCTGGGGGAAAAGAAACTAATAGGAAACTGATTAAAGCAGATCAGGAGGAAATTATTTTAAATAGCTAGAGTGGGGTGCACACACATGACTGGTTTCCTGTGAGCAATTTTACTTTCCTCTGTGACGGAAACCAGCTTTTTCCTTTGCAAAATCCTCCTAGGTGGGTCAAGAGCTGTTCCTGAGTGCCTCTTGATGAAGGCGCGTGTTTGCTTAGTGGTTGCCCCTCCTGTCCCCTTGGCTGGATTTGAATGCCTTCATACTTGAAAAGGATCCCTTTTCAATCTGTTCCCCCAGCAGATGTGTAGTAGCATGTGCTCAGGCTCTGAGTCATGGGGTGGGAGAGAAGTTTAAGCGTACAGTTCGATTTTTCGTGTAAAAGCCAACACAATAGTTAAGATCGGAGCAAAAGAGAAGGGCCAGCCTTTCTATGCTGTGCAGTAATGTATATCACTGTCTTGTCGGTCAGAAAGTTGCCAGCACACAACCACACACATGGTCACTGACAAGGGTTGAGTACTTGATGCTTTCTCCAATGCATCACTTTCCTTGCATTTTACTTGCCACTTCCTTTTCACAGCCAACCCTCCATCGTGCCCATTCCAACTCACCACCCTCCACGCCCCAGTTCACAAATCAAAGTGTTTCTGCTGGGAGTTATATATTCCGCTAGATGACAGGGGTTCCCTCCTGGAGTCCATGTAGCTGAAATATCCAGATGACTGTCATAATTTTTCACTTGACTTTTCAGTGCGCCTGGCTATTCTTTCTCATTTCATCCATCATCAAAACATTTCTGAAAGTCATTTCCTCTGAAGAATGGCAAGGTGAAGCTTCAAGTAAGGGGTTCTACACCGAAGTTAGAAATTACACTTGAACCCAGAGAGCAAGTTTTTCAAAACAAATGCTGACCGAAGTGAGATGATTAACATGCCTTTAAAATGTTTGCCTTTTTCTCTGTTTATTACAGTTTTTGAGCAAATATTTATTGAACACTCATGATGTGCCGGACACTTTTTTCAGTGCTCAGCATATCACAATGAAGAAAATGAAGCCTCTGAAACTGGGAGAGCTTCCATTTCAGATAGGAATGCTGAGAATAAACACAAATGCAATACATAAATAAATCACACAGATTGTTAAGAAACTTCCTATGTGACGCAGGACTGGCAGTCCAGTGCTTAAGACTACACTTCCACCGCAGGGGTCACATTCCAATCCCTGGTCAGGAAACTAAGAGCCCTCATACCTCATGTCATGGCCAGAAAAAACAAAATAAAAACTATGGGTTCTCAAACATAAAAAAAAAAGAGTGTATATTGAATTTTTTTTAAACAAATAAGAAAACAGGATCAAGAGGATCAGGGGAACAGGAGGTGGTGAGGGTGCAATATAAAATAAGGCCCTGGGGGCAGGTTTTATTGATGAGGTGACATCCGTAGAGATGCTTTTTCAGGCAAAAGTGACAGCTACCAGAAAGGCCCTGAAGTGGGAATAGGCACGTTTGAGGGACCGCAAGGAGACCAGTGTGGCTGGTCTAAGTGAATTTAGGGGAGCGAAGGAGAAAAAAAGAGGCTCAGCTAGGGGACTGGGGTCAGAACACATAAGGCCCCAAAGACCGCTGTAAGGATTCCGGCTTCGAATCTGGTTGAACTGGGAAGTCCTTAGGAGACTCTGAGCAGAGATGTAGTCTGATCAGATTTAGATATAAGAGGGTTACTTGGCTGTTGTGCTGAGAATAGATGTTGGAAGGGATAAGGCTGGAAACAAGGGAAAAGGTTAGGAAGCTGGTAATAGTGATGCAGACCAAGATGGTAGCAGAAGTGGTGCTGAGAAATGGTCAAGTTTGGGATGTATGACAAAATTTTCAGAGGAAGAAATTTTCTGATGAATTGGGTATGCATGCGTGCTAAGTCACTTCAGTCATGTCCAGCTCTTTGACATACTATGGACTGTAGCCCACCAGGCTCCACTGTCCATGGGATTCTCCAGGCAAGAATACTGGAGTGGGTTGCTATGCCCTCTTCCAGGGGATCTTCCCTACCCACAGATTGAACCTATGTCTTCTGCACTGGCAGGTGGGTTATTTAGTACTGCCACCTGGGAAGACTGAATTGGATATAAGGCATGAGAGCCGCCAAAGTTGTGTCTGAGCCCCAGGAAGATTGCATTGCCATTTAAGTGAGATGGGAACAGCTGCAGGGGATGCAAGCGTGGGTGTCAGGAGCTCGGACTGGGGCATGTTCACTTTGAGACAACCAGATGACAATGTGGTTGGTAAGTATACATGAGCCTGGAGATCAGGGAAGAGGTCTAGGGTGAAGAAATGAGTTTAGGAGTCCTAGGCGTTTAAGTGTGGTCCTCCAATGGTTAAGACTTCACCTTACAATGCGGAGAGTTGGGGATTAGATACCTGGTCAGGGAGCTAAGTCCCACATGCCTCATGGTCAAAAAAAAAAAAAGAAAGAAACAGAACATAAAACAAAAACAATATTATAACAAATTCAATAAAGACTTTTAAATGGTCCACCTAAAAAGAATCTTTTAAAAAGTGGTATTTAAAGTCACGAGTTTTTAAAAGGTCACCAAGAAAGAAAGTGTAGATGGAGAAGAAAAGAGGACCAAGAACTGAGACACCAGGGACCTCAATATATAGAGATCAGGGAGGAACTAAGAACCAGTAAGACTGAGAAGCAACACCTAGCAAGGCAGAAGGAAATTCGGTGAGGGTGGTGTCCCAGAAGCCAAGGAAGAAAGGTGGAAACAAGCGGGAATCGAGAACTGACCACTGGATTTCACAACAGGGGGATCATTCATGATCTTGATAAGAGCAGTTTCAGTGAAACAGTGGAAAGAGGTACACATCTGATTCTGGAGAAGAAGGAGAAGAATCAGAAACGGCAAGTTGCGACATCCCTTTCAACACATTTTGCTGGAAGCATCCAAAGAAATGACGCGATAGCTCGTAAAGGAAAGGTGGGAGAAGAGCAGCGTGTTGGTATGCTACTGGAGATGGTCCAGTGCAGAACTCACATCTTGATAATACAGGCGTTGTGTTGTTCAGTTGCTAAGTCATGTCTGGCTCTTTGCAACCCCATGGTCTGCAGCATGCCAGGCTTCCCTGTCCTTCACTGTCTCCCAGATAATATAGGAGAGAGAGAACAATTGTTAAAGCAAGTAGGTGAAAAAGGATGGGAAGCAGTGTCTGTGTAGACAGCCCATCTCTGATAGCAAATGGGACAACAGATGGGAGGGCAGAGTTGTGACTGTGGAAGGTGGAGATGTGATTAGAGTCGGTGGAAATTCTCTTCTAATATCTTCAATTTCTCAGTAAACTAGGATATAATATCCTCAGCTGAGATGATAAAGATGGAGGGAAAGACCTTGGAGGTTTGAGGACAGAGAAGATGTCAAGTAGGTGGTGAGTAGGTGAGTAAAGGGACTAGAGGGGTATAGAAGGGCGCAGTGAGTACTAAGGGCTCACCAACTGTGTGCTTCTGAATTTAAAGTGAGATCAATCAGCACAGTCGTGTTCTTCTCCAGCCATGACAAGTTACCCTCCAGTGGAGACAAAGAGCTATATTTAGGCAATGTTATGGCTTCACCAAACAAACAAGGCAGAACAACAGAGGGGCAAGGAACCTGAAGGCGTGCAGAGACAGCGATTGTTGTGGATGAAATTCAGCTGGGTAAAGAGGAGTCTGGACGTGAAGCATAAGAGACAGTGAAGAGGTGTTAGAAGTGTAGGCCCCGGGGGGTCACAGAATTATAGTCAGAACACTAGAGGGGTGCGATGGGGGGGAAGTGGGATGGAGGCTCAAGAGGGAAGGCGTGTATATGGGCCGATGGCTGATTCATGTTGATGGATGGCAGAATCTGATACAGTATCGTACAGCAGCTATCCTTCATTTAAAAATAAATTTAAAGAAAAGAATACTAAAGGGAGTGATCCAGAAAGTCAGAAGATGCTGGCCAGAGTGGGATACATGACACTGGGAGTGGGGACGGCATGGCCCGGTAGGGTCTGCCCATGGGAGTGGGTGACTGGAGAAGGGAGGGCACCACCATGAGGGAAGAGGTGTCAAGGATCTGAGTACCCAAGGCCCTGGGAGAATCATTCACTGCAGTATTGGAATCAGGAGGGAGGTGGGAGGGGGGTTATGGAAGGGGAACACATGTATACTCATGGTGGATTCATGTCAATGTATGGCAAAACCAACACAATAACGTAAAGAAAAAAGTCTTTCCTGAATTTGTTACAATAAAAAAAAAAAAAAAGAAACCACCGAGAAGGTAAAATCTCAAATGGCAAAGTAAGGTAAACAAAGCTATGGTACAACTGTGTGATGAAATATTATGCAATTGTTAAAAACAGAATTTGGGGAAAATATTTAAAGATATGATGAAATAAAAGAATGCCAAAGGGGAAAAATCTAAGATATATAATTTTGTATGCAGTACATAATTACCCTAAATTATAACTTTACAGATAGAGAAAAGACTAGAAGGAGATAAAATGTCAAGGAGGTTTCTCTTGATGTGAAATTTATTTTTTTCTTTGTATCATTTATGATTTTTCTGAATTTCCTACCCCCCAAAAAAAACAAGAAAAAGTAATTTTAAAAAGAGAATAAACAAGATAGTAACATTAAATTATAATTCCAGCGCATTAAGCTTCCTGAGTATTTTTTAAAAATTTGGTCACAACTCTCAGGTTTCTCATTGTCTTCTAGACGATAGCTTAATAGGTTATGTGAAATATGTCACACTTCTGTGGTTAAAGTTTAAATTTTCTTTTATCTTCAGAGAATTTTTTTCATACAATAGTTTGTTTTTTTTCAGTTAACTGGGACTCTAGGAATTTGTCCCAATTTACAAATTGGGACTCTAGAAATTTCTTCTGAGAGTTCTGTAAATGGATGTTCACATTTGAAATGATCTTTCCTTCTAGATAGGGATAATTATCTTTTATAGAGGATATGGGAGCACATAGTTCTATTTCTAAAGCTTTAAGCATCTAGACCTGGCATGGAGAGCCAGAATGGCTATAACTTGGGTCACTCCTGTAGAGCTTCTGCTGTTCAAGGCTAAGTTGGTCTAGGCATCCATCAATAGATGAATGGATAAAGACATTGTGGTACATATATACAATGGAATATTACTCATAAAAAGGAATGAATTTGAATCAGTTGTGTGTGAAGCGGATGAACCTAGGGCCTGTTATACAGAGTGAAGTAAGTCAGAAGGAGAAAAACAAATATCTGTTCATGCATATGTATGGAATCTAGAGAAACAGTACTGATGAACCTATTTGCAGGGAAGGAACTGAGACGCAGACAGACAGAACAGACTTGTGGACAGAGCAGGGGAAGGAGAGGGTTGGATGAATTGAGAGAGTAGTATTGACATGTATACACTGCCATGTGTTAAATAAATAGCTAGTAGGAAGCTGCTGGGCTTCCTTGGTGGCTCAGCTGGTAAAGAATCCTCCTGCAATGTGGGAGACCTGGGTTTGATCCCTGGGTTGGGAAGATCCCCTGGAGAAGAAAACGGCTACCCACTCCAGTATTCTGGCCTGGAGAATTCCATGGACTGTATGGTCCATGGGGTGGCGAAGAGTTGGACATGACTGAGCGACTTTCACTTGCTTGCTTGGGAAGCTGCTATATAACACAGGGAGCCCAGCCTGGTGCTCTGTGACCACCCAGAGGGATGGGATGGGAGGAGCAGGGAGGCTCAAGAGAGAGGGGATACATATATAATTCTGCATTTTTTAAGGCCGAAACCAACAGTTTGTTGGTAAACTGATCATTATAAAGCAGTTTTCCTCAATTACACCTTGTACATATCCTCCATGTACACCCATGGCTGATTCATGTGAATGTATGGCAAAACCACCACAGTATTGTAAATTAATTAGCCTCCAAGTAAAATTTTAAAAATGCCATTAAAAAAAAAAAGAGGCTAAGTTGTGAGAACAAGGCTTCTAGTGGGGTGGGAGGTGTCTTTGTTCCTTGTAGCTGGGTATTTTTAAAGAGAATGCAGTTCATTTATTAATAAAAATTATACTTAAGTAATTAGCACAAACATACTTATTCCCCACCAGGGACAAATAAACTTCGTGTTTGTGAACTAACTGTTTGTCTTATGTTGTTTCATCTTTACTTCCAGCTTTCCCAGATCATTTCTTTCCTGACCTATTAAGGGTAACTACAGGCCAAAAGAAAAAGATCTGCTTTTGACTCTCAGTAGAATAGATTTCTACCAGCCCTTATCTCGAACACCCTCTGTAGTTACGTGTTGACAACAGAGGAATAGGTTAGGCAAGATATTCTAAGAGAAGACTTAGGGTCGAACCATATGACGTTTTGGAACACATTAATCTCACACTGACCCAACCTGAGAAACAAATCCCATTTACCATTTTAAAGATTTATTTTATTTTTAACATGTAAGGTTAAAGAGGAAAACTTTTATTTTTACTTTAAAGCAACTTACAATACAACTGAAAGGAGAAAACTAAAAACAAAATATGACTGAACTTTACCCATCAAAAGTTTGTGTGTCTAATCATCTCTGCAGAAAAGTCTCTGGGGGTGATTTTGAGAGCAAAACAAAACATTTTCTGAGAGCTGAACGATACTAGTTTTAAACAGGAAGTTTCATAAGTCATGAGGGCCTAGAGTCACATGGCTGTTTCCCTGGCTACTGCACCTTTTAAATCTTTGGCCTGCCTGCATGCTCAGTCACTCAGTCATCTCTGACTCTTTGTGATCCTATGGACTCAGCCCACCAGGCTCCTCTGTCCATGGAATTCTACAGGCAAGAATACTAGAGTGGGTTACCACCCCTTTCTCCAGAGGATCTTCCTATCCCAGGGATCGAACCCAGGTCTCTGGCATTGGCAGGCAGATTCTTTACCACTGAGCCACCAGGGAAGCCCAAGAATAATGGAGTGGGTTGCCATTTCCTACTCCAGGCAATCTTCCCAACCCAGGAATAGAACCCATGTCTCTTCATCTCCTGCACTGGCAGGCGGATTTGTTTTTTAATCACTGTGCCACCTGGGAAGCCCCAAATCTTTGGTATCCCAGTTCAAAAACTTAGTGCCTGCAGCCTGGGGAGGGAGGAAGATGGAGTGGCTCCCCCTGTAAAATATCGCCTGTATCCTGATTTGTCTTTGTCTCTATCCCTAACCACAAGGTCAAAGCAAATGAAAAAGAAGACTCCGATTTCTACATAAAGTTTTCGTAAGACTTTCTATTCAAAATATGTTTGAGGTGTCTAGGCGACTTATAGCCCGTTTTATAATAAGTCCAATTTTTAAAATTCCACTTTTATGGTAGTATACGTGCTGAGTCACTCAGTCATGTCCGATGCTTTGCGAACCCATGGACTATATCCCGCCAGACTCCTCTGTCCATGGGATTCACCAGGAAAGAATACTGGAGTGGGTTGCCATGCCCTTCTCCAGGGGATCTTCTCCACCCAGGGTTCAAACCCTCATCTCTTGTGCCTCCTGCATTGGAAGGTGTGTTCTTTATCAATGCACTGCCTGAGAAGCCTGTTTCTGGCAGTATAAACAGCCTGAAAGGAGAAAAGACCTGAGGGGTAATACAGAGCCCAATCTTACAGACTAGGAAAGTACACGACTTACCCAAGTTCATGAGGCTGAATGAAGATGTCAAAATTAGATTCTCTTGTGTGTGTGGATCTACATACAGTATAGATTCTCTACACACACACACACCCCTTCAAAGTCTTGAGATAGCTCTATATTAAGGACTGAAAGAAGCAACAACTAAAAATTTAGTTATAGTTACTGGTTAAAACACCTGCCCACTATAAACTGGAATTCTTTCTTATTTAAATGGAACATTTCAATTGCATTAGTTCAGACACTTTGTATTCTGAACAATCATAAATGTATAAATATTTCAAAATTATAAGCATCCAAAAACTGTTTTTGATATATTAACATGGAATTTTTCTATTTCTTCCCATGCCAATTTATGAAATTTCTGTTGATTCTAAAGTAAGAACTTGGCTGCACAGTCCAAAATTACCAAGAAACTCTGGCCTGCATGATCTAAGATAAGTGGAAGTTTTTGCAACTAACATGATTTTGGCAAAAATATACTTTTCTTATTAAAAGAGCCCTATAGCTGTATAAAGAAGGTGTTTATGTTAAAGCTAAAATCAACAACAATAATAACAAATATTTACTACATGCCAGAAACTGTGCCTAAAATTTTACATACATTCTCACTCAGAATTTCCAAAAATCCCATGGAGAAAGCTACTGTTCTTATGCTCATTTTTTAAAAAATTTATTTCATTGAAGTATAGTTGGTTTATAATGTTGTGTTAATTTCTGCTGTATAGCAAAATGACTCAGCTATACATATATATGCCTTCTTTTTCACATTTTTTCTATTATATTTTATCACAGGGTATCGAATATAGTTCCCTGTGCAATACAGTAGGATCTTTCTGTTTATCCATTCTATATGTGATAGTTTGCATCTGCTAATATTATGTTCATTTTATAGATGGGGGAACTAGAACAATTACAGAATTTGCCAAGATAATAAGCTAGCGAGTAGCAGAATTTGAGATTGGAACAAAGCAGTCTTAACCACTCCTTCAAACAGATAGCATAGAACAAGTATTGGAAAACTGGAAAAGTATGCTTTTGTGTGAATTCAGCTCTCAGTAGAATGGGTTGTGTATTTGATGGCTGATAGCATAATTAGCACCATATATATGCTTTGGAAATGTTGCTTGTCAAGCATGGAAAAGTACAACATTTCTGCATGCTCTCCTGTTCCCAAGACAAATTTTATTAATTTCCACTAACATGTTGATAGTAATGGTGAAAAAATGAAAGATAAACTGTTAGATTAAGAGTCTACACAGGCATGACCCACCAATTTTCCAGAATGATGGTAGAAATGAATGGGTGGATGGACTTTAACCATTGCATGAAAACAACCCAACATGGCTTGTAAATCATTACTGAACTCATTACTCATTGCAGATTATACTTCTCATTATCATGCCACATGTAAAATCTTGGCAAGATTTGCCTGACATCCAAACCGACTCTTCTAACTGTAGCAGCATGCTTCTCCTGTGTCAGCCCGCTGCAGGTATTTCTCTATCACAATGAATAATTACATCAAACAAAGACAAGAAATATTCTAAAGCTGACAAAACCACACATCTGAAATCTGTATTTTCTACCTCTTGGGAAATTAAAATCTACAAGTGCAGGGGCTTCAGTGCCCATGTCTTGGGGCCATTCCAGGTTTATTAAGAAAGATCTTTTCTTTGCAAGCCTGCGGATTGCAATAATACAGGAAATTAAACTATATTTATAGACTGGACACCAGCATGCCAGCATGCTTTCTTAGCTCTCTGAATCTCCCAACAAAAACACAAACACTAGCAATCAAAAGGGTGAGCAAGACATGACAAGTGTTTTGACAGCTCTAGAATACTTTGAGGTATTTTTAGCATATTTCTGAGTCGTATTAGCTTAACCTGTAATAGAATATAAATGAGCCCATATGGCACAGATGTAATTATGTTCCATGCGAGAAATCCCTGTGGTAGGTTGGGGAGGGGGGCTGGGGGAGAAGCATACACCAGCCCCACCTCCCTCCCCACCCTCTCCCCCTCACCACATGTGCCTTCTGGAGGGCATGATTTACACATCATTTGCATCCAGAAGAAAATGAAGAAACACAATGCTAACAACACGGGACTGAAAAGGGCAAGCAAAAGATTGGGGATCCCTAGGGGTGCTGCTCTCTGTGACTGACATTCAGCTAGGAGCGGAGGCAGCGTCCCCTCGGGATCACATGTGATGAAGCGATCTTTGATTATGTGGGCACAGCAATCATAAGGCGTAATTATTATTACTGCAAGAGAATGGGCGACACATCTCTGGGGAAAGCTTCTGTCACAGACACTTTGCTGGCGCACGCTGGAAGCAAATGTTCTCCCAAGGATCATTTTCATTCCAACCTGGTATTTAGCTGAAGCTTCTTTGACTACCAGTCATGAAACATTAAATATAGATTAGAGCCAGAGAGAGATGTTGAAAGTTGAAATTCACCGGAGGTGCAGGCCTGTGTCCTTGAGAAGCAACGCGGATGCCGTCCAGATGTTGAGCAGCAAGTCAGAAAGGTCCCAAGCTGCACTGAGGCCACAACAGAGGGAAGCAGGGATGTTTAGCATTCCACCAGCCTTCTGTTCCATTTATTTGTCCGACATCCATTTAGCAGAGAATCCTAACAGACTGTTAGTTGGTAGATGTTGCAAAGTGTTCACTGTCCGGAAAGAATGAAGAAACGCTTTGGTGCCAGGGCAGGGAGTGATTCAAAGCACGTAATTGATTTCCCACAGTTTCAAACTGTGATAAGACTAAGGCTGAACAACAGAAACATGTGTTAGCAGTTTTGTCTGCGTTTCTCAATGAATCCACTTAAAAAAAAAAAGAGCAGCCCTCGTAACTCGTAGATGGTTAACTGGCTTTGAACAGCTCACTCGATATTAACCAACACTCGCAGTGGAATTTGGAATACAACTGGCCCGCTTTGGAACAGTCTGCAGAAGGGCAGCTGAGCTGGGCGAAGCAAAAGTCTATCCCCCAGGTGTGCGATGGGAACAGCTCTTCCGTTTTCTCCACGAAGCCCGGGAGCCGCGTTTACACTTGAGAACACGAATCAGAGGGAGGCTCTGCTACAAGTTCCAAACGCGTGACTGGCGTGTTCGGGGAGCACTCTCGCTTCCCGGCAGTCCCTGGAACCTGGAGCTATGAAGGCAGTCACCCTAGAAGCAGGAAATGGAGTTGGAGGAGACAAGGAGACGCGTGGTGTGCATGGACAGGAAGTGAGACCCAGAAACTCCTTGTCAATGAGGGCTGACAGGTGCGGGCTGCAATAAACAAAGGGTTTTTCATTCCCACAGACCTTTAAAAGCCGGAAGTACTGGTTAGTTCCTTGGGTCTTTCTGGAAGCAAAGAACTGCCTTAGATGTTCTGCTGACCGCCCCGCCCTTTTCCAGCTCTAAGATTTTACCTTTTTTATGAAACTACCTCACAGGATTTCTGAATCTCTCTTCCATCAAAAAAAAAAATTGTCATGTGTCTAATCAATCGCCAGCCCAGGATTGATGCTCGGGACTGGTGCAGCGAGATTTCCCGGGGGGGAGGGAGGAGGGAGGGGGGATCCGGAGGGGAAGCATATGTAAACCCATGGTGATATCATGACAATGTATGGCAAAAACAATAATAAAAAAAAAATAAATTAAAAAAAAAAAAAAGGCGGGGGAACAGGCAACCAAAAGCTGTGTCTGAAGTTGCACCAGTCACTGGGGCTTCAGGGCCTAAGGTGGTCGTTAACAGTCAGCGAGGCAAGTGCCCCGAGGCACTAGCAGGCGGGAGGGGCAGAGCGCAGGCTGAACCTCCAAGCCTCCTCCCCAGCTCACCATCCAGGCCCCTTCTGCAGGGGCCATCCTCGCGTTTATACTGATGGTGCAGATAGGTTTGTGTCCAGTAGCCTTGAAGTCACATTTAAACAAATACGATTCACCAAAAAGATGGGAAACGCCAGCCCCTACGGATCTCTGTTCCATTTCCCTAAGAACTCTGGCAAACTGGGCACGAAAGGAATCTCAGGAAATATTGCCAGACTCGATCCAATGGACAGCCCTTCCTGTAATAGTTGTAGGGTGGGGGGCGAGGGGTGGAATGGGAAATGTTTCACTAGAGAGGAACCCCTTGAGTTGGATCTTAAACATAAACAGGAGTTTCCCGGGTGAATGGGGCTGGAGGTGTGAGGTGCTGAGGAGGACATTCTTGTGGTTGGAAGGGCACAGGTAGAAACACGGAGGTTTAGTACTGGTGAGACAGAGGTGAAAGTGAGAAGCTGGACAAATACATAGATGGTGGCCCTCCTGAGGTGTCAGCTGCTGCTGAAGTGTTCTGAGTAGGCGCAGAGAAAGGACGGCACAGTAGTTGTAAGATCACTTAGATGGGATTATAGCAGCCCAGATGAGGGCGAGGATGAGTTCCCGAGCTAGAGCGATAATGGTGTGGATGAAAAATAAAGTGGGTAGAAGAGAAGGTAGGCTGGTTAACCCTCCCAGACTCAGCGGCACTGGAGTGTGAGATATCAGGGGAAGGGGGCATCTAGGATGACTTGCAAGATGAACAAATAACCCCCAAAGCATTTTAATTTCATTTCCAAGTTCATTAAGGTGGCTCAGATAGTAAAGAACCCACCTGCTGCTGCAGGAGCCTCGGGTTCAATCCTTGGATCAGGAGGATCCCCGGATTGGGAGGATCCCCTGGAGGAGGGCATGGCAACCCACTCCAGGGTTCTTGCCTGGAGACTCCCATGGACAGAGGAGCCTGGCGGGCTACAGTCAAGTCCATGAGGCTGCAAAGAGTTGGACACAACTGAGGGACTAATACTATAATAATTATTGGCAGCAGTTTTTTGTTCTTGTGTTTTGCTTTTATTTGATTTGGGGAGGGGGCTTGATTTGGGACTCCTGGGGGTCTCCCCCATGGGTGGCCAAGTGAGGGCACACAGAGGAAGGGCTGGGATAAGAGGGCATCTGTGACAGGAACCGTGGGGTCACGAACAGAGGGGAGGGGGGCTTAGAGTCACCGACAGGCCCTTTGGGGAAAGTCGTGTGATAAAACGTCTCAACAGCCTTTAAGAGTTTTGTATCTTTTGGCTCAACAAATTACACTTGTAGGAATCTGTCCTAAGGAAATGACCCAAACTACTCAAACACCGCTGTGAGTGTTCACCACAGCATTATTACAATGGGAAAAATTCCAAGTGGTCACTAATTGAGCTTTAGGTACATAATTGCTCTACAAGTACTTGTTGATACAGTTACACAAGAGAACAAAATAAGAAGCCTAAAAATTGGAAAAGAGGAGGCAGAGTAGTCATTATTCACAGATGAGATGGACACTGGTGTAGAAAACCCCAAGAGAATCAGCTAAAACCTGCTACTGTATATATAAAACAAGAAAAGTCAGTAAAATGACAGATTATAGGATTTGTAAAAATGTTCATAGCTTTCTCATATATGATGCACAATCCAATAGAAAATAGGATTTAAGAAGCCAGTCTGTCAAGGGGCCATAAAATGACCAAATAAAGGAAAAGAGATATCCTAACTGAAATGAATTTAAGTAGCCTAATATTTAGGGGGGAAAAAATGATTCAACAGCATCAGTCAGCTCTCCCTACACCAATCTCTCCGTTTCACAAGTTTCTCGATAAAGATGAGGTTGGTGTCGGTGTTCGTGTTTTGGAGTGTTTTGCTTTGTTTTGCTTTTGAATAGGGAAAGTGATTCTAAAGTTCATGGTGGGAGTACGTCATTCAGTAATAGCCTGATATTTTTAAAATTAAGAAATAACACAGGGGGACTAGTCTTATCTGCCATGTTACAGTAAATAAAACCCTTGTGCACTGGTAATTAAATACATGGCCAGATCACTGGAAGAGAACTGAGAGTCTATTAATAGAAATAGAACCAAATATACACTGGAATTTAGCATCTGATAATAGTTCAGCATTGGCCTGGTCTTAAATTCCAAGGAGATGATGGTCCCTTCAGAAGCAGACAGAGTATTTCAAAATTCACCGGATTCTGGGTAATTACTTGCCTGTTGGGGAAAAATGTAATTTGGTTCTATTTTTACAGCAGGCAAGATGGAGCATATATTTATTTCAATACAATTGTTTTTACCAACTGATGTATATAATTAAATGTCTACTATATTCCTCACATTTGTATATAACCAGATATCCAGCGAGCAGTATATGTGTGACGTTTTTGCTTAATGCAGACATTTTTGCATACCCAGAGAAACAAATCCCTTACATTATCATCTTTAGCAAAAGGTTTGATAGGTGAGGCATGTAAAACTTCTGGCTAAAATAAGGTTTGGGGATTATTAACGGATTTAATTTCTGCAAGCCAGGCCCATGACACATTACCATGGCTAACTAAGCTTTAACTGGATTTCCCATATTGTTGGGCTCAACCTAAACTCGTCAACTTGGGCAAATCCCTTAACCCCGGTAAGCCCCAGTTTCTTCCTCTGTCAAATGAAAGAGTTAGGCGAATTGATCCCTCCAGGCCCTTCTCACTCAAAGCTTCTGTTATTCTGGTTAAAGCAACCACTGCCATGTGCTGTTGCAGGAAGCATTCAGTAAAACAAAAGGAGGAATATGTTTAGCTAAAAATGGTGCAGATATTTTAGTGAACACTGTTACCAGTTAGGAAGAATGATTTCCAAGCACTTTTTAGCCTGTAATTCTGTGTTTTTTTTTAATTTGTCAATATACTTACTTATAAATTATACACATTTATTGCTGTATATATACATATGTGATGTGTGTTTATTTATGTATATATGTGTATTTATGTGTATATGTGTTAAGGTATACTGCAGTGATATACTATGCTTATTCCAACACATCCAAAACTATAAAGGTAAGAATCCTAATATTTTCTTTCTGGTATGTATCCTCCAGAACTTCTGGTTTAGAGAATAAAACTACTTTACTCTTCCATTAGTATATTTAATGGACAACAAGCTGGTAGGAACCAGAAGGTTTTTCTGTTTAATGACAGAAAAAAAATATACTCAAAACGATTTTGTTTTTCAGCTTGCCAGATGCTACCAATTAATTTGTGGTTGAGAATCAGCCAAGTATGGTTTGTACAATATCCTTGGATCTGAAGTCAGAAAATCATGGTTTGAATCCCCTTCTCTGGGGGCTTCTACCACTATCGTTACATCTTAATTTTTTGTGCCTTACTTTCTTCGTATACCAAATAGAGTTAATATTACATGCCCTATGTACCTCACAGAGTTATTGAGACCAAATAAATTATATACATAATATATGAAAAGTGAAAAGTGTTCGTCACTCAGTTGTGTCCAACTCTTTGCGAACCCCCCTGGACTGTAGCCCATCAGACTCCTCTGTCCATGGGATTCTCCAGGCAAGAATACTGGAGTGGGTTGCCATTTCCTTCTCCAGGGGATCTTCCCAACCCAGGGACTGAACCCAGGTCTCCTGCATTGCAGGCAGATTCCTTACCATCTGAGATACCAGGAAAGCCCCACATTATATATATATTATTATATATATATATATGATATTGCATTATATATATAGTACATATTGTATTATACATATGTAAAGTATAAGAATTATTATTACCAAATGTACAAATATTAATAGTACAAATTCTAAGCCGACTTAAGCTTCTACAGCTGACCCAAGTCTTACAGACATGGAACCTAGCCAAAGAGGACTTGGAGTGTGTCCCAAGTTGAAAACCTTCTGAGGATAATGCTGACCTTCTCATCTTGGTAACATGATTTGTTCCTGGGTAGACGATAGATATTTTGGTAGTAGGGGCCCCCTTGCTGTTCTGCTCACATCCTGCTCCCCCAGCCCCTCAACCTTAGCCCACTCACAGTGAGGCCTCTAGCAGGATGGGGCTGCCCCTTCCTGGGCTCTGTCCTGTGCTCTGATGTGCTTTGTGCCCCATTATCAGACTTGCCCACCCTATGGCTCCTTCTCTCAGAGCGTTGCCATTTCTTCGCAGAGGGAGCATCCCAGGGCAGATGGTATCAGTCTTGATCACTGATGAAAGGTTAGCCCATCAGACTCAGAGGCAGTGGGGCGCACTTCCCAGGTGGCTCAGTGGTAAAGAATCTGCCTGCCAATGTGGGCAGGAGACCTGGGTTCGACCCCTGCATGGAGAAGATGCTCTGGAGGAGGAAATGGCAACCCACTCCAGCATTCCTGCCTGGAGAATCCCCTGGACAGGGGAGCCTGGCGGGCTACAGTCCAGGGGGTCACAGAGAGCTGGAGTCGTCTGAGCAACTGAGCACTCACAGAGTCAGTGGACTGGCAGCCCAGATGCTCCCATATAGGGCACCAATTCCAGCTTTATTCAAACCTGAGAGCAGTGGGGAGCTCAGTCGCCATATCTCCTCTCCTTTATAAAGGCAGTAGTTCAAGGAAGTGGGCTGGGACAGCTGCAGGAGGCTGAATGCGTCTCTCTGCACCAGTGCTATGGACAGAGGAAGAGTTCAATCTCCAATACCGAAACTTTTCAAAAGTCACTTGAAAGAGCTTGAAACCAAACAAGTACACTTTGCAATGGAAACTTCTAGCTACCTGTTAAAATTCACTAAAGATAAAACCTCAAGCTAGTTTAAAAAGAGAAAAAGAAGAAGTCAACTTTGTGAATTAGGAACAAAGTAAATTAGATCCTGGTCTCATGGGGTACTCTAAAGAGATTTTCTACCATTAGTGTCTTGACAGGACTGATGTGGCCAGCTGTGATGAGAAGTGACGTGTTTCTAAACTGGACTGCCAGGCTTTTAACATAAAAACATCCTTTTGGACCTTGAAAGGCCACTATCTCAGAGAGAAAACAAAGCAGAGAGTACAATCAAATAGCTAAAGTGGGGTATACCATGACTACTGGGACAGCCTGACCATTCTATGCAAGGTAGGCCATTTGGGGTTGCCAGTGGGTAAAGAATAATTGACAGACAATGAGTTTACAGACAGAACTTTCTAGACTATAATATGGCATCAGGAAGTGGGGTACTAGGGGCAAAATAACAATGTGACTGTTGGAGAAATGACAGAAGAATGCTTCTATCTTTGCCCTGTCCCTCTTGTGAGACCTCATTCCTCTTGCTTCATTTAGATGCGTGCCTGTGTGCTCAGTCACTCAGTCATGCCTGACTCTCTGTGACCTCATGGACTGTAGCCCGCCAGGCTCCTCTGTCCATGGGATTCTTCACGCAAGAATACTGGAGTGGGTTGCCATGCCCTCCTCCAGGGCATCTTCCCAACCCAGGGATCAAGCCCTCATCTCTTATGTCTCCTGCATTGGCAGGCGGGTTCTTTACCACCTGGGAAGCCCTTTAGATGTACAAGTTATATAATTTTATATATTTTTCTGAGGATCAAACTGCAAAGGTTATCAAACTAAGAGTGGAAGTGACAGTTCCTAGGAGAAACCATTTGTGACTCTGCATGGCAGTTTGTCCAGCATGTACTTGCTGTGCTAAGTCACTCAGTCATATCCAACTCTCTTTGACACTATGGACTGTAGCCTACTAGGCTCCTGTGCCCACGGGATGTTCTTACCTGACATCAGTTGTCTTAGCATTATTAGCAACATACCCTTCCTTCTCAAAGTCATCCCTGTTTGGATGACAAATTACTTGTTGTTGTTGGCGGTGGTGGTGTTTAGTTGCTAAGTCATTCCCAACCCTTTGCAACCCCATGGTCTGTAGCCCACCAAGCTCCTCTGTCCATGGGATTTCTCTAGGGGTGTTCCCAACCAGGGATCAATCCAGCAACTCTTGCATTGGCAGACGGATTCTTTGCCACTGAGCCATCTGGGAACCCCAAATTACTTGTTACTTTATTGCACAGAGTCGGACACAACTAAAGCAACTCAGCAGCAGCAGCTATTCATAATGACACTCTAGACTTATGTATGTTAACTCTTTCGGTCCATTTTCAAAATTCACTCACCTATGAATTTCTGTAGCTCTGAGAGCCATCTCACGTGTACTCAAGACCACGGCCCTCACCACTCCTGTACGATTTGCACCATCTTCCTCTGCCCTTGATGTGCTTCTGAGTCGGCAGCACCCACAGAAGTTCTATGAAGGCTTTCCTGCAAGCCCTCTGCTGCCCCATGGGAACTGGGCCACTTCTACTTCATGTCAAAAGCAGTCACAGCACCGATGCTGCTGTGACATGGTAGCTCTGTGCTTGGTCGCTCAGTCATGTCGACTCTGCAACCCTATGGACAGTAGCCTGCCAGGCTCTTCTGTCCATGGGATTCTCCAGGCAAGAACACTGGAGTGGCAAAGCTGGTGCTCTGGGACAACCCAGAGATGGTGTGGGGAGGAAGGTGGGTGGCGGGTTCAGGACGGGGGGACACATGTACACCCATGGCTGATTCATGTCAATGTATGGCAAAACCCATCACAATATTATAAAGTAATTATACTGCAATTAAAATAGATAAAGTAAAAAAAGAACACTGGAGTGGGTTGCCATGCCCTCCTCCAGGGGGTCTTCCTAACCCAGGGATCAAACCTAGGTTTCTCACATTCCTGGCATGATAGCTCTAAGTAAACCAAATGTAACCAAGTTGCCAAGCATGTAAAGATCCAATGCTTTCAGCAACCCAAAGTCGAGACAAACTCTCAAGTGACCAAGGGCATCCCTCATGGTGATGCTTTGTCACTGAAGTGGGAGAACATGCTGCTAGTATCCTTCACAGCTTTTCAATGAAAACAGCACTGTTCATCTTCATCCTCAGACTTCCCTTTTGGTAGGTTTTCGGGAAGGTTCCATCAGGATCCATTGAAAGGGCAATATGCTCATACATCACACTCCAAAAACTCTGGCACCAATTTTCCATCAAGCTGGGGCATATGACTCTTAGCCTAAAGTGAGCTGTTTCCCAGGAGGTGCCTTTGTCGTCATTAAAACACAATCCCCATGGTGTCCTCGCTATGCAGGCACGGTTAAATCATAGCCTGATCTTATTTACTACATGCAAGAATTTCTTAATCTATTTATACTTGTGGTCCTCTTTCTCTTTACCTTTTGCCTCCCTGTCCCACCTGCCATTCAAACTTCCCAAGCCCTGTGGGTTTTTTTTTAATCACTGTAACATTTGTTTACTTCCCTGGTGGTCAGTGGTAAAGAATCCCCCTGCAGCAGATACAGGAGATGGGTCAGGAAGATGCCCTGGAGGAGGGCATGGCAACCCACTACAGTATTCTTGCCTGGAGAATCTCATGGACAGAGGAGCCTGGTGGGCCACAGTTCATAGAGTCGCAAAAGAGTCGGACATGACTTAGTGACTAAAAACTGTTTGTTCATTTTGTTAATTCTCAGACTTCTTATAATTTTTTTCATGGTGGTAGAAAAAAGTATGGGGAAACATCTTCATGTAAAAAATCTTGCAATTGTTAAGTTCTAGAGAACAAGACCATGTCATAACACAGACTCAGAGCCACACACATATGAGTCCTTAGTAACTGAAGTTCTGGCTCAGAAAACCTAACTCAAGGATTTATGATAAATTCTCATATTAAGATTGCTGGGAGAAATATCAGTAACCTCAGACATGCAGATGACACCACCCTTATGGCGGAAAGTAAAGAAGAACTAAAGAGCCTCTTGATGAAAGTGAAAGAGGGAGAGTAAAATGTTGGCTTAAAAACATTCAGAAAACTAAGATCATGGCATCTGGTCCCATCACCTCATGGCAAATAGATGGGGAAACAGTGACAGACTTTATTTTGGGGGGCTCCAAAATCACTGTAGATGGTAACTGCAGCCATGAAATTAAAAGACGCTTACTCTTTGGAAGGAAAGTTATGACCAACCTAGATAGCATATTAAAAAGCAGAGACATTACTTTGCCAACAAAGGTCCATCTAGTCAAGGCTATGGTTTTTCCAGTAGTCATGTATGAATGTGAGAGTTGGACTATAAAGAAAGCTGAGCACAGAAGAATTGATGCTTTTGAACTGTGGTGTTGGAGAAGACTCTTGAGAGTCCCTTGAACTGCAAAGAGATCCAACCAGTCCATCCTAAAGACTGGTCCTAGGTGTTCATTGGAAGGACTGATGTTGAAGCTGAAGCTCCAATACTTTGGCCACCTGATGCAAAGAGCTGACTCATTGGAAAAGACCCTGATGCTGGGAAGGATTGAGGGCAGGAGGAGAAGGGGATGACAGAGGATGAGATGGTTGGATGGCATCACTGACTCAGTGGACATGGGTTTGGGTGGACTCCAGCAGTTGATGATGGACAGGGAGGTCTGGCATGCTGCGGTTAATCGGGTCACAAAGAGTTGGACACTACTGAGAGACTGAACTGAACTGAACTTCATATTATTGCTTCCCAGGTGGCACTAGTGGTAAAGAACCTGCCTGCCAATGCAGGAGACATAAGAGAAACAGGTTTGATCCCTGGGTCAGGAAGATCCCCTCGGAAAGGTCATGGCAACCCAGTCTGGTATTCTTGCCTGGGAAATCCCATGGACAGGGGAGACTGGCAGGCTACGGTCCTTGGGGTCACAAAGAGTTGAACAAGACGGAAGTGACTTGGCATGCATTTCATATTATTAACTCTTCGACAGAATACAAATATAGACATTAAGATATTAAGATTGGGTTGGTTTGGGAAATAGGGATGTATTTTCTTTTTCATGGCATCCAACAGCTGACAAAAGGGAAAGAGGACAAATAAGAACAGTATTTTTGTCTCTTCGGGATCTGCTCATGGAAAGCCTACTTTTCATTAGGGCTACTTTATGTTAAGAAGCAAACCATACATGGAAAGCTCCAGTTTGGGTAGTTTTCTACTTCTCACATTTTTCTGCCTTGGTGTTCCAAAAGTTTCTCTTGTCAGTTAGACAGTAGCTGGCTATTGCATCCTGATGATATGTTCGAATATAAGAATTCAGGGTAAGGTCAACAAAAAGACTCTCTCTGATCTGGACAGAGCTCGCACAGCCAGCCCACATTCTTGCATGCTGCAGCTCTGGGCTTCCTAAGACCTGGGCCTAGGCTGCCAAATGGGACAAGTTAATATCATTTGAAGCAGCCTTAAGTCACATTGCAGAGTTTTGTACGAAGGAACTGAAATTCTGTGCTAATTAGAAATATTTATATCATGGAGATGTCTTGCAGAGTACAGTTTTTAATAACCAAACTGTACTGAATGTTCACCAGAACACTCCTTTAGACTTCCCACTGTGGGACCTCCTTTGGAAGGGGTGAGTGGCTTCTAATACCATCTTTTTAAATGCTCCGGGAATGTGAGGAGAGTGTTAGTTGCTCAATCATGCCTGTCTCTTTTCGACTCCCTGGTTTGTTCATGGAATTCTCCAGGCAAGAATACAGGGGTAGGTTTCCATTCCCTTCCCCAGGGGATCTTCCTGCTCCAGGAATAAAACCCCTTGAATAGTGCCTCAGATACCCCAACTTTGAAACTCGGCACTGCAGCCTAGAGTTATGGAGACATTTCAGGGCAACAAATACACTTTGAAATGTGTCCATTCTACACTGACATTTTGCTTATTGATAAATTGTTATGGTTCCCCATTTTAGGAGGTTTACAATTTTGCTGAATGTAAGTCATCATTTGATTAGCTTATGGGAACCTGAAATGCTGCTATCAGAGAAATAATATGATCTGCTGACTGCCTTTCTTTCCCTGAAATAATATTATTTGTTACTTTGAGATAACATACCCCATATTTTTAGTGACTGATCCAGTCAGTCGTGGAACCACACAAAAGAATATAGTGTTTACACCTATGATCTAATTGATCTAAAGTAGATTTGACTCAAATAAAATTTTAGCTGGGCAATGTGCTAAATGAGATGTTGAGTAAAATCTAGATATTGAGTCTGTAGATGGGTAAAGAATAGAGACAATGATACAAACTATGACGTGAGATATGGCAAGCTCTCTGGTGGTGAATTACAAGATGCTGTTGGAGTGCCCAGTTGGGACATATGAGGCTTGTGGATCCAGGGCAGGAAGGAGAGGTTGGGATGAATTGAGAGAGTAGCACCGAAGCCTTTACACTACCTTGTATACAATAGATAGGTAGTGGGAATCTGCCGTGTAGCACAGGGAGCTTAGCTCAGTGCTCTGTGATGACCTAGAGGAGTGGGATGAGGGCAGTGGGAGGGAAGTTCAAGAGGGCGGGCTCACATGTATACTCACGGCTGATTCATGTTATTTTACAGCAGAAACCAGCACAGCATTGTGGAGCAAATATCCTCCAATTAAATAATAAATTTTAAAAAATTACCACCAAAAAAAAAAAAGAGTGTCTGTAAGGGTCAGGGAGTCATCAAGCAGAGAACATGTATTTTAAATGATGACGTATCTTTCCAAATCTATCTGAAGTTTTGATGAGGAGTGGAGGGAGAGAGGAATATAGGTATTTTTTTAAAGAATCTTGAATTAGAAGAACAATAAAAATATTTCCCAATAAAAAATTAGACTGACTGGATATTTTTTCTTTTGGCACTAGGTCCATAACTAAATTAAAAAGACAAATGCATATATTTGACATTATCTTCCCACACACAATGACATCCAACTAGTTGACAGAGCGGATGTGACACATGACAGAATTAACACTGAGATTTTTTGATTTGGTCTGGCAAGATGAAGTTGTCTGTTCCCGCAGGGAACAAGACGACATTTATCAGGGATACAAATAAAGGCTCACATTTAGATTAGAAAGTGAAAGCTGAGGAAAACCTGGTTTCCAGAGCAGATGGGCACTCGGCACCCTGATGGGCTAAAATCTGGAAAACGTTTTTTTCACCCTGAGGGTCGCTTCTAAAGACAGGCAGTGGCAAAATGAGGTGTGTCGATGGAGGGTGAGAAGTCAGGACTGACTGGCATAGTCAGGCTGGCACACTGCCCTTTGTGTGACAGTCACTGAGGACAGCAAAATGAAGACAGCTTCTCACCTGTGAAACCCATCGCCGTCCACCAGGGAAGACTGACACCTAAGCGAATGACATCGAGAAAGTCTATAGAGTGGCTGCTTAAAAAGTGCTGCGAGAGCACAGAGAAAGGAAGATCAGTTCTGTCTGGGGGGTGTGAAGGATCTACCGAGAAAAAACAATCACGTGAGTCTGGCCTTGAAGACCTGTGTTTGGATTTCCTCAGTGGAAAAGGTGGGCAGGGCAAAGATGGAGTGGGTGACTTACTGGGCGAAAGGACCTCAGCGGCTGGTGTTAGGTCTTCTACCAACTGGAAGAGTCAGCAGTGGGAGGAACTGCATCAGGCTTTAGCATCTTCTTGACACTGGAAGGCTTGTGCTGAAAATAATGATGCTACGGTGGCATTAATGGAGTCTATCGTGTTTTTAATTTTACGAATGTTACAAATCTTACAGTTCATCTCTTTAGCTGCTAGGAAGCTCAAAGAAAAACTTAACCCTCCTCTAGTGAGTGTGCCCGCGTGCCAAGTTGCTTCAGTCGTGTCTGACTCTTTGCAGCCCCATGGACTTTGACTGCAGCCCACCAGGCTCCTCTGTCCATGGGCTTCTCCAGGCAAGAATGCTGGAGTGGGGTGCCATGCCCTCCTCCAGGGGATCTTCCCGACCCAGGGATGGAACTGGAGTTTTTTATGTCTCCTGCATTGGCAGGTGGGTTCTTTACCACTACTGCCACCTGGGAACAAAACCTTAAAATACACCCATTGCATATTTTAAGTTTCTACTCACCCAGCACAGTCAGTTCTATTACTTGTAGCTATGTTTTATATTTTCCTATATTTATGTTATATGTTTTGATAAGCTATAAGTATCCTTTTATTAATAGAGTTATATATAAAGAAATAGGTAGGTACACTATGAATCTAGACTCTAACCCTAGAATTTCCTTTTTCAGTTTATTTGGAGGTATGAAAATTATCATGAGTTTCCTTCCTTTTTTTTTTTACCATTGAATCAATTTCAAAACACTGAAAGAGGCAAAATTGAAATGCACATCAAAACCACCGTGAGATACCATTCCATACTCATTAAAATGGCTATAACAAAAAAAAAGACAATAACAAGTCTTAGCAAGGATGTGGAGACACTGAAACCCTCTTCCATTGTTGGCAGGAATATAAAATGGTAAGGCTGCTTTGGAAACCAGTGTAGTAGAGTTACTATGAGCCAACACCACTCTTAAAAGTATACACAAGTATACACAAGAGAACTGAAAACATATGTCCACACAAAAACTTGTACACAGATATTCATAGCAACATTATTCTAATATACCAAAGTAGAAACAACCCAAGTATCTGTGGACTGATGAATTAAGAAGCAAAATATGTTATATCCATACAGTGGAATCGGAGAAGGCAATAGCACCCCACTCCAGCCCTCTTGCCTGGAAAATCCCATGGAGGGAGGAGTCTGGTAGGCTGTAGTCCATGAAGAGTCGGACACGCTTGAGCGACTTCACTTTCACTTTTCAGTTTCATGCATTGGAGAAGGAAATGGCAACCCACCCCAGTGTTCTTGCCTGGAGAATCCCAGGGACGGGGGAGCCTGGTGGGCCGCCATCTATGGGGTCGCACAGAGTCAGACACAACTGAAGAGACTTAGCAGCAGCAGCAGCAGCATACAGTGGAATATTGATCAGTCATAAGAAGGAGTGGAGTAGTGGTACACGCTAAAACACGCGTGAACCTAGAAATCATCATGCTAGGTAAAAGGCGCCAGACACAAAAGCCACAAGGATGGTTCCATTTACATGAAATATCCAGAATAAGCAAATAGGTATTGACAGAAAGTAGATTAGTAGCTGACAGTGGAATGGGGGCAGGAAGGAACGAGGAAGATCTGCTAAAGGGTCAGGATTTCTTTTTGGTGTGATAAAATATCCTGCAGTCAGGTAGTGGTGAGGTTGTATAACTTTGTGACATATCAAAAGCCCCTGAACTTTACACTTTTTAAAAGGGTAAATTCTATGGTATGTGAATTACATCTCAATAGAAAAAGACTGAAAGAATTCGTTGGGGCAAGTGGAATGTGTGGGAGAAAGGTCAATTTTATTTTCCTGTAAAAGGCTTTAACTGATTATCACTTCAACCATCTCTATTTACTTCAGGTACTTTCTGTTGTAACTTTCTTTAAAACTCATCACAAAATTTGTTTTCTGCAGCCAGGTAATGTGTAGTTTGTTAACTGGAGGGGATGATTGTTTAATGACATTTTCTCCTTCTTAGTCATGAGCTGTCCCTAAAATTAAGTATTAAGACTATGTACAAGTAATAAATTAGTGACTAAACAACAACAACAGCATAGGTAATTAGTTAAGTCAAATATTCATTTTTGAAATTTAATATCCATCTTTACTTAGACCATAAAGACACTTTAATAATAAAAATGTTGATCAAAAATTTTTTTCCCATGTGTTGTTTAGTTGCTCAGTTGTGTCCAACTCTTTTGCGACCCCACAGACTGTCACACGCCAGGCTCCTCTGTCCATGGAATTTCCCAGGCAAGAATCCCGGAGTGGATTGCCATTTCCTCCTCCAGGGGATCTTCCCAACCCAGGGATCGAAATGAGTCTCCTGCATTGGCAAATGGCTTCTTTACCACTGAGCCACCAGGGAAGCCTGCATACCTCTTTGCTGGATGCTAACATGGCATTTACTCTTCCAAGAGGAGGTGTTACTTTCTGGTGTATTCCCAGAACAAAGGAAGAAGCCACTTGGAACTTTCTGAGCTCCAGCAAGTTGTATGGAATAAAATTACTTCATTCTAAAAAGATGTGACCATCCTCTCCTCTGTAACACTGATTATTCTTCCCTATGAAGCAAGTTCTTAACATGCTCAAGACAACATGACTTTAGACATCTTAGGTTTGGTGGGGATTTTTTAATCTTGTAAAATCAGTTGGGATATATTTTAGTCCTGTGTTACTCATATTTCCCAGTTACCTGGCTCAATTGATGTGAACAACAACAATGGTGCTTTGAAGTACTCTGGTACAACAGTGGAAATGATCACATTTCTTAGTTAATGAATGAATTGCTCTTTCATAAGGCTTTGTTTATGGAAATACATAGAGTATCACCTTGATTAGTGAATTCCCTGGGAATAAAGGGCCTTCTAAGAAGTCAGTTGTATGAAAAACCTAAACAAACAAAATCAGAATGGATGGGAAGCTGAGTTGCCTAAGAGGCCTCCATGCTCGGCCCCTGCCAATGGCTGCCCAGCTGAAAATGAAGGGCCCAGCAGCCTTTTGAAATCCCTGCTCTGCCTGCCCATCAACCCTCCACCTGTTGCTCTATCTCCCTCTCTGTGTCACTGTCAGATGCTGTATGTAAGTGAGAGAAGGAGACCCTTCTCCTTCCCTACCTCGTGATCAGTGAACTGACTGGACTCTGAAAGTCTTCTAACTATTAATAAAGGAATCACTCTAAGTTAACCTCTGGCTGGGAGGTAAAGAATCTGCCTGCAATGCAGGAGGTCTGGGTTCGATCCCTAGGTCAGGAAGATCCCCTGGAGAAGGGAATAGATACCTACTCTGGAATCCTTGCCTGATACTGTCCATGGAACTCCATGGACAGAGGAGCCTGGCAGGCTACAGTCCATGGGGTTGCAGAGTGACATGCCTGAGCGACTTTCACTTCACTATGGAATTGAAGCCCTATCCTTTAAAAAAAAAAAAAACCAACTTATAAGAGTTTTAGACCTGGCCTTGGAGAGGGGCCTGTTGGGCACACCAGGCTGTTGATGTGTGCTGGCACCTGGCTGTTTCTAATTTCGATCTTTAGGGACAAAGGCAAGCAGGATGAGTCACCTCCCTACTGAGAGTTCTAAAAAGCTAGTTCTTATAGTTTTCAGGCTCTGAGTCCAGTGAATTTCCTACACTGTCTTTATAAAAGGAGGTTTGTATATAGGAGAAAGGGCTAGGGACTTGTCTTGAGGTTGTGTTTGTTAAACCCTTCACACAAGCTTGGAAGACCTCAGCTGTCCCCGTCGAACACGGAGGGAAAGGCTGGTAGAGCAGAGGGTCCTGCTGGCACTGCCCCTCCTGGGGGTGCAGTCATCAGTTCCGTGCAGAGTCCCACTACCCTGACTTGGTCTGCTAGGGCATTCCTTCTCAAAGCTATCTCTCTTCCTGGACTGAGCACTATTGGTCTTTTATTAATATTCACTTCCTTAACTTTGACTAATCGAAATGTGTCAATAAAAACACCTCAAGGGACTTCTCTGCTGGTCCAGTGGCTAAGACTGCTCTCTCAGTGCAGGAAGCCTGGATTCAACCCCTGGTCAGGGGACTAGATCCTGTGTGCCAGAACTGAGACCCAGTGCGGCCAAATATATATACTCAAGAACCACCTGTGTCAGAATCACTGGAATGGAGCTTTGGGCGCCCCCTCCCCTAGCCAACAAAATCAGAGTCTCTTAAAATGATGTCCCAAATCCTCATATTTATTAAGCTCCTTGAGTGGTTCTACTGTACACTCAATTTTAAGAATTTCTAATAATCCATTACCATCTTTGATAAATATTGCATGTTTTGAGGATCATATAGTTTTATTTCAGTTAGCATTGAATGAGTTTTCATTATAACTTGCCTTATCTGAGATCTTCAAACACACCCTGTATCTCCTATATTAATTCAGCTTGACTCTAATGAAGCTGTATATTATTAAAAATATCTTTATAGAACAATTGCTGTATTCAAATGAACTTTCATCAAATTATCTCTACTTGGGATAAAAATATAGAGAGGATGGATGGTGTAAATTTTAAAAGAGATAAATGATAGATGTATTTGATCATAACTTTTTGTACATGCTAACTTATTATTGATTTTGAGAAATTCTTTGTATCCCTATATTATCCCTGCAAATTCAGATGCTTGCAAATAATGCACATTTGGCAATAAATATGAACACTTGAAATCCTTCTTCTTAAATAAGTTGCTGAAAAAGGCGTATTTTTTCAGGCATATTTATATGCATATGGGAGGAAAATATGTATTTTTAGCTACAACAGTCTAGATAGAAAAAAAAATCTTGCAGTTTGTTTCTAATGTAGGCTAAAAATCATATTTTAGAGAACATTTTTAAGGATGCATTTGTAATACTAGAAAAATTTCTCCTCCAAAAAATGTCAACATAACATTTTAAACTAGGGCAGGCATGCTCATTACCTGAATTAGTCTAAAAATGCAACCCAGACAATTGAAATTTTTCTATTACAACAAAATGTTTAAATTTAAAGATGAGTAAAAATTTTTTCTATGAACGTGGTGGTAACTTCATGAAGAATTAAAATCTTTAGTCACAGCTAGAAATACAGAACAAGTTAATCTGAAATGGGGTGACTTAGGTAAACCATTTCTCACATCCAGCCCTTCACACTAAAGGGCAAAACTACAATCACTTTGACAGGTGTGTTTCTGATGAAAACCATAGAATTTTATCACCTGCATTTAAAAAATAGTGGGATTATATTATTGTTCACTTGGAAGAAGATGTTTGACATTAGTCAATCATTGTCCCTTTCTGACCGATTTCTGGGACAGACATAAAACATGAATCTACAGGGAAATGTATTGAAAAGACATATAGGGTAACAAAAAGGGTAGCAAGAAACGTGAAGAAAGATGACATCTGGAATAGAAAGAAATCTGGTAGAATCAGAGGATGTGAACTGAGGTGCAGCCTACTTAACACAAACTGGGGTGTAGGGTGATCAGTGAGGAACTGACCACTGACAGAAACATACTTTGGGAGAACAAAACAGAGATTAGAAGGAATTTAGGAAGCCAGTTTCTAAAAATTGGAATTGTAAAAAATGAGAATATGATGGGACTACTTCTTTACAAAAAAAAAAAAGATCCTCTAGTTATTTCCAACAGCTAAACGTAGATGTGGCAGGTGGCATTCAAACACTCTAATTCTTAGAGCCTTGTCCTGCATTGATCTAGTCATATGTGTCCTTGAAATCAGGGGACCAATCCCAGCTGGTGAGAATCAGACAGTGGGAGAAAAGACTTGATCCAGTATTGCTGGTTTGAGGGTGGGAGAGAGGTGTTAAGAGTCACGGGAGCAGCCTCTAGAAGCTGGAAAAGGCAAGAAAATTGACGTTCCTCTAGAGCCTACTGAAAGAAACACAGCCATGCAAAACCTTGATATTCATAGCCCAATGAACGTCACACTCTGATCAATGGAATTGTAAGAAAATAAGTTTGTATTTTTCAAATGTATGGTAATTTGTTACAGCAGCAACAAGAAAGTGATACACTAGACCCTGGGGGGTCACCAAGGCGCTAGAATGTCCAGCTGCCCTTTCTATACAAAAAAATAATGAGATAATGAAATGACCAACGGCGCCCACAGAAGCCCTCAACCCTGCTACACTTCAGGCATTAAAATATATTCAGTATGTTCCAGGAATATCAAAGGAACATTTTCACAACCACTATCGAACAAGCTCCCTTTGGCAATATAGTCAACAGGGACAAAGGACTCCTGCAATTCAATTAGTCAGCAGTCTGATAGAGGAGCTTATTTCTAAAAGGAAGATATGATTCTCTTCCTGGTCATGATATACAGTAGCCCTGAAGAACTGCTGCCGTGTTACCCAGGTGTACAACCTACCAATTAGGTCAGAATTGTTAGCATCCACAAAGAAACTGAATTTGAAACGGTGAATCCGACGGTGGGTACGGAATGCAGAAAAATGCACTTAGGCTCTAAGGGCAACATCACTAGTTGATTAATATACAGAACCTTATTTGTGTCATTTAACCTTAAGGTTGCCCATTAACTTGATCTTTATCTGAATAAGTCTTGTAAAATATGCTTAGCCTGAAAAGAGGATGCAGGAACAATATATTAGTTTGCATTATGCATTTTCAATTTCCATCAGCGATAAACATAACTTACAGAAGGAAGAAGGGAAGGGGAGGGAGTTGTGGGAGAGAAGAGTGAGGAGGGGAAGTGGGTAGAGAAGAATAACGGGTACAAGCTAAGTCGCTTCTGTTGTACCCTACTCTTTGCAAACCCTATGGACTGTAGCCCACTAGGCTCCTCTGTTCATGGGATTCTCCTTTGTCCATGGCAAAAATAAAAAGAGAGAAAAGAAATATACAGTGAGGAGAGGAAGGCTAACATCTGTAGATCTAGTGCTTAAGTGAAAGTGAAGTCGCTCAGTCGTGTCCAGCTCTGTGCGACCCCATGGGTTGTAGCCCACGGAATTTTCCAGGCGAGAGTACTGGAGTGGGTTACCATTTCCTTCTCCAGGGGATCTTCCTGATCCAGGCAGGGATCAAACCCAGGTCTCCCTCATTGCAGGCTGAGGCTTTACCTCTGAGCCATCTGCTTAAGATGCCGTTATATACTTTATTTCTTTAATCCTCCCAACAACCATATGAATTGGTAAAAAGTTGTTAGTACTACCATTTGAGATAAATGGATCTGAGGCTAAGAGCTAGTTGAGATTCAAACCACGTCTTGCAAATCCAAAATTCTTTCCAAGATGACATTCAACTTCTTTGTGTCCACGAGTCTATTATCTTGAAATTGATTTTTTTTTTGAAAAAGAGGAAGATGAAAGGTCATATTTCCAACTCAGGATTACGGCCTTATTCACCAGATGTGTCCACTCAGCTACCACTCTATCTACTCCCATGAGACTCAGTTCTGAGAAAGACTGGTTGGCTCTGGTTTGCATTATATCCCTTTCTTTTTCACCGCTTCCAGGGCCAAATGACCCCAACCTGTCTGTCTTGAGGACATCAAGCAGACTATCTCAAGCTGATCTCACATCTACCCCAGCTTCATTAATGAAGAAGCTGACAGTTCCTGAGGCACCTGCATTGCTCTGTGAGGGCTCCCAATCCAGAGTGTCTGCCTGTGAATTTGTCACTTTTGGACCTGGAACATACTGTTAACCCTCCTACGGTTCTGACCTTCAAACACTCCTGCAGCCGAATTCTTGCCCTCCACCAGCCCTCTCAAATAAAACCCTCCTTTCTCCCCATGAGGACTCAACCCCATTCAGTGTGGTAGGCACTGCAGATCAGTTTATCCTAAATTGAACCACAGTCTCATAAAAACTGGGGGAAATCCCGTGTGTGTCCTGGAGAACCCAAGTGCAGTGATAAAGTCAGAGGGCTGTGACCAAGAAAACTGCAGAAAGACCCCCAGTCTCCTTGAGTCCCTTCAGTGACTGGAACATCCTTTTACGAAAGTCGGGGAAGGGAGTAGTCAAAGCTAAGAGTCTTCAAGATGTTTCAATCTCCTCCTTAATTAGTTCCGTGTGAGAGGGAGTGGAAACCCCTAGCATCTGTACAGAGCTTCACTGTTTATATGGAGAAGGAAATGGCAATCCACTCCAGTATTCTTGCCTGGAGAATCCCATGGACAGAGGAACCTGGTGGGCTACAGCCCATGGGGTTGCAAAGAGTTGGATACGACTTAGTGACTTTCGCACTTCACTCACTGTTTACAAAAGGGTTTGCTGTCTATTATTTCACTAGTGTCTCCATTTGACTCATGAAATCCTGTGTGTCAGACTCACTCAAGGAACTCCAGTGTGCTTAGCCCAGTCCAGACTGGACCCAGGTGTTCTGCCTCCCAGGCCAAGGTTCTTCCTCTATAGAAGAACCTTTGGTGATGCAGGGACCTGCATAAAGAAACTGGAAATGTGAAATAGGAAGAATAATAGCATAATACTAACACTTTAAAGAGATTTTCCAATAAACTAATTTACGGATTTTTTTCCCACTAAAATTATGATAATCTAGTTCTTGTCTAGATTGAAGTAATAAAAGCAGCATTTATTTTATTGACTGTGAGCTAAATGTTTGCTCCCCCCCAAAATTCATGTGTTGAAATCCCAATCCCCAACGTGTAGGTATTTGGAGGGAGGGTTCCATACTTAAGGAGATTTGTCTCTGGCATCTTGATCTTGGACTTCCCAGACCTCAGAACTATGTATGAGAAATAGCTGGTTGTTTAAGTCCCCCAGTCCATGGTATTTGTTACGGCAGCCTCAGCAGATGAAGACATTGATGATGACTGCCATACAACACCATCAGGCTCTTCATCAGTGTTTACAATGTTTGCAAGTCAAAAGCAAAGCCCATGCTGTATGCACAAGTAAATCCATATTTTTCTCAATCCTATTTTATAAATGTAATGTTTAATTATTTAAAAATAGGTATTCATGATTTTAAGTGTTCCTCTAAAGCAGCGTTTCTCAACTTTGCCACTTGGAATCAGATAGTTGTTGGTTGTTAGGCGCTGTTGTATGCGTTGTGAAATGTCTGGTGTCCTGCCTGGCCTCTACCAGGCCGGACAGTAACTCATAGTAACTCTACCCCCAGTTATGACAGTCGAAAAGGAGTCCAGATATTGCCAAATATCTCCTGGGGCCAAAATTGCTCCCTATTGAGAACTTTGGCTTTAGAGTCAAATGTGTAGGTACCTCCTGAAATAATTGCATTATCTGCACATCTTTTTATTTCTTTACATCGAGTTTAATTCAAAGATATCAAGAATAGTGTTTAGGTTCAGCAACAAAGGCAGTGAAAATTAATGTGTATTTACAAGAAGATTGATAGGAATGGATGAATCAGAAGGATGACAAGGATGAAGTCAATATAAAAAGGGGTAGACCAATTTGGAGAGTTTCATGCAAATAGCTAAATGAATGCCACGGACTGCCCAGTCTGCACCCTACCTCTTCCAACTTCCGATAATCACCATAGAATTTTAAATTGATTTACTTCGTTTTCATTCCTGTAGATACAACTTTTCATTTGGGGGGGAAACATGGGTTCAAAACCTATTTACCTCTGAGAAGAAGTATGACAATTAAGTATTGATGTATGGCCATTGGGGTGATCCCTGCTTGAGTTTGTAATCTCATTACAGTGGACTGTACTGACAGAAAAATAAAACGAATAAAACCATATGCCAAAGTCTAACATTCCTTACAATCTGATAAACTCTAACATCGATCAGGAAAAAAAAAATTGTATTCCAAAGGAATACTTTTGAGAGTCTTTTATAAAAATAGCTACTTGACCTGATTTCATAAGCAGCAAGAACAGGGCTCTAAGTGGCCACTTAAGTTTCTGTCTCTATGCCCCATTTCTTCAGGAGGTGGAAGACAGAACGGCCAAGATATCAGTGTGGTTTTTTCCAATATACCTTCATGTTCCACTCAGCCTCTGCTGATTGGTACTCACTGTCAAGATCAGTTACAAAGGGCTGTACTCACTGGCTTTTCATCTGTAATGAATGAGGCTAAAACTACAGTGGAATAGTTTTAACGCTGGACTGGTGACTGCCACAGCTTTTACTCTATCTTGGGAACACAATCTGATCCATCATCCCAGTTTGCCCAGGACTTTCCTGGCTTTACCACTGAAAATCCCACATCCCAAGAAATTCCTCAGTCCTGGACAAACCCAAACAGTGGTACCCAGTCTGACTTATGAATTTCTGACAGAATATTTATTGAAGCTAACTTTTAGAAAGTATTTTCCAAGAGCTGGAAAGATAAGGTCAAGAACAGTATCTAAATCTGCCTTTAAAGTGAAAAAAAAAAAACTCTCTGTTTTATAACAATCAAGTAGCACTTGGCATTTGGAATATACATTGAACTAGCCTGTATGACCTCCAGGTATTTGCTGCTGCATTTGTGAAGATGAGCATTTCCAAGGGCAAGAGAACAGTCTGCCTCTGAGTGCTTCATTTAAGCAAGGACACGCTGCCAGCTTGAAAAGAAATAAAGGCCACACTTTGTCTATGGGGGGATCCTGCAGTTATTCCCTTGCAAATTTAATTCAAACAGGTAGAGAGATCTGAAACATGGAGATATCCACAAATTAGAGGATACTTGGATTTTAAAAAGGAAAGGAAAGAAAAGAAATCCAGGCCACTGAGAACTATTTTGAAATAGCAATAGTATTTCCTTCTCATGGTAATCACTCTAGTCCTGTGAACATGTTTTGAAAGTCTATATTGTGAATGAAATTTCTTAAGATCACCTTTATATGAAATATGCATATTACCAATTTTAAAAGCTAAAAATTGTCTTCAAGCAAATTTATTTAAAAAGTAGCATGCGAGTATAAAATGTGCAAATCAATGCTATTCTAGTACTTTGCTTTTAGGATTATTAATTATACAAATATGACATTCAACTAGTGTATTAATGATTCCTTTAGAAAATTCAGTGTTATTTTATTCTTATCACTCAAAATTATACCTTTTTAGAATATCACTATCTTAAAAGGATTTATTTAGAGAAACTGCTTTTGGAAAATGTTATATTATCTTTTCAAACAACAGTAAGAATCAGCTTGACTTATAAAACTGATGATAACCTTCAGAATATTTATTATATGTTCATTGTAAGATATAGATTATACTTGATCCTATCCATTACATGAGAAAGATTTCTGTGATAAATACTTTTACTTGACCCATTATTAGGGTCCCAAACCAACTTATACATAAAAGTCCCCAATGGAAGTGTTATTAAACAGGAACTTGAATGTGTGATAGAGTAGAGACCCTTATCACCACAGATCATGATAAAACTTAAGAAAATTAGTCTTGAGTCTCTCTTTTTATCACCAGGTTATCAATAATTTGTTTTGTCACTATAGTTATGGTTTTATCCATCCATTGTCAAAGTTATGACCAAACTGAATAGAAATATTTAAGCCCCAGAAGTTTTACAGAGTTCTGAGTCATGAAGCTCAAAAACTGTTTCTCAAATTCTAAAGGTATCTGCCAACAGTTCAAAATATAGATATAAATCCTAGTGGTCACCAGAATTAACATTACCATGCTTGGCACTTCCCTTGTAAGACCCCATTTCAAATGTAAGGGTCTTAAAATAAGTCTTGAATTTAAGGTTGTATCGCAATTCCTTTTTAGTAGTGTAACCGGGGAACTCTTAAATGTAGTCCACACCTTATTTTGATTTCTACAGCTTAATCCTGCAAGACGTTAATGTTTGTATTAATATATTCCATGAAGTATTTATTGACAATATTAGTAGTGCCAACCTCAAGACATATGTGGTGATCATACTTTGATTATCTCTTAGGCCTCACTTATACAGAACATTATAATCAGAAATGTATCAGAGCTAGCCAGTGCCATAACACTGGTTTCAATTAATTGCATGTACATTACATAAAATCTGGCTTATAGCCAACAGATGGATTAGAAAGCAAGAAAAGCAAGAGCAGCTGAAGATGAACACAAATACACACCGAAAATATGACATCCTGTTAAAAAAATAAATATGTACCAGGATCGAAACGTGCTATCATGGAAAGTGATCTGAAGTCACTCAAGTCCTGAAATGGTTTGTGGTTTAGGCATTTTTTTTTTAATTAGCCACCAACTCTTCACTGTGGTCTCCTTTCCTAGCTCACTGCTAGACTTTGAGAATGATGCAACTACAGCGGAAGGCTTCAGTGCTCTGAGGAGACAAAAGAACCAAGGCCAACTCAGGCTGACAAGTGACCGCCTCAGACAAACTGAAAAATCCAGTCCAGCTGTTTTGCATATGTTTGACACTGACTGGCTTTGAGATTAAAAATATAACTTTCTGCCCCCCACAAAATGTAAGTAAAAACTGGCTTGCTTTTTTTTTTTTTTAAACAGAGCATTAGAAAGCTTTCATACTATGCATAGATTTACTACAAAAGCTGAACCAAGCACACACACCGTAAGGGGGAAAATTGACTCCAATTGATAGCTGGCTTAAAAAAATAAAATAGGCAAACCAAATAATCTGAAAATAGGGTTTGTCATGGAAACAGCATATTAATGGGACCATATTCCCAGTAGCTTTATGGTTTTTCAGGCAAGTCTTATTTTGCCATCACTGTTACAGGAAACAAAGGAACACACTAGCTTTTTCATATGCTACACAATTTAAAAGTTGCTTTCTGAACACAAAGCCTGGTGGTGACTTAAAAATGTCTTTTAAAATTGCTTAAAGCTAGCATTTTAAAACCTGTCTGCATTAAATTTATAGTTACATCATTTTAAGGACGCCCATAAGAAGACTGCTTTATATTTATTATTTGGATAGAGACTAATAATCTTAAATTTTTTTCCAGAAATTATCTGTTGAATTATCTAGTGAGAAGATATTTTTAGTTTAGCCTAAGCATTGTTATTTTTTGTGTGCCTATACAATAAAACCTTCTTCAATATCGTCCAATACTAGACTAATGTAACAAAGAGGAAACATAAAATTGCACCTTGGTAATTAAAGTTGAATGCTCTTATTTTCAGTTAGATTGAATTTTTCCATCTGCCTTCAAATGATGATGATGCCTTATGTGACAACCACCTTACAACCATGAAACTAACTCCACTGTATCAAAGGTCTTCGTTTCAGCCCCTTGTCATCTTATCACAAGATGTTTTCATGGGAAAGTTTAATATAGGTATTTTTAGTGTATAAAGGGATGAGGGACTTATTTTCCAAAGGTATTTGAGGTTTTCCATCTGGCATTCTCCTTTTCTCATAACCTTATTTCCATATTGTAAAATATATAAGTAAACTTTTTATCTTTAATTTATAAAAATTAGTGTGTATATGTTTTATATATAGATATAGATATATACTTATATATATTCTACATATTATACATTTGTATAAATTCTACGAGTAGACCAACCAGATAATTCCTCTAGGGCAAGTTCTTTGAACAATATAAAAATGGGTCTTCAGAAACAAACAACAAAACAGCTTTATCCACCTAACTGCTGCTTAAAATGCTGATAAACACACAGTTAACCATTTGTTGACTGCCTGTTTATGGTTTTGGAATATCCAAATATAAGATAATACCTCATAAAAACTGTGACAAAGATGATGGCTGACGATTTAAAAATCAACCTCCATATTATAGAAAGTTATGTAAATTTATTCTTTACAGAAAAAAAGGTATAATAAAATCAGAGTTTTCTTTTGAATAATCTTCTCTAGCTAAGGAAATAATTTGCAAACTTCTCTTATATTGTTACTGTCATGGACACAGATCTTTTCTAGGGACTTCACGTCTTCAATCACTACAATGGAAGTCAGTTAATTTTTTGGAAGGACTGGTCTGAAGGTTTAAAGATAAGACTTTTTCATTGAATTCCTGAATTTATATACTGTGGGTTTGGCTACAGACACTATAAAATGTAATGACAGCTAATGCATAGTGCAGACAGTTCCAGCTCTATTATTTTCAGGCGCAAAAACCATAGAATTTTGTACAAAACTGATTTTTTTTTATTTGTGAAATTAAAAATATGGTATTATATATATATATATATAAACTTCTATTCCTCTATAAATATAGATGACTTTGTGATAGTGAACAGAATAAATGCATACCAAATTCAACAAGCATTGTCATTTTAGGGTATGACAGACATCGATAGATTTATGTCCTTAAGTATGGGCATTTTGATAAAACTCTTAAAAGTTTAAAACAATACAATCAGGAAGATTGCTTTTCTCCTCTTTTTCACAGAGAACTAAAGTGAATCTTTTTCAATGGCTTTGAAAGATTATATTGGGCACATTTCTGTAAATCCAAAAAGGAACACACAGTAGACCTGCAGCACACATTCTCCCTTTAGCATGCATGCCCATATTTTGTTTATTTCGGTGGCTAATCCCATCAATTATTCCACCTCCTTTACCTCCTGGAATCTTACCAGGTTATTATTAGTGATGTGGACTGTTCCTCCCTCAGAATGTGTTGTTGAATAACGATCATAATAATATGTTACAAAGTACAAGTGGTACAATGTACATTTTAAAGTTTCTGATATATGTCTAATTATTATTTGATTGAAAATAAGAAAGTAGCACTTCATTTAAGGACATCCATTACACTGAAATCTCCTTCAAGTTTTCATATTCAGTTTACCATCTTGCTCTCCTGTTAAGGAAAGCAAAGATCATCAGATCCTTAACAAAGCTTTCCATTTTTCAGAAAGGTAAATCTAAATACGGGTGCTCTCAATCTTAAGAGGCAGTTTGCCAGGCATCCGTATGCAATTAGAATTAGTGTTTTATAACCCTATCTTCAGTCTCTTCCAACCCACACGAAGCTTCATGCCTCTTCCCCAAATCTCAGTAACCACATCTTTCCATGACGCTAGCCAAACCCATACCAGGTTTTAGACGCTAGAGAATGAAGTGAGCTCATCCACCAAAAATGAGACTTAAAAAAAGTTTGGCATTGGTTACCCCACTCACCCTCTAACCAACTTAGTTGAAAGGAGGGAGTGTCTGGGCATTGGAGGCCTGAGCCAAGGAGCCCGGGGCTGCCCCTGCCCACATTCGTGGGCCTCCTGGAAGCCGAGGGAAGGTTCTGGACAGTGAAAATTTCAGCTTCGGACAGTCTAAGGGCCCATCTTGGCAATCTGGCCCCGGACAAGGGCAGACTTGGGATCTGCCGGGGCCCACCCTCCGACGTGGAAGCTGTGTGGATTTCGGTAGCTGAAAGCATCCCGACCCCAGCAAGGAAGGGGAGGGAGGGAGCATAAAGAGGACCGGGGAAGTGACCCAGGCGGCGCGGCCCAGGCGCCCCCCACCCGCTGCAGGGAGGGGCGCGCCAGCACCGGCAGAAGCTCCGAGCGGTGCGCTGTGGGTTTCTCTCTGTGCTCCTCTGAAAAGGGCTAGAAGGGAAAATGGTCAAACCGCCCGAAATAATTAAAATTAAACAAACAAACAAGGAGCGTAAAAGAAAAACGCGTGAACGGTCATTTAAATACAAATATACTTACAAAAATCTTACACAGGCTATTTACAAGTCATAAAAGCGTACAGTCCTGGTATCAGAGCAAGAAAGGTCTGTCCGGCCCCCCAGCCTCTGGCAGCTGGGCCCTCGGGTCCCTGTGCCCCCGGGGACAGAAGCTTTTGCAGGAGCCTTGCTAAAAGCAGTGAATGGCTAGGGAGAGTGGCCAGACTTGGCCAGGATTCCATAGGGCCAAGGGGGGTTGGGGGCGTGGGGTGCTGCGGCCAGGCCGAGGGCTGAGCCCCGGGTCTCAGACGGTGGTCTCCCCCTGTTTGCTGTTGGTAAGCCTAGTGTAGAACTTCCTCCAGGAGTTGAGGGTCTTGCCGGACCAGATCCAGAAGCCTGACGTGATGCCGACGATGAGGGTCATAAGGTACTTGATCATGAAGACAGTGAAGTCGGGGCTCATGGGCGGGTGCGGCGGGGCGCCGCCCGCCTGGAGGTGGGGGCAGGGGATGGCATAGCTCTTGCAGCTCTGGGCCACCCAGCTGCGCTCCCACTGGTCCCGGAAGGCCTGCTCGTAGAAGTAGCAGGCGATGACGATGGTGGCCGGCACGGTGTAGAGCACGCTGAAGACGCCGATGCGCACCATGAGCTTCTCCAGCTTCTCGGTCTTGGTGCCGTCGTGCTTCATGATGGTGCGGATGCGGAAGAGGGACACGAAGCCGGCCAGGAGGAAGGACGTGCCGATGAACAGGTACACGAAGAGGGGCGCCAGCACGAAGCCGCGCAGGGCGTCCACGTTGTTGAGCCCCACGAAGCACACCCCGCTTAGCACATCGCCGTCCACCTGGCCCAGCGCCAGAATGGTGATGGTCTTGATGGCCGGCACGGCCCAGGCGGCCAGGTGGAAATACTGCGAGTTCGCCTCGATGGCCTCGTGCCCCCACTTCATGCCGGCGGCCAGGAACCAGGTGAGCGACAGGATCACCCACCAGATGGAGCTGGCCATGCTGAAGAAGTAGAGCATCATGAAGAGGATGGTGCAGCCTTCCTTCTTGGTGCCCTGCGCCACGGTGCGCGCCCCGTCCTCCGCGAACTTGTCGTTACACACCACCCGGTCCTCCAGCAGGAAGCCGGCGATGTAGGCCACGGCCACCGCCGTGTAGCAGCCCGACAGGAAGATGATGGGCCGCTCGGGGTAGCTGAAGCGCCGCATGTCCACCAGGTAGGTGAGCACGGTGAAGAGCGTGGAGGCGCAGCACAGCACGGACCAGATGCCAATCCAGGTGCGCGAGAAGCGCAGCTCCTCCGGCCCGAAGTACATGAGCCCGTACACCTTGCTCGGCTCGCAGGGGGCGCCGCAGTCCTTCTCCCCGAGGAAGTGGTAGTTGAGGTAGGAGGGCACCTTGAGGGCGCGCGGGCACGAGAACTTGCCTCGCTCCGAAGCGCCGGCGCCCCCCGCGAAGCCGCCGCCCCGGTGCCCTCCGCCGCCGTGCTGGGGGTTGCTGGTCCAGAACTCGGGCAGCAGCGAGGGCGTCGGCGTGCCCTTGTCCGACGTGTTCTGGCCCACGCACAGCTCGCCGGCGCCGTGCACCGGGAACTTCTCGCACTTGAGCGTGTCGGGCCACTGGAAGCCGAACTTGTTCATGAGCGCCTCGCAGCCCTGGCGCGCGCGCTCGCACAGCGAGCGGCAAGGCGGCAGAGCCTGCTCCAGCACGGTGCACACGGGCGCGTACATGGAGCACAGGAAAAACTTGAGCTCGGCGGAGCACTGCACCTTCACGAGCGGGTAGAACTGGTGCACCTCGAGGCCCGCGTCCTCCTGGTTCGTGTGGCCCAGCAGGTTGGGCATGATGGTCTGGTTGTACGCGATGTCGGTGCACAGCGGGATGGAGATGGGCTGGCAGTACCCGTGGTCCGGGATCGAGATGCCCCGCTCGCCGCTGTACTGCGGCCCGCTCTGCTGCTGCTGAGGCGGCGGGGGCTGCTGCCCCGGCCCGGGCCCCTGGCCGGCCGCCTGCGCGCGGACCCCCGGCAGCAGCGGCGCCTCCAGCAGCCAAAGCAGTAGCAGCAGCCGGCGCGCCAAGCGCCGGGGGTCGGCCGGGGGGCGGCGGCGGCCGCCCGCGTCCCCGCTCCCCGCCGCCGCCGGCACCGTGCGGAGCGCCCCGGCACAAAGTTCCCGGCTCGCGCCGCCGCCGGCGGCCCGGGGCTTCGGAGGCGCCTCCTCCTCAGCCATACTTTCGCGGCTCCTTCCTCGGCGCCGCTCGGCCGAGGCCGGCTGTGGCGCGGCTGCAGGCGCTCTCCTCCGCGCCGGGGCCCTCCGTCGAGCCCCGGCCGCGCTCGGCCCGCTCCCCCGGCTCCCGCTCCGCGTCCCGCAGCCGCCGCCGCCGCCGCGGAAACTTGCGATTCATGAAGCGCGGGCAGCGGGGAGAGCCGGGCGGCTCGGGCGCGCCGAGGGTCGCGTCCCGCCCTCCGGGCCCCGGGCGAGCTGGCTCCCGGCGAGCGGCGCCGCGCTAGTGGCGGCGGCCGGGCGGAGCGCGCAACTCTCGGCGAGCCGGCAGCCTTGGCTCCCCCCGCAGCCTCCGCCTCCTCCTCCGCCGCCGCCGCCTGACCATTTGTGTCACTCCCTCAACTCGCCCGCTCTCCGCTCCCTCGCGCGCCCTCCGACCGGTTTCCAGGCGCCCCGCGGCCTGTCTTTCACCGGGAGGGAGGAGCCTTGAAACCGACGCGGAGCCGGAGGCCCAGGGACCGTCGCCCAATCGCCGCCCTGGCTTCCCGGCGCACGGGGCGCCCGCCGCCTGCTTCCCAGAGCGAAAGTCGGCGGCGGGAGGAGGAGGAGGCGGCGGCGGGAGGCGGAGCGGCGGCCGCGGCGCCGCGCGGGCACAAAGAGTGGGTTTGCTGGGAAGCGGGACAGGCTTGGTTGCTTTTGCCTTTGCGGAAGAAAGGGCTAGGACAGGCAGGAGAATGGTCCCAGATGCTGCTGGAGATAACGAATAGGAGTCGGCAGACCGCGCGATTTAGCTTTGCTTTTCTGTTACCCCTTTTCGTGTTTAAAAATCCTGCTCTGAACGCTGGTTCCCCACAGCAGACCGAGCGCTTCGATCAGAACAGATTCCTTTGACTTAAGGAACGCACGGCTTCCTTCGGGTTTGTAGCTGTCGAGGTTTTATTTAAAATATCACTCTCAAGTCCCAGAGCTGGGCTTGGCGGGCTTTGGGCGCGCCATTTCCCCCAAGGAGAAGTTCGCCGGATCGCCGTCAGATGAAGAAAAACCACCACCAAACGCAAACTTCCACAGCGTTTGAAAAGTCAAGCCAGATCTACAGCCCGCTGTTACCATCTTTTCTGTAGTCAAGCTCCTTTTTTCTCCTCTTTCTCAATCCAGAAACAGAAGCAAGGGGAAACCACCCACTAAATATTTCGAGAGAAAAACTTGAGAGCCCAACCAGTCTCCGAGGGAGGAGAGAGTCCTGGATGCCTGAGACTCCAGAGGGGGTTCAGGGCAGAGCTGGGCTTGGGGGCGGCCTGGACCCTGGGGAGCTTCAGGGAGGCTTCCAAAGGCCGGTACTCCCACGGCTCTGGGGGAAGTGTGCAAGGGCCAGACCTGGGCCAGTTGGGTCGGGCTGCAGAGTGGTCTTCCACTCAGATGCAGGACAGCGGGATGCCAGTTCAAAAAAACAAAACAATTCAGCCCACTGACATCCTTGTTGTTGTTTTCCTGAAAGATATTTTCAAGCAATGGTCTAACCAGTGACTCAGTTTTATCAATAAAATGCCACCCTGCTATTAATTCTACCTAGGATTTGTGGGCCTATGATTAGACTGTCTCTTGGGATCCTTTTCTGCAGTTATTTTCTGTCTTTTGTTTATCCATTCATTTGTTTAATAAATACTTACCAAGCTCCTGTTGTCCTAGAAGCACTGTTAGGCAGTAGAATACACAGATAGGCAAGACCTAGCCTCGCCTTACAGGCAGCAGAGTGCAGCAGGGCACAGAGATGATCAGTTCTCTTAATGCACATCCCTAAGCTGAAGGAGGGGCTTCCCTGGTGACTCAGATGGTAAAGAATCTGCCTGCAATGCTGGAGACCTGGGTTCCATCCCTGGGTGGGGAAGATCCCCTGGAGGAGGGCATGGCAACCACTCCAGTATTCTTGCCTGGAGAATTCCATGGACAGAGGGGCCTGGGGGTGCTACAGTCCTTGAGGTCGCAGAGTCGGACACAACTGAGCAACTAAACCCACACAAGCTCAAGGAATACAGGAGAGCAGCCAGCCAGTGGAAAAGGTGGGGAGGGATCTGATGGTGAGGTAGATGGAAAATGCAAAAGACAGGAGCTCCAAAGTGCTTAAATTGCCCAAGGGGGAGATGGGGTGGGTGTGGTTGAGATATTATGGCAGGAGAAAATTTTAACTCATACTCTACTCAAAGCTATGGTTTTTCCAGTAGTCGTGTATGGATGTCAGAGTTGGACTGTAAAGAAAGCTGAGCACTGAAGAATTGATGCTTTTGAACTGTGGTGTTGGAGAAGACTCTTGAGAGTCCCTTGGATTGCAAGGAGATCCAACCAGTCCATCCTAAAGGGGATCAATCCTGGGTGTTCATTGGAAGGACTGATGCTGAAGGTGAAACTCCAATACTTTGGCCACCTGATGTGAAGAGCTGACTCATTTGAAAAGACCCTGATGCTGGGAAAGATTGAAGACAGGAGGAAAAGGGGACGCCAGAGGATGAGATGGTTGGATGGCATCACTGACTCAATGGACATGAGTTTGAGTAAACTCTGGGAGTTGGTGATGGACAGGGAGGCCTGGCGTGCTGCAGTCCATGGGGTCACAAAGAGTCAGACACGACTGAGCAACTCAACTGAACTGAAGACATTTGGACTAAGTTATACAGACAGTAAGGTGCTGTAGAGGGTGACTTTTCCCCACAGGAGTGGAGAGTGGTTTCAGGGGTGGCTGAACAATATTGTTATAATTCATATCTGTTTGATATGTTAAATGCAACTAAAATATAGCTTTTTCGTTTCTTTTTGAAACAGCAGTGCTCCTCAAAGTGTGATATCTGAACTAGCAGCAGCCCTTGGGAACTTGTTAAAAATTCAAATTCTCTTGCCCCACCCAGGCCTTCCTGCATCTGACATCCAGGTGAGTCTGATGCACCCAGAGTTCAGGGACCAGTGCTAGAGAATAACTGCTGTGTCCTTTTCTGTACTGAACACCTTATTAAATATTTGATGTCAACTCCATTTTAAAATTGTCATAGGAGTTGACACTAAATGGTAATTTACATTTAGCCTGATCATTTGCTGTCTAATCAGCTTGGTCACCAGATCTACACAGTTGAATTGATCATCTAATTCCTGAGAATGGATCAGACCACCAGCCTGCCAAGAGTCAAGATGACTGAACATAAAGCCCTCATTCATAAATCATTTGTTCTTAAATCATGAAACAGGAAACTCAACTGGAAGTAAAATTCTTCATTCTCATATAATGCATAGGACGGATCTTAAAAGATAATTCCATCTGGATAACGTTCCCACTGAAAAAAAAGTTCAATTCATCAATATTCACAAATAGTCTTACGTGCCCCAGAGTTTTTCAGAGGTTGGCAGTGATTCAACCAGTGGCTTCAGGATGACTGGGGAAGAGGGAGCCTGGGGCACAATGTCATTGGGAAGCTTAAATGTTAGTCTAGACAGTACTTCTCTGGTCATCCAGTGGTAAAGAATCTGCCTTGCAACTCCTGGTTTAATCCCTGGTTGGGGATTAGATCCCACATGAGGCAGAGCAGCTAAGCCCCCTTGCCGTAACTCAAGTCCATTCGCCTCACAGGAAGATCCTGCATAATGCAACTAGGATCTGACATAGCCAGATAATAAATAAATAAATGAATATTTAAAGAAACAAAAAAACCTAAAGTCTAGATATAAAGGGTGGCTCAGTGGTAAAGAACCAGCCTGCCAGTGCAGGAGACACAAGAGACATGGGTTCAATCCCTGGGTCGGGAAGATCCCATGGAGTCAGAAATGGCAACTCACTTCAGTATTCTTACCTGGGAAATCCCACGGACAGAAGAGGGGCAGGCTACAATCCATGGGGTCACAAAGAGTCAGATATGACTTAGCAACTAAACAGCAAAAGGACACTAAGGTGAGTGTCACTTGTCCTACATACTGACAGGACACTGTGAATTTCATCATCACGTATGTTGCTGTCTCTAAAGATTGTGCTGTTGTGTCTTTGCCTGTTAACAAATATTTTATGTATTTGTCCCAGATACATATGCTATTATTTTCCAAATATTCATGGATATAGTAAATTCTTAAAGTTCATATTTGTCTTAAACCATTGCTGAATTTCTAGTATCTTTAAAAGAAAATGCAACAGGTATCAAATGTGAATGAGAGTGTGTGTTTCTGTGTGTGTGTTGGCAATAATTCATGAAAAATGATATTGAACAGGAGATTGGGAAGTACAGGTGCTCTCTGAGGTCCTTTGAGCACTCACAGTTCACAGCCATTCATTTAATCCCCCCGTATCCCGTTCCACAAGTCTCCCAGGGACCCTTTTTCTCTGGCTTCCCGCCCTGATGCTCTTTCTTCTGCTGATAGCATCCCATGCTTAGAAACTTTATCAAGCCGTGTTTCTTCTGTCACTCTTGTGTAAAGATGTCTCTGTCTTGTATTCTGTTCTCTCAAGGTCATTCTTAGTGACTGGGCTTGGGGAAAATGAATTTATTCAAGTGTTTTTCCAAGAAGCATCACATGCATTAAATATCCACCGTCACTCCCAGCGCTTCCTCTTCTCCCCGAGGGGGTAGGCCAGGAGTTTGGCAGAATGCATTTCTGTTCCCCAGAATAGGTACACTGTACTGCTTCAAAAGTTGTTCTGTTGACGTTCTTTTACTTTTTCTTTTTTTAATTGGAGGAAAATTGCTTTACAGTGTTTTGTTGGTTTCTGCCGTACAGCAGTGTGACTCAGCTATAAGTATACATACATCCCCTCTCTCTAGAGCCTCTCTCCCCTCCGCCCATCCTTCCCCTAGAGAGTCAGGTCATCACAGAATGCCAGACTGGGCTCCCTGTGCTACAGAGCAACTTCTCACCAGTTACCTATTTTACATATGGTAATGTAGTACGTGGATGCTACTTTCTCCATTTGTCCTAGCCTCTCCTTTTGAAATTCTTGAGCTTGTTTTATCTTCCACTGGACAGGGAAGTTAACTGGAGAGGAGGCTCAGAAGAGCAGTAAGAGTTAAAAAAAAAAGTCATTTTTTTCAGATCATGGAACTGGAAGGAACCAAAAGTATTGTCTGGGAACTAGTTAATTTTCTCTAGTTAAGAATACCAGAAACGTTAAAGGAAGCTACAGGGTAACTGGCCTTGTTTGGCTTCAATTTCATTAGATACTTATTTTAACACTTTCTATGTTCTTTTAGGGCTTTCCAGGTGGCACCAGTGGTAAAGAACCTGTCTGCCACTGCAAGAGTCAGAAGAGACATGAGCTTGATCCCTGGATACGGAAGATCCCCTGGAGGAGGGCATGGTAACACACTCCAGTATTCTTGCCTGGAGAATGCTATGGACAGACGAGCCTGGCAGGCTGCAATCCATAAGGTCGCAAAAAGTTAGACACAACTGAGCTATTTGGCATGCATGTTCTTTTGAGTGGCTATCATTCTTTGTATTTTTTATTAAAAAGTTTTATTGGCATATAATTACTTTACAGTGTTGTGTTAGTTTCTGCTGTACACAGAAGTGAATCGATTATATGTGTACACAGATCCCCTCCTCTTGGATCTCTCTGCTCCAACCATCCCACCCCCCTAGGATGTCACAGAGTGAGGAGCTGAGCTCCCTGTGCTATATGCTGCTTCTCATTAGCTGTTTTGCAGACGGTAGTACATGTATGTCAGCGCTGCTCTTTCCATTTGTCCCACCCTCCCCTTCTCCTCACTCTGTCCACAAGTCTGTTCTCAACATCTGCATCTCTAGAAGTTCTCTCTCAATGGCTTGTCTAAAAAACAAAATCATTTCCCAAGAGTTATCTTCCAAAGTGTTTTTTCTTTAAAAAAAAAACCCCTAGATTGTCTATTTATTTCTATACCAGTATGATATTTCATTTATCAAACCTACATGATATGAAGGAAGCCCTTAACAGCAAACAATGCAGGGTTATAACCAAGAACAGTTAGTGTTATGAAAGGTCTTTTGGGGAGGTGAAGGCAGTGGATAATAAAATGTTAGAGGGAAAATATGAGCAGCGTATCTTGACTCTAAAATATATTATTTTCTCATATACAGTTGAAGTGTTTGAGATCCAGATAAAAATTACTAAGTATGAACTACTATGAGCTTGATAATAAAAATATTTCAATCAGGTATCAACTATAAACATAATTCAGTTCCTCCTTGATACGGATCCTTCAAGCATCAGATTCAGTCAAATTTTCTTTTTTTTATTTTAAACAAATCCTGTGTCCCGAGCTGATTTTTCAGGACATTGCAGCAAGGGAGCTGCTCTGCTATGCAGGAAACCCCAACCCAGAAGCAGGTCATCTGGGAATGGTTTAGTGCCTTCTCTCCTGAACATGCAGTGTGTGATGGGCAAGGGGGTGGCTCCTGGGGTCCCAGGACAAAGTGCTTTCTGAACTGCCAAGGTCCTTACCCTTGTCAGGAAGCCTTGCAGAACCAGTCAAGTTTTCTTAAATCAAAGATCTTGTTTTATCAGCCCTTTCCCAGATCTTCAGAAGTTGCTCTAGAATGCCTGTATCAGGTTGAATATGGATAGTTACCAGTTCCGATTACAGCTGGGTGCACCCAGACACACCAGTTGCTCCAAGTGTCATCAGGCAGACCTTGAGCTTTTAGGTGAGTTGTTTGTTGCTGGCTTGTGGGTGGCAGGATTGCGCTGTCTTCATTGAATACTGGGATTATAACACAGGTTAAGCTCTTATTTTTGGGCTCCTACCATATATATTTGGCATCGTTTTTCTTAATATACACTATGTACACTTAAACTAAGATCACGGCATCTGGTCCCATCACTTCATGGCAAATAGAAGGGGAAAAAAGTGGAAGCAGTGACAGATTTTATTTTCTTGCCCCCAAAATCACTGCAGACAATGACTGCAGCCATGAAATTAAAAGATGCTTGCTCCTTGAAAGGAAAGCTATGACAGACCTAGACAGCATATTAAAAAATAGAGAGATCACTTTACCAACAAAGGTCCATAAAATCAAAGCTATGGGTTTTCCAGTAGTCATGTATGAGTGTGAAGAGTTGGGCTATAAAGAAGGCTGAGTGTTGAAAAACTGATGCTTTCGAACTGTGGTGCTGGAGAAGCGTCTTGAGAGTCCCTTGGACAGCAAGGAGATCAAACCAGTCAATTCTAAAGGAAGTCAACCCTGAATATTCATTGGAAAGACTGATGCTGAAGCTGAAGCTCCAATAGTTTGGCCACTTGATCTGAAGAGCCAACTCCTTGGAGAAGACCCTGAATCTGGGAAAGATTGAGGGCAGGAGGAGAAGGGGGTGACAGAGGGTGAGATGGTTGGATGGCATCATGGACTCAATGAACATGAGTTTGAGCAAACTCCTCTGGGAGATACTGGAGGACAGAGGAGCCTGGTAGTCCATGGTGTGGCGAAGAGTCGGACATGACTTAGCGACTGAACAACAGAACAACAACACTTAAACTTTACTACTTTCTGAAGTATGTAGTAATTATTATCTTCTTTTAATAGATGAAGAATCTAAGGCTCAAAGCAGTTAAGTAATTTGTTCAAGGTCCCATAGCCAAAAGTGCCAGAGTAGGCCTGTGTGTAACCAAAATCCATGAATTTCCATTGGTAACATTATGTGAACATGTCCTCTTCTAAAAATTATAGAAGAAAATGTGGTTTCTGGGTGCAGATTATGGTGATTTCTCAATATTCAACATAGTCTTTTATACCAGAATCAGGATGCATTAATGCTGAGACTCACTGAAGAGCTGTATCAGCATTTCCTAATTTTTTCCTGTGAAATACAACATCCTCCCCCAAAGATGTTCTGCGAAAAACAAAAATAGTTCAACTAAGTTTGGGAAAAGGCCATACTCTATGTCCTTCCTGGAGATCCATGTTAGCCTAATGAAATCTTTGAGAAGTCCTGAGGTTAAGAACCCTTTTCAAACTTTGTCTTACCTCGTATTTCCCACTTTGGGTATTACACACACACACACACACACACACACACACACACACACACACGACAGCTTGACATCATGCTCTGAATAATTCAGGATGAGAAATCTTGGATTAGATCTAAGGTATTTTAAAACTAAACTTTGTAAGGTTGGACTGGTACCTCTGTGTCACCTTAGTATGATGTTAGGAGTATAAAGTGAGAACTTGGCTCACTATACTTTGAGCTCCTGAACCTTATCTTTGCATTCCTAGTGAAGGGAAATTGATTGGTTCAGGAGCTGGTAGTAATTAAGAAAGCTGGGGAAAAGAAAAAAAAAAAAGAAAGCCTGGACTATGCTATTCCTGCCTTACTCTGAGGCATCACCTAATAATCTATTGTGTTATCTTTATAAACATGATTTTATTTCTGCATTCATTGTTGGCATTCTGGGTCTGCGTTGCTCTCTCAGAGGAGCTGCGGCGTAGGGACTAGTTTCCAGCTGCAGTGCACAGGCTTCTCCTTTTGATGACTTTGCTTGTTGCGTGCGGAGCAGGGGCTGTAGGGCACGCAGGCTTTAGCACTTGTGGCGCGTGGGTCAGTAGCTGTGGCTCCCAGGTTCCATAGCATAACCCAGTAGTTCTGGCGCACGGGCTCAGCTGCTCCGTGGCATGTGGGATCTTCCTGGATCAGGGATCCAACTGCATCTCCTGTTCTGGCAGAGGATTCTTTACCACTGAGCCACCCAAGGAGCCCTACTATAGAGTCTTTGCAGAGATCTGCGTAGCCTTGCAGCATAGATTTCTACCTCTCTCTTCTTGAATTTCCAACCCAGGAATTATGACATAAACTAATTCTTAACTGCCAAAACATCTAAAAAGTCTTGCAAGAATTCTAAAACTGAATGTCTTTTCTTTATTATGTTTTTCTCCATCATTCTTACTCAGATCTGTTCTTGACACTGCTGAGATGGTTCTTGGATTCACTTATACACAGAACCTCATTTTATAGACTCTCTTTGAAAAGTCTATCTTTTAAAAACATGTATTGCTTTCCCTTAGGCAACTTATTGAAGGAGACAGTCTGTTTCACTGTGCTGGCTTTTCTCGTATAGGGCACGTATAGCCAGTTTGTACTAAGATCCTAAACTAACTTGTTTTTTCTGAGTCAGCCAAAATTTGCTAGAATTTACATTTTAAACATTTGTTAAGACTCAAAGATTTAATATAAATGGGTATATTCACTAGGTCTAGGTATGAATCATGGATTCCATAGACACAAATCTCACAAAATACATTAAAAAAAAAAAGTATGAAAGGAAAACAAAATCACCATCACTGAATTATCATCAACAAGATCAGGTAGTTGTTACCCCAAAGATGTTCTTATAATTCAAAGATTAATCTATAAAAGAGGGTTTTACTAAATATATTATTTAAATCTCACTTTAAAATACAAAGTGCTATCTCATTGTGCTTTAATGAGTTCTGTTGTCATTATGTCATTGGAAATGGTGTATACTATCTGGGAAAACTTTTGTAAAACATATAGACATTTGTATTGGTTTTAGAATGTAGTCCTTCTGTGCAGCCCTGGGAAAGAAATATAGATGATCCCTTGTAAATTGAAACCTTATGTTTCTTTAAAGAGGCCTCTCTGATTTGCTAAGATGTGGGGAGCTGCGTTTGGAATCATTTTGGTGCAGAAAGAAATTTTTAAGAGAATGAGTAAAACTTGTACTTCTGTAAGCAAGCATGTCTGCTTTCCCTTCTGGAGGACTTGGTTTTTGTCAAGGGAGGGGTTGGGATAATATTATACATATTTTAAAAGCATAGACTTATCAAATTAGGCTTTTTGTTTGTTTGTTTACTTGCTCCTTGCTTTAACCTGAAATCCTCTGGCTGAAGATAACATATAAATTAATCCATGGTGTCTAAAGGATTAGTAAAATTTCTTCTTAAGTTAATGTCTTCGGAATTATGATTAAGAACAAATGGAACAAGCAACCAGGCATTTTCATTTAGATCCAACATTTCTTTGGACAGAGTAAAGCAAAGCACTGGGTTGTTCGTACTTTATTAGACATCTAAAGTGAAAGAGATCCTAATACATGAAAAGAAGTGGAAAAGAACCATTATTTTCTCATGAAAGTTGTCGTGTCTTTGTACTTGACTTAATCTTCACAACAGCGCTGATGAAGGTAGCAAGATGATGATTCTCGATTCAGATGCCCAAATGGAGGTTGTAGGTGTTGACTTGCTCAGCTGGCCTGTCATCATGGGAACCTAAGTTCAAACGAAGCTGCTACATGCATTACCACAGCAGTACACCCAGGAAAGCACGACTCCGCAGCTTCTGTGACCTGATTAAATGAAGTTCATCAGAAAGAGACTCTTGGGTTTAGAGAATGAACTTGTGGTTGCCAGGGGTGGTGGGAAGGGCAGGGGTCGTTAGGGAGTTTGGTATGGACATACACACGCTGCTACATATTTAAGATGGATAACCAGCAAGGACCTACTGTTCAGCACACGGAACTCTGCTCCATTCTGTGCGGCAGCCTGGACGGGAGGGGAGTCTGGGGGAGAATGGGTACACGTGTGTGTATGGCCGAGTCCCTTCTGCTGTTCTCCTGAAACTATCACAGCATTGTTAATTGGCTATATCTAAATACAAAATTAGAAGTTCAAAAAACAAATAAATACAGCTCGTTAGAAAATCCAAAATTCTGCCTAGAATCTAGCCCTCAGACAATTATTTGGATGTTTTGGTATAAAGTACATCAAACACTACAGGTGACTGTCACGTGGCCATTTCTTGTACCCACCCATGATAAAACCCAAGAAATAATGGTGCATTTTAGATGAGGGAAGGCGTTCCATAAGGAGTCAGAAAAAGAGATTCAAAATGCAGCTTTCCTGTGATCTGAGCTGATCCATGGGTAGACCTTTAGGGGATATACTCACCATCCTTACATTTATTTTGCATCAGAAGAAAAGCTTGGACACTGGGGTATCATTCTTTGTGATCAACAAAAGGCCCCTGCATTTCTTTTATCATGGTGAGTCTTCCTGCTTTCCCAAGCCTCAGTTTTCTCATTTATAAAATTAAGATGATAATCTAATGAACACCCATTAGATTGTGTAGCTTGCTGGCTTTTGCATGCTGTAATTCAGATAACAACAAAGAAGTATGCACATTTATATTTAAAAGTCAGGGTATTAATCAATAGGCAACTGCATTTGGTAAAATGCCTCGGCACATTGATTTTAGGAATCTCTGCATTATTGATCTGATAAGTTGAAATGCAGTCGGGGTCCATTTAAACCAAGGGCTTTTCTTTTCAGTTTTCAGGCCCTCTCAGTTCTCTCAAGAACAGAAGGAAGAGAAGTCCCTGTCTACACAGGCTCGTGAGCTTCCCCCTGGGGCCCTGCAGTGTGTGAAGTTCGTATGGCATTCTGTTTGCTGCAGGCACTTCAGAGGAACACAGACTTTCTGCTTAGAAAGAAGAAATTAAATTTTGCCATCAGTAAAATCTGATCGAGGGATTTCCCTGGCAGGCCAGTGGTTAAGGCTTCACCTTCCAAGGTACTGGGTGTGGGTTTGATCTCTGGTCAGGGAGTTAAGCTCCCTCATGTCTCATGGCCCAAAAACCAAAACATAAAACAGAAACAATATTGTAACAAATTCAATAAAGACTTTGAAAATGGTCTGTTAACAAAACCTGATATTTGAAAATTATGCCCGCAGATCAAGGCTGGATCTGATGATTTTTAAAAATTTATTTATTTTTAATTGGAGGATAATTGCTTCACAGTATTGTATTGGTTTCTGCCATACATCAGCGTGAATCAGCCATAGGTACATATGTTCCCACCCTCTTGAAATTCCCTCCTACCTCCCTCCCCATCCCACCCCTCTAGGCTGTCACAGAGCCCCGATTTGAGTTCCCTGAGTTATACAGAAAATCCCCACTGGCCGTCTATTTTACATATGGTTGTGTATATGTTTCCCTGCTACTCTCTCCATTTGTCCCAACCTCTCCTTCTCCTGCCCTATGCCCATAAGTCCGTTCTCTATGTCTGGGTCTCCATTGTTGCCATGCAAACAGGTTCATTAGTACCATCTTTCTAGATTCCATATATATGCATTAATATATGATATTTGTTTTTCTCTTTCTAATATACTTAACTCCATAATAGGCTCTTGGTTTATCTACCTCATTAGCATTGACTCAAATGTGTCCCTTTTAATGGCTGAGTAATATTCCATTGTGTATATGTACCACAACTTCTTTATCTACTCATCTGTTAATGGGCATCCAGGATCTGATGATTTTGATATGGTTAATTTGCTCTTTTGCCCCACTCTTTCCCTTCAAATCTATTATTTTCTGAATGTTCCATATACCTATTGCTATATAGCAAACCACCCCAAATTTAGTGGCATGAAATAATAGCCCTTTTATTATGTTTATGATTCGTGGAGTCAGAAATTTGGACAAGGACAGATAGAATGACTTGTCTGTATGTCTTTGAGGTCTGGGAACTCAGCTGGGAGGACTCTAGCAGCTGGAGGAGACTCAGGTGGTTGAGGGCTGGAACAGTTGAAGCTGAAGGATCCACTTTCAGAATGCTTGGCCCCTGGGCAGGGAGGCTGGACTCTGATGGGACCATCGGGCAGAGTGCTGGCCTGTGGCCTCCCCAGCATCATGGGAGCCTTGGGATCATCAGACTGCATGGGGCAGCTCAGGGGCCCAGCCAGCCAGGCAGAAGCTGCATGTTCTTTCATGACCAAGCTTTGGAAGCCACATGGGGTCACTGCCAGTGTATTCTAGAGTCAAAGCAGTCACAAGCCTGGTCAGATTCCAGCGGAAGAGACCTAGACTCCACTTCCATGGGAGCAGTGTGAAAGGATTTATAATCATTTTTTAAAACTGCCATGCTAAGAAATCTGAATTTATAAAATAATTTTATTTTATATTACATGGCTAACAATAGCTGTTTTCTTACAGTCCTTCATTGGAAGGACTGCTGCTGAAGCTCCAATACTTTAGCCACCAGATGTAAGAGATGACTCGTTAGGAAAGACCCTGATACTAGGAAAGATTGAGGGCAGAAGGAAAAGGGGGCGACAGAGGACGGGATGGTTATATAGCATTACGGACTCAATGGACATGAATCTGAGAAAACGCTGGAAGACAGCGGAGGACAGAGGAGCCTGGCGTGCTGCAGTCCACGGGGTCACAAAGTGTCAGTCACGACCTAGCGACTGAACAAAAGCAACGAAGACAGCGATAGTAATAACATTTGCTGAGTAGCTTACTATGTGCAAGTTAATTCTCACATTCATTCTTTGAGGGCTGTCCTCTTGTTATCTCCCTTTCACAGAGGAGAAAATGAGGCTTAGGGAGGGTAAGGAACTGGCCAGACCCCACTGAACAGGAGAGTGAAGGCTGAACCCAGGTTATCTGGCTTTAGACTGGAGGAGCTTCATCACTGGGCTCTATCATTCCTCCTTAGCACCTTAGAGCAGAGTTTTTCAAGAACTGTTAAACAAAAAAAAAAAAAAATAATAAAGTTATGGACCCTATCAACTTAAAAAGTTTGCACAGAGTGAGAGTTGAAAATGTTAGGTTTTACTGGGGGCAAAATGTGGACTGCAAGCCTGGCAGACAGCATCTCAGATAGCTCTGAGAAACTGTTTCAAAGAGCCAACAGGGAAAGGTCAGTATAAATGTGATTTTGGTGAACAGGGAATACATGCAATCAAGCACATATTTTCCCAGAAGGTTTCTACTAGTCTCATGAAACTTTGCTAGTCCCAAGGAGCAGTCATCACCATGAAGGATTTTAGTGCTTTTCTCGATAAGGGGAGATACTGTAATTGGGCTCATAAAATTGGCTCCTGAAGATATCTGAAGACCTATGCTGCCAGTTTTTCCCCCAGCACCGAGTGCCTCATTTCTGCTCTCTACCCTCAACTCCTTTCAGGGGGGTATTGAGGTTCAGTAGCTGCAGGAGCACGTGATTTAATCCTTGTAGAGCTAGATGGTAAGTGCCAATATGTAGTTGACAAATATTGAGAAGCATTTTGCATACAACTGTTACTAAGACAGATGTGGTGTTCTTAGACCCATAGCAATTGAACAAAATGTCTCAGCTCTCCAAAGACACCTGTACATTGGCAGAGTATTTTCTTGGCAAGATTGGACACGTTTAACTGGCAGAGTTGGAACCTACCCCAAGAAGAGTTAGATGACTCACAGGGATTGAAGGCCCCTGGATTGTGACTGCTGGGAAATCAGATTTTCCTCTTTGAGTTTTAGCTGGATATCATTCCAAAATTCAGAGATAGTTTTGCATTCAGACTTCGGCTGTTATCAAGACATATTCTGACAGAAAGTTGTTTCATCTTTCAGGGCAGTTAGAAAGTAGGTAGCCACAGCATAGAGATACAAAGCTCCCATTTTTTGAACTCAATATCCACACATCAGACAAGTGAGCTAGCAGGTTCATGTCCTCCCCAAAAGTGTAAAATTGCATAGACTCACCTCTGTGGTGAATTAAACCCTGCTTCTTACTAGAATCTTTCAGCATGCAACTGAGAGAGAAGCCCTTGTGTACACGTGCTCAGCTGGGCCTGACTCTTTGCGACCCCATGGACTGTAGCCTGCCAGGCCCCACTACCCATGACACCGGTCTGGAAATACCAAGGTGTAGTGAGCGACCCCAGAGTTCTGTGGCTTCAGAGCCAACATAGATACTGAAATGTCCACCCTCCTTGCACTGTTTCCAGGGAACTACAGAAGACAGGAAATGGGATCTTCTCTAGCCTTTCATTTCCATCCACTCCCACTCACTCTCCTGCTGCAAAGGGCTGTCGTGGCTGTTCTGTCCTCACACTGACCACCGGAGACTTCCGGCGTTATTCCTGCAGGGCTGCCCTCTCCCCCGTCAGTCTAGGAGGGTCCACACAGCCCTGCAGGGTCCGCTGCTTCACAGAGCTACACTCTCTCTCCTGCACTACCCAAGTAACAGAGATCTTCTTTTTGACTATAGCTCCTTCAGCTTCAGCCTCAGCTCTCTTGCCTGGAGAATCCCATGGACGGAGGAGCCTGGTAGGCTACAGTCCATGGGGTCACAAAGAGTCAGACACGACTGATCGAATTCACTCTCTCTCCTTGTACTTGACTCTTTTTGGCACCAGATAATACAGGATGTTTTTCCAAACCTGAGCAATTTGACCAAGAGTCTCCATTCAAAACACTTCTCGCCAATGTGGAATCCAAACCCACAATGGTCCCTTAGTCTTCTCACCTAGCCATGGTGAAGGCTCATCCTCTCCCAGGCACTTCCTGAAGAGCTGCATTAGTCTTATGTCCTTATTTATTATTTTTGGCTGCCCTGGGTCTTCATTGTGGTGCCCAGGGCTCCTCATTGTGCTGCTTCTCTGTTGCAGAGTACAGGCTCTAGAGTGTGGGCTCAGTGGTTGTGACATGCAGACTTAATTGCCCCATGGCATCTGGGATCTTCCCAGACCAGGGATCAAACCTGTGGCCCCTACATTGACAGGTGGATTCTTAACCACTGGACCACCAGTCAAGTCCTGTATCAGTCTTATGCTTCCACTTATTAATTCAATAAATATTCATGGACCACTTATCATGTTTCAACCACTTCACTTGGTGTTCAAGATACAGTGCCAAGCAAGGCAGGCATCTTCTTGTTTTCATAGAACCATCATCCCAGGGCTGAAAAGGAAGCAGAACAAATACGCTAGTCATTTTACATACATGAGTGAGTTCATTCCAGTTAGTATAAATTGTTTTAAGTCTTTGAGTTGTAGAAAATTCTGGAGAGTTTCAGGAAAGAACAGAATCCATTAAAAAAGTTATACAGGTGTCTAACAGAATACGAGGAGGAGATATACAAGCGCAAGAGGCAAATTAGCTCTCTTTCTTTGGCACAAATGTATGGATCTTCCTTCTGATGTGCTTCACTAATGTAATTAGTGATCAAAACCCCACATCTTTCAGTTCAGAAGGAAATGTTTTTAGTCCACCTTAAGGTTAATGCTTGCCTCTGGACTCATGGTTCAGAACCAGGGAGGCTGGTCTTACTGTATACACACTGTTGGGGGCCACCCCTGAATAATGGGTTAAGGCCCCAGAGAAGGGGTAAGGCAGCCTCGGCAAAATTATTTATACAACAGGAGTAGGACTGGTCCTAATTGGCTTCTGACCTAATTTTGGGAACCGGGTGGGCTCAAAGATTTCCCAGTGGATGAGAGATCCCATCACCCAGAAGCGAGCGGTCTGCAACCATTTTGGGACCAGGGACCAGTTTTGCAGAAGGCAGTTCTTCCATGGACCAGGAGGGAGGTGTGGTTTTGGGATGATTCAACACTCAGCCTTGACTGTGCACTTTCTTTCTAATCTAATGCCACCCATGTCTTCTGTCTCCTGCATCGGCAGGTAGGTTCTATAACACTAGCACCACCTGGAAAGTCCAATAATAGCCAATAGCATACCTTGACTAATAGCCCCGTGGTCTTATCTGCATCCTCACATCCCTTCCATCAGCAACCCCCGCCCCCACCCCCTCGAGGAAAGCAGTGGGACACCTAGAGGCCAGTAAGGGCAGTGCTGAATTCCTGGGAAGGGAATTCAGGAACTGAGTAGCGAAGTGAGCTCTTCCCTACTGCTCAGGAACAGAGCTAGTTGACATCTCTGATTTATGGGTGTTCTTGTCTTTCAGAAACATCCACCTTCTTTACAGAAATATATTGGCTTTTCTTTTTGGTAAAAAAAAAGGTTGATTAAAATTCACTTTACCTACTTTCTCTAGATTTTATAGATATGCTATCTATAAAACAGACCTATATAAATTTTAACTGAATTTTAAATAGTTCTTCAAGCAGGTCTTGAATTTTAAGAGGCTATAAAAATTACTTTCCTATTAACCTCAGTCCAGAAATTGAGCTATTTTGTTCTTTTGGAGAAGCAGTAATACTATGAGTTACATAAGATGACCTAACTCAAATTTATTAAAACTTCAGGGAATAATACCAAATAGCTATAGTGATTACTGAGGTGATTTGAGCTGATCAGACATGGATATCTATGCTGGATTCAAGCTGACCACAGACTGCTTGCCCTTCTTCCCCTCACTGACAGATGGAATCTATTTCCCTTCTCCTTGACCCTGGGTTGACCATGAGACTTGCTTTGACTAGTAGTGCTATGAAGAGGAAGCAATACTATGCGAATTGCTGGTCTCAACCTTCAGAAGGCAGGCAGCTCCTGTTTTGTGCTCTTGGAAGCCAGCTGCCATGCTGTCACGGAGTCCAGGACTGGAGGGTGGTGGGGGGACAGACAGGTCCCAGCCAGCCATGCTCCTTACTGAGTGCAGCTCCTAACTGGTCTTGGTTATGCCCCTGTGAACCGAAGAGCTGCCTGGCTGAGCCCCGTCAACCCACAGATATAAGCCATCATAAATTGTTGTGTTTTAAGCCATTCAGCTTCGAGATAGTTTGTTACATAGCAATAGCCACTTAAGAGGTTCCATGTGGATTTCTTTTCCATTCCTTTGGGAGGCACTGGAGTTTTCCCTGTGACTTATAATGTCATAGAAGCCCCCAAAGAGAGGATGCCATTGAAAAGACTTAAATTTCTTGGTGGATAAAGGAAAGTATTCCAGGTAAGAGAGAAAGGCTGAGGCACGCGGTGAGATGGGAGTGAAGGGAGAGACATTTGTAATTGATTGAGAGAAATTCTCAAAGAGGTGCTGCTGCTGCTGCTAAGTCACTTCAGTCGTGTCCGACTCTGTGCAACCCATTGACTGCCAGGCTCCTCGGTCCATGGGATTCTCCAGACAAGAATACTGCAGTGGGTTGCCATTTCCTTCTCCAGGGCATCTTCCTGACCCAGGGATCAAACCCAGGTCTCCTGCATTGCAGGCAGATTCTTTACCTCTGAGCCACCAGGGAGGCCCTCAAAGAGCTGGTGAGAGGGAGGGGGTTCTAGCAGAAGAAGGGGTTGATTTAGCCTTGGAAGGAAGGAGGCCACCTCTTCCCATGAAAGTGGGACTGGCTATGGGAGAAAATCCAGGAAATCCCAAGACAGGGAGGAAAGCTGAAGAAGCTCATGTCATCAGACAGTGGGATCCCATTCAAGTGGCAGTAAGACCATATGCAGAGGAGGAGGGCAGCGGGTGGTTTCAGTAATAGCCTATTTGGAAGACCAATAATAAGTAAATAATAATAAGCAGGCAGACTCAGTATAAGAAATCTTAGATCACAAGTGATGATTCACTGCAATTGTTCTAGCAGTTGAAAAAGAAAAGTCAGCGTTGGATAGAGAAAGTAAAAGTCGGCAGATTGGGCCTCCAGGGCCCAACGCCTTACACATATATAACTCATACCTAACTCATCTGAATGAACTGCCTTTTCCTTCCTTATTTAGTGGAGCTAGTTCTCAGCACACAGTGTCCACAAGCAGGGGAGGAGGGACATGTTCCTGAAACAAGATGGCTCTTCTGGAGACCTAGGGATGTCTTCCACTCAGGCAGTGGGCAGCATCTGAATGAGTTGGCAGTTACGAGGACCACATTTGGTGGAAGTGGCCACATGGCCCATGGCTACTTTTAAAATTTTTATTGGAGTATAGTTGTTTTACAGTGTTGTGTTAGCTCCTGCTGTACAGCAAAGCGAGTCAGCTGTACATATACACATATATCCCCTCTTTTTAGATTTCCTTCCCATTTAGGTCACCACAGAGCACTGAGTAGAGTTCCCTGCGCTATACCGTAGGTTCTCATCAGTTATTTATTTTTTGCATAATATCAATGTATATATTTGTCAATCCCAACCTCCAAATTCATCCCATCTGTGTCTCTCCACTTGGTATCCATAAGTTTGGTCTTGATTTCTGTGTCTTTATTTCCGCTTGGCAAATAAGTTCATCTCTACTGTTTTTCTAGGTTCTGCATGTAAATGTTATTATACAATATTTGTTTTTCTCTTTCTGACTTACTCAGTCTGTTGGAGAAGGCGATGGAACCCCACCCCAGTACTCTTGCTTGGAAGATCCCACGGACAGAGGAGCCTGGGGCCCCATCATCCACGGGGTCGCACAGAGTCGGACACGACTGGGCGACTTCACCTTCACTTTTCAGTCTGTGTGACAGTCTCCAGGTCCACCCACATTGCTGCAAATGGCACAGTTTGTCCCTTTATGTGACTTAGTAAAACCCCATTGTATGTATGTACCACTCCTTTATCTAGTCCTCTGTTGATGGACACATAGACTGCTTCCACATCCTGGCTATTGGAAATAGTGCTGCAATAAACACTGAGATGCATGTATCTTTTTAAAGGGACAGTATTAGGGCTTTTAAAAATGTTATTTATTCATTTTTGGAAGTCCTGGGTCTTTGCAAGTAGTTGTGGGAAGGAGGGGCCCCTCCCTAGTTGCGGTGTGCAGGCTTCTCCGTGTGGTGGCTCCGCTTGTTGGAGAGCACAGGCTCTGGACCGGGTGGGCTTCAGTCATTGCGACAGATGGGCTCAACAGTGCCAGCTCATGGTCGCTAGAGCATGGGCTCAGTAGTCATGCTGCACAGGCTTAGCTGCCCCGAGGCATGTGAGATTTTCCTGGACCAGGGATTGAACCTGAATTCTTACCCATTGGACCACGAAGGAAGTCCCCATGTATATTTCTGAATTACAGTTCTTTTCTGGATATATGCCCAGGAGTAGGATTACTGGGCCATGTGGTGAAGCTCTTTTCCTTTTAATGACCCTGGAAAGTCTGTTTCATGTTCTCTCAAAAAGGAGAAGGGAGCCGAACCTGGAAATCATTAAGTATTCTCGAGTGTCCTGTCTGCACCCTTGAGGAGGACTCACTCTGAATTTTATTCAAGTGGCTGATCTTAGAAGTGATATCATCAGAAAATATTAAGCTTAATATGAGATGAGGTAATTTATAGGCTTTATTAACACATGACACTGGATGTATTCTGCTCTGGTGGCTCATTAGCTGGGTGACTTCGGACAAGTTTATTTAATGATGCTGAGCCTCAGTTTTCTCATCTGTAAAATGGTGGTTATGAAAATAGCTTCCCCCATTATCTCACTGGCTGTTGTGTAAGGATCAAATGAGCTCATGAATACATAGAACACTTTGAAAGCACTCTCCAAGCATAATGTATATTGCATAAGTCACTTGTGAAAAATATCTCTGCTTACTGTTAAAACTCATCCCAGTCCTGGGGCAGAACTAGTTGGGGAATCTTACTCTTCCTTTCCCAAAGCACAAATGAAAAAAGGAATTTTTAGTATTTGGGGACAATGCCTTGTTGGACTCTGTATGGAATGGATTGTGACTTGCTGAGCTTCTGAAACCCTGTTTTCTAGGCTCTCGGCTGATGTACCAGCAAGTTATACACCTGGAGTTCAAGCACAGTGAGGATGGGAGCAGGATGACTTGCTACATCGGGAGATTCTGTCTGGAATAGGCTGGAGGTGGGGCTGGCTGGGATAAAAACCTTTGACTGGCATGAGAAAGAGAGAAGCAGTATATTTTCAAATAACTATTACAAGCTTGATAGTTACAGAATGTTCTGGTCTAAAGACGGGAACTCAGGGACCAAACTGTGTGTATGTTTTTTTTTTTTTAATTTACTTTGTATTGGGGTATAGCTGATTAACAGTGTTGTGATAGTTTCAGGTGAACAGCTGAAGGGACTCAACCACATATATACATGTATCCGTTCTCCCCAAGACTGCCCTCCCATCCAGACTGCTACAAGGATCTACAGGTTAGATCCTTGTTGGTCATCCATTTTAAACATAGCAGTGTGTCTCTCAGCTCTGTCACTTACCAGCTCTGGGATCTTAGACAAGTTGTCTAACTTTCTGATTTTCTTCCCTGTTCAATGAAGAACATACTGGTGTTTCCTTCATGGGGTCAGTGTGAGGAGTGAAGGAGTTAATATTTATACACTTGAAACAGTATCAGGCACATGCAAGCACTGCATAATGATTTATTAAATAAGCTATCTGGCACGATAGTGTTAAGTATATCGAACTCCACTTAGACTCTGTTTGCTAATTCAATACACTGAGTTTAAAGAGCCTATGCCTTTACAGACCTACATGTAAATATTTTCAGAGAGATCCCCTGCATTTAGCGTGAAACTCTTACATGAACACAATTACAGAGACTCTCTCAAGACAACAGCAAACCAAGTCTGAGAACTGTGATCGCACATGTGCGCTCAGATTGGGGAATGTGTTTCTCCTCTCTGCGCTTCAGCTGCTCTCTCTAGTCGTGCTATAAAAAAGGCTTGCTTCACGAGGGTGTCATGAAGACGAAAATGAGATAATGTTTGTAAAACTCTTAGTGCTTGCCTGGAGAGGCGCCACTTAAATGCAGATTGTAATTATTAACATCATCTGGTATCCTAATGGTGACTGGTTTGAATGCCATTATCTTATTAAATGACTAAAGCCAGTCGTAGAAATTACAGTGTTAGGAACACGGCACCAGACAGCTTCCTGTGCGAAAGTTGTTCAGAAATCACCATGGCGTTGCTGAGTTCAAACTCACTAGCTGCGCCCCCCAGGACTCCCCAGGATTCTCTCTCTCTCTCACTTTCTCTCAGGGTTAGCCTCTATGATCCCTGAGTGCTCCCAAGTCCACAGGAATCTGGAACAGGAAGATTTGGGTTGTGAGTTTTCCCACCAACAATCATTAGCCACATGGGCTCACAAAAGCTTTTTAAAGCCATTTAAAGTTTTGTGAAATCAGCGATGTTCATCTTCTCCTGCCTGTTCCAGGTTTACATGGGGTAGACAGCAGGTGACAAATGCTCAATGAGTAAGTTAGTGAACTGGTAGAGACAAAAAATTTTTCTGTAAAATATTATTATCCCTGGAGGGATAGAGTATTCCAAAATGAGAGACATGTAGTTGGTAATAAGCAAGATGATAAACACGTTTCAGGTGATATACAGATGAATGTTGTTGTTTAGTCACTAAGTAGTGTCCGACTCTTGCAACGCTATGGACTGTAGCCCACCAGGCTTCTCTGTCCATGGGATTTCCCAAGTGAGAATACTGGGGTGGGTTGCCATTTCCTTCTCCAGGGGATCTTCCCAACCCAGGGATTGAACCCACATCTCCTGCATTGGCAGGTGGATTCTTTACCACTGATCTGCCAGGGAAGCCCATATGCATGTATGGCAAACACATATAGAAGGGTATATAGACATGTGCATATACACTTATATGTGTGTGTGTAACAATTAAATACTAGGGCATAAAATTTGTGCATTCATGGATATTGTTGCTTAGGCAAAAATAAAGTTGGTAATTGAAGAAGATAGTTGGTAGTAATTAAAAATATATATTTTTTGGATTTAAAGGAAAAGATTAGGTAATTAACAGTAGTAGAAAATAATAATGCAATTTTTACAGCAAAAATCATGACCGAAGGAAACATCACCTTGGAAGAAAGATAAGAGAGAGCCTCTGTTTGTTTCAGATTTCTGAGTGTGGGATTTAGATCCCAGGGCAGAATCTAGGGAACGGTGGTTTTTTACAGCTGGATTGATCACCACTGTCTGCAAAGTCCTTTTACATGCCTTTTGCTTATTTGCAGAACAGGCATAATTATTTCTGTTTCATAGACAAGGAAACAGACTAAGTGTCCTTGAAAAGTTGTGCAAGAGCAAGCTGGCAAGTGAATACAAATCCGCACATGTTGTAATACTGTTTAGGGAAAAGAATCATATGCTAAGTGGTTTTTACAAAGTAAAAAAGCTATTCACTAAAATTAGCGGTCATTCTTTTAACTCCTTGGGAGCCAGCACTGCTAATGGTGATCCTGTGCACCCAAGATCGTTCAGGGAACCGGTGCTGGGTGCTGAGCTGGAGCCGAGACCTCACCAGGCATCACCTGCTCTGTTACTTCAGGCACCAAAATCTGGGCACAGCTAACACACTACTAGCCCAGTTGGGCCTCCAGGTATGTTCTGCTTGAACAATAGAGTGTTAAAGTTTTTTCCCAGGTGGCACAGTGATAAGGAATCCGCCTGCCAAGGCAGGAGACCCAGGAGACTTGGGTTCGATCCCTGGAATGGGAAGATCTCATGGAGATCCATAATGGCAACCCTACTCCTAGGAAATCCCATGGGCAAAGGAGCCTGGTGGGCTACAGCCCATGGGGTCGCAAAGAGTTGGGCACTAGCGCACAACCGAGTACACACACACAGTTTTTTTTTTTTCTTAATGTGTGAATAGTATTTAAGAAGCTGGAGATTTTCCATATAAATCTGGTGTCTGGCTTTGCGTGTGTGCTAAGTCGCTTCAGTAGTGTGACCTGAGGACAGGCTCTTCTGTCCGTGGGATTCTCCAGGCAAGAATACCAGAGTGGGCGTCCAGTGCCTTCTCCAGGGGATTTGCCCAACGTAGGAACTGAACTCCCATCTCTCGCACCTCAGGCATTGGCAGGCAGGCTCTTTAGGGTTCCTGCCCAGTTGGCCTTTGGCAGGGACTGTGTGCTCTCCTATCAACCCGGCCACTTGCTGGATTCCTGTCTCTCCCTCCCCTGCCTTAGAAAGCCCCGGTGTGGAGAGCAGTGTATACCGATCAGCCGCTCTTAACACACCAGCCCTCCACAGGGTGTGGTAAAGCCAGAACGGTGGACATTAGCCTGAAGTGTAAAAGAACCGAAGTTGGGAGAAATCAACCTTACTTTCATTAAACCTAAGGTTAAATATATATGTTTTTAATGTGGACCAGCTTTTAAAAGTCTTTACTGAATTACTTACAATACTGCTTCTGTTTTATGCAAAGTAGAAAACTTTTTTTGGCCATGAGGCAAGTGGTATGTTAGCTCCCTGACCAGGGATCAAACCCACACCCCCTGCCTTGGAAAGTGGAGTCTCAACCACCAGACCACCAGGGAAGTCCCACGGAAGGTTCAATATTTAAGCAAATATATCGTGCTGCCTGCAAAATATTTTTACTGCTTGGGCTGTTGACAAAATTTTTCCACACAATTTGCCATTTGCACCCCAACTTTGAGAGATGGACAAAGCAGGAGTTATTATCCACATTTTATTGACTGGGAACTTGAATGTCTAAAATCAATAGGAATTTTCCAGAAACAGAGCCCAAGACAGGGACTTGGGTGCTGTGATCTTGAGCAAGTGCCCTTCAGGAAAATCCTGTGAGGGAAGGGGTGAAGCAGGAGAGGCAGGGAGGGGATGCGGTGTCAGAAAAAGTCCCCCGGTATCTGCAGCATGGGGGAGGGTGGGACTGTGGATCTTTAACCACCCACAGAACTGTTCCTTTCTGGGGCTGCCGGCTTAGCTAAAGTTAAGCCGGTAAGGCTTCCCAATCAGGCATTGGTTGCAGTCTCCCCCCACCAACTTCCTGAGCGAGGCTGCTCCTCCTTTAGCCCAGGATGACTTTTCCTGTGAGCCTTCAGCAGCCAGACCTCAGAGCAACTGGGGGAACTGAGGCAGGAGGCGGATGCCCTCCCGCCCACCCCCAACTCTCCCGGGGTAAAGCAACAGAAGATTCATTCTCTATTGACAAAAACTCCAAGACAAGAATTAGCAGGGCAGTTAGGGAGGAGGCTAGGCCCTGTCCAAACCACATATTTCTTATTCCCAAAATCAGGAGATCTCTGTTACCACACATGTGCAGAAAAGGCTTCTTGGAGGCCAGAGGGAAGCTATGTCAAAGGATGCTCAACCCAGAAGCCTTTTCGGTAAAATCTGTCTTGGCTAAGAGATCCGTGTGCACACATGGGAGAATCCTGAGATATTTACCAACTGTTGAGTGTGAGCCAGGCAAATTAAAATGATTGGCCAAAGCAAACCTGGAAGAAATACCCTATAAGAGTAAGTCAAACTGCCACAAGGGTGCAACTTAGGGACTCCCCTCTGAGTCCGCCCATGTGCCTTTCTACACATACTGTACTCTTTTCCTCTTTATATGTACTTTGTTTCGCTGCTTTCCATCTTTGTGGGAATTCTCTTCTGCAAAGCCGAAGGGCCAGGACCCTTGTCACGGATCACTAGTCTAGTGGGTAGGATCGGGTGCTCTCACCACCACAACCCAGCCCAGTCTCCAGCTGGAAACCCAAGCCCTGCTCCAGACTGTTGCAAGCCGAGGCCACCCGAGATCAGAGATTGGGGATGACAATAAACAGACAGGGTCTGGGAGGGACCACCACAAAGCATCTTTGAAAACACTGAGCACATGGGATCACAGTGAGTTCAACCAACAGCACTATCTCCTCTCTCTCTCTCTCTCTCTCTCTCACACACACACACACACACTACACAGTATGTTTCAGGAGATGGCAATATCAGACAATATATTTATTCCTTCCAAAACCAGAAAGTTGGTCTACATTTTGAGACATTGAGAAGAAACAGTCCCACTTTTAAAAAATCCAATTGTCCAACTAATTCTGTGCAAACTATACAAACTACTGAAAAATAAAAGCCTTAGATTTTATAAATCAATAGATTAAAATATACATATAGAAATACATATGCAGAATATATGCATATGAATACATAGTGTATGTGTGGATATAAATATAGCTATAAGATGCAGTGGTTAATGTTTGTCTAGGAAAACTGTCTTGCCACAGAAAATGGAAAAGCTCTATGTTCAAAGGGTTTAGAAAATAAATTCTCCTTTGACAGAGCCTAGGCCCTTGGGATTTGTCATAAGGAGGAAGAAAGAGTTTCCAAGAAATATCAGATGGTCCTTCTGGCGCATTCCTACTTTGTTCTGAAACAATTTGAGTCAGAAGCACATTTCATCAAGTTTAGAAGTTATAGGTTTTGCTAAGTGTGAACAGAAGAGAAAAAATGAGAGGCAGGGTGACATTTTCAACCTCTAAAATGTTTAGATGAAGATTTAATAGAATTCTCCTTATTAAAGGATGCTAATTTTGTGTCCATCCTACATAACTGGTGGGGTGTTGTCAATATCCACAATTGTGGCAAATAATAAATAGGTGAAAGCCCAAAGTAAAATATAGTTTATTTTATTTCATTTCTCTCCTGATTTTTTTCCATAACACCTTCAAGATGCCATCCCAAAGCTATTATCATAACTGAATATTTTGCATAATGAAAAGTGCAGGCACCTCAGATCTCCTTTTGCATGACAAATGCTTAATTAGAAAAATAATAGGATGGAAATGAAATTGGTATTTACTACGACTGGAACGGAAAATTGTCCTAGAGAAGAAAATTCAGTTTTAATTTACCAAAGGCAAAAAAGAAAAAAGATTTCAAAAAAGCAAGCAAGAAAGAAAAGAATCTTATACAGTGCAAATAAATCAGAGACTAAAGGGTATGGCTTGTGCCTATAACTGGGTTGAAATTCCTCTCTCTCTTTTTCTCTCTCTTATCCACCACACGTGCATGCAAACACACATCATAAAGCACAACACAATTTTAAAAAATGTGATATTGAAGTCAAGCTAAAGAAGTCCTTTTTAATTGCTTGTGAAAAAAAAGTCAAGCCCTCTGAATGTTACATTTCCATCAGATTAGATAAAGGGTATACCAAATTAGTGTATCATCAAATTCTGTGTGGCATTAGCAACTTAATTATAACTGTGAAATAACTCTGTGTAGAAACTTATGCGAAAATATGGTAATTGCTATTTTATGGTTTTTTGAAGAGCTCGTTGTATTTTCCTGTGTCTCTTTGAGTTGTTGTTGCTAATTCCTTGCTTTTTGCTAGTGAGTCAGAGGCCACAAGGCTCTTCCTACGGTGGAAAAGAATTACATTAATTCCCCCCTTTGCATTTATTTGCAGGTTTTCTTTCTTTTTTTTTTTTAAACAGGAATACATCTTGTCATACAGAAGAGGATAGGGTCCCACATGAGTTGGGTTCCTTTGTTCTGAAACAATTTGAAGCTATCTCAGGTTTGTTCTTATGAAGCTATCTAAAAATGTGCATGGGACATATATGCATGTGCGCTAAGTCACTTCAGTCATGTCTGGCTCTTTGTGACCCCGTGGACTATAGCCCACCAACCTCCTCTGTCCGTGGGATTCTCCAGGCAAGAATACTAAAGTGGGTTACCATGCCCTCCTCCAGGGGATCTAACTGACCCAGGGATTGAAATTGCGTCTCCTACATTGGCAGGAGTATTCTTTACCACTCTGCCACCTAGGAAGCCCATTATGCCCTTTAAGCCAATTTAACTCTTTTCTTGAAAAGACAAAAATAAAACAGAAAGACTGGAGCCCCTGATGTTTATTTGAACCAACATCATTCACAAGTTGGTACAGCTTTTAAAATTCATGCCATTCATTCATTCATTCATTGATTTTGGTTTCGCTGGGTCTTCGCTGCTTTTGCTCAGGCTTCCTCTAGTTGTAGTGAGCAGGGGCTACTCCTTGTCACAGTGCCGGGCTTCTCGTTTCAGTGGCTTCTCTCACTGTGGAGCACAGGCTCTAGACTCAGCACAGGCTTCGGTATTTGCCACGTCTGGGCTCAGCAGTTGTGGCTCTCGGACTTAGTTGCCTCGAGACATGTGGCATTTTCCCAACCAGGGCTCAAACAGCTGTCCCCTGCAGTGTGCTGGCAGGCAGATTCTTAGCCAGTGGTACCACTGTTAGGGGACGCACACTGACTGAAGCCGCCCACCCTGGCCAGGCCCTCAGTAACCATTTGAATGAGTTGTTTCATGACAGGAGCTCCTGGTAAGGAACACGGAACTAATAAGCCACCACCAACCGGAAGAGATCGGGAAAGGTCTACAGGAGACACCATGTGTCCATCCACTTCCCAGAATCCCTCTCGCTAGCATCCATCTTGGCTGAGAGGTGCGTGCGCCCCCAGGAAAGACTCTGAATTAGAATGATTGGCCAAAGACCACCCGGAAACCAATCCCATCACCATAAAACCCGAGACTGCGAGCCACGTGGCAGAGCTGTTCTCTTGGTTTCCCTTACCCTACTGCTCTCCACCCGGGTGCCCTTTCCCCAAAAAATCTCTTGCTTTGTCAGCACATGTGTATCCTTGGACAATTCATTTCCAAGTTTTAGACAAGAGCCCAGTTTTGAGCCCTGGAAGGGGTCCCCCTTCCTGTAACACCACTAGGTAAGTCCTTATAGGCACCAGGATAATACCATTCAAAATAGTTTTGCTGCTCTAAAAACCTGGCATTCTGCCTCTTTGTGCCTGCCCCACAGTCTCCATAGTTTGGGCTTTTCCAGAGTGTTACATAGTTGAAATCATACAGTAATTATCCTTTCCAGATTAGCTTCTTTTACTTAGTAATATGCATTAAAGTTTCCTGTATATCTTTTCATGCCTAGATAACTCCTTTCCTTTTAACGCTAAATAATATTCCATTGTCTAGAAGGACTACATTTCATTTATCCAATTCACCTACCGAAGGGCATCTTCGTTGCTTCCAAGTTTTGACAACTATGAATTAGGTTGCTATAAACATTCGTGTGCAGGTTGTACTTCCTTTTAAATTTTTTTACTCCTTCAAGACAAACTAAGATGATCAGATGGGAGAAGATATTCAAATTATTAGCTGTGAATTACGTTACCTTCAAAATGCTACACAATAGGTTATGTTACCTTCAAAATGCTACACAAAATGCTACTCATTAGAATGTCTCAGCCACGTGTGTGTTTGTGTGTGTGTGTGCATGCACGCACGTGCTTGTGTGTGTTTACCCAGTTCAACTTGTCACCAATCCACCAGACTTTGGCTCAATTTTTAACTGGGAAAAAGTGAAGAGAGAGTTCATCACTGCCTCTAAATCTAAGTAAACAGGACATGCACAGAGTTCTGCTTCTTCCTTTTCTAGATGTTTGACATTTGTCTCTTAGAGTCAAATTCAAGGCAGAGGATATGATACTATTAATACATATTTATTTGTTGTTGCTGTTCAATTGCTAAGTCATGTCTGACTGTTTATAGCCAGTAGGCTGCAGCACACCAGGCTTCCCTGTCCTTCACTATCTCCCAGAGTTTGCTCAAATTCACGTCCATTGAGTCGGGGGTGCCATCCCACCATCTCATTCTCTGTTGCCCCCTTCTCCTCCTGCCCTCAGCCTTTCCCAGCATCAGGGTCTTTTCCAATGAGTTGGCTCTTTGCATCAGGTGGCCAAAGTATTGGAGCTTCAGCTTCAGCACCAGTCCTTCTAATGACTATTCGGGACTGATTTCCTTTAGGATGCACTGGTTTGATCAGTTGAAGATACCAGGTCACAAGCAGGCCTGGAGCCTGAGCTGCAGGTTTGCAGTCGGATGCAGGCGTCCAGCAGATGGAGCTTTGTGGGAAAAGCTTCCCTATTGTCATCACCCCCTTCAGGCCAACATCAAGTCTTACCAGGATGGATGACTGTGAGGGGCTCCTAAGTGATCTCTCTGCCACCAGTTCTAGCTCCTCAAATCCACCCTCCTCACCATTGCCAGAACTGTCTTCCCCAGGTGCAGACATTACTTACAGCCCTTCAACATCTGGCCCTCACCTTGAAGACCGAGGCCAAGTTTGTCAGCAAGCCCACCAAGGCTCACCCCACATTCATGTTCTGGCAAAGCAACCGCTCTTGGGCCTGTCACTGCAGAGCAGTCAGGACCCCCTCCTTTGACTCAGCTGGTGCTCAAGATCCTGGATTTACCGTCACACCTCTGGGTTTGATGGTGGGGTCCTCTAATTCCTAGCTCTGTGATTGGCTGTGAGTTCTGTCCTGTGAGCCCCAGTTTGTAAAGTGGGGATGATAACAGAACCTGCTTCACAGGGCACCACTGTGGGAATTAAATTAAATAACCAATGTATCACCCAAGTCAAGATCCTAGTCCAAATATGTGTTAAACATATTTTACTTTATTATCTTTTTTATATATCCATAAGACATTGTTATTCTTTTTAGTTTTATTCTTTGGCCATGAGGCATGATGGATCTTACTTAGTTCCCCAACCTGTAGTGGAAGCGCAGAGCCATAGCCACTGGGCCACTAGGGAATCCCCTTTTTAAAACAAATGAAGACAGCTTGGGCTTAACCTTCTCCAGGAATGTTTCCCTGTTCTGCCTCCAGTTTCACAGGCTGCATTAGATACTCCTCACCCTGGGTGTAGCTCCTATTGCAGTGTACTCTAATTATTGTCCCGCATCCAGGTTATTGTTTCAGACTGTGAACATCATAAGGGCAGGGACTGTGTGTTCACATTCCCGGACCCGTGGTGTCTGGCATCCTGTCTAGGGCCAAGTATTGCTCAGTTGGTATCTGCACATCAAGTGGATGCAGCTCTTGGAAAACGACTGAGGCAAGAAGGAGCAAGCGTGTGCTTTGCCAGGTGGGCCGATGCCTCTGTGGGCACAGCTGGGAGTCCAGGCCAGGAGATGGGGCCACAAAGGATCAGGCACCCGGTGTGTGCCCAGAAGGTGAGATGGTAGAATCCATCAAAAGCATCTGGACAGCAGGCTCGGCACCCAGGCACAGGACGGGACCCTGAGGCTTCCTAAGGCACATCCCCTTCAGCTCCCTCGCAGGGTAGCTGCTGGGGTTCATTCTGACTAGAGCTGAGATGAGGGGCAGGAAACAGGGCGATTTCTCACAACAAACAGACAGGGGAGGGGAAAAAAGGTATCCTGGATAATCAACAAGTTTCTCTACTTGATGCCCATTTTCTTGTTATAATTAGCAATACTGGGGAGAGAAAGAAGGTCTTCTTTGGGGGTAAGTTCCATGCTGGAGAAAAGGAATGTGATCTCAGCAGAAACAAGCCTCCCTTCCACTTGGTGGTGGAGGTTTAGTCGCTCGGTCATGTTCGACTCTTATAACGCCATGGACTGTAGCCAGCCAGGCTCCATTAGGAGCCATTTTCCCCTCCAGGGGATCTTTCCAACCCAGGGATGGAACCCACGGGCCCACATCTCCTGCATTGCAGGCAGACTCTTTACTGCTGTACGGCCAGGGCAGCCCCCTCTTCTGCTTAGGGGTCATATTTATGTGCCTCTTTTCTGGGCAATGGCAACTCACTCTAGTACTCTTGCCTGGAAAATCCCACAGACAGAGCAGCCTGGTAGGCTTCAGTCCATGGGGTTGCAAAGAGTTGGACACGACCGAGCAACTTCACTTCACTTTCTTTTCTGGGCATGCTTGGTTTGGGAATCTTTCTATGTGACCAACAGAAAACAGTCAGACAGACAGAAAGGCAGGAAGTCCTGAGAGCTGCTTCATGGTTATCGTTACTAAGGAAACCGATTCTTTAGTATTCATGTGTTCAGCAGACAGTTGCTCTGAATCTGTGAGGTTGAGGCCGTATTGCAGAATAGCACGGGGGAGAAGAAGGGATGAAAACAGCAAACAGATAAATATGGAAGCTGTTTAAGGCTATGTTAGTGATTTAGCCACCATTCGTGGTTACTAATGGTTTTAAAAATGAGATCACTGCCAGCATCAGATGATTTTTACAGTGGTCAAGAATACATCTTCCTGCTGCATTTGTATAATCACATTCACATACTCGCCACACACTGGGAAGAAAAACCTCAGTGGAGGGGACAAAGAGCCTGGGAACCCAGTTCCACTGTGAGAAAATCATCGTTGTGTGAAAAGGGCCCCTGAAACCTGTCTCCATCTCTTGTCCCTATTCCAAAACGCCTTTCCCTTAAGATCTGAAGATGGAGGTGGCAAGCGTGCCACTGATGAGCACCAAGGCAGTGTTTCTCTAGCAGAGGATGAGAGCACTTGCCTCAGCCAAGCATCAGTCTCCAAATCTAAGAGCTGTCAGTTCCAGAAGTCCCAGTCCCAAAGGGACACCTGTAATCCCAAAGACGGGCTTGTGGGCAGCAAAGGCCTTCAGAATGTGGCAGAGCCAAGTCAGGGATATGAAACCCCACATGGAGTATCAGATGGCGTGAAAGAGATGAACTAGAAGAACTAGGGAGAGAAAATCCACTTTCCACCCCTGGCGTCCCATGGCATGCTCAGTCGTGTCCGACTCTTTGTGACCCCATGGACTGTAGCCCACCAGGCTCCTCTGTCCATGGGGTTTTCCAAACAATAATACTAGAGTGGGTTGCCATGTCCTACTCCAAGGGATCTTCCTGACCCAGAGATTGAACCTGCCTCTTGCATCTCCTGCATTGCAGGTGGGTTCCTTATCACAGAGTCACCCGAGAATCTCCATTTCCACCTCTACTTTCCACTCCTGCTGGCCTCCAGTCATCAGCATGATGATCAGTGAGTTTTGCAGCTGAGATTGTGACCAACTAGCAATTCTAATGCATATCCAAGCAAGGGGATCGATAGGAACTCTTTCCCTTACAGAGCAGTATAAACTGAAGCATTTAAGTTCAAAACAGAGTGTCACGGCCCTTCCCACTCACCTGCATGGCCTGAGGGAAAACCCTGGGGTTTCTACGGGTGTCTTTTGGTTTGAGGGTACAAGAATCCACTGAGTGAGATCATCGTTAACCTCCCAATGTAAGGTCACATCACTGCATCGTTTCCACACGTTCAATCAGCATTAATTGAGCACCAAATTATTGCATCCAAAGCCCTCTGCTGGATGTGGTCCAAGATGTAAAAAGGAGTATGACATAGCCTCGTAACACAAAGAGCCCACAAGCTCGTTGATGGTGAACAGTGTGAGAAATGTAAATCTGAGCGGATCACAATCCTTTTTAACATTCTTAAAACTTTGTTATTTGATGTGAGTTTCCCTGGCCCTGTCCAGCTCCCCACTTCATCTCCATGGGCCCCTCACCGCCTGCACTCCGACACCATTTCCCTCAGTTCTGGCTCCCATCTCCTCCTCTCAACTTTCAGAGCTTTGATTCCCTGGGTCAGGCCCCCTGCCGTATCTTCTCATTGCACTCTCTGTTTTTTCTTTGCTGCAGTAATTGCGGTTTGATTATATATTTATGCAACTGTTTGATACTGTCTGCCCTCCCCTGTGTTAGACTCCAAGTTTAAGGGAAAAAGAGACTGGGGGAACACTGACTTATCACAGAGTCCTCAGGGCCCAATATAGAGCTGCTTCCTCAAATAAATGGATGGATATGCACAATGAAACAAGTTCAGAGAGAAGAGAAACAAGATTCGGAGGCACAGGGTCACTAAATGGTGTGGCTGGGGGCTGGCTGTTTCTCCCCACTTTGTACACTTGCTATGTACACATAGAATGCTCATAGAATGCTCACAGCATGAATAAATGGAATGAATGAGTCAACTGTGAGCTGAAAAAAGTCATCTCTCATTTTCTCTTCTTTGTTTGCTTATATGATTAGACTTTACATAAATAGCAATGTTCAAAAACCCATTTTTGTGTGTGTGCCACAAAAAAAGTTAAAAAATAGTAACCCAGGATCTGGCTGAGTGACCCCTTTTGCCATTCTGGTAGTGCAACAGAAGTTTATGAGCCAGAGTCTATTTTTGATAGAAATAGCACAAAAAAAAAAGAAAAAGAAAAAGGAGGGTCACTCAGCCTGATAGTGAGTTATGAAACTCCAATGTTCTAAGGAAGAAATCCCGGCTGTTTTGGCTGTGAATGCCGACTTGAGAGACTTCTGTTTCTTATGTGCTTAGGCCTGGAGCAACAGCTCATTCATTCATTTTTTAGTTGACTCCTTCATTGATTCACCCAATACACATTTATTGAGTATCCACTATATGCTAGTTACTGAACTATACTATCCACCATATACCAGGGGGAAAGATAGTTAAAACCTCTCATGGTTTACTTGGGTAACCAGAGCTGTGTCAAGCTGATTCCATGCTAGCTCATTATTGACACGAGGATTTTTGAAGAACTAATACCTGTGGTTGACAATTTTTATTTTGGCTGGCCCAAAATTAATTCTGTTATTTCACTAACACTTTGCAGGTTATTACACTCAATAGCTACACCTGACACGCCTGTAAAGTCTTCTAATTTTCATGAAATGTTGTCTTCAATCCACTCTTCTGTAGAAGCAAAGGAGCATCCTCCAGCACCAGGAGTTTCATTTTCACTTTCCATATCAGAATCAATCACTAAGTCTTTTTTGCTGGTCTGTTATTCATATTGCTGAAATCGAAACTATATTCTGAAAAATCATCATCTTCTGAGGCAATAGTATGTATGTCACTTGGACAATCAGAGAAAATATCTGCATAAAATTCACAGAAAAATTATTCAAAATTTCTCAACACATCATTTTTTAAAATTTAACATCTCTTTTACACAAGGTTGGAACAAAATGATCAAAATGTGAATGATACCAACAATCATAAGTTGTGTAATGAACTCTTGATCAGTTTTAAGCTCTGGCAATTTTGCATGGGCATGTTACTTGCATCACTCTAAAAATGTATTGCTATGAATCAGGTTAATAATATTTGGGTAACAAACATGAAAGCTGCTCAGTCGTGTCCGACTCTTTGCAACCCCATGGACCATATCTTCCATGGCATTCTCCAGGCCAGAATACTGGAGTGGGTAGCCTTTTCCATCTCCAGGGGATCTTCCCAAGTCAGGGATTGATCCCAGGTCTCCTGCATTGCAGGCAGATTCTTTACCAGCTGGGCCACCAGGGAAGCCCAAGAAGACTGGCTTGGGTAGCCTATCCTTTCTCCAGTGCATCTTCCCGACCCAGGAATCGAACCGAGGTCTCTTGCACTGCAGGTGGATTCTTTACCAGCTGAGCCACCAGAAAGTCCATTGGGTAACAAGGGATGCATTGATACATCTCTGGCCAGTGATGGGCTAGCATGAGCGTTAAGAAAGAGGCACCTTTAGCTCTCAGTTCTTCCTCATCCGTAGCATAGATCAGACTTGTTACTGCACTTTTAGTGGCTATGAGCACCACGAAGGCAAATCTGCTTTTATCTTATCTTTCATCACTCCTTAACTGCTACTATCCCCGGCACACAGGAAACCTCAGGAAATAGATATCGATTGACTAAGAGGAGCTGAAGTTCATCACAGGAGCCAAGCCCTAGGGTCTGCATGTTAGCTTGAAGTGCCTCATTTAATCCTCATGACACCATTAGGATTTAGTCATTTTTTTTTCTAATTTTTTATTTATTTTTTTATTATTGTTTTTGCCATACATTGTCATGATATCACCATGGGTTTACATATGCTTCCCCTCCGAACCCCCCCTCCCTCCCCCCTCCCCCCCCCCTGGAAATCTCGCTGCACCAGTCCCAAGCATCAATCCTGGGCTGGCGATTGATTAGACACATGACAATTAACATGCTTCAATGCCCTTCTCCCATATCATCCCACCCTTACCCTCATCCACAAAGTCCACAAGTCTATTCTATACATCTGCGTTCCTTTTGTTGTCTCCCATGTTGGGTTCTCATTACTGTCTTTCTAAATTCCATATATATGTGTTAATATACTGTATTGTTGTTTTTGCTTCTGGCTTACTTCACTCTGGATAATGGGCTCCAGTTTCGTCCATCTGAGTAGAATTGCTTCAAATGAATTTTTTTTT
>ML661346.1:2930551-2943183 GCA_007570785.1 Antilocapra americana | reverse complement strand
TCCATAGTGGCTGTACTAGTTTGCATTCCCACCAACAGTGTAAGAGGGTTCCCTTTTCTCCACATCCTCTCCAGCATTTATTGCTTGTAGACTTTTGGATGGCAGCCATTCTGACTGGTGTAAAGTGGTACCTCATTGTGGTTTTGATTTGCATTTCTCTGATAATGAGTGATGTTGAGCATCTTTTCATGTGTTTGTTAGCCATTTTTATATCTTCTTTGGAGAAATGTCTATTAAGTTCTTTGGCCCACTTTTTAATTGGGTTGTTTATTTTTCTAGAATGGAGCTGCAGGAGTTGTTTGTATATTTTTGAGATTAATTGTTTGTCTGTTGCTTCATTGGCTATTATTTTCTCCCATTCTGAAGGCTGTCTTTTCACCTTGCTTATAGTTTCCTTTGTTGTGCAAAAGCTTTTAATTTTAATTAGGTCCCATTTGTTTATTCGTGTTTTTATTTCCAATATTCTGGGAGGTGGGTCATGGAGTATCCCGCTTTGGATTATAGCAGAGAGTGTTTTGCCTATGTTATCCTCTAGGAGTTTTATAGTTTCTGGTCTTATGCTTAGATCTTTGATCCATTTTGAGTTTATCTTTGTGTATGGTGTTAGAAAGTGTTCTAGCTTCATTCTTTTACAAGTGGCTGTCCAGTTTTCCCAGCACCACTTGTTAAAGAGGTTGTCTTTTCTCCATTGTATATTCTTGCCTCCTTTGTCAAAGATAAGGTGTCCATAGATGCGTGGATTTATCTCCGGGCTTTCTATTCTGTTCCATTGATCTATATTTCTGTCTTTGTGCCAGTACCATACTGTCTTAATGACTGTGGATTTGTAGTATAGCCTAAAGTCAGGTAGGTTGATTCCGCCAGTTCCATTCTTCTTTCTCAAGATTGCTTTGGCTATACGAGGTTTTTTGTATTTCCATACAAATTGAGAAATTATTTGTTCTAATTCTTTGAAGAAGACCTCTGGTAGCTTGATAGGAATTGCATTGAATCTATAGATTGCTTTAGGTAGTATACTCATTTTCACTATATTGATTCTTCCAATCCACGAACACGGTACATTTCTCCATCTGTTTGTGTCCTCCTTGATTTCTTTCATCAGTGTTCTATAGTTTTCTATATACAAGTCTTTTGATTCTTTAGGTAGAAATACTCCTAAGTATTTTATTCTTTTTGTTTCGATGGTGAATGGAATTGTTTCCTTAATTTCTCTTTCTGATTTCTCACTGTTAGTGTATAGGAATGCCAGGGATTTCTGTGTGTTGATTTTATATCCTGAAACTTTGCTATATTCACTGATTAGCTCTAGTAATTTTCTCGTAGAGTCTTTAGGGTTTTCAATATAGAGAATCATGTCATCTGCAAACAGAGAGAGTTTTACTTCTTCTTTTCCAATCTGTATTCCTTTGATTTCTTTATCTGCTCTGATTGCTGTGGCCAAAACTTCCAAAACTATGTTGAATAGTAGTGGTGAGAGTGGGCACCCTTGTCTTGTCCCTGATTTCAGGGGGAATGCTTCCAGTTTTTCACCATTGAGGATAATGTTTGCTGTGGGTTTGTCATATATAGCTTTTATTATGTTGAGGTATGTTCCTTCTATTCCTACTTTTTGGAGGGTTTTTATCATAAATGGATGTTGAATTTTGTCAAAGGCTTTCTCTGCATCTATTGAGATAATCATGTGATTTTTATTTTTCAATTTGTTAATGTGGTGTATTACATTGATCGATTTACGAATATTGAAGAATCCTTGCATCCGTGGGATAAAGCCTACTTGATCATGATGTATGATCTTTTTGATGTGTTGTTGGATTCTATTTGCTAGAATTTTGTTGAGGATTTTTGCATCTAAGTTCATCAGTGATATTGGCCTGTAGTTTTCTTTTTTTGTGGCATCTTTGCCGGGTTTTGGAATTAGGGTGATGGAGGCCTCATAGAATGAGTTTGGAAGTTTACCTTCGTCTGCAATTTTCTGGAAGAGTTTGAGTAGAATAGGTGTTAGCTCTTCTCTAAATTTTTGGTAGAATTCAGCTGTGAAGCCATCTGGTCCTGGGCTTTTGTTTTTTGGAAGATTTCTGATTACGGTTTCAATTGGATTTAGTCATTTTTATTATTTCCATTTTACACATGAGAAAACGATGATGTGGAGAAGCTGAGGATCTTGACTAGGACACACGACAAGTGAGGCAACAGCGCCAACCTTCAACCTAGGTCTGTCCATATACACCCACCATGGGTTCTTGCTTTTCTATTAGATTGAACCATATGAAATTGCTGATAGTTGGTCCTTTTGACCTACAGAAACAGCAAGCATATAAGTAGACATGTAACACAAGTATTTATAATCTAAGTAGATGAAATAAAATAAAGAAAAAGTTAAATATGGGCTACTGGGGAAGTAAGGCAGGGGCAGGGGTCCAGAGTGGTTTCCTGGGGCAGCTTTGCAGGATGGCTGAGGATAAAGTGGTATTTTGGGTGGCAGGAGGGGCACAGTGTGGGTACTACTCACCCCCTCACTCAGTCCATCTTTGTTAAGAGCTCACAATGTTCCATACCCAGGGCTCAGGCCAAGAGGACAGAGTCTTGCAGGGAGGACAGTTATAATAAAATGGGTTATGTAAAAAACAGTTATTATGTTCTAGTAACCTGCCCTGAGGATACACAGCAAAGACACAGATGTGAGGACAGTGGTTGAGACTGGCAAAAGATCAGGCTGGGGAGTAAGACAAGGGAAAGTGGGTGCCATGAGGAAGGCTCTAATGCCTGGCATGAATTGGATGCAGAAGGCAGGAGAAACCAGGGGAGGCGTGCAGCAGAACGGGTTCCAAAAGATTCTGTTGGCCACATCACAGGGGAAGATTTGAAGGGGAATGAGTAGGAGGCAGGAAGAGTACTTGAAAGTGTTTGGTTGGGAATACTGAGAACCTAAAGCTCACGGAGGGAGTGGACATACTGACAGTCAAGTCCAGTGAAGCTTAGAGCTGAGGAAACCCTGAGAATGATCATTTACTCTAGGTATTCTGTGAGACCCAGGTGTTCTGGTTTAATTGGTTTCAATCTCTAGAAAGGCTCCTCTATCTTTCTACATAAAAGATTCGGCTGCCAGATGGTTTTTTGTGCTAGGCTCTGTCCTGAAAATCCCTCCCTGGATATGTTTAAATTCAGATGGCATTCTTGGCTGGTAGAAGTTGCTTGTTTTAACATTTACGCTTATGGTGGAAGAGGTTTTAATCAAAGATGATGGAACGTCATCTCTTCTGAATCCAGAACTGTTTCTCACTCCACATGTCTCCTTGAATAGTGTCAGGAATCTCCATTCTGCCTCTTAGTGTTCGCAGTAGGATTTCCGAATTGACTCATGTTTCCTCTGTTCTGCCAAGACAGACAAGAGCCACTTTTGCTCCTCTATTGGCACTCAAAACAGATGTCAACATGCCAATCACCAGAAAACATAACAATGCCCATTCAGAGGAATGACATAGCTCTGTAACCCTTCTTGACATGTCAAATGTAGTGAAAGCTGTTAATAATTATAGAAGATATGCAGATTTGGATTTTTAAAATCAACCACAAGAAGTGTTTTAAATAGAACATAGTAAATCCTAGTTCTCAGTCATGTCTGACTCTTTGCGACCTCATGGACTACAGCCTGCCAGGCTCCTCTGTCCAGCTAATTCTCCAGGCAAGAATACTAGAGTGGGTTGCTATTCCCTTCTCTAGGGGCTCTTCTCAACTCAGGGACTGAGCCAGGTCTCCTTGTGTAGCAGACGATTCTTTACCTTCTGAGCCACAAGGGAAGCCCAAATCCTAGTTCTAGCTAAAAAAGCGTTAATGTTACCATGTATTTAGTGAAGCACAGAACACAAAAATGGGACTTCTAAAATTAAGACAATTCAGTAAAAGGCCATATTCTGGTGAAGCGCAGGATCATAAATTCAAATTTAATTTGTGAGATTCTCTGATCAAAACCAGGGCTAGACTATCAAGCTTTCTCCTGTTATAATTTACGTTATGAGCCTGGCCACTCTGTATGGTTACCAACAAACCTATTGGATAAAGGTGGCCAGATGTTACAACCACATCTCTTGTCCTAGGGGCTGAGCAGAAAGGAAGTGGCAGAGCTGCTAATTGGTAAATTTCATTCCAGCACTGGCGTCCTATTGCTCTTGTAATACCCACAATCGCAGCCAACAAATATCCCCCTGAAACAATGAAGCATCTTTACTTCCTGAAAGTAAATCTAAAAAGAGCCCTTGTGGGAAAAAGTCACCTCTAATGTCCCATTTACTGAAGAGAGAAGCAGTACTGAGACTCCTTTAAGGGAGCAACAATGGAGATTTATGTTGCCATCGGGCTCTAGTAGGTTTAAATGTTTATGTCTCCCATAGCTGTGGGGTTTTTGGCAGCAATACTGTTGATAGCCAAGAAGAAAAGATGTGATTAAAATTGAGACTAAGAGCAGGAAGCAATCTGATCCAATAAGATACTTTGTCATCATAACTTACTGCTTCTCTTTCTCACTTATTCTGCTCCCCTGCTGACACTTTTTTTTTTCATTCATCTGGAAAAAAAATCAATGATCTCTGAGATTTACCTCAGCTCTGTGTGTGTGCGTGCTAAGTCGCTTAAGTTGTGTCTGATTCTTTGCAAATCCATGGACTGTAGCCCACCAACTCTGTCCATGGGATTCTCCAGGCAAGAATACTGGAGTGGGTTGCGATGCCCTCCTCCAGGGGATCTTCCTGACCCAGGGATCGAACCTGCGTCTCACACGTCTCCTGAATTGGCAGGTGGCTTCTTTACCACTAGCGTCATTTGGGAAGCCCCTTACCTTAGCTGAGTCTCTATCAAAACTTCCTAGAGTCCAAACACTTGTTAACCCTGGGAAAGAGAAAGTGAGCAAGGTGGCATGGAAGGTATCTCCTGGAACAACAGAACCTGAGTTTTCAAAACAACAGTGAAGACATCATTGGAAAACTTTGAAAGAAAACTTCCCTGCTCTGCTCCCTCTAAAGCTTTGTGGATTTCAGTCATTTCCCTTCTGATTCCAATATGGTAATCTTTGGATTATGCAAAGATTTTTAACATTTTCTGTACCATATATTTTAATGTAAATTATTCACTGAATAAGACATGTATATGAAATCTCTCCGTTTTTTCCCTCTGGAGTAACTCACTCTCCCTAAGGATGTGAACAATAGGATTTGTGTTTGAGCAAGTTGTTAAAAACAAGTCTTAAGCTTTAGGAAAGTATCACTTGTAACTCAGTTATTTCTAAAACTAAATAAATAAACCCAGGGGAGCATAGAGGGCAGAGAGAGAATGACGCAGAGGAAAAAGAACAAGCAATTCATTTTCATGAAATGCAAGATACAGTCTAAATATAGAAACGGAGACTCCAGTAATCTCTGAAGGCTGAGCATCACTCCCTGACACCCTCAGACATCGAAATATACCCTTTCATTTGTCAGCCTGCAGAGAAAAATCTCTGCACCCTGAGAAATTCTCTACACTTGGAAAACTTTGGCACACAACCTTAGAGCTATGGCCACAGAATCAAAACCTGATAGAAGAGAGATTTTGTTCCTTGAATGAGGTGGAGTTAAAAATGAGATTGTCCTGGAAGGTGTTATTTTTTGTTGTTGTTGTTTAGTTGCTAAGTCATTTCCAACTCTTCTGGGCTGTAGCCTGCCAGACTCCTCTGTCCTTGGGGTTTCCCAGGCAAAAATACTGGAGTAGGTTGCCATTTCCTCTTCAGGGGGATCTTCCCAAGCTAGGGATTGAACCTGTGTCTTCTGCAATGGCAGGTAGATTCTTTACCACTGAGCCACCAGGGAAGCCTTGAATGGGATGGAGTTGAAAATGAGATTGTCCTTGAAGATGTTATTTTAGTCCCCTGCAAAGCATTTAAAGCTAGACACATGCTCATTTAATTCTTTGGCACAGCAGGGTTTTTAAAAAAATTAGTATTAAAAAGCTACTTACTCAGGCTAAGTCAAATCCATGCATTAGCAAGTCTTAGAGACTAGAGATGGAGGGAACGCTGATTGTTGGCTTCTTGAGGAAGGTTCTTTACCCTTTGGGATAGTGGCTGCCTGGCTCAGGGATGGGAAACTAACAGGGAACAGAGAACAAAACTCCTTCGTATAACATGCGGTTTCCTGTGAGGAAAGTGGGACTCCAGGCAGTTATCACCTCCAGATTCAAAAGCAAAGGTTTCCCAAGTGCTTATGGGGGATAACATGCAGTTGCAAATAATTTTTAAAGCAGAGACCTAGCTCCCAGGACTCCAAGAAGACCCCAGTCTTGGATTTTCTCCCATTCTACCAAACTCCAGATCAGTAAGCAAACACTTACCAGGACAGTACCTGTAGGAGTTGCGGCAGTTTTAACACAGTCGGCATATGATTTGAAACAACCCCCATCAAGGGGTCTAATTCCCTTCCCTTTAAATGCTGGGCTGGTCTCAGTGAATTGCTTCTAACGAAGAGTTGTGCCTGTGTGTTCAGTCGTGTCTGACTCTTTGCGACCCCATGGACTGCAGGCTCCTCTGTCCATGGAATTCTCCAGGCAAGAATACTGGAGTGGGGTGCCATTTCCTCCTCCAGGAGATCTTCCTGACCCAGGGGTTGAGCCCACCTCTGTTGTGTCTCCTGCATTGGCAGGCGGCTTCTTTACTGCTGAGTCACCTGGGAAGCCCTAACTGAGAGTAGGTAGGAGAAATGAGTCTGTGTGGCTTTCGAGGCTAATTCATCAGGTGATAGGCCTTCTATTTGGTTCTCTCTCTCTGGAAGCATATTCTCTGGCATGGGAACCATCATGCCAGAGAAACCGCAGAAAGAGAGCATGCAGAGGCGAACAGAAGATGCCTTTGGAGACCCAGCAGTTCAGGTCTTCCCAGCCCATGAGCCAGGTGTGTGAGTGCAGAAGCACTTGAGTTGGCTCCAGCCCCAACAACCTCCAAGTTCTTGAGCCAGAACCACCCAAACAAGCTGATCCAGAATGCTGGATCCAAAGAAACTATGAAAGAGAACAAAGCTGAATGATGCTTTTAGGCTACCAATTTGGGGGGTGACTTGTCTCAAAACAACAGACATATGAAAACAGCTTGGTACCTAGAAGTGAGTCGTTGCCACAACAAACCTTAAAAACATGTATCAGTGGTTGGGGGGCCTGGACAGAGGGTGGAGATGGGAAGAGCTTTGAAGAGGTTGTCGGAGAAGGATTAAAGGGAAGTGAGAAAGGTGTGGTGGAAGCTGGAGGAAAGGATTCCTTGCTTATGAAATAGTGGAAAATCTAGGAGCACTTTCACCAATGGTAACATGAAAAATGGGACTCCCCTGGTGGTTCAGATAGTAAAGAATCTGCCAGCAATGTGGGAGACCTGGCTTCCATCCCTGGGTTGAGAAGATCCCTGGAGTAGGAAATGGCACCCCACTCCAGTATTCTTGCCTGGAGAATTCCATGGACAGAGGAGCCTGGTGGGCTGCAGTCCATGGGGTTGGAAGAGAGTCTGAGCAACTGACACACAACATGAGAAATAGAAAATATATCTAAGAAACTCATAATCTAGTAAGATTTCCAGGCAGAGTGTTCAAGACACACTTGATTCTTCCAGCTGCCCGTGGGGAATATAAGAGAAGAAAGATGAACTAAATAAAGAATTGATAATTATAAAAGAGCCAAGACTTGTGGGTTCAAAAAATAAACCTATTCCTCAGTTTAATCTTCTCTGGATGGCTAACGAGGCTAAAATTAAAATATGTCATTCATATCCAAAGATGAAGGCCTATGTTAAGATTGCAACCAGATTTGAGGTTGTGCCATATAGATTCTTTCAGACCATCAAAAGTCCCTCGAGAGATAGGAAAGGCATGCCTTTTAGATGTTTTCATTAAACAAAAATACTTTAAGAAATTTTAAGGGCACAGTCCTGCAGGAGCCGTGGAGGGAAAGCAGTGGTAAAGAACCCACCTGCCAGTGCGGGAGGTACAAGAGATGTGGGTTCAGTCCCTGGGTAGGGAAGATCCCCTGGAGAAGGGAGTGGCCATCTGTGCTAGTATTCTTGCCAGGAAAAGTCCGTGGGCACAGGAGCCTGGCAGGCTACAGTCTGTGGGGTTGCAAAGGGTCAGACAGCACACACACACAGCCCACAGACAAGGTAGAGAAAAGCTTGTGTCAGTGAGATTTGTCATTGTGGTGTCTGTTTCACGGAGTGAATCCTAACAAGACTGATGAGAAACAAAATATGAAGGAGACTTGAACGAACGAGAACATTGCCAACTCAGTCTAAAAGGAACAGAGGTGGTATAAAATGAAAAGAGGCTTTCGGACTCCCAGAGCGCTTTGGGAAAGAAGCAGGCTGAGATAACTACAGAGCTATAAAAACTTTGTAGAACAGGAGGGATAATTCAGAGGGAGGCCACAAGAGCTCAAACCCAAGGAGAACCATTCCTTGGGAACCATGTGTGTTAGCTGCTCAGTAATGTGCAACTCCTTTGCGACCCCATGGACTGTAGCCCTGCAGGCTTCTCTGACTATGGAAGACAGGCAAGAATGCTGGAGTGGGTTGCCATGCCCTCCTCCAGGGAATCTTCCCAACCCAGGGATCTAACCCTCGCCTCCTGCATTGCAGGCAGATTCTTTACTGTCTAAGCCACCAGGGGGTCCCTTAGGGAACCATACTGAGCTTTAATCAAGGAACTGGGGAGGGGGGGACTTCCCTGGTGGTCCAGTGGTTAAGAATCTGCTTTTCAATGCAAGAGACATGGGGTTTGATCTCTGGTCAGGGAATTAAGATCCCACACTTCTTGGGGCTACTAAACCGAAGAGTGGCAACTAAGACCCAATACAACCAAAAGTGAAAGTGGAAGTTTGTCGCACAGCTGTGTCTGACGCTTTGCAACTCCACCAGGCTCCTCTGTCCACAGAATTCTCCAGGCAAGAGTACTGTGTTGCCATTTCCTTCTCCAGGGAATCTTTCTGACCCAGGGATTGAACCTGGGTCTCTTACATTGCAAGCAGATTCTTTACCAACTGAGCCACTAGGGAAGCCCAATCAACACATAAATAAATAAAGTGGAAAAAAAAAAATAAAAGGAACTGGCAACATGTGCCTGGTTTGACTTTAGAATGCTGCAGACTGATTAGCTGATTGCTAGAGACTCAGAAATGTCTGTAGTGGCTCTCCTATGTATGCCTACCCCACCAAAGAGCTATATACCTATCCAGAGTATGTTGGCTATAGGGAGCAAATAACTTGTCACTTTAGTTCACAGATCTTCAGCTCAAGAGCTCAGGAAGCTGTCACTGAGAATCTGTACTTTCAGAGCCTCGTCCGCAGCATCTGAACTTGATTTGGATGAAGGAACACTGGACCTTGTGTGAATGGATGCCATCCAGAAGAGAAATGTGGGAAGAGGTGAGTGTGTTTTGCTTCCCAGGTGACACTCGTGGTAAAGAACCTACTTGCCAATGCAGGAGATGTAAGAGATGCCGGTTCAATCCTTTGGTTGGGAAAATCCCCTGGAGGAAGATGTGGCAACCCACTCCAGTATTCTTGCCTGGAGAATTCCAGGGACAGAGGAGCCTGGTGGGTCACAAAGGGTCCATAGGGTCACAAAGAGTTGGACACAACTGAAGAGACTTAGCATGCACTCACAAGTATATTTTGCATGTGGGATCAATATATATAACTTGTGGTCAGAGGGCAGGCTGCTGTGGTTTTACAACATACCCACAATTTTTTGACATTCTTTTCACCAAAAGATGGAGTCGAATTCTCCTCCCTTTAAATATAGGCTGAACTTTGTGACTCACTTCTAACAGATGCAATGCCAGGTCATAAAAAGCAATACACCTCCTCCCTGGTTCTCTTCTTCTCTTGGTGCATGGGTTGGGAGCCCTGAGCTACTGTGTGAACTTGAGCCATCATGCTTAAGAGACCTTGTGGAGGAATCACATTCAGTTAGAGGTTCTCTGCCCTAGGTGTTTCAGCTCCCAGCTTTTTGAGACTTCCCAACTCTGGCACCAGATATGTGAGTTGTTGTTCCTTCACTTAGTCATGTCCGATTCTTTTTGGCCTGCAGCACACCAGGCTTCCCTGTCCTCCACCATCTCCCAGAGCTTGCTCAAACTCATGTCCATTGAGTTGGTGATGCCATCCAACCATCTCATCCTCTGTTGCCCCCTTCTCCTCCTGCCCTTAGTCTTTCCCAGCTGCAGGGTCTTTTCCAACCAGGTGGCTCTTCACATTAGGTGGCCAAAGGACTGGAGCTTTAGCTTTAGTATCAGTCCTTCCAATGAATATTCAGGGTTGATTTCTTGTAGATATGTGAGTGATGAGCCTTAAACATGACCCTGGCTAAGCCACCATCTGACTGCAGTCTAATGAGAACTCTCAAGCCAAAACAACCCAACTGCACTGTTCCTGATCTCCTGACCCACAGAATTATGGGAGATATTAATAATAAATAACTTGTTTTTAAGACACTACATTTTGGGATGATTTGTTAAGCAGCAATAGATAATCAGAACCTGGGGTACCAGTCACATTTTATTCTGCATAAGTGGGAATCCCTGGGGTTCTTCAGCAAGATGGTAACCTCCTTGCACACAAGGAGTGTGTGCAAAGCCAGTTGTCAGTGTGGGTTGACATGAGTATGTGCGTAGTCGCTCACTCATGTCTGACTCTTTGTGACCCCATGGACTGTAGCCCACTAGGCTACTCTGTCCATGGGATTTTCCAGGCAAGAATACTGGAGTGGGTTGCCATTCTCTTCTCCAGGGGATCTTCCCAATTTAGGGATCGGACCTAGGTCTCCTGCATTGCAGGTGGATGTTTTACCATCTGAGACACCATGGAGTTTTCCCCCGAAACATCCTCCCAAAGCGTATACAGCTGATGCCCAGGGGCTGGCCTAGGAGGGGCTGTTTGCCAAGGATATGGACAGGCTATGGATGTGGGGGACTTGGGTGTTCACACACATGCATGCTACATGTGGCCATGTTTTGGTAAACTTAGAGGAGTTGAAGAATTCTAAGTGCAAACCTGACTTTCCGGGTCATTATGAAGATGTATTTGTCGAGGTAGAATAGGATTTATTTAACATTTTGTCCGTTGCATTTAGAGTTTGAAATATTTAGTTATAGAGTAAGTGGGCTTCCCTTTTGACTCTGCTCTGGGTCCTGCAAGTGTCAGAGTTGGTCCTGGCCTACCCCATCACCAGGGCCCATTTTAAACTAAGAAAAGCAAACCGCAGCCCCCGGGACAAATCCCTGCCCACTGCATGTTTTTATACAGACTGTGAGTTACCAATGGGCTTTACTTTTAAAACAGCTTTTAAAAATCAAAAGCAAAATATTTCATGACATATATATATATATATATATACATGAAAATTACATGAAATTCAAACTTCAGTGCCCCATAAATTGTTTTATGGGAACACAGCCATGCTCATTCATTTATGGATCGGGTATGGCTGCTTTCACACTCTAACCGAATAGTGAGTCAACAGTATAGTGAGCTGACAGAGCCTATACAGCTCAGAAAGTGGAATATATTTACTGTCTGGCTCTTAGAGAAAGTCTGTCTGCTCGCTTCCTGGAGGAGCAGACAGACAGGGGGAAGGGAAGAGGCTTGCAGTTCTCACGTGGGGTACATTGTAGAAATACCTGTTGAGCACCCAAACAGACCAGTGCCAGGGACCCACCCTCCATATTTCTAGAATGAATGGTCTGGGGTATGGGCGCTTTCCACACCTTCCCACAATTTTAATTAGAGCCAGTGCCGGGAGCCACTGGGCTGAGGGGCTTGGATACCTAAGCATCTGAATTTCCCAAATGTTCAGCAGAATAAGAACTTGTTCTTGCTTGCCCCAAGGATCTGCAAGCTACCCAGTTACTCCATTTGGCGGAAGATGGAGGGAGAGAAGAGTTGTTTCACACTGTAGTAAGACGGATAAGCTAAGCCGTATGTGAGCAAGCTAAGTGGCTTCACTTGTGTCTGATTCCTTGCAACCCTGTGGATGGTAGCCTGCCAGGCTCCAATGCCAGTTCTCCAGGCAAGAATACTGGAGTGGGTTGTCAGATCCTCCTCCAGGGGATCTTACCCACTCAGGGATGGAACTCATGTTTCTTACATCTTTTGCATTGGCTGGCGGGTTCTTTACCACTAGTGCCACCTGGGAAGCCCTCAAACTAAGCTGCATTTGAACCTAAATCCTTGAACCGCTGCTTCAAACATATGTCCCCGGATGTCCCCAGCATTGTGCGCATCACTCGGGCAGGGATACCTTGACCTGCTATAGCAGGTACCCCCGCCGGGTCCCTTCTCAGGATTCACTCCAACAGGGAATGCTTACCCCATCTTTGCCGCGTGCCCTCTGTAATTATTGGTGGTCTCGCAGGGAAGGAGAAAAAGAGACAACTCTATCAGAATCCCCTTCTCCCCCGGCACATTCAGCGCCGTCAGCGGAGGCTGGCTGGTGGGGGCTGCAGGCCCGCTCTGCGCTATTATTGTGCCTAGCTTCGGCTCAGCATGACTCAGCGCAGACAATAAAGCACACGGAGCGCGCCGGGGATGAGCAGTAAATACGAAGCCTGGGTTTTTTTTTTTTTTTTTTTTTTTT
>ML661346.1:2916265-2927116 GCA_007570785.1 Antilocapra americana | reverse complement strand
CCCCCCCCCCCCCCGCCATGTCTGTGTATCTTGATTTTTTAAGTCAACCAAACTCTTCCTTCAAGACGATGGAAAAAGTCCCAGGTCTCCTTTCAGAGCACTGTGTGTGCAGTCATGTCTTGTGGATACAGCTACCATTCTAATATGTTCTAACTATTCCAGCTGTTTGAACTGAAGCTACTCCTTCATATAAAAATATCTCAGAAAACATTCCAGTGCTTTCTCAACAGAATAATAAATCTGCTCATGAACACAGTCTGGAGTGATTTTCATGGCTGTCCTCAGTGAGAGGAGGGGAAAAAAAGGAAAAGGTAGTTGCAAGTAGGAGAGGAAAGAGAAGGAAACTTTGAATGTCCTATACCAACAGCAAGCAAGGGGAACCAGAAATCTCCTAAGTGAGACCCTTCTGAAACACATATCACTGTAATAAAACATATTCCTTCTACTGAGAAGTATTACACTTCATTTTCCAAGAGAAACTGCCAGTAATAGGGTCATAGATCTGTGAATAACTTAACATTTCTAACTGAAGTGTTTAAACATTAAATATCTTCAAATTTTCAAGTTAGAAAGCTTATTATTAGCTAGATTTCATCATCAGTTGCCCTTGGTTTAAACTTCATTAAGTAGAAAAGCTGTGCCTCTCTCCCAAAATGAATAATTCAAACAAATCACAGGAAAGGCTGTTTTCTGATTGTAGGTAAAGTTTTCTTTCCATGTTTACTTTAAGAAATCCTAATGTAAATACACATTAAGTCAAAATATCTCTGCAGACTTCCAAAGAGTTGGAATGTGTGAAAGAAGAATGGGAAGGAGTTCTAGGTGGCAAACAGTAAACATTCTGGCCTTGGATAACTTCTCTCTTTAAAATCAACCAGTAAATGGCTTAGCACTTAGAAGCTTACAATAAATGCTACTTTGGGGACAAGATGGATTGTGACCTTAACATCTATACTCACATCCCATTCCAGGGAAAGTACCGTTTTAATGTTAAGAAATTCTGGGTCCGATTTCCTAAGTGTACTGGGTTTGAGCACAGAAAAGCTTTCCCTTCACCTGACACTCAGGGAAAAGTCTTTGTCAAGCTGTCTGGTAATGCCTATTCTTGATCCTAGAAAGTGTGCCTCTCCTCTCTAACAGGAAATTTCCATGGGAACCGGCGTCCCGAGGAGCTAGGTTTCATGCTCTAGGTTAAGCTTCCTAACTTCCCCGTGCGCCTCAGTGTTATTTGGCATCTGCAGCGAGGGCTGCCCAGCCGGGAATAGATTGAGCCAGGCCGTGCTCCCCGGATCAAAGTCCGCATGCGCAGCCCCCATCTCCCGCCATGTCACACATTCGCCTCCATGCTCCAAGGTCTCCCAACTTCTTAAACAAGGGAAGCCAGGCCTGTCTTTTCTCCAGCCTTTTCCATCTTTAAAGCAAGACTCCTGCCTTGCTTCTAACACCTGCATTTGTACAGTTATTCCCAGAGACTGTTTACAGTTAGGGTACCCAATGATGCCTTCCAATCAGCTTGGAATGTTTAAAAAAAAAAAATGTGGTTCAAAGGTGCTTTGGCGTAAATGAGCAAATTTCACACTCTGGATAACTTGGTAATCTGTTTTTCCAATGTTGACTAGTAAAGACAGTATTGGGGGCTCATCCAGAAGATATAATTCTTTTGCACCCACGATTTAAACGTTCTGTTCCTCACTTTTCACCATTTAGAAAATACAAAGCGTGACAAAGTGGATGGAAAAAATAAGATTGTTGACAAGACCCAGAAAACATGTAAAAAGTTACCTCAGTTACCAGAGGTTCAAAAGGAAGCGATTTATCCCTGTCTTTGTTCTCAATGTTTCATATTTGTTTCTTCACTTCCAGCCTGCTTGGAGAACAGTCATGCTATGTGGCTTGAAAATGCTAAGCAGATTCCGATATCCTATATAAATGTGCAGTTGTTTCCGAGAAAAAAAAAAAAAAAAGCACATTTGCAAACGTTCTCAAAAAGGAAGAGGCAAGCGGTGCTCCACCGCCAGAGACCAAGTTGTCAAGTCAGTCAGAGAACATGGGTTTGCTTCAGCTATAATTTTCCTTCCTGGTGGCTGCAAAACGCGCACTGCTCTCAAAGAAAACACACATTGTTTTATGCCACTATGTGGCTTTCAAGTACAGACATTACTGAAGAAGTGTGAACACCGAGTGTGTTGTCTTAATGTATTTAAGACATGGCTGGTGAAAGCATAAAAACCTTTACAGAGACGCCGCGGTGCAGAGGGAAATCAAACAAAATCAAACACAAAAGACTGAAAAGAATACACGCCATGTATCAGTAAGCAAAACTTAATCTTCACATAGTTCTTCGAAATCACAAGGTATCCAAATGCGTGCAAGGTTTTAAATAAATGGCGGAGAAAACAGGGTCTTGCCAGCTTCAATTTTCTTCTAAGTGAAATCCACCCCAGGGAGTGAAAGGAAACTGATCCATGATTCCCTTCGTATTATTGGCCACTTCATTAATTTTTTTTTTCTCCCCAGAATGATGACAACTTAATCCTGGAAGGAGAAAAAGAGAAAACAGTTATATGTTAAAAAACAAAAACAAACAAATCTTACATCATTCTTTTTCCAAAATTACACAAGACATTGAAAGTGGTCAGGCCAAAGTGAGCCTGTCCATTTTTTTTCCATGGCTACCTCGAGCATTCTCTTTAGCCAAGACAATTCTTATAATACGATAAACAAATGTTCTGACTGCATTTTCTTCCATTAAAATAATTCAACTCCATGAATTTAAATGGTCTAACCTCCTCTTGGATTATTTAGAGAAAAAGAAATTCAGCAAATCTCCTTCCCCAAGTCATTAGCACTAATATTGGTCTTAATTAAGTGCCTGTGGCATCATACAGATCATTAAAAGGACAGATCGTATTCATTTTTTGGACACGAAATAGAAAAACGGATCACATGCTTTTTTTTTTTTTTAAATCCAGTTGCATATAATTCCATGGTGCCGACTATCAGACCTAGTTTCAGCAGAATGAAAATTGGCCAGCATGACCTGAATTGCCAGGTTCTTCCCACCATCCTGCATACAATTGTGGGTTTCCAGTGATGCCTACTTAAATTAGGTAACTATGTCCGAATGGAATGTGAACCATTCCAGAAGAAAGGAGGAATGTTCACTCTGCTTCTCTCTCTCTTTCTTTCTGGCCCTTCAGCATTTTCATTGAGTTTCTAGGATAGGAAAAGAACGTCTTGCTAGGAAGGGTGAAAAGAAATGCTGCTAAGGTCAAGGCACGCAGCTGAGCGATTCGATCCATCAGCTCCATGGAGGCCCAGGACCAACTCATTATCTCAGCATAGAAGCTGGAGGTCACCGAGGCCTGCTCAGGCCGGCTCGTCCCCTTCCACAGTGCCACACAGTCATCTTCCTGGGCAGACAGTACCCCACGGCCTCTGTCGAGACCGCAGAGCGCAGTTGCCCTACCGCTGCCCTTGGAGGCTGTGCTGCCAAGCATGTCATCCTGAATGGCACGGCCTTGACCAAGGAAGCAGAAAGCTCCCATCTTACGGTAAAGAACCATTAAAATGGTGTCCTTTCTGCCCTCTACTCATCCCTCTTCCCCCACCTACTATGAGGATTTTTAAAAGGTTAACTTTCCACCTTGTTTTAAAAATTGACATGAAATTCATATAACACCAAATTCACCATTTTAAAAGTCTACAATCCCTGAGTCCAGAAGATCCCGTGGAGAAGGGAATGGCAACCTACTCCAATATTCTTGTCTGGAAAATCCCATGGACAGAGGAGCCTGGCGGGCTACAGTCCATGAGGTTGCAAGAGGTGGAGATGACTGAGCGACTGAATATGCATGCAAAGCCTACAAATAACTGGCACTTATGCATTCACAGCACTGCGCAACCACCGCCTCTATTTAATTCCACAACATTTCTGTCACCCCCAAAGGATATCTTATATTCTTTACTTATATTTCTTGTATCCTTTACTCCCATTCTTCCCTTGCCCCAGCCTCTGGCAGCCATGAATCTACTCTGTCTCCATGTGTTTACCTATTCTGGAAATTTCAGGTAAATGGAATCATACAATACGCGGTGTCTGGTTTCTTTCATGTAATATAATGTTTCTAAAGTTCACCCATGTTGTAGCTTGTTCCAGTACGCCATTCTTTTTTATGGCTGAATAATATTCCATTATATGAATATAAGACATTATGTTTATCGATTCATGAATTGATGCATATTTGGGTTACTTTCACCTTTTGGCTATTGTGAATAGAGCTGCTATGAACATGCATGTACAAATATTTGTTTGACCATCTGTTTTCAATTCTTTTGGGTAACAATTAGAAGGGGAATTGCTGGGCCATACGGTAATTCTGTTTAGCTCTTCGAGGAACTGGCAAATCATTTTCCACAGTGGCTGCAACATTTTATAATCCCACCAGAAATATACAAAGGTTTTACTTTCTCCACACCCTTGCTGACATTTGGTACTTTCTGTTTTTTTGTGTTTGCTTTTTCTTAATTATAGAAAAACTAGTGGATGTGAACTGGTATCTCATTGTGATTTTGATTTGCCTTCCCCTTATGATTGGTGATGTTTAACACCTTTTCATGTGCTTGTTGACGATCTGTATATTTCATTTGAATAAATATCTATTTAAGTCCTTCACCCATTTTTAAACTGGGTTGTTTGTTGTTGAGTTATAGGAGGTTTTAAAAAATATATATTTCAGATAGTAATCTCTTGATTTGCAAATATATACTCCCATTCTGTGGGATGCCTTTTCATTATATTGATAGTGTCCTTTGGTGTACAAACATTTTAAATTTGATGACATCCACCTTATCCACTTTTTTTTTCTTTTGTTGCTTGTGGTTTTTTATTGTGTTAAGGACTCAGTTGTGTCAAACTCTTTGTGACCGCATGGACTGTAGCCTGCCAGGCTCTTCTATTCATGGAATTCTACCTAGGCAGGAATAATAGAGTGGGTTGCCATTTCCTTCTCCAGAGGATCTTACTGACCCAGGGATTGAACCCAGGTCTCCTGTACTGCAGGCAGATCTTTCACCATTTGAGCCACCTGAGAAGTCCATGTCATATCTAAAAATCCATTGTCAAATCTAAGGTCATGAAGATTCACCCCTACTGTTTTCTTCTAAGAGATGCCAGTTCTTCCAGGAGGCCTGCCCACCCTGGCCAAACAGGAGTTGGGGTTTGTCCTGATATCTGCTTGCCAAGACAGAGTTCTGACAGCCACACCCAGGAGAGGTAGTCGTTACCTGGCTCTCCTCCACTCTACCACTTATATCGGCAGAATGCAGACCTGGTCCCCAAGCTGACTTTCTGGACTAGAGATTTCATGCAGTACTCCTGGGATGTGGGGGCATTTACTGTTGGGGGAGCGCCTAGGGTAGCAGATGGCTTCACTGTATTCCTGATTAGGCTTGGTTTTGTTGGCCATCATGTCCCTAGAGCATAGCCCAGATTTAGCTCAAGTCCTCAGTGAACAGCTGTGGTTTGCACAGGAAGGAGAAAGGTAGAATTGGAGAACCTGGGAGTAGAATATGTTCTCAGATGTTAAACTCCCCCTGGCATGGCGATGGAGGGCAAATGCTGCGCCTATGCTGTTGCTGAAAGACTGAAGGGCTGGGAACAGAGCAGGCCATCTCTAGATACACCACAGGCTGAGAAGCATGGGTCCAGTTAACATCTGCCTAAAGGCTGAACATTTTTTTTTTAACTCCATGACATTCTATTTGAATGAAAGAAATGATCTGATTTTCAGTATATTTGACTTCAGGCTTCCCAGGTGGCTGAAGTGGTAAAGAATCCACGTGCCAATGCAGGAGATGTAAGAGATGTGAGTTCAATCCCTGGGTCAGGAAAATCCCCTGGAGGAGGGCATGGTAACCTACTCTAGTAATCTTGCCTGGGAAATCCCATGGACAGAGGAGCCTGGCGGACTACAACCCATGGGGTTCCTAAAGAGTTGGACATGACTGAAGCGACTTAGTATGCACGCATATTTGATTTCATGTAACCATAAACTGTCACCATTGTCCATAGCATGTAACTATCCTGTTGGGCTGATTTAAGACACACATTAATTGTGTTTGTCCTTGCCTTTGCCCCGATTCTTTCGCCATAACCTCTAGGAGAATCCTATGGACCTAACCCAGGGCATAAGCAGAGTGGGGGAATAAAGGCTAAACATAATTGTAATTGGATAGTAAGTGGCGAAAACAGTGATTATGAAAAGTCTAACACTTCGGGTGAGGCTCAGACATTCAATGGAAGGAGCCAATAATATGAAAAGAAGGGAGGTGCTTGTGAGAGCTAGACTCTTTCCCATCTCTGTCAGAAGCTGAGCCCAAATTGTACCCGCTTCGCTGCCTGATACTGGTCACCGGCAGCACGGGATGTCCATTCTTTATCCTTGGGCAGTATCAGCATCCATTTCAGTTTTCAAGGACTGCATATAAGATAGAAAAATGCCTTAAAGTCTAAATGTAGTCATGCATTTGACAGGTGGGGATAGAGATGAAGGAGAGATGGCATACCACATTCATAGGGAAGCAAGGTATAATAGCAAAATCCTGCTTGTACATTTTCTCGAGAGATTGTTAAAATGCACTGCACACACAATAAAAATGAAACTGAATATCAATTATAGGCTCAGCTATATGCACACCAACTCCGAGGTCTAGAAACCATAAGATTAACGGATGCCATTGGTATCCTGCTTTCTGTTTTCACAACATTCTTTCTCTAGAAACGAATGTTTTAAAGCAGAAATTGCATTTTATTGATAAAATCCTTATTCAGAAATATCTACATAGAACTTCTCAGCTATAAATATTAATTAATTGGATCGCTGGTTCCCATAATGCAACTTCGGTCTGACCCATGTGCCCTATGAACTAGATATTTTTTGGATTCAATTTTCTTAAAACCAACTGTCAGCGTCATGTGATGGAAGAGATGAAAAATGAAAATGAGCAGCCCCGCTGTGCAGGTGGGTGACCTGTGGGAGAGAGTCTGCCTGGTAGGGTTTTTACACGAACCATCAGACACAGACCAATTGATTAGATCATCTCCTACCCGCCACCAACTAGGCTCAAGAGACTAATTAGAGAGAGTACTGCCTGCGCAGGCACCCCATTGACACCTAATTTGCTCAGCCAAAGCCTTTGGGGAAAATGTATTATCTCTGCAGCCGCACTTCATGCATTTCTGATTTGAGGCATAAGCAAGGAGCGCTTCATCACTCTTTTGAGCAAACTGAATGTAGAAGCCCTTAAGTGCTCAATGCAAGCAAACAGACCCAAATTAAAAACGGGCCAGGCTCTTTCTAATTCCCTCTGTGCACCCTGTTAAATCTCTGTGTGTACATACACACACACACACACACACACACACACACACACACACACACACGCGCGCGCGCGCGCGCGCGCGCGCGCAGTTTACACGCTGGCGGGGCAACTCAGCCCAAGAAGCCCAGCTCAGGGTGCTTGCATCAGATGGTCTTTCACTGGCCTCTTTACCCACTCGAAGGTTCTGTGTTTGTTTTATTTATTTATTTATTTTTTAACCCTGCTGCACTGCCCCTCCACAAAGTATTCCTTTTTTCTGCAGGCAGGCTCTGGCCCTTTTTTTCCCCTTTCTCTAAGCCTCACTGGAGAGAAGTGATTATTTTTCCTCCAAATTAAAACAACTGTAGGTTTTCCTTTCATCCCCTAAATTGTGAAGGGGATATTCACCAGGATGTATGTGAAGCTGCAGGGTAATCCACTCATTTCTATTTGAGGGAATTCTTTGTAAAGATGCCTAACAGAAAGGGAAGAAATCTGATAGGAAACTACCTTGTGGTAGCAAAGACAGTACAGAATTATAAAATAGTTATCCTCCCCCTTCAAGAAAACCAGTGTACACAGTTTGACCATCTTTATCTTTTATCTATTTCTAATCTAGAATAAAACTAATTCCATTATTTCCTTCACTTCAAATGTGGAACCCAAAAGACCAGCATATAAGGAGGAATTTAAAGATAGGTATGGAATTAATCACATGCTTATAAAAAGGAAATAAAAATGAAAAGTTCAGGCAATATGGGAAAAAGAGTACCTTTGTCCCAAATCTAGTGGCTAGAGGGAATGAATTTCCATAATGCTGGAATAAAAGGTAAAAAAAAAAAAGGAACAGAACCTGTTATGGTGTATTCTAGAGTGGACTTAAAGATTTTATGCCTTTCCACTCACATATTGGATGAATTATTTTACCCATGTGTTCCAGTAAATTACAATTCTGTTTTATGCGAAGTCACTTCAGTAGTATCCAACTCTTTGTGACCCCATGGATTGTAGCCCACCACTCCCCTCTGTCCATGGGATTTCCCAGGCAAGAACACTGGAGTGGGTTGCCATTTCCTCCTCCAGGGGATCTTCCTGACCCAGGGATTGAACCTGTGTCTCCTGCCCTGCAGTGGATTCTTTACCTGATGAGCCACCAGGGAAGCCCTCTTGTAATTTTCACATTTATCTTATTCTTAAGAATTTGATGAACATTTGAGGGGGATCAGTTTAGCTGTCTACTTTTGAAACCAGCATTCCCAGTTGACCTAAACTAGGCCTTCCAGTAATCAGAGCACTCCAAAGGTCCACTGGAGTGATTATCTTTCTGAAGGCATATGGAGAGTGGTTGTAGGGGAGATGTTTGAAAATAGTTAAAAAATCAGCACCTCAACAAACACACACACAACCACCTACAAAATTTATTCTGACTTAATGGAAAAAAAAAAAAAGACCAGAAAGCTTTTCTTCCCTATGTGCCATATTAATAAGATTCACATGAAAAATACCCAGGGAAAAAAGAAAAACAAACCAAAAACCCACTAGGCTGTGTCATTTTGAATTTGATTTTGCTTAAAATACTAAACTGAAACAATCAAACTAATCTTTTGTACCTAATTAATCTTCCAGCAGAGTTTGCTACTGTAGAAAATTAAGTCCACAAATAAGGTTGCTAAACCCCAAGCACCGGGGCAACTATGAACCTCTCTGAAGTAAAAATATCATGCATATATACAAATATACACATATGTGACACATGAACTCAGTTGTATTTATACAACATATACACTCAAATTTTACCCTGTAGATTTTATAGGAATGTTGGACTCAAAATGATATGTTTTAAACTTCACACAGATTTCCAAAAATCTAGGGACAGCTTAATTTGTTCATTTTTTTGTGTGTGTGTGAGTTTAATTATGCTGTGACTTGGCTAGAAATATAGGGTTTTGTTTTTTTTTTTTGAGAACATCTGAAATCAGTGATTTCCAGTGACTCTGACATTGCACTGAAGCTGCTTGTGGGGTGAGGTGGTGGGGAGAAATGGTATGAAACAGAAGGAAGCGGAAAATTAGTCAAACCCACTTCTGTAACTTATTTCTGATGTGTGATAATCCCTGCAATACTCCCCAGAAAAGAAGGCATCTTTGAGACTAACAAGAGAATATTAATTAAAATGAATGTAGAGATAGCTGGGCTTTGTTTTAAGCTTAACAGAAGGTCCATCACTCAAAACAGCCCAAATCCTTTAAGTTGAAAGCTGTTTGGTAACATCCATATGGGTGCACAATGCACTAATTGCAGCGACTTTGCACATTTTAAGCTTCTTGCCAAAGTGGTGATTTTAATTAAAAATTTTTAGGCAAAGCTTTAAGTTTAACATTTCAAAACAAAGCATTTCTTGTACAGGGAGACTGACTTAACATATCATTTTAATAATCATCATTATCAACAAACATTTATTGAAATCCTCATTAAAGACCAGGCATTATATCATATGTAATTAGCCGAGATTGAAAAGAATCTCTAGTTTAATGGTGTGCCTGCTTATTAAATCAGATTTATGTAAATGTGAAACATTAGTCGTTATTTCAGACACATGTGGATTAAAGGACGGCAATCCTGGGAGTACGTCCTATCTCAGTAAAGGCAAAAAGTGTGCAGGGGAAGTGCTGAGGTATTCGAGAGTCACCAAGGCATATTTTAATCTTTACAAATTCATATATATATTCAATCATGCTGCTGCTGCTCCTGCTAAGTCACTTCAGTTGTGTCCGACTCTGTGCGACCCCACAGACGGCAGCCCACCAGGCTCCCCCGGCCCTGGGATTCTCCAGGCAAGAACACTGGAGTGGGTTACCATTTCCTTCTCTAATGCCTGAAAGTGAGGTCATTCAGTCATGTCCAACTCTTCCTGACCCCAGGGACTGTAACCTACCAGGCTCCTCCACCCATGGGATTTTCCAGGCAAGAGTACTGGAGTGGGGTGCCATTGCCTTCTCCAATATTCAATCATATATAATCATAAATTTATAAAAATTATATATATAATCATATTCACACATATGTACATATACATGTAATCTAAGGTTGGAAATAGCTCACAGAAATACTTTTAATGACAAAGTTAAGAATAAGAAAGCCTTCACACCAAAGTGGCTTATTCTTTTTTTTTTTTTTAATTTTCTTTACTTTATTGTGTTGGTTTTGCCATACAATGACATGAAACCGCCATGGGTATACATATGCTGCCCCTCCAGAACCCCCCTCCCTCCTCCCTCCCGATTCCCTCCCCCTGGGACACCTCGGTGCACCAGCCCCGAGCATCAACCCTGGGCTGGCAATTGATTTCACATATGATAATTAACATGTTTCAATGCCATTCTCCACAGAGTCCACGAGTCTATTCTATACGTCTGCGTTCCTTTTGCTGTCTCGAATGCAGGGTTCTCGCTGCCATCTTTCTAAATTCCATATATATGCGTTAGTATA
>ML661346.1:2836786-2915865 GCA_007570785.1 Antilocapra americana | reverse complement strand
GGTAGTATACTCATTTTCACTATATTGATTCTTCCAATCCACGAACATGGTATATTTCTCCATCTATTTGTGTCCTCTTTGATTTTTTTTTTAAGATGTTTTTGGTGTGAATGATTTTTTAAAAAGTCTTTATCTTTAATTCTGCTTAGAATATTGCAATTTAATTTTGTTACAATATTAATTTTATAATGACTCATTAACAAATATTTTAATTATAAAATTTAACTTTGTTACAATATTGCTTCTGTCTTATGTTTTGGTTTTTTCGACACAAGGCATGTGGGATATTAGTTCCCTGATGAAGGATCGAACCTGCACCCCTCTGCATTGGACAGGGAGATCTAAAACACTGGACCACCAGACAGGTCCCACTGGGGCTGATTTTTTTCAAGGATTTCATATGAGAAGCTTTATTTGCTCAGCATACCTTTATAATTGACTGGTTCCAAGTGGGTATAAGTTAATTAAACAGAATTCTGACCCCTTTACCTTCCTTATATATTACAGTCCTACTAAACTATATTTAAATAAACCAAAGTCATGTAACCCAGCAGTGTGTTCACTTTTTACAACTTAAAACACACACACAAATCTCATAAAACCACTTCTAAGTATCTAGCAGTCAGAGAAACACGAGGGTTCATGTCTGACTTTAATTAAAAGATCTGAAAGGAGATGTGACTTCATTTTGGGTGGATTTTTTTTTTCTTTCAAATTAAAAGCTGTCTAGTTATTACTGTCCAAAGTGTTGAAGCACAAGAAAATGTCATGCTAAGGGTTTTTCTTTGAATTCAATATATATGATCACCTACAATTTGAATCTGTCTCATGAATCATCTTTCAGCAGAAATCTGCAAAGCTAAAATGTATTTCTAGATCACACTTGGTTGGTAAACAGAGATCAGTGTCAGCATAAACCAGAAGTCGTGTTGGTTCACGCAAGCGAGTTCCTGCCAGTCTTACAGTTTTGAGCCACTAAGTCACAGCAACCATTGTGCAAGAGACAGAAACACAGTTGCGCGCAAGCTGAAAGGGCCTACAGTCCTGTACATGCCGTCCGTTTTCATCTTGGCTTGCTTTGGCCACACGTGGCATTGTTTACTGTATAGTTCTCCTGGGGCTCTGTACATTTCGTCCTTTCAATCCAAATTTGGCAGCCTCAATCCTTCCACCGAACTTCTTTCACCTGTAAACTATGCTAGTATTTTGAGTAGTGTTTTTTATAGCTCTCGTGAGTGGTATGTGCTATCGACTGAATGTCTGTATCTCCCCTCAAGTTCATAGGTTGAAACCTAAGCCCCGGTGTGATGGTATTTTACATGGAGTCCACGTGAATGGGATTAGTGCCCTTATATAGAGATTCCGGGCTTCCCTGGTGGCTCAGAGGTAAAGAATTTGCCTGCCAAAGCAGGAGATGCAAGAGATGTGAGTTTGATCCCTGGCTCAGAAGATCCCCTGGAGGAAGAAATGGCAACCTGCTTCAGGAAATACTATGGGCTATGGGCCACAGTCCATGGGGTCGCAAAGAGTTGTACACGACTTAGCGACTAAACAACCTAGGAGGTCCCAGAGAGCTCTCTTGTCCCTTCTATCAAGCTGAGGACCCAGCAAGGAGAGGGAGGAGGGTCCTCACTAGACACTAGATCTGCTGGTGTCTAGACTTTGGACTTCCAAGCCTCAAAGACTGTGAGAAGGAAATTTTTATTGTTTACCAATCACTGTGTCTATGGCATTCTGTTAGAGCAGCTCAAACATACTAAAACACTGTGTTGAATACTGAGTGCTTTGCACCTTATTCTCTTTCTTCCCATAAACTGCACAATTTTTACTGTGGCAGTTTGCTAAACACAGTAGGAATACACATGTCATATTATAAGAGAAATGTCTATTCTTGGGCACAATCTGATCCTGTCACAAAGTAACACGCTGTGGACATGGCCACCACACATCATTTCCACCAGGAAATGTCTGCTGACAGTGAGGACGGTCCATCAAGGTCATTGGAGGGATTTGAACACTGGACATCCAGCTAAGCTCGTCATCAACTCTTTCCCGTGTTCACCATATGAACAGTGCGGCTGAACAACATGCCGCTGAGGGCTGACTGATGGAAGTTCAGAGTCTGTCCACATGCAAAGTCATCTGACATGTGTGTGCATCTGCCCACTCAGTCATGTCCAACTCTTTGTGACCCCACGGACTACAGCCCACCAGGCTCCTCTGTCCATGGGATTTTCTAAGCGAGAGTACTGGAGTGGGTTACTATCTCCTCCTCCTGGGGATCTTCCCAACCCAGGGATCAAACCCATATCTCTGGTGTCTCCTGCACTGGCAGGTGGATTCTTTACCACTGAGCCACCTGGGAAGCCTCATCTGATATGTATGTCCCCCAAGATCATAATATGCTGTTTTAAAGGATTTTGAGGCTGGTTATCCCATCATGGCAAGCTGCTGTATTTCTCTCCTGCCCAAGATGAGTTCTGAGAATATGCAATAGATTTGGGACACGTATGCCATTATGAGAAATAAACAGCAATTTTTTGTGCACACGTAGCATTTCTGTGTATCTTCTTAAAGAATGTGCCTGAAAAAGAGTACCGTAACCCTAAGAGGAGAACAGATTTTATAAACTAGGAAAAAGTTCTGATCCTTTTAGTCACTGGTTCAGTGTCTCCTGATACACCAGCCGCAGGAGGTATATTCCTAGTCTAAGGACCCAGAGCATTCACTATAGGAACCCAGCCTTTACAGGAACTGGTTGGCCAATGTCCCACTCTGTCAGGACTGAGGGAGTTTCTAGGATACGGGACTTCCAGTTTTAAATCTGGGGTAAACCAGAGGGAGTTGCTCACCCTGATAGGAACAACAGGATTGATATGTTGTTATTTCCAAGTTGATTATAAAAACAGAGCCAGCCAGCTCTGCACTTTACTGCATGAACTAAAATATGCTGATGTTCCAATCCCAAAGTGTGAGTCACAAAAGTAGGACAAAAGCTCTATGTCAAGAATGGCAAAGGATCTGTTGAAAAGATGGTGGGAACTGAACCTACAGCCCTCTCTCCTCTCAACCCCTCAATGGATTTGTCATTTATTTCTCTGAATCTGTATTTCAGGCTTTCCTCTGTAGGTTAAGTGTTTTACTGACGCCACAGCGGATCACATTGTGTTCTAATGAGGTTGCTGAATTCAAGACCATCAACTTGCTCCTCACCGCAGTTCTCAGCTGCACTTCCAATAAATCTGTCTGCTTAAATTCACATGCCCGTGTGGTGTTGCGTGGAGGAGACGGCCAAGGCCACACTCTCAAGTGACAAGAAGTTCAAACACCCCCTGAATCTTTGTGGCAAATGACACCACACTCACTGACCAGTGGCCAAGCCAAACCATCAGCTGGCCTGCCTACTTCAATTCAGGAAACACTTACTGAGCATCTGTTTTTAAGGCAGTCCGGTGTTTAGTGGGGGAAAAGACTGTGACAAAGACTATTAAGGTGAGGTCCCAGGGCTGTTCTGAAGCTGGCATGAACTGGTTTGTGAGAAAGCCTGATGTTAACATTTTCAGGAAGTTTGCAAGCTGTTATTAAACACAGCCACCCTTGAAACTGGCAAGGGAAGGAGGTGTATTTACACCACGGGATACGGACAACTGATCAATCAGGGCTTTTCTGCTCTTTCTGGGGAGAGGGCTATTAAACATTACCAGCACCTCACTGCTGCCCTAGGCCATTGCCAGGACAACAGCCATCTCTCAGTAAGTGGAAAGTGAAAGTGTACGGAAAGATGAATACAAGTTTAGGGCTTCCCTGGTGGCTCAGTGGTAAAGAAGCCACCTGCCAATGTAGGAGACAGGGGTTTGATCCCTGATCCAGAAAGACTTCACATGCCTTGATGCAACTAAGCCCAGGCACCACAGCCACGGAGCTGGGCTCTGGAGCCTGGGGAAGTGCAGCTACTGAAGCCCTAGAGCCAGTGGTCTGCAACAAGAGAATCTAGAAAGATGATGCTGACGCGCCTACGTGATGGGCCGCAAAGGAGACGCAGCCCTAAAGAACAGACTTTTGGACTCAGTGGAAAAGGAGAGGGTGGGATGATTTGAGAGAACAGCGTTGAAACATACACATTACCACGTTTAAAACCGCCAGCGGGAGTTTGATATATGATGCAGGGCACCAGAAGCAGGTGGATTGGGGAGCGAGGTGGGAGAGGAGTTCAGGATGGAGGGGACACATGTATGCCTATGATCGATTCCTGCTGATGTACGGCAAAACCATCATAATATTGTAATTATCCTCCAATTAGAATAAATACATATATAAAGGTGAGTAGCCCCTGGTTACCACAACTAGAGAAAAGCCCACCCAGCAATGAAGATCCAGCACAGCCAAAAATGAATCAATAACATGAGTCTGGTGCATCGAGATTTCCCAGGGGGAGGGAGGAGGGAGGGAGGGGGGGTTCTGGAGGGGGAGCATATGTAAACCCATGGCTATATCATGTCATTGTATGGCAAAACTAATAAAAAAAACAATTATTAAAATTGTATATATAGCAGATAAAAAATAAAAAAATAAAAAATGGCAAAAAAGTTTAACGTGTAGAAAGGAGGAAGGAAGGCAGTCTTGAATAGCCTAGCACGCTTTGCGATACAATGAGCGGCCGACGGGGCATGTATTTGGATGTCAGGAAATAGATGTGGGGAAGTGGGCAGGGTAGGTGAGGGTGGAATGGAGGGTCTTACATGTCCTTATATGTAGGGAGGAGGTGTTGGAGGCTTTTTAGCAGGGGAGTCGCCGTGCCCGGCCCCAACCCAAGGGCAGTTGTATGCTACCCACCCGTGAGGTCTCAGCTGCCTCTGTGAAACTTAAGGGTAAACAGTTGTCTTTTTTCAGGATGACAGTGAATCAGATAATGCAGTAGGCGTGCTGGTATTTGTAGTACTTGATGTGGAAAGGTCTTATTCTGCCCATGAGAAACATCCAGAGAGGCCTGGACTCTGGGTGACACAGAAACGAAATTTCTTCACAAGAACAGCGTTTTTGAAATGTAGCCCATGGGGATAATTTGGACATTTTCAGGTACTGGAAAGATGCCTTAGGTCCTTGATAAATTGTCTATTCACTTGAGTGTCTGTATTTGTTTATACATTCAAAAAAAAGAGGGGGAAATATGCACTAACTCTTAGTTTTACTACTGTGCTGTCTTTTATAAGTCAAACATGATTTACTGTTTCTGATTAGCACACAACCTCAGACAGACTTCCAAACTGTGGTGTTTAGAATTCTGAAACACTGTCAAATCTTTTAAAGAGCAACTGCAATAAATTAGAAAACGTCATCACCGCATGCTTGTCTCGATTCACTGCGGTTACACGTCGTGGACTTGGGAGTTTCAGCTCATTGAAAATGTGAAGCCTGTGATGTCTGATGAATAAGACACTCACATCCACACAATTGGCTTCCTCCTGGTATAAAACAATTAAAGTGCCAACAGCTCAGTGGTTTGGTGGCAGGCCTGGGGTCAGTCTCTCACTTCCATTGGCAACAGAGATGGAGACTAGAGTGACAAGAGCCAGCGCATACCAGGCTCATGGGATTAAGGGAGGCTTCATGCCTTTTTAATGTCCACTTGTGGCTGACTGAAATAAAACCCCTCGAAGTTAGGTGAATTGAGCTCTTATTGTGAGAGACAATGCAGTAGCCTGGTGCCTTGTCCCCCGAACCAGAGTCCCACCCTCAGTGCAGTGAGTCGGGAACTGACATCGTCTCCTCCCCACCTGTGAGCGGGAGCACAACCCAGAAAGATCTGATTTCTTTCTTACACAGATGCTAAAGAACAAAGTCATCCCTTGTCTGCGTTATGCTGTTTGTTTTCCAGTCTGTTGGCATTAAAATTGCACTCCAAGCACCTATCACGTCTCATGATGCTCTAAGTCCTTTTGAAAAGATCTGACTTTGAACACTGGGGTCATTTGAAAGGAAAAGAAAAAAAAAATCTAGTGACTTAGTTGCTCATTGTCATGGGGGAAAAATCACCACAATTTTATTTGACACATAATAATTAACTGTTGGGCTTCCCAGGTGGCTCAGTGGTAAAGAATCTGACTGTCAAGGCAGGAGATGTGGGTTCGATCCCTGGATATGGAAGATCCCCTGGAGGAGGGCATGGCTACCCACTCCAGTATTCTTGCCTGGAGAATCCCACGGACCCAGAGGAGCCTGGTGGGCTACAGCCCATGGAGTCGCAAGAGGTGGACATGACTTAGCGACTAAGCAACAATGAAAACAACAATTACCTATAATGAATACTGCATGAAGCACACAAATGTAAAAACAAAACTGCCTCATCTGTTCCAATAAGCTCTTTTGGTTTTGCCCCATTTGTTTCATTTGCTCTCAGACGCAGCGGCTTGGTGTGAGGTGTCACCCCAGTGAGCCAGGGCCTGCTATGCTAAAATGGAAAAACTCTTGTTTTTTAATTAGTAACTTCCCAAGTTTTAGTGCTAGAGTTTCTATGGTTCTCGTGATCAATTATTAAGCATGTTGGTCCAAGCAGGATAATAAAACTACTCATGCCTGGATTAACATCGTAAAATTAAATCTCATCTTGTTTGGTACTCTCTTATTAAGAAAAAATTCTAACAGGTTGATTTTTAGAGACTGACGTATGCCTTGTAAAATGTAAAAAGGAACACGGCAAATCTTTCTTTCATTCACTGAGGTGTAGTGTGTGAAGACTGTCAACATACTAGAGATGGGTGGTTAAGATAAGATGTATCTGAAGTAGGTAGGTAGAAGGAAATTACTAAGATTAATGGTGTGAAGTCAAGCAAAGAAATATTTAGAGAGACTAGAAAATAATTAATGGCAAGAGGAGCTTTGTGTTAGAACAAGCTCCAAATTAACACTATGAAAAGATCTTACCAAATCTGGGGGAAAATAGGTAATAATGGTCACTGTTTGGAGAGCAATCTTGCTAATACACACACACAGATACATCACAGTAATTCCTCTTGACCAAGAATTCTTTGCACTTGAAATCTGAACATTTGTAGGTTTAATTCTATGTATTAAACAATTACCTCCACACTGAACCAATAGATATCAAAGTTATAAAATCAATTCCCAGTCTTTCTTTCAACTCTTATTCTGTCTTATGTGTCATATATAGAATTGTATGTACTCTAAATATTATGATCATGTACTTTCCCAACATTTTATTAAACTTTTCAAGAAAAACAAAAGAATTATACAGTGAACATCTATATACCCACTACAAAGATTCTACAATTAATATTTTGATGTATTTGCTTTGTAACATATCTATTCTTCTGTCTATGCTTTTATCCATCACTTAACCTATCTTATTATTTTGACCCATTTCATTTCTTTTTTTAAATTTTCTTTACTTTATTGTGTTGGTTTTGCCATATATTGACATGAATCTGCCATTGGTATACATATGTTCCCCATTTCAAAGCAAGCTGCCAATATCAGTACCTTCACCCCTAAATAGGCATATCATTAATTAGAGCCCATTATATACTTATGGTTTTAGGTAAATTTTGCCTATAGTGAAGAAGAAGTGAAGTCACTTAGTCGTGTCTGACTCTTTGTGACCCCATGGACTGTAGCCTGCCAGGCTCCTCAATCCATGAGGTTTTCCAGACAAGAATGCTAGAGTGGGTTGCCATTTCCTTTCCAGGGGATCTTCCTGACCCAGGGATTGAACCTGGGTCTCCCACATTGCAGGCAGACTCTTTACTATCTGAGCCACCAGGGACTGTTTTTCTTTACCTATGGTTAAAAAACCAAATTTTGAGTACATTATTTGATGAAGTTTTAGTGGTACTACACAGGAACTGCCACAGTGCTAGGTAACAGAGAAATCAGTTTTAATTTGGAATCTGAGAATATGGGTTTTCTTACTAAAAAAATTTATTTAATCGCATCCCTCTTTTTCTATTCTTAGGAACTCCTCAGTGGGCAAAACACATAAACATAACTACCAACAATGGAATATGCACAGAACACTTAGACTGTGATATTTTTAAACTTTCTGAGTCACTCCCAACCTCGAGAATCTCCAGAAAACTCCATCTACATATATAATCACATGCAGGGTTTTTTCATACAATTTCAGTTGCGTCACAGACCTTCTCAATTCCATTCATAGGCCCACGTGCTGCAGGTCAAGAACTTCAGGATTGGAAAGTCCGAATGTGGAGCATAAAACAGCAAGTCCACCACGGAGCCACAATTCTAGAGCGTATGCAGAAGGAATAACTTTCCCTGAACGCTAAGTACTTGAAGGTATAATTCCTTCTGAAAAAGAAGCACAGACTATGGACACTCCTGTTTAGAGCGGGTAGAAACTTACATGGGCTTCGCAGGTGGCATGAATGCTAAAGAATCTACCTGCCAATGAAGGAGACTCAAGAGACGGGGGTTTGATTCCTGGGCTAGGAAGATCCCTTGGAGGAATGAATGGCAAACTGCTCCAGTATGCTGGTCTAGAGAGTCCCATGGACAAAGGAGCCTGGAAGGCTACAGTCCGTGGGATCACGTAGTCAGACATGACTGAGCAACTAAGCGTGCACACACACACACACACACACACACACACACACACACACACACAGGCTTATGCAATTTCCTACACCCTCCCTAGATGATAAAGATAAAAGCAACCAAACCAAAGCAAAATAAAAATCTCACCTAATCCATGCATCATGTTTTAAGAGGGGTGGACCCTGGTCTATGTTATTTGATGAAGGCAACTGCCAAGAGGAGAAGCACAAATGGGCATTGTGGCCCCTAAATAAGGACCCAAGGAGGCGATCCTCAGAGGACGAGGGCTTTTCACAGCTTTCCCAATGATGCTAAGCTCTATCATCCCTATTAAGGTAAAACCACTATCAGCTGAGACTTTGCGACTGTTCTTAGTATGGCCACCCACGCTTTCCCCTCTGAAAGGGTCACAAACAACACGTCTGAGCGGCTGAGGAGGACACACGGGGTCTCTAGACCCGTGACAGCCTTCAAGGAGGGCATTTTTATTTTATCTTTCAGATAAGAAAGCTGCAACTCACAAATGCGTGCTGGAAAAGTGCCTCCCACTCCTACTCTCTGGACAAACCTTTGTCTCTCGAATCAACACCAGAGTTTCGTCTCACCATCAGAAAATGAACTCGTGGTCTTTTAAACCTGCACTTCACAGACTCATCTGGCTTCTCTGGCTTTTCTTTGGTTCTGTCATTTCAGAACTGCGGCATTCCAGGACTTGGCCTGGAAGCGTGGCATTCTGACGATTCTCGCTCACTTTCGTCTCCCTGATTAAACCTTATCTACACTTGTTCTCTGTTTATCGAGGCACAGGAAGAACCTGGGCCTTCCTTGCTAGGGGCCAGCTACCTCAGGCTATATGTTGTCTCTCTGTGACCTGGTTTGATAGCACCCAGACCCCAAGGACTGGAAATCCTCAAGAGCCAGTTAAGAAGAGGGTAAAAGAAAATGCAGAGCCAAGGATGAATCAAGATTCCTCAGTCTTATTCCAATCTGCACACGGTTGCCATGGCAACTGCATCTAACTGTCCCTCCACCCTGCTCCTCCCACTGATCTGCTCGCTGCTTCAGGTGATCAAGGGAATCCACACAGAATTGCTTCAGTTCTCTCATCTGCATAATTTTACTTTTATACAACTGAATTTTACACCTTCTTGTCCCTTGACCATAAAATAGAGATGAAAAATTTCAAAAACAAAACACACATTTTCCACTGATCAAATGTAATGAGACCATTCCCTGTTTCCTCTTCTTGAAGCTTTACATTTCCTCTTCCCTATGGGCTCTGCCCTCAGCCCACTCACACACGCAGATACACACCCACGCCATTCCAGTGCCCGTTGGTGAAGTTTTTGGTGAAGTTTTTGAAGAAATATTCTGATTAGAGAAATTTTAAACTTACAGAAATGGGATCCTAAGCATCTTGGAGATTTGTAACTCTTCTACAATTAAGCCAACGTGGAGGACATATGATGAGACTCAGGTTCAATCCCTGGGTTGGGAAGATCCCCTGGAGGAGGGCATGACAACCCACTCCAGTATTCTGCCTAGAGAATCCCATGGACAGAGGAGCCTGGCAGGCTGAAGTTGATAGGGTTGCAAAGAGTTGGACACGACTGAAGCAACTGAGCACGCACACACAGAGGAATCTTATGCATAATGGGATGTGGAATAAAGCAATCTAAACTTTCTCCATTGCAGTTGACATGTCTTCCTTTTAAATAATAAGGGAGGCTAACTTTCTTGATTTTAAAGCATCAGAGAAAAATAGGATGCTCTTTAGAGGGGACAGAAAGAAAAGCCTGCTATGACTGTATTAGTGGTTTACGAAGCCATGGCACTGCCAATATGGAGTGGGTAGTGATGTGCCATGACAAAGAGCCCTGGGCACTGTCAATGGGAGGGAGATCACCTGCTCCTCAGTGGGAGGAGCAAGAACTGAGCAAGACCATGATGCCAGAGAGCAGGGGCAACAGCAGGAACTGAGCGTGCAGGTGGAGTGCAGTCGCTCTAAGGTCTTCCATGTCAGGCAGGCATCCTACATCTGATGTGGGTGTGTTAGTCACTCAGTCATGTCCAACTCTTTGCGACCCCATGGACTGCAGCCTGCCAGGTTCCTCTGTCCATGGGATTTTTCAGGCAAGAATACTGGAGTAGGTTGCCATTTCCTCCTTCAGGGGATCTTCCTGACCCAGGGATCGAACCCAGATCTCCTGTATTGCAGGCAGATTCTTTACCATCTGAGCTATAGGGAAGTTCCCTACATCTGATGACCCATGGAGGGGACTGAGGAAGAGTTCACCTAGGCTGCACTTTGCAACCCTCTTCAGACCTAGAAACCTGTGGCTTAATCTCTAGTCACATATAAACCTAGCTCGTTTCACTTTTATCTCATCCCTTCTCTCACTTTCTTTTCTTTCTTTTTCTTAGGTACATCTCGTAGCAAGTGGGATCTTAGTTTTCCAACCAGGAATAGAATCTGTGCCCCCCTGAACTCCCTTCTTCAGTAGACCACATTTTGTCCATGAACAGTATGAAAAGGCAAAAAGATAGGACACCGAAAGATGAACTCCCCAGGTCGGTAGGTGCCCAATATGCTATTGGAGATCAGTAGAGAAATAACTCCAGAAAGAATGAAGGGATGGAGCCAAAGCAAAAACAACACCCAGTTGTGGATGGGACTGGTGATAGAAGCAAGATCCGATGCTATAAAGAGCAATATTGCATAGGAACCTGGAATGTTAGGCCCATGAATCAAGGCAAATCAAAGTGGTCAAACAGGAGAGGGCAAGAGTGAACGTCAACATTTTAGGAAGCAGCAGACTAAAATGGACTGGAATGAGTGAATTTAACTCAGATGACCATTATATCTACTACTGTGGGCAAGAATCCTTAGAAGAAATGGAGTAGCCATCATAGTCAACAAAAGAGTCCAAAATGCAGTATTTGGATGCAATCTCAAAAACGACAGAATGATCTCTGTTCGTTTCCAAGGCAAACCATTCAATATCATGGTAATCCAAGTCTATGCCCTAACCAGTAACGCTGAAGAAGCTGAAGTTGAACGGTTCTATGAAGACCTACAAGACCTTTTAGAACTAACAACCCCAAAAGATGTCCTTTTCATTATAGGGGACTGGAATGCAAAAGTAGGAAGTCAAGAAACACCTGGAGTAACAGGCAAATTTGGCCTTGGAGTACAGAATGAAGCAGGGCAAAGGCTAATAGAGTTTTGCCAAGAGAACACACTGGTCATAGCAAACACCCTCTTCCAACAACACAAGAGAAGACTCTACACATGGACATCACCAGATGGCTAACACTGAAATCAGATTGATTACATTATTTGCATTCAAAGATGGAGAAGCTCTATACAGTCAGCAAAAACAAGACCAGGAGCTGACTGTGGCTCAGATCATGAATTCCTTATTGCCAAATTCAGACTTAAATTGAAGAAAGTAGGGAAAACCACTAGACCATTCAGGTATGACCTAAATCAAATCCCTTACGGTTATATAGCGGAAGTGAGAAATAGATTTAAGGGACAAGATCTGATAGACAGAGTGCCTGATGAACTATGGATGGAGGTTCGTGACATTGTACAGGAGACAGGGATCAAGACCATCGTCAAGAAAAAGAAATGCACAAAAGCAAAATGGCTGTCTGAGGAGGGCTTACAAATAGCTGCAAAAAGAAGAGAAGTGAAAAGCAAAGGAGAAAGGGAAAGATATACCCATTTGAATGCAGAGTTTCAAAGAATAGCAATGAGAGATAAGAAAGCCTTCCTCAGCAATCAATGCAAAGAAATAGAGGAAAACAATAGCATGGGAAAGACTAGAGATCTCTTCAAGAAAATCAGAGAAACTAAGAGAACATTTTATGCAAAGATGGGATCAATAAAAAACAAATTGTGTGGACCTAACAGAAGCAGAAGATATTAAGAAGAGGTGGCAAGAATACACAGAAGAACTGTACAAAACAGATCTTCAAGACTCAGATAATCACAATGGTGTGATAACTCACCTAGAGCCAGACATCCTGGAATGTGAAGACAAGTGGGCCTTAAGAAGCATCACTATGAACAAAGCTAGTGGAGGTGATGGAATTCCAGTTGAACTATTTCAAATCCTGAAAGATGACGCTGTGAAAGTGCTATACTCAATATGCCAGCAAATTTGGAAAACTCAGCAGTGGCCACAGGATTGGAAAAGATCAGTTTTCATTCCAATCCCAAAGAAAGGCAATGACAAAGTATATTCAAACTACCACATAATTGCACTCATCTCACATGCTAGTAAAGTAATGCTCAAAATTCTCCAAGCCAGGCTTCAGCAATCTGTGAACTGTGAACTTCCAGATGTTCAAGCTGGTTTTAGAAAAGGCAGATGAGCCAGAGATCAAATTGCCACCACCCGCTGGATCATCAAAAAACCAACAGAGTTCCAGAAAAACATCTATTTCTGCTTCACTGACTATGCCAAAGCCTTAGACTATGTGTGGATCACAATAAACTGTGGAGAATTCTGAAAGAGATGGGAATACCAGACCACCTGACCTGTCTCTTGAGAAATCTGTATGCAGGTCAGGAAGCAACAGTTAGAACTGGACATGGAACAACACACTGGTTCAATAGGAAAAGGAGTATGGCAAGGCTGTATATTGTCACCCTGCTTATTTAACTTATATGCAGAGTACATCATGAGAAACGCTGGGCTGGAAGAGGCACAGGCTGGACTCAAGATTGTCAGGAGAAATATCAATAACCCCAGTTATGCAGATGACACACCCCTTATGGCAGAAAGTGAAGAAGAACTAAAGAGCCTCTTGATGTAAGTGAAAAGAGGAGAGTGAAAAAGTTGGCTTAAAGCTCAACATTCAGAAAACTAAGATCATGCCATCTGGTCCCATCACTACATGGGAAATAGATGGGGAAACAGTGGAAACAGTGTCAGACTTTATTTCTGGGGCGGCTCCAAAATCACTGCAGATGGTGATTGCAGCCATGAAATGAAAAGACGCTTACTCGTTAGAAGGAAAGTTACAACCAACCTAGATAGCATATTGAAAAGCAGAGACATTACTTTGCCAACAAAGGTCCATCTAGTCAAAGTTATGGTTTTTCCAGTAGTCATGTATGGATGTGAGAGTTGGACTATAAAGAAAGCTGAGTGTCGAAGAACTGATGCTTTTGAACGGGTGATGTTGGACAATACTCTTGAGAGTTCCTTGGACTGCAAGGAGATCCAACCAGTCCATCCTAAAGGAGATAAGTCCTGAATATTCATTGGAAGGACTGATGTTGAAGCTGAAACTCCAATACTTTGGCCACCTGATGCAAAGAGCTGACTCACTGGAAAAGATCCTGATGCTGGGAAGGACTGGGGGTAGGAGGAGAAGGGGACAACAGAGGATGAGATGGCTGGATAGCATCACTGATCAATGGAAATGAGTTTGGTAAACTTCGGGAGTTGGTGATGGACAGGGAGGCCTGATGTGCTGTGGTCCATGGGGTTGCAAAGAGTCAGACACGACTGAGCGACTGAACTGAACTGACTCCCTGCGCTGGGAGCTCTGGGTCGTAATCACTGGGCCACCAGGGAAGTTTCTCACTTTTTTGTACTGAATTCCTCACCCTGTGTTCCCTTCCACCATGCCTGACACCCATACAAGGTTCCCATCTTTGTCCCCAGACTCCCTTGGAAATCTTTTTCGAACATCTTTAGACTTTAAGAAAATAACAAAGAATGACTTTCCATCTTCCCCCCAAAACACTTTATATTATCACTAATGTTTGTGAACATTTCTGTGCTGGTCATCCTTGATTTTCACTAGTTTCCAGCTCCCTGTCTCCTGGACCCTGGGTGGAATGCGTTTTTCATCAACTGTGGAAGTTAGACATGACCATTCTAACTGCTCTGACCAAAGAAATGTACCCATCCATGTGGCTGCCTTTAAAGCCAGTGTTCTTGCCATGTATCTTTCCCCTGCCAAGCTGGCTGCAGAAGCCTATATGGAGACACACCCTTGGTTATCTTGCATCCCTGAGCAGAGCCCCTTGAGAGTCATATGGCCACCCCGTCAACCAGAAATAAAGGTTTGTTAGATTAAAGCCACAGAAAAATGGAGTCCATCCGGAGTGACACAATGCCTATTATGTCTAGTTTGAATCATAAATCCTTGGGCAAGAACTGCAACTTATCTACTCTTCAAAACAATCCTTGTGCGGCAGTGATTCTTTTTTTTTTTGCCATTCCTTATTCCAATGGGGAAAATGAGGGGTGGAGAACACACATAATTTACTTAAGGACTCACAGCTAGTAAGTGGCCAAGTTGGAACTTGTACCCAGATTTTATAACTTCAAATCTCATACTTTTTCCTACTGTATTGTGATGGTGAAAAGTGAAATGAAAGTGTTAGTCACTCAGTTGTGTCCGAGTCTTTGCAACCCATAGAATATAGCCCGCCAGGCTTCTCTGTCCATGGGGATTCTCCAGACAAGAATACTGGAGTGGGTAGCCATTCCCTTCTCTAAGAGATCTTCCCCACCCAGGGATTGAACCCAGGTCTCCTGCATTGCAGGCAGATTCTTTACCATCTGAGCCACCAGGGATTGTGATAGTAGTAAGTCTTAAATGATGTGGGCAGACGAGAGGACTCAATTCTAAAGAGCAATAGCACACAATCTGATAAGGCAAAAAGAAAAATACCACAAGCCATAGGAGAAAATGCATGCTTTTGTAGCAAAAAACAAATAGCAGCACTGGGTACATCTGTCAAACATTACAGTATTTTATTTTTGCTTTTATTTCTTCATTTTAGCAATAGGAAAGTTTCTAAATATCTGGTGCAAAAATTGGAATTCTCAAATGAATATCACTGTCAGGTTGGGTAATTTGAATTTTATATAATTTGAATCTGAGTAAAAATTTAAGGAACAGTATCTTTTGAAATTATAAGCATGAGATGTCATGTATATCAAAAAGAATCTGGAAACATACAGGCCAGCTATTAATAGTGGCTACCCCTGGAAAGGAATCCAGATTTTTTGCAGGTTGGGAATTTTAAAGTTTTACTACATATTTCTATGAGTTATTTGAATCCTTTCCAATAAGAAAATTCCATTGCTGAAATTTAATGACTGGAATAAATAACTATCAATTATTATTTTTAATAAAGTGGTTTTAAAAGTCTTTATTGAATTGTTACAGGATTGCTTCTGTTTTATGTTTTGGTTCTCTGGCCTCCAGGCATGTGGGATCTTTATCCCCAGCCAGGGATTGAACATGTACCCCCTGCACTGGAAGCGGAAGTCTTAGCCACTGAGCCACCAGGGAAGTCCCAGCTCTTAATTATTTGTATAATTAATATATACACAATGTGATGAATAGCTGCTGATTTGGTGAGACGGCTAATATTTGGCAATTACAGTAAAAGACTAAACCTGTCCCGCACTGTTTACAGCCTTGTGAAATATCCTTATGTTGATGAGAGAATTGTTCAGAAAAGGAAGGAAGAAGTGAAATAGGTTTCATCCTTCACATTGTATACAGAAATTGAATTATTTTGTGATTTTTTGGGGTAATGACATCTTTTCAATGTATTAGAAATGAAATGATAAAGAGGGAAAAAAGAGCTATGATATCCGAACAGAAAATAATCATGAATGTCAAATGTTGCTCAAAACTTTAACTAAAAAAACTTAAGACACGTGTATGAAGAAAGAAAATCAAATAGGTACACCTTTCAGGCACTAAAATTTGGTTAATACTAAATTAACCCTTCAAATTCAAGATGTTTTAATTTTATCCTCTTATTTACAGAGAGGAAACAAGGTTTGAATCTCTTATTTCTAAACTGATCAACAATTATACAACATCCTGATAAACTGTTGTTCCATAGTCATACTTGATTTTAAGGTATGATATAGCATTGACAGTAAGGCAATGGAATTACCTTTTTCATCCAATAACTAGCTTTTTTATATTCACAGTCTATACTGAGCACTGAGACAAAAGATTTGGGCTCTGTAATTTTTATCTAAAACTTAAGCTACAGATTTTGGAAATCTTACTCTATATATAACAGCAGCATGCTTCTTATGCTTATTTGTCCATCATCTCTTTGTCTTATATTTAAGCCACCTCTGTATCTGCACACATACTGTACCTTGGTCCTGAGTGTCTAGCACTTAGCTGGTGAGCTCAGAATTGAAGGGAAGAAACTGACAACCCATTACATCACTGGGGAATTCCACTACTGGTGAGCATTCTGTTTTGTCTGGACAGTGGTTCCATCTGCTTAGGTGGGAGGGGATCAACACTAGATTCTCTCTACAACTTCTTTCCTCTCAATAACATCAGGGTTGATCAGTTCAGTTCAGTTGCTTAGTCGTGTCTGACTCTTTGTGACCCCATGGACTGCAGCATGCCAGGCTTCCCTGTCCATCACCAACTCCTGGTGATCAGGGTTGATCAACATCTGCATTTTCTCATACTGTTTGTTCATCAGTAATAAAGGGTGTGAGTTAAAATACATGGGGAATGATTAAGTAATATTCCTCAAAATATTTATGCAACTATTGGAAATCAAATTTCTTTTTTGAAAAAATGGCTATGAATCACAAAATAAGTCTCAGCACTCTGGGATCATTCAATGTGGTTCCTTCATTCTTCCTGATCTGAAAATGACCACTATCCTCAACAAATGAAAGTAATACTTCATAATAAGAAGGGAGGAAATTACCAGATTAGCGGTGAAAAGAACATTATTACTGTGTTCAGAAATATGTTTGGAAGAAGTTACTGACCATCTGTCTTAAGAGATTTCTACACACTCCTCGTGATACTTGCCTTTGATAAAGTGTGGATGTAAACCTCATGCTGAGGTCACTGTTTTCTGATTCTCATGGATTCTGACTGCAATATGAAAAAGAGAGGCATGTCTTAACTATGATAAAGAGCTCACCAGAGTGCTTGTGAGTACATAACTATAGATTTGTGTGTGTGTATATCTGCAAATTGTACTGCATGATTTTTTCCTTTCAATTTTTTATTGGAGTATAGTGGTTTTACAAGGTTGTATTAGTTTCTAACACAAAAAAGTACAGAAAAAGGAATCAGCCATACATATACATATACCCCCACCCGAACCTTTTGGACTTCCCACCCATTCAGGGCACCACAGGGCATTAAGTAGAGTTCCCTGTGCTATACAGTATGTTCTCATTAGTTATTGATGGATTAACTATATGTTTTTGGTGGCTCAGCTGGTAAAGAATCCACCTGCAATGTGGCAGACCTGGGTTCGATCCCTGGGTTGGGAAGATCCCCTGGAGGAGGGCATGGCAACACGCTCCAGCATTCTTGCCTGGATAATCCTCATGGACAGAGGAGCCTGGCGGGCCACAGTCCATGGGGTCACAAAGAGTCAGACACAACTGAGTGACTAATCACACATATGTTTTTAAACAAAATAGAATATCTTATTACAAGGGCAAAGAGTAATTACTATATTTAAATGAATTGTGTGCTGCGTGCTTAGTTGCTCAGTCGTATCTGAGTCTTTGTGACCCATAGACTGTAGCCCCCAGGCTTCTCTGTCCATGGGATTATCTAGGCAAGAAAACTGGGAGTAGCCATTCCCTTCTCCAGGGAATCTTCCCGACCTAGGTATCTAACTCTGGTCTCCTACATTGCAGGTGGATTCTTTACCACCTGAGCCACCAGCGGATCCCTTAAGTGAGTTATAATTTATTACATTTAAATTTAAAGAGACACAATGGTATAGATATAATTATGTACCATTTTAAATAATTTAACTGTTCTCTATGACTGTTTTATTTAATTCTCATCCTATTCTCATGCTTTATTGAACTAATATTTTACTTTTAACCTGTTTTTGGAGGTCCTTTCCTCCTACAGATTTATTGTAGCTCTGTTATTTTTCAGGAGTGTTACCAAGTATAAAATCTCATGTGCATATTTTTCCCTTAAAGGGTATAACTAACTAACTCTCAAAGAGAATGTTTTAATTATCACAGTCTCTGTGGGGTCAACAAGAGTCCAGACCTCTTGGTATGTAAATTCACGATTTTTCCCTGTCTCAGAATTTAAAGAAAAAAAAAAAACCCTAATCACCTTTTGGATTCATGTGGTTGCTGAAAGACTAGAATCAAATGTAACTCTTTGGTGAAGAACATTAACCCAAATACATATCCTGCTCCTCCAAAAGAAGGATTCATTCAAAAGTACTTTTTCAGACTTTATCACAAACTTGGAAGACAAAGTTTTTGTAATCTGTACACATAACAAAGAATGGAAGATTAGCGGCCATCCAGCCTCAAACCTTTCTATTCCAGAGTAGGGGCATCTCCTTTCAAAGAAATCCTATGAGAACATGGGGACACTGGGATCCTCATACACTGCTGGTGGGGATGTAAAAGTGATGCAGTCACCTTAATATTTATAACAGCATTACTCATAATAGCCCCCAAATGGAAACAGCCCAAATGTCTATCAACTGAAGAATGGATAAATTAAAATGTGCTGTATCCACAGAATGGATATGACTTTGAAAAGAGAAAAAGAATATAATACTGATGCACGCTGCAACATGAAAACATTATGCGAAGTGAAAGAGCTGACCAGAAGAGGCCACATACTGTGTGATTCCACTTATACGAAATGTCCAGAATTTCAAATCCACAGAGACAGAGAGGAGATTAGTGGTCGTCTGGGGCTGTGAGGATGTAGGGAAATGGGAATAGGGAATGACTGTTAATAGGTATGTGGTTTCTCTTCAGGATGATGAAATGTTCTGGAATTAGATTGTGGTGATAATTTGCACAACTCTGTGAATATACTAAAAACTACAGAATTGCTCATGGGTGAATTAATGGGTGAATTTTATGGGATGTGAAATATATCTCAATAAAGTTGGATAAAAGACTTCCATGTTCTCCCTAGGTTGCTGTTGTTCAGTCACTAAGTCATGTGATGCCATGGTCTACAGCACACCAGGTTCCTCTGTCCTAAACTATCTCCCAGAGTTCGCTCAATTTCATGTCCACTGAGTCAGGGGTACTCTCTAACCATCTCAGTCTCTGACACTTCCTTTTCCTTTTGCCTCCAATCTTGCCCAGCATCAGGGTCTTTTCCAATGAGTCAACTCTTCTCATCAGGTGGCCAGAGTATGGAGTTTCAGCTTTAGCATCAGTTTATAATGATGAAGATGAAGATGATGATGACAATAATACACTGGTGGTTGCATACAAGTAACATATTAGAGGGACTTCCCTGGTGGCTCAGATGGTAAAGTATCTGCCTGTAATACAGGAGACCTGGGTTCAATACCTGAATTGGGAAGATCCCCTGGAGGAGGGCATGGCAACCTACTCTGATATTTGTGCCTGGAGAACCCCCTTGGACAAAGGAGCCTGGTCAGCTATAGTCCATAGGGGTTGCAAAGAGTTGGACACAACTAAGCGACTAAACATACACACAAAATATCAGAGGAATATGTTATTAATGCAGAGTGGTTCTTTTTAGTGAGTGTATGTTCTCTTTATATTAGGCACTTACATTGTTTGAATTTGTATACTTAATATGTTATTTCTGTAATCAAGAAAAAGTTAAGTATCGGAGTTTTTAAAGAAGTTTTTACAGTATGAGTTCTGGAGGATATAAATAAGGACTATCACTGGGGAAGGTGGTTGGAATAGAGCTGGGCTTTAAAATTGGATAGAGAAAGGTCAAGAGGAGGGCAACAGCCTTTTAAAGAGCTCTTTTATTTCTAGAATCACTGTCTATCTTCTCTGGGCTCTGAGGGTAGAGACAGATCTGTCTTACTTACCACCGAGTCCCCAGGGTCTAGAATGATGTCTGAACCACAGGGCGTGCTCAAGAAACATTAATTGAATCCATGAACAAACGTGTTACTGGAATCCTTGCCCCAATGTGTGTCTTTATGTAAATTAAAAAAGGGGTCCTCTTCTCCTAGGTTGATGCAGCTTCTCTCTAGGACTTGTATTTGGGAGAGTTAATCAGGAGTTCATCTACGAGCTGCCCCAATCCTGCTTCCTGGCCAACCTCTCTTGTGATGGTCCCACCCCAACTGCAAACAGAATAAAGTCCATGCACCTGGGGCTGGCCATTAAAGCCCTTCTCAATGTGACCCCAATATTCCTGTCCCATCATAAACATTTCCAAACCTATTCTGTGCTCATATCATAGGAATCCTATTCTTCCGTGTGTTGGCTCCTAATACTGCCTTCATCCCACCAACACCTACCATTGAAAAGAGACGAGCCCTCCACGTTCTAACACTATACTTATTGGCCAGGGCACAACCTCATGTCCTCATGTGCTCCCACCGAGAATTCCCTTCCATCTGATTGTTGACTCCTTCCTCATCTGAAGTTTTATGCTTATTCATGGGATTTAGATCTGGATTTTAGCATGAAGTAGGCACACCAGCTTTTGACTCTCAGCTTTCCCTTCCTTTGGTCTTGACTTGGCTTCCTTTGGACCATTTCCCTGGCCCCTCTAGACATAATCATCAGTCTGCCTCCGCAGGTGGAATCAGCACTTTTTCCTCTTTGAACCTATGCAGCACACTACACAAACCCGTATGAAACCCTGACCATGTCATATTATGTTGTTTCCTTACATAGTTCCACCTTTGGACTTTTGGAGCTTCTAATGGAAGGAACCATATCATATTCTTTGGCACCTAGCACCATGCCTGGATAGCAAGTATACAACACAATGTACAACACAACACATTCGTAGGCACCTAGCACCATGCTTGGCGTGTGTGTGTGTGTGTGTGTGTGTGTGTGTGTGTGTGTACAGCAGGTATACAACATATGGAGAGAATGAAGAAATGAATCATGGAGACAGAGTCTCATCTGAGTAGAGAAAGTGGGGTTTTGGGTGGTAAAGAATCCACCTGCAATGCATGAGACCTGGGTTCGAACCCTGGGTTGGGAAGATCCCCTGGAGAAGGGAATGGCAACCCACTCCAGTGTTCTGGAGAATTCCATGGACAGAGGAGTCTGGTAGGCTACAGTCCATGGGTTGCAAAGGGTCAGATACGACTAAGAGACTTTCACTTTCTATTAGGGTGGACTCAGATTGTGAAAAGCCTTGAAATCTAAACAGAAGAGGCTAGACTTGTTGTGGAAAGAAAGATAGTCCCTTCAGGTCTCTGAGAAAGGAAATGAAGTGGTGAGAACAGCATTTAGGATGACCTGTTGAATGTCACCATTCTGGGTGGTGAGGAACGGCGGGGAGCTTCTAGACGCAGCAAGACCTCAATAAATGTTTGCTGTGTGATTGGTGGAGCCCAGGGAATCTCTTACAGAAACACAGGGGTGAGGTGAGAGAATGGAGAAAAGTACAGACATTAAGAGACTGTTCGGGGCAATGATGGGCAGGCCCTGGAGGCCAGCAGGAGGTGCAGATGAAAGGAGAGAGGAGCCACAGCGAGCAGAGAGGACCAAGGATGAGGACACAGCTGGGAGGGGGAGCCATCTTATCTTGGGAGGAGAGCCCATCTTTGAATGCACTAACGTGCGGGGGCTGGCATGTGTACCCACGCGTGCTTGGGCCACTGTGTAGTGAGGCACGTCTGTGATAGACCTTGCGCTGTTCCAATAAGTACCCCCTCCCGCTGGGCACCGCCCCTGCCCGGGGTCTAACTTTCTGCCAACAAAAACAAAATTACTCATAAAATGAATGGAAACAATCTGCCTCTGCCTTTTTCTTGCCACAGAGAAGATTTTTCTGAATCACTTAATTTTTTGTCCTCTGAATCATATATCCTGTTGCTTGATTAAATCCCTTAGAAGTCTAAGCATTAGAGGTTTGCAGCATGAATCTCTGAGCTGATGTTTGCTTGTCTCATGGAAACGGATCTGTATTGGAAATCGGAGCTTCAGCTAAGGTAATGAGTGCGTGCTTTCCCTCTGTGGTACAAAATGTATTCCTCAACATTTTCAAGGAAATAAGACTTGGTTAAAATATCAATAAGAACTGAGTCTCTGGATAATCACTCAATGTAAAGTTAACTTTTCTCTTATGAATCTCTTGGGTTTGAATAGGTCTTTTTCTGTATTTTTTTTAAAAAAGTGCTTTCTTCTTGTTCTCTCAAATTTTCACTTAAAGAGCCTGGGCAGGCGGTACAGTCCCCATTTGAAAGGTATTTCCTGATATAAACTGAGACATGAAGGAACTTTCCAGAGAATCTAGCGAGCGTGTGAGGGCTGGAGCCAGGCCTCTCTGGCAATACAAAGTTCTCTCTACAAGCTCCCTCTCCTTCAACCCCCTACGGGAAAATGTCAACATACTTTTCAGTAACTGGCAAAGTTGAGAGAAGTATGGGAAAGAGGCTACAGAAAACGGGGCGCTAGGGCCGTATATGTTGACCCTGACTGGCCCTCCTTCAGGCTCTTACTCCTGGAGGCGACAGGGGGCAGGGGCCTAAGCCTGTGTCGCGTCAGGGGATGGCTCACTTCTGTCTCCAGGCCTTTGTGGCTTCCCAGCAAAGACGGACGGGTCACCAGAGAACACGGCCCAGAAGCGGGGCTGACGACGGTGAGCAGATGGGTGCCTGGCCCTCTCTACAGGTAGGATTCGAGGAGTTTCGGAGGATTTGGCCTCCAAGACACTCTTAAGGGATGTTTGTCTTTTATTTTATTTTATTTTCCCTTATTGACTTGGCTGTGCCAGGTCTTAGCTGTGGTACGCTGGCTCTTTGGTTGCAGTGTGTGGGATCTAGTTCCCTGACCAGGGATCAAACCTGGGTCCCCTACGTTGGGAATGTGGAGTCTCAGCCACTGGACCACCAGGGAATTCTGGGATGTTTGTCTTAAGAGTCTGTTCCCCTGTTCACAGCCCATAAAGTGAAGTGAAAGCCACTCAGTCATGTCCGACTCTTTGCGACCCCATGGACCATACAGTCCGTGGAATTCTCCAGGCCAGAGTACTGGAGTGGGTAAGGGTAAGAGTCCCTTCTCCAGGGGATCTTCCCAATCCAGCGATTGAATCCAGGTCTCCTGCATAGCAGGCAGATTCTTTACCAGCTGAGCCACAAGGGAAGCCCTCACAGCCCATAGCCTCTTACCTAAAATGTAGAGTCACCCCAGGCCCACCAACAATGGCTTTATTACTGAAGGGATCTTCTCCTTGGAAATGTTATCAATGTGAAAAGGCAACTAAACTCCCACATAGCTGTACTTGATCAAGAAAGACTGTTAACAGTTTGCCTACAATGTTCCGTCCTCTTTTTCAAGCAGATCTGAATCCACTTCTGTTACTGAAAATGGAGTTGTACTATACAGAGCTGTTTTATATCCTGCTGTTTTCACTCAGTGATGTGCACAGAGAATATTTCAGTATGTCATGAATTATTACTTTAATGACTATTTAATAGCCTTGGCATGAACATATTTATTTAAACGTCTCACAAAACTAGAAAGTAAACTCCTTGAAGGCAGGAATGATGTGAATTCATAATGCCTTTTGCATCCCAAGCATCTAGCAAAGATTCTTCCACGATAAATGTTGCTGTCTCCTTCGGGGGGAACATCTGTTTGAGCTAGTCAGGTGGTTGTACTTTGGTATCTCAGTTGACAGGGGAAATCTGAAAACTGTGGATCCATGAAAAATGATCCTGAACGCATGTGTGCTAAGACACTTCAGCTTTGTTTGACTCTCTGCCACCCGATGGACCACAGCCTGCCAGGGTCCTCTGTCCATGGGATTCTCCAGACACTCTCTTTCTACTGGTGGGAAAATGATCCTATTACACTTTTAACCCAATCCAGTGTCCTGGGTATGAGCTCTTGGTACTTGAGTGTAATAACAACAACAACAAAAAAATTCAAGGCTAGAAAGTTGTATGTTTAATGACAATGCTGGATGTCATTAATTTCTCAACTATATAATTCTAAATCCAAATAAGAAGACTGAACTCTTGCCCCAGCTTCTTTCATGCTAGATAAGCAGCAAGGACAGGATTAATAAAGTTGGGAAGAGTAGTCATGTGCTTACATAAGAAATCCAGTAAGTTTTGTACCGACTAGAGATTAGTGAGGCCCTTTGGAGCAGGCCCAGCTACAGAGATTTGCAGAAGCCTTGTGTCCTTGGTGGCTACTGATTAGCCTTTAGATAATACTTACTGTTCAGCATAAGTGAGAGGAAAGTGAGTTTGCCTACTTGTCCATTAATAACACTAAAATAAAGTAATGGTGGAAAAAACAACCCCTTTAAAGGTGTAAGGAATAACCATTCCATATATTTGCTCAGCATTTCTAGGACTGGAATCTGATTATTCCAATTTAGTATGCTTCAATTTTTTTTTGCATGACTACTCCATAAATGTTTTTGTTAAACCATGTACTCTTCTTGCACATTTCAAAGCTGAAATACGATATTTTTATCATAAATTTAATAGTAGCAAAAGATATAATGTGTGGCTTATTGAAAATACTGACATTTTCAAATAAATATGTTACATCATTCTTTAAACTTGGTCCACTGTAATGTTAGCATATTTAATCTATCACCTTCTACTTTCAAAAGCAGGTAATTAAGTTATTCTTCAACAGTTGGAAACTTTACATCATACTTTTTTCTCTTTTAGTATTCCCATCCCACTTCCCTAAACAGAATTTTATCCCAATATAATACATTCTCATCATGTAATTTATTTATCGTTCTATAATACTCAATAGCATAAATATATACAGATGTTAAATTTAATTAGAAAATTTTCTTACAACAAATTGATCAAAGGGTCATAATACTACAAAACAGAAAATAAGTATTGAACATGAAACTTTTATTGGAAATGTATCTCTTAATGAGGTAGATGAGGGTGGCCTCCCTTCTCCCCAAGTTAGCTGATGCATCCTTAGAAACAGAGCACTTACTATTCAAATGAGTCTGGGTACTTTAATTAGAGGAGGCTTTCAGGGTCTCAAAAGTGAGTCTAAAGGGCTTCCCAGGTGGTACTAGTGGTAAAGAATCTGCCTGACAATGCAGAAGTGGGTTCAATCTCTGGGTCAGGAAGATCCCCTGAAGGAGAGCATGGCAACCCACTCCAGTATTCTTGCCTGGAGAATCCCATGGACAGAGGAGCCTGGTGGGCTATAGTCCATGGGGTTTGCAAAGAGTCGGACACGACTGAGTGACTGAGCATAAGGCAGGTCTATTGCTTTGTTACCTGGAGATCTGCACAGCTCATGACAATTCAACACAATAAGGTTGGGATGGATGAGAAGATGCTTTCTTTGGTAACATGGAAGAGAGGCTATTGGGAAAGGAGAATCAGCAGGTATTCTCAAGAAAAGATAAATTTTAGAACAGAAGAGGAAATTAGGGAAGAGTCTGGGTATAAATGAATACAATTATCATAGTTGGGAAACTACAGAAATAAGATGACATCCATGCTTTACAGAAACTCATAATTTGATAGAGGAGACATATAATAATATGCTAAATAATAAATTGTATTTCTATATTATTATATATAAATTAAATTATATAAAATTACATTTTATATAAATTATATTATTAATTATAATTTTATTATTTAACAAAAATAAAATTTAATGTGAGTGCAGTAGTAAGGAACGAGGTCAAAGAGGAAGAACGATGGGGAAGTATAACAAAGGCTTCTTAGAGGAATAAATCCGAGAGAATAAGGAAGGAGGCATCTCCACACCACCTTCAAGGAAATAGGTCTTGGGACTTGGGGGAGTGAGGTGTGTTTATCAGCATCACCCCAAGCATCCCCTGACTGAAACACTGAGTGGGTTTGGAAGAGCAGATGGAAAGGTCAGTCACGGTCAGGCTGTGAGGGTTCTGTAATCTTCACTTCACCCTCGAGCCCATAGGACCCACTAGCTCAGCGATCCCCAAGCTTTTTGGCATCAGGGATTGGTTTCATGGAAAGACAATTTCCCTACGGACTGGGTTGGGGAGTGGTTTCAGGATGATTCAAGCACATTACATTTATTGTACACTTTATTTTTATTATTATTACATCAGCTCGACCTAAGGTTTTCAGGCATTAGCTCCTAGAGATTGGGATCCCTGCTCTAGAACATTTCTAAGAAGGGAGTGACTGATCAGATGGGTGTTTTGGAAAGAATACTCTCTTGGAAATAAGGCAGGTGGAGGGTGGTGAGGGACAGGAGGGCAAGTAACTAGATGCAGAGAAACAACTTAGGAAGCAGATGGGGGATCCACAGGGCCTCAGTTAAGATCACAAAACAGTGTGGAGTATAGAAGAGAGGGATATTATTCAGAAGGGACTGAAGGTCTCGGTGGATCACTCAATGTCTGATTAAGAAACACGGCCCATCAGCAGGGTGCTGAACTCTCCAGGTTGGGCAGTTGTGCTGCTGATGGTATAATTACAGGTAGCAAAGGGAATACAAAAGCTTCCTTTGAAGACAGGTCCCACATTATCCTCATCTTTGTTTCTATACCACCTAACAATCATTAGTGAACACATAAATAATAACTATCAGCACATTTGACCTCACCAATTCCAAGGTCCCCAAGATGGCACATCTACGCAGGTTTTAATTTTATTTTATGATAAAATTTGGGGACAGCTTATAACTGACCCTTAATAATAAAACAATAATCTAAAAACTGACCCTTAATAATAAAACAGTAATCTAAAAACTGACCCTTAATAATAAAACAGTAATCTAAAATCTAGTCCAGTTGTTGAAAATAATAGCACATATTAAAAAAAAAAACTAAACATAAGCATATTTTCAGAGGACTGCCCCATTCAATTGGAAATGCAGCCATCAAATATTGAAATTAAGCACTGGCCTAAAATTACAGAGTCAAGACAATTAATTCTATGTGAGATAATGTGTTTACATTTTAAAAGAGACTCTAGTTTAAAGTGGCATGGTATTTATTTATTTTTTCTAGATTATTTATTTATTTATTTTTGGCTGTATTGGGTCTTTGTTTCTGTGTGGGCTCCGCTCTAGTTTGGGCGTGGGCTTCTCGTTGCGGAGGCTTCTCTTGTGGACTGTGGGCTCTAGGGAGCACTGGCTTCAGCAGTACCCGCCCAGGGGGTCAGCAGTTGGGGTACCCAGGCTCTACAGCACAGGCTCCATAGTTGTGCTGGACAGGCTTAGCTGCCCCACCACATGTGGAAACTTCCTGGACCAGGGATTGAACCCATGCCTCCTGGATTGGCAGGTGGATTCTTAACCACTGAGCCACCTGGGAAGCCCTAAAGTAGCATTTTTTAAAAAAAGATGTTATTTAAAAATGTGTCCTACTTACTCATAAAAGTATCTTGTAGCTCATATGATAGCATGGTAAATAGAGAGGTAAGGCCTGCTTCAGTCAGAAAACCGGGGACTTTAGGACTTCCCTGGTGGCGCAGTGGATAGGAATCTGCTAGCCAATGCAGGGGACACAGGTTTGAGCCCTGCTTCAGAAAGATTCTACATGTTGGGGGGCATCTATACCCACACTCTATACCAGGAGAAGCCACTGCAGTGAGGAGGCTGAGGTCAGCAAGCAGGGAGCAGACCCCGCTTGCTGCAACTACAGGACGCCCCTGGACAGCAAGGGAGAAACCAGTACAGGTGTAAATAAATACTTGAATAGCAGTCACAAATAAATACGTGAATTTTTTTTTAAGAAAACCACTTAAAAAAACAAAAAACAAAAAATTTCTGGAGATTATATTTGCTACCACTGAAGTTAAGTGTTAATGGCTCAATCATGTCTGACTCTTCGACATCCCACGGACTAAATAGCCCGTCAGGCTCCTCTGTCCATGGGATTCTCCAGGCAAGAATACTGGAGTGGGCTGCCATGCCTTTCTCCAGGGGATCTTCCTGACTCAAGAATCAAACTCAGGTCTCCTGCACTGCAGATTCTTTACCTTCTGAGCCACCAAATGGTTAACGAGGTACATTTTGTTACTTTTACCACAATAAAAATTGTTTTAAAAAATCGAATCAAAAACAAGCTTCTTACAAAAGTCATACTGGGTTATAATAAAATCTCTTAAAATTATTTTTCCTTTTATTTTGCATACTCTTCATTAAAAAAATGAAATAAAAGCAAAATTTTGGGGGGCTTCCCTCGTGGCTTAGTGGTAAAGAATCCACCTGCCAATGCAGGAGATGTGAGTTCAATCCCTGGGTGGGGAAAATCCCTTGCAGTAGGAAATGGCAACCCATTCCAGTATTCTTGCCTGGGAAATCCCATGGATAGAGGAGCCTGGCCGGTTACAGTCCATGGAGTCACAAAAGGTCGGACATGACTTTCTGACTAAACAACAACTTACAGAATTCTTTCTAGTTCACAAATCAATTATAACTAAAGTGAAAAGACAATTATATCTCCCTACTTAAAAACTGTCTTCCTATTTGGATGGTAAAAGGTGTCTAATATTGTAGTCTTCAAAAATACTCTTAAAATACTATTTTAAGATTAGCAAACCTGCAAATTTACCATGTATTTTATCTATTCTGCACACACACAGAGACACACAATTCATTTCTGCCATCATCAGAACTAAAGGGTCAATTCTGACACAGAATCACTTATGATACTCAAACAACAAAAATTTAAAAGCAAAAATCTTCTCTCTCTCTCTCTATATATATATATAAATAAATTAAAGCACAAGTATATATTTTTTAAAGAGTCCCAAGTCCAGTACTTCGGTGAGAAATATGCCGAAATGGGCATTTATCATTATTTTTAGACCAACGATGGAATTTGGACTCTCATTCTTTCTGAATCTGTGAACTCAAAGGGAACAACTTATCATAGCATCACTATTTGACCTTGAAGGAACAGCTCATGTCATCACAGAGCAAAAGTGCTGGCGAACATTTATCTAGATGAAAGACCTCAAGCAGTTAACCTGCTCAGCAGAGGCAATGCAACCAGGCAACAGGATAATGACCTCTATCCAAATGTGGAAGGTACATCAATTTAATACCCTGACAGCTTGACAAAAGATGATGGCGGCGCAGCAGGAAAACATTAGCCATGATAACGCAGGGTACTGTATGTGAAAAGAATGAATTATAAAGCACCATGCTATTTGGGCCGAGTAGGGATTTTTTTTTTTTTAAACCAACTTTATATTTAGGATGGTAGTCGTGCCGAAAAGCTCCTTCCATTCTTTGCTACCTAAAGAACATCCCGCTAAAAGTAAAAAGGCAGTGTGGATTAAATTGATAGCTTCAATGCAAATCAAGTTTCCCAACCGACCCAGGAAATGCTGCCCATCTTTTCTGGCAGGCCTGTTACTGTCTCAGAGTAGAAAAATCTGGCCATTGATGAACTGGCTTAACCCATTTGAAAAAGACAGGTAACTCAAGTACATGTGGTTAATTTTGTTTTCTTTTTTAAAAGGAGAAGGTACTTGGTACACTCTAAGGTGCTTTGGGTCTTAAGCTATAAAATTTTCCCACTGCAAATTCAGTTGTTTTTTTTTTTTTAAAGCAATTTAATTTTAGAATAGTAGAATGATCATGCTTGTATGTTTGTTCAAGGACCTTTACTCTGCGACAGGGCTTCAGCCTGTGCGGTTTTTCTCTACACATGGCAGGCAGCTGTCAGAAGCAGTGTGAGGGGTGAAAGGGCAGCTCGGCTGCTCTGTTAAATCACGGGGTTCCATCAACATCTCAGAATTCCTGCCGAGTGGGAGCTGGGAGACCACAGATTGGAGTACACTGGAGTGTGTATATTAGGTCACTCAGTGTCTATCAAAGCGATATCACGCCGGTGAGCTGTACAATAGATTTCACTGTGCTCCGTTCAAAGAAAAGGGGAGGAAAGTGGACATGTGTGTAGCAGATCCCAGCTGAACCCTGAATTCTTCTTGTCTTTAAATGGATGGATTTACTATCCACAAGATGAATGAAGAATAGGTGTGCAATCAATAGCTTTGGAAATCATGCAAAGCTGGTGGTTTTATTCAGTTCTTGGTAAAGATCGTTTGGCAGATGCAAAATGAGGCAGACAGAGTCCCCGGCCCGGCACAGCCAAGGGGCTGTAATCAAAGCCCCACAGGACCTGGAGCTGGGTTACGGCTATGGCCCTGGCCCGGGAACTCACTTTATGATCTTGGATGGTCCCCTCGGTCACACAAAACTCAGTGTCTTCTTTTGCAAATTTAAAATAATAAGACTTGTCTACCTCCCCAAATGGGTTAACAAACTAATAAATAAGCAAACAAGAATTCCTAACTGAGAAAGGACTTTTAAAAAGTCAAAAGGAATACAGCATGATGGTATAATGTGTGGTATTTAAGCAAGATTTAAGAAATGAAATTTAATTTGTATTAATGGGTATTTGGTCTACATATAAAAATGGAAAATACACACTCCTTCAAAGCTCGGCTTAATTTTTTTCTTTTTAAATATATATATATACATGTAATTTAATTTTCTTTTTAACAGAGTAAAATTCCCCAAGGAATCTTGTAGTCTTTAATAAGACAATGAATATAATATGATTAACACCATGCCTGACAAGTGAACTTTTAAAAAGCTCAAAATATTTTATTTCTCAACTATGACTTCTGCAAGAGACTCCTTGACTGTGATTAGCATACCCCTGACTTTACACTAATAATGACAGCTAACACTAACAAAATACTTTTTATGTGCCAGGCACTGTTCTAACCATTTTACAAAAATTAATTTATTTAATTCACATGACCATATATAGGTTGGCCCCAGTGATCAATTTTTAGGCTCAGCTGCCTTCTTACAAAAAATATCAGGCTCTGTGTTATGATCTCCTTTTGGGTTAAATACATTTTCTAATCTTGTAAAATGTGAACAAGCCAACTATCTTTTGCAAAACAGCTTCATTTCATACCCTATGATATAGATACCACTCTTTTCACATTTTTTAAAAGATGAGAGTACTATGCCCCAGGAAATTACGTGATTTCCAAAGTAGCCAAGTATTGGACCCAGGATTCACACTCAAGTAGCCTGGCCATCCCACTGGCTCAGTGTAAAGAACCTCCTTGCCCATGAAGGAGACATGACTTCAATCCCTGAGTCAGGAAGATCCCCTGGAGAAGGAAATGGTGACCCAATCCTACTTTCTTGCCTGGGAAATCCCATGGACAGAGGGAGCCTGGCGGGCTACGGTTCATGGTGTTGCAAGAGTCAGACAAGGCTGAGTGACTAAACAGCAACAAAAGCCTGGCTCTCACCACGCTTTCCCTTCTCTTTGCATCAGAGGGGCCCAAGGACGCTGTTGCCCGGGGGGCAACGTCATGATGCCCACTTAGGTAATTTGGAATCCAAAACCGAGACACACTGTTGAGACCTAACTAGTCCCGCAGCAAATAGCTCAAAATGTACCCCCGCACTGAGCCTCGGTTCACCTGGCTTACACTGCAGCAGTCTTTTTTAGCTCAAATGCAACCCTGGCCACCGTGTCAAAAATGCACTTCCTTGGCAAGGGAGCTGAGATATCTGATGACCTTCTGTCTGCATCCACCCAGGTGAACTTTGAACATCTGGCACCCCGAAGGCGGAAAAGACACCCTGCAACAGGGCAAATGTGGGGGGCTTTGGTTCTGTCTTTTTTTAAGTTAGAGCTATTTCCCCTCATTGTTTGGAAATAAGTCCTTGAAGTAAATCTTTAGAAGACCGTAAAGAAATTCTCAGGTTGAATTCCATTTGGTCTGTTTGCTACTAGTTGACAAAAGCGAGTGTGAAATACAAATAGGCATATACAGAGCTGCATATAATGGCTTTGGAGCTTTCTTTTCAATAAATTCAGAGACTGTCTTTGTATCCAGTGACCTTTCAGGAGAAATTTAAAATAAAAAAAAGACACAGTACAGTTTGTCTCTACCAAAGACCCAATTATAATAATTCTCAGCTTCATTTCGTATGGTTACTTCTTAAAATTCAGCTTAGGTGGCAAGAAGTGAAAAATATTCCTCTTTTCTGAATAATATCCTCAAGGGAAGTGAGATCTCGGTGCCTCCTTTCCAGCCTCCATGATGGGTGCCTTCTTTTCAGTTGCTTCTTTAATGGGCTTCACTGGTGGGTCTGGGAGAACAGTGGCTGCTCACCTCTCTAAATTTTAATCAGTGAGCATCTTGGATGCAGATGGAGCTGTACTGTTAGGAAGTTAGACAAACCAGCGAGTGTACTCTATAAGCGACAAAAACTGAAATTGAGAGGCTCTTCTAAAAAAATTATAATTTATTATAATTGGAGGCTAGATACTTTATAATATTGTGGTTTTTGCCAGACACTGACATCAATCAGCCATGGGTGTACATGTGTCCCCAGCCCGAACCCCCCTCCCACCTCATCCCTCTGGGTTGTCCCAGTGCACCGGCTTTGAGTGCCCCGTTTCATGCATTGAACCTGGACTGGTCATCTGTTTCACATATGGTAATATACATGTTTCAGTGCTATTCTCCCAGATCATCCCACCGTTACCTTCTCCCAGAATCCAAAAGTCTGTTCTTTACATCTGTGTCTCTTTTGCTGTCTTGCATATAAGGTTGTCATTACCATCTTTCTAAATTCCACATATATGCGTTAGTATACTGTATTGGTGTTTTTCTTTCTGACTTACTTCACTCTGGATAATGGGCTCCAGTTTCATCCACTTCATCAGAACTGACTTACAAACATATTCACACCTACTCAAAGATCTAACAGATTGAAAGGGAAAGTGTCAAATTACTTGAGTGGTAAAATCAGCCCAAACCCTGACCTTCTAGGCTTGATCAGCACCTTACCAAAAAATATAAAGGTCTGTATTATGATCCTATTATGGGTTCAATTCATTTTCTAACCTTACAAAGTATGAACAATTTGCCTCCTACCAAACAATTTCATTTCACAGATTCCATCACCAGCAGGGCAACTAAAGCCTAGTGCCCTGTCTTAATGAAAATTAATTACGAGGCACTTCAAGTTTAGCCTCTTTGCAAAGCCATCCTATCTATTTATAAATTTTATTAATTCTGAAGCCAGTCACTCCTCAATGGTGTATTTATGTTCAACTAGGTCAGGTCCGCAGGGATGATATTTGGTCTTTCGGAGCAGACACACAGAGCCTGTCCAGGCAGCAGGCACAAGCTACCAAACACACTTGTGCCCCTAAGATTTGAGTACAGGAATTCATTAGACTTTTGTGGAAAAAAAAAATCAATCTAGAAAACCAGTTACGCATTTATGAGTTTTTCTCCAAGAGACGGTCTGCATAGAAGGCTGTCATTAACACATGGCTTCCTGACCAGGGAAACAGGTATTTGGCAAACTGTCCATGTGGGACTTGGTATAGTTAAGTGAAGGGCACCCACAAATACAAGAAGTGGGAAACATGGAGAACTATTCTTTTCACATTATATGTCAATTTGCTCAAAAAGTATGCACTTGCCTACCAAACCAACAAACCACAGCTTTTCAAGCATGTTGTAATAGAATAAAATTTAGTATAGGAGAGATTTAGGTGCTATTTTAAAAAAAATCATGTTTATCTTTGCCGATAATGCTGTGATTGACTACCTTTGAGAATGATGATTCCATAGAGAGAACTTAAATTGCAATGTGAAGCGATGGGATGGGAGGGAGGCCCAAGAGAGGGGATATATGTACACTTATGGCGGATTCCTGTTGATGCATGGCAGAAGCCAACACAACATGGTAAAACAATTACCTTCCCATTAAAAAGAAATTTGAAGACATTAAAAAAAAAAACAATGCAGAGGCATTTGACGTTAAAATGCTTAAATGTACGTTAACATTCCCATGTCTCCATTTAGAAAAGGGGATGCACGGCTTACTTGGAGAACTCCCTGAGCCATTGCCAGCTGATGGGTGAAGATTACAAGCATCTAGGATGCCCGCTCTCTTGGTCTTCCTGCTCTCTGATTTTACTTAATGGCATGTGATGAATGAATACCATTTTCACCTGCAACTGTTATTAGCTGGAACTCAGCGGTGCCTTAGCACAGACTATTAGAGGCTTCTGGGGGCACCCAAACTCTACCCTTATTTTATAGAAAAGGAGTCCAAGGCCTTGTAGAGATGAAGGGACACACTCAAGGTCACAGCTAGTCAGTGACAAGGTTAGACGTAGCCCCAAACCCATGTCTTTGGGCTCCTGATACGGTGCTCCCCCAGCCTATCACCCTAAATGTGATGAAAGACAGATAAATGCTCCGATGCCTTACAGTTTCTCTGTCAGCATGTGATTATGGGATGTATGCTGTCAACTCTGAATTTTCTGAGGTTAGAAGCCATCTAAATGTCACAGGCCTGGAAGCAATCAAAAGGAAGTTGAATGTTAGTTACTACTATGCATAATGCCAGCAACATATCTGTGGTTGGTGGTGATGCATTATTAGAGCTTGTGTTCTTGTTGTGACTGTACGAACCCAGCCGCACAGGGAACGCTGAAAAGTGATCACAAAAATACCGTTCTTTCCCTACTGTCCCTCAAGCAGCAGGGATCAAATAACTATTCCTCAGCTGTCTGTCTTTTAAACAAAAATACCTCCTTCGCTCTACATGTATTTGTGGCAAGTCGGTGTTTTCTTCCTTGTCTCTGTTCTGTTTTAGTTTTTAGACCCCAACCTTGGATCACCAGGGGATACTGGGACTAAAAAGGGCCTGACATGATGTCTTACAAATTTATCTTGGATTCCTTCAGTACGTCACAGTTTGTGTTCAATAAAGAAAGACAGGCAGTGTAGAACAGGCAGGTGAAAAAAAATGGTCTGCAATCAGATATTAAGTTTACGGAATCATCAGCCTCCAACCTTGATACATGAAGGGCTTTCCACACAGAGCATGTGGCAGTTTTCATCTGTATTTTGGGTGGGCTGCAAGGCTCCGATGCTATAATGGTGTGTTGCATTCACTTGCAACACAGCCACGTCTTTCTACATTTGCCAAGGAAATCCTAGGTGACATCTGGCAGAGCCATCTTCCGTCCACTCTGTTTCCTAACCACACACACATCCCCCAGTTCCTTTATACTAATTCTGGCCTGGCCACCTACTGGCCAGATATGTTTGTTGTTTTTTTTTTTAATTGAAACAAGAAAACCAAACTTTATTTTTGGCTGCGCTGGGTCTTCATTGCTGCACGCACGGCTTTCTCTAGTTGCGGCGAGCAGGGACTGCTCTTTAGCTGGGGCGTGCAGGCTTCTCACTGTGGTGGCTTCTGCTGTTGAGCACAGATTCTAGGTGCGTGGGCTCCATAGTCATGGTGCATGGGTTTAGTTGCCCAGTGGTATGTGCAATCTTCCCAGACAAGGGATTGAACCAGTGTCCTCTGCATTGCAAGGCAGATTCTTTACCATTGGACCACAAGGGAAGCCTCCAATAGATCCGACAGATTTTTTACTATTACTTTGCCCCAGTAGCCTCATGTGCAAAATGAGTTTAAATAATAATAGCAGCTCTTTCTTAGGGTTGTTCTGAGGATTTAATGAGTAGTCTTACAAATGCAAGACTTACACAGGATCTGGCATATGATCATTATATAAATATTAGTGATTATAATTATTATTTCCCTTCTACCAAGTTAAGACTTCCTCATCGTTTTGGATCTCAGCTGGCTGTAATTACTTTTACATCAGTGAAAGAATGGCTTGTTATGCTAATGAACATCATATGGCTGTACAATAATTGGCTCAACCATTCACCTATTATTCAACATTGAGTTTCCAACGTCCTGGCTATGCAGATAAAGCTGTGTGTCACCTGCCACTTCTAGAAATCTGTCCTTACAGCTTCCCTATGAGGTGGATGCTTTTAATATTGCCATTTCCCAAATGGAGAAACAAAGACTTAGACAATATAAATATGATAGGCTCACACAACTAGTTCAGTGTTACATGCAAGCCCAAGATTTAGACACCAAAGTGGCTACGATAACAACAAACTTGTGTGTGTGAAGCTGCAAGCTCCATTTCTCTAAAGTTTTTCTTACTGTGTGTATGTGTGTGTGCTAAGCTGCTTCAGTTGTATCCGACTCTGCAACCCCATGGACTGTAGCCCACCAGGCTCCTCTGTCCATAGGGATTCCCCAGGCAAGAATACTGGAGTGGGTTGCCATGCCCTCCTTCAGAGGATCTTCCCAACCCAGGGATGAAACCCACGTCTCGTAAGTCTCCTGTGGGTTCTTCACCACTAGAGCCACCTAAAGTGCAGATCATCTAATTCTGCAATAATTCAGAATAACTGCAGTGTTATTTTCCCCTTGGGCCCAAAGCCCTCCATTTAAAACACTTAACCTATTATTAGAAACGGTTACACTGCAAACTTCCCAGCAGCTGCTGCACTGGCTTTTATGGGACTTGGACAGGTCCTCGCACCGGTTCAGTCCAGACCACTGGGCCAGCAGGACACAGAATGGACATGAAGAGCAATGTCAGGGGCCAGAGGAGGCAACATCATTACATTTCTGCAATAAGATCTTCTCTGCTGCTTTTGCCCGCTACAGGCTTGTAGGACACAGTTCCTGAAATGTGACTGAACACCTTGTTGCTCCGGGGTGCGCTTCCTGTCCCCACTCCTGGGGGCGGTGGGGATGGAGAGCACAGATGCTGCCTTTAGGAGGTCTGCATCCTTGGCCTTCCTGCTCTGAGTTTACTCAGTATAGTGGGATGAATGAACACCATTCCCATTTGAAACTGTTATTAGCTAGAACTCGGTGATGCCTTAGCACAGAATATTACAGTTGAAAGAGCTTTTGGGAGCCCCAGAGGCTCTCCTCACTTCACAGAAAAGGAGTCAGAGACTTTGTAGAGAAGAAGGGACATGCTTAAGGTCACAGCTAGTCAGTGACAAGGTTAGATGCAGTCCCAAACCCATGTCTTTGGACTCCTAACGTGGTGCTTATTCAAGCTATCATCCTAAACGTGATGAAAGACAGATAAATGACACTGATTCCTTACAGTTTCTATGTCAGCACATGATTATATGATGTACGCTATAGACTCTGTATTTGTTCATACAGATAAACTTGTTTTTTGTGAAGACAGAGATAACTGAGGAGCAATGATGTAGGTTTACAAAATGCACACCTTGAATGTACATCTCCCAAGAAAGGGGTCTGGAATGGCTTTGAAACCATCACCATCCTAGCTCAGGCTGATCTCTAACTGCATGGCCTTCCCTGAGGGGACCTCTAACCATAATAACAGCTGAAATTTATGCATCATTTACTACATGTCTGACACCATCCTAAGAACTTTATATATATTTTGACTCCATTTAACCTTCCCAACAAGCCTAAGAGGTAGATACAATTATTATTACTACCATTATCTTCTCCCTTTTATTAAATGAGGAAGCAGATGTGTGGGCTTCCCTGGTGGCTCTGTGGTAAAGAATCCACCTCCAGTGCAGAAGACGCAGATTAAATCCCTGGGTTGGGAAGATCCCCGGGAGGAGGGCAGAGCAACCCACTCCAATAGTCTTGCCTGGAGAATCCGATGAACAGAGGAGCCTGGAGGGCTATAGTCTATGGGGTTGCAAAAGAGTTGGACATGACTTAGCAACTAAAACACAACGACAAAGCAGAAGTGTAGAGCGCTAAGCAAGTCGTCCAGGTCACAGAGTCAGTAGGTGGTAAGGCTGGGATCTGAACTCTGATCCTGGACCCTTGGCTATCCATCCTGTCCCATGTCTACAGGTGCCTTCGGTCCTTGGCTCCCTTGCCCTTTGCCCAGACCAATTCACAGCAATCCATGTCTCCCATTTGCTCCCCAGTGGGAGCCCGCACAGGGCCACCCTTGAGATTGGGCTCCCCAGGCTCCTGCCTCCTGCCTCCCCTGATCCAGGGATCCAACTCAAGTCTCCTGAACTGCAGGCAGATTCTTCACCCACTGAGCCATCGGAGAAGCCCCACTACATCCCCCATCCCTTTCCAAAAGTCTTCCTACCTGCCTTCCTCAGGAAAGAACGCAAAGGTATCACTAAAGCAAACCACACACAAAAAACTCACTTCCCTCCCATATGAAGCTTAAATAATTACTAGGAATACACAGAGGAGAAATAGCTAATATAAAAACATGAAAAGGTACTCACTAATACAAAGACATATTTTTAGAGAAATCAGTGCTTAAGGAAACCGTTGCACCCAGTACGATTTCTTGTACATGCAGACGGATTCTTGACCGTCAGCGCCACCAGGGAAACCACTCTTGCACATACTGCTGCTGCTGCTAAGTCACATCAGTCGTGGCCAACTCTGTGCGACCCCATAGACGGCGGCCCGCCAGGCTCCCCCGTCCCTGGGACTCTCCAGGCAAGAACACTGGGGTGGGTTGCCAGTTCCTTCTCCCTTGTACATACAAGAGGCAATAAATAAATACGTATTCAGTGACCGAATGAATGAAGTCAACTTGGGACTGTGGAATTTTAACAGAGGTTTTTGAAAACGTGCACTTGGATGTTTTTGTTGGGTGGCTCTAAGAAGATGCTCTTCTGAAAGAAAGACCATTTTGTCAGAATGTGTATAATCTAATGTTTCCACGTGTTATAAAGTCCTCCATTGAGGGTTTCCTAACAAGTCTGTTCATGCCAGCAGCCTGCCAAAGAAGGCAGTGACTGTTCTCTTTTATGTGCTTCTTTCATGAGTTTTTAAAAAATAACAAACATCTGCGACACCAAGAGAAAAGTTAATCTTTCTTAAACATCAAGGTAGGAGAAGGGAGAATAGCTAATTTGCTTTCTCTGCTTCTGTGGAGATTTTATTACTTCAGCATTCTATAAGAAATGTACTTACATTTCATGTTGACATGACATCTTATGAACTGTTAATAGAAATTATTGACTCACAAATTGAGGGAAAAACTAAGACTAATATTTTATTTATTATGTTCTAGCCAAAAGCTGAACACCAAGAAGACTTCAATGCTATCTATACAGTTTGTTGTTTTAATATTTAGTTTAACTATTTATGCTGTAATCATATCTTAGATTTAAAAAGCCATTTTTGGCTCACTTGATTTTTTATTTATTAAATAGTTGTCTTGTTCAAACTGTTTGGAAACAGTCAATGTATTGAAGTTCATTAACAAGAGTATAATTAAAATAATGAAGAGGTTGACTGACTCCATTGTAAGAGCAGGATTTGGGTACCTTCACTCCATAGCTGTTTAAGGATTAGTCTATCACAGAAATAGCTTGTGCTGTTCCCTGGAATCAAAATACAAACTTATTCCTCGCTCAGCTCTGGTATTAAAGAAAAATGCACTGTTTTGAGCAATAAACCCTGCAATTCAGGAGGCTCACCAGTCAGGTTTTTCTCAGGAAACACTGGAACTTATACAGTGAATGTCTTGATTTCTAAAATAAGTGAATTCAGTTTTTCAGTGTTACTTTGCACTCTTTCTAAGAAACCCGCCCTCTGGCCGCTGCCCTGAGAGGACGCCCTGGCCGTCCCACCGCAGATCCAGTGCCCCCCGCGCCTGGCTGAGTCCTTGCTGTCTACCCACCCACTTCTAACCCTCAATATCCACACTCCTGCTGACTTGTCCAGACCCAGGTCAAATGCCACCTCTACCAGGAGTCTGCCAAGTCAGAAGCAATGTTTCTCTCTTCAGAATATCGACACTGATCGACAATATGTCTTTCTAAAAAATGATTTTTTAGTTGGAGGGTAATTGCTTTACAATGTTTTGGTGGTCTCTGGCATACAAAACTGCCAATCGCTCATAATCACATATATACCCCCTCCCTCCTGAGCCTCCCTTCCCCCTCCCATCCCTCCCATCTAGGTCATCACAGAGGGTCAGGATGGGCTCCCTGCGTTATACACAGCAGTTTCCTACTAGTTACCTATTTTACATATGATAGTACATATACGTCAATGCTACTTTCTTAATTTGTCCTACCCTTTCCCTTCTCTGCTGTGTCCATCAATCCATTCTCTATATCGGTGTCTCTATTTGTTCTCTGGAAATAGGTTCATAAGTACTATTTTTCTAGATTTCATATATATGCATTAACATACCGTATTTGTTTTCCTGACTTACTTCTCTCTATATAACGGGCTCTAAGTTCATCCACCTCACTACAAACTAGGAATAAAACTACCATATGACCCAGCAACCCCACCCACTCCTGGGCATATACCCTAAGAAAACCATAATTCAATAAGACACATGTACCCCAATATTCATTGTAGTATTATTTACAACAGCCAGGACATGGAAGCAACCTATATATCCACTGATAGATGAATGGATAAAGAAGACATGAAGCATATATATATGGTGCAATATTACTCAGTCATAAAAAGGAATGAATTTGAGTCAGTGGTAATGATGTATGTCTTCATGTTACTTCTTTAAGACTTGTCTTTCCATGGTTTATTTGGGTCTCTATATACCTGTCCCCAGCTAGACTGCTAACTCTTGGAGACTGAGGACTCTAGAGATAGTCAACTGATTTTATCTTTCATATTATATTCACATCTGGGACTTGCACTTAGTCACATGATGAACCATGACCTAAGTATATATGCTTATGATAGGATTATGAAATAAAGAAATGTGTCTATGTTATGCATGGCCTATAAAAGCAGCCTTCTATTATTGCGAAGCACAAAATTGAAATAGTTAGGTTTTTTTTTTTCCTATCAGTAGCATATCACATTTGTTGGGTATTACGGAGCGTGTTCACAGATATTAAGTGTTTCTCCTCCTTGGGAAAGTGAAAGTTGCTCAGTCGTGTCTGACTCTTTGCAACCCCATGGACTGTACAGTCCATGGAATTCTCCAGGCCAGAATACTGGAGTGGGTAGCCTTTCCCTTCTCCAGAGGATCTTCCTAGCCCAGGGATCAAACCCAGGTCTCCCACATTGCAGGTGGATTTTTTACCAGCTGAGCCACAAGGGAAGCCCAAGAATACTGGAGTGGGTAGCCTATCCCTTCTCCAGCAGATCTTCCCGACCCAGGAATCAAACTGGGGTCTCTTGCATTGCAGGCGGATTCTTTACCAACTGAGCTATGAAGGAAGACACATTATTGAAAATGCAGCGTAATTTCCCTTCTCTCCTGGAGCTCTGAGGTTCAGAGCAATTTTTCTGAGTTACTTCAAGATAGCCAGGCCATTGAAAGCTCCCCATTGCCCATGGCCTGACTATATCAGAGCTGGAGAAAGCCACCAGTTCTTCACCTGCATCCGATTGGAAAGATCCCTCACTCATACGTCTGCCTTGGAATGGCTTCTCACAGTCCTCCTTTTCCAAAGCTATGCTTAATATAATGTAACTTGTGGCGGAGTGGACATGTGGCTTTGCAGGCAAAACTACTCTCATATTTCATGAATATGTACATTACGACCAATGTCTCCTATTTCATGAATATGTACATTGTGACCAATTCCACATCTCCAGTGTAACAAGCCTGGAAGTGCCATATCCTAGCGGGACATCAAAAACTTCTGAGTTGGGCAAATGGCTACGGGAGAGAAAGAAAAGTTTCCTGGAGGCTGTAGAGCTCATCCTGGCTTTGGAGAAAGATCATGACAGATGTTAAGTGCGGGACCAGAAGCTTCTGTGGCCCTAATGAACGCCACAATGAAGAGCCAGGTGTGTCTCATCAAGGGTGCTCCTGGCAAGGTGGGACTCCACATCGGATTACTTTACATGACAGGGACAGCAGTTTCCACCTATTGTTCGTTCATGATGTGCCAAGAATCACAGGCCTAAACACCCACCTTCCAGACGATTCTGCAAGGTCAGCATATGAGAGTAGCGAGCACTTCCAAACACTGGGCAAGATACTGCTCTAAGTCCCGTATGTGGATCACCTCTCTGTCACTTCTCATCACAGCTCTAGGAGATGTGAACGTGATTTCCAGGCTATGTTTCCAAGGTTACGAAGTTCCGCATCAGAAGTTGGGGCAGCTGGGGACTTCCCAGGTGGTCTAGTGGCTAAGACTCTGCCTCCCAGCTCAGGGCAGCCAGATTCGATCACTGGTTAGGGAATAACAACCTGCTTTCCACAACTAAGAGATCCCACATGCTGCAACCAACACTTGGAACAGTCAAAGAAATAAATATTTAAAAGTAAATAAATAAATGAAGATCTTGGACAGTTGACTGTGAAACCAGAATTCCGAACGGCCATGCCACACTGCCTCAGTGCCTTTCATGTAATGTGAGGCACTGCTCTCTCAAATAATTCTCCAACAGCATTGCAGATCACTACTATTATGCATCCCTGGAAACGAAGAAAACAAGCCTCTGAGAGACTGAGGGACTCGCTCATATACACAAAGCAAGAAATGATGTTACTGGGATTTAATCCTGGGTCTGTGTGACTCTGAAGTACAAGCAGGCCCACTGTGTGACTTCTCACAGCAAGTCTCTTGTCTGTTATGAATAAAAGCTGACCGTGGCCAGGATTTAGGCGCTCCTATGGGCTAATCCCACAGGACACGAGATTATTTTAGTTAGACATTGCCTTTCACACTTAATCTTTTCTCCTTTTTTCCCTTCTGTGTGTGTCTGTGTGCTGGCTGTTTTTGATCATTTTTTGGTTTGGATTTTAATTAATTCGGGGCTGTGCTGGCTCTCTGTTGCTATGTGGGCTTTCCCCTCGTTGGGGTGATAGTCGCAGTACACGGGCTTCTCACCACTGTGGCTTCTCTTGCTGTGAAGCACAGGCTCCAGCACTTGCAGGCTTTGGCAGTCCCAGCTCCTGGGCTCGAGGACACAGGCTCAACAGCTGCGGCTCACGGGCTTAGTTGCTTCGTGGCATGTTGGTTTTTCCTGGACCAGGGATCGAACCTGTCTCCTGCACTGGCGCAAAGATTCTTTACCGCTGAGCCACTGGGAAGGCCCCACATCTTTTCTGCTTACAGCGTAGCCATGTAACCTGTGATTCAGCAAGTTCTGTGATGACCCTGATGCTCCATCCTAATCTGGACTCAAATTCAAAACTCTCTTTCCACATGTTTCCCCTGCTTGAAACACTTCTGAGCCCTGATGGTCCCTAAGTCACGAGGGTAGATATTAATCATGGGAGACATGTAACGCACAAAATATGGAGATAATCGCTGCTTAAAATAAAATATAGGTTGTCTCATCCAAACGAAGGCTGATCCAAAAATGGCAAGTCAAACCACTAACATTTCCTTAAATGCTATTTGCATGTCTTCTCACTCCGTCTACAGTTCTTTCGTGTGTCTGCTCGTGCTCCAGGAGTAGGTCGTGCCAAGAGGCTCAGCATAAATGGTTTCAAATGCACAGAATGTGATGGGAATCTCATTTGGAACCATATGGTCTTTCCCAAATGCTCCAAATGGCCATGACTCAAAGGTACAAGATTTAAAAAAATAATCCTGCCACCATTAAAAATATATGAATAAATAAATGACAGCAATGACTTCCTTTTCCCTACTGGATTCGTGGACGAGTTGCTTCTGCTCTGTGTCTGATTTTCAGTTCAGATAACTCATCTTTATTCATTTCCTTTCAGTTATGATGAGCCACATTGAGAGCAGCTGTAGGCAGGAGGAAAAAAAAAAAAGAAAGAAAGAATCCTCTCCCTCCCTCCTTCAAATCGTCAAACAGCCATTATAAAGAATCCATCTGGGCTTGGTGGTGTGTGGAGCACCCATGAAATAATAGAAAACAGGAGCGAAAAAAAAAAAAGAAAGAAAACAGTTTAAGCTGAATCTAACAAAGAGATTTAAAAATTACCCAAACACATGTTTTGAGGCAAAAATCAAACTCAGAAATGCAAAGTCAGGTAGACCAGGACTTGAGGAAAATTATACTTCAAATTAAATTCAAACCCCAAACAAAACAAGGTAAAGTATCCTTTAATGCTTGATGGAAAACACCAATCAGATGTCTTGTTACTAGGCACGTAACTAGTAATGAGAGGTCTGGGGGCCAATTCTAGTAAGAGTAACATACAAAATGAGAAGGGGGTGAGTGAGTGCCAATAAGCCAAACCTCAACATATAATAAGAGTGAAATGACCATGGGAAAACAACTCGCACAAAGTGGAAAGAAAAAAAAGAAATGAGAAAGGATTTACATTCGTGATGGAGTTTTTATATCTGGAAAGTCCTTCCAGGTTTACGAAGCAAATGAACTGAGAATCAACATGCAGTTATATTTCATTTTTTAAAATTCTGGATGAATGATGAATATTTTTTGGATCAAGCTTGGTCTGAATTAGGAAGTAAATGCTTTTAACATTTTACTTAAAATGATTTCATCTGTTTTAATATATAAATGCAACAGAAATCTTGTTTATAGATCATTCTACTATATTTCAATGACACAAAAATGGCTTCGGTTTCAAAAGGGAAACTTGGCAAGTGATTACTGCATAAAATCTGCAGTCCTGTTTATTTTACAGCATTTTTGTTCCTGCGTTTTTAATGGTTACATGAACCAAATGCTTAGGCAACTGTGCCGAAGATGATTATGATTGAGAAACAAAGATATCCTAGGAGGCAAGTTAGAAAACTAACTGCTTTGCAAGTTTTCCGAAAATGTAAGTTACAGGGTAAAAAAGAATTCTGCGTAGTGTTTGTAAGTGACCCAAAACACATAGTGACTAAAATTCACAAAGTTTTAAGATATTGGAAGAAAAACTAATGCAAAGACCATCAGCATAGAACACACCAAGAAAATTCAAACTTCTTTACCTTCAATTTACTAACTAGAATTAGTAAAGGTTTTTATTTCCTGTCAATCTCTGAAAGTGAAAAAAAAGTGAAAATGTTAATTGCTCAGTCATGTCTGACTCTTTTTGACCCCATGGACTGTGGTCTGCCAGGCTCCTCTGACCATGGGATTCTCCAGGCAGGGATACTGGAGTGAGTAGGCATCCCTTCTCCAGGGGATCTTCCTGACACAGGGATGGAACCTGGGTCTCCTGCAATGCAGGTGGATTCTTTACCACTCAGTCACCAGGGCTTTCCAATCTCTGAGCTCTCTGCCATTTTGGCACTGACAAGTACCCATGCTTTGGTGACATTTCTCCTTCTCTGGGCCCCAAGTCTGATTCTCTGTCCACTTCTGCAGTGGCATCTTTTCAGTTTCTTGGGCTGGTCTGGTCTGTCTGCCTTCTTGACCACCCCCTCTCCTCCTACCTCCAGTGGTCCAAGCTTTGCTCTTTCCTGGGAGTTCATTCACTTATGTTGACAGGTCACTTCTGATCATTCCCACACCAATGTGTCCTTCCTCAGTCTTCATCCTGTCCCTCTCCCCGTGTCAACTTCAGGGTGGCCAAAGCCACCTCAACTCTGAGAGACTCACTCTTCCATGCTTAAAAACTTTGACTTTTATTTTAAAAAACTTTTTTCTCTTTTTTTGGCTGATACAGCCATCAGTCATGGGGTCCTACTGATTTGTCTCTCTCTGTAGTTTTCCTTTCAATTCAATCTAGGCTCTTATCCCTTCAAACCTCAATGGTTACCAAAATAATGCTAACAATAACTCAATAATGCCAGCTGTTATGAGCCCAACACTGCTTTAATTGCTTCATATGAATCAGAACTCTTTACACAGAAAGAAATCAAGGCACATAGATGAATTTCTCCAACTGAGGTCACACAGCAAGCAGAACTGGGATAGGAATCAAAGCTGTTTAGTTCTTCAGCACCAGATTAAATTGCTTCTTACAGAATCTCTCATCCAAGCCATGCTGTACACTACAGCCACTTTATATTTTCCTAAAAGTGTTTTATATGTGGCAGTATGTCCGAGCAACCTCCATGACCCATATCCGTTGGTTGAAGATTTGAGTAAAAATTTCTGGAATTTATCCTAGGGAAATCATGAGCAATGTATGAAAAGATTTATTTATAGGGATCTTCAACACAAAATGATTTATACTAGTTCAAAACTGGAACAGAATTGTGGCACATTCATAGGAAGAACTATACACCATTAAGAGGTCTTCCCAGGTAGATCAGTGGTAAAGAATCTGTGTGCCAGTGTAGGAGACACAGGACACGTGGTCTGATGGGTTGGGAAGATCCTCTGGAGGAGGAAATGGCAACCCACTCCAGTATTCTTGCTTGGAGAATCTCATGGACAGAGGAGCCTGGTGGGCTACAGTCCAGGGGTTGCAGAGTTGGACACGACTGAGCGTGCACCTACCTACCCACACCACTAAGAAAGGCACTCTTGGGCTTCCCTGATGGCTCAGGGGTAAAGGAATTCACCTGCCAATGCAGGGGACATGGGCTGGACCCCTGGCACAGGAAGATCCCGCAGAGCAACTAAGCCCACGTGCCACCACTCCTGAGCCTGTGCTCTAGAGCCCGGGAGCTGCAACTCCTGAAGCCTGAACACCCGAGAGCCTGTGCCTCACAAGAGAAGCCACCACAAAGAAGTCCACACACTGCAACTCAAGAGGAGCCCCCACTTGCTGCAATTAGAGAAGAGCCCCATAGCAGCAAAGACCCGACACAGCCAAAAATAATCAGTCAGCTCAGTCGCTCAGTCGTGTCCGACTCTTTGTGACTCCATGAACCGCGGCACCCCAGGCCTCCCAGTCCATCACCAACTCCTGGAGTCTACCCAAACCCATGTCTATCAAGTGGGTGATGCCATCCAGCCATCTCATCCTCTGTCTTCCCCTTCTCCTCCTGCCCCCAATCCTTCCCAGCATCAGGGTCTTTTCAAATGAGGCAACTCTTCGCATGAGGTGGCCAAAGTATTGGAGCTTCAGCTTCAACATCAGTCCTTCCAATGGACACCCAGGACTGATCTCCTTTAGGATGGACTGGTTGGATCTCCTTGCAGTCCAAGGGACTCTCAAGAGTCTTCTCCAACACCACAGTTCAAAAGCATCAATTCTTTGGCACTCAGTCTTTTCCACTGTCCAACTCTCACATCCATACATGACTCCTGGAAAAACCATAGCCTTGACTAGACGGACTTTTGTTGGCAAAGTAATGTTTCTGCTTAATAAGTAGATAAACAAAATTATGCAAAAAAGAGAATGACATTGCAGAAGAGTATTTGATGACATGGGAAAATGTTCAAGACTTACCAAGCATTGGTGGGGGGAGCGGGGATCATATTATAAATTATATAAAGCCATATGGAACATGAAATCAATTTTGTTAAAAAAAGAAAAGATCTCCAAACCAAAATAAAACCTAACATATACTAAAATGTTAACCAAAATTGTTTCTAAGGTACTGGGACCATAAAGGATTTATTTTCATGCTTTCCCCCAAATTTTTAATGAATATATGATACTTATTAGAGCCCCTTCTTGTAATAAATGTTATTTTAAAAATAATACTCAAATCCCACTATTTCTGTAGTATCATTTCCCAGGTCAAGACAATACTATTGTCTGTTAAGCTTAAATTGAAAGTTTCCCTACCTACAATTAAAGCCCCTTGGTCTAGGCTTCTTGTTGATTCTTTAGTTCCAATCTCTGAGTCTTTCCAGGAAACCTCAGCCAAATTGATCTCTTTGGTATGCTGTCTTACCATCAGCTACCAGCTCCATGGAGGGACATGGTCCAGCCAGAGCCCTGCTCCATCAGTCACACCTCACTGATACATATGCATCAATTCCTCCATTGGATTCTTAGAGTATAAGTTGGATTTATCCAGAAACATTTGGTACTTCTTTGTAGTTTTTACCATGTATAGAAAATGACTCTCAACCCATGGGCCATACAGTTATCATAAGAAGTCATCATTACCATATATAAGCAGGGCCAGCGCCACTAACAACGTCTCCCACATTTATGTGCTGAAGCTTTATTATTTACATGCTGGTCTTAATTGCTATTTTCTGTCTCCTCCATCACATTGTTCACACTTGAGTGGCAGCACTTCCCACCTCAATTAATCTGGTATAATTACATGTATGCTTCTTCTGCTCATTTGTCAGTTCCTTGAGTTCATTAATAATATCTGCTTAAGCTTTATAGCTTTGGCACACAGCACATAGTAGTTACTCAACTAATACTTATTGAATAAATTACAGATTAGAGGAAACGGGTGACTCTGTATTTAAAGTTAAGTTGCTTAAGGAAAAATCCTGGAAGCAACTTTCATATGACTGATGATCAGAATACAACACGAAACACCAAATACCGGAAGTGCTGAAAATCTCCATTATGTGATACTGTTAAAGCTAAAAATATGACCTATGCCCACTGAACTTTGCCAGAAACTTAGAGATGCATAAAAGCTAACTGGAACATGTAAGTCTTTTTTGTTAAATTTATTTATTTTTAACTGAAGGATAATTACAATATTTTGTTGGTTTCCACCATACATCAACATGGAACAGCCATAAGTAGTGGAACGTGTAAGTCTTACTCATCATATTAATTTCTTACATGACAAGATGGTTCCTACCTAGAGATTTAGTGATAAAATGGATCAGTGGAGAAGGAAGAGGGAAAAATAACTTTTACTGGTTGTGAAAATTCCCAAATGGGTAACTCTAGTTGTTATTTTCCCCTGACTATATCCTAAAGTACTCTTAAGTTGCTGTGTATCTATGGAAACCAAAAGATCATACCACGATTCACAAGACAGAATGCTGTATGAATAAGAGGTCTAGATGGGGAACTATAATTTTCCTGTGGGGCTTTGTAACCACACGAGGAAAGTCTGGTGAATATAGCCAATCAGGCCGCTGGTTGCATTTAAGAACATTGTAATCCTAAATACACAGGCTTGGTTTTATATAATGCATGGGTATAACTCCAAGTGAGTCTGCATACTGCAAGGATTTTTCCACCTCATGTTGGCCCTAATTTCCATTTCTTTAGACTACTTCATTTCTCTCTTTGAGCTCTATGGGTCCTAGCATTACATCATAAGTGGACAAAACCGAGTCTCTGCTTTCCATCTTAGCTATGACCATGAGGCCATGAAATGTAGATATTTAGCTACCAGTGGATTCCATTATCCAGCTAGGCAGGAACCTGGATCAGAGGCAGAATACACAGAGAAAGAGAAGGAAAGCATTCTTCCTCTTCATCTATGGAATAAGGAACAAATGCATCCTTTTGGAACCAAATTAGGAACTCCAAGAGAGAAGACATTCCAAACCAGTTTTTATTTAGACTGTGGCAAAAGTATGGCAAACATGATTTAAAATAGAACTCCTAAGAGTTCAACCAGAGAAATAAAAATGGCATAGTTTAAAATAAACCCCCATCAGGAACTTCCCTGGTGGTCCAGTGCTTAAGAGTACGAGCTTCCAATGCAGGGGTTTAATGGGTTCAATCCCTGGTGGGGGAATTAAGATCTCTAGGCATGGCCAAAATATTTAAAAAGTAAAGAAAAGACAAACCTATCATAACTCTAGAAGGAAGCTCAGGTCCAATCCCCCACTTTACAGGCAAATCACATTCCCTCAGGCTTTTCTCAGGTGAAGTTATGTTCTGCACAAAAGAGGGCATGATGAGATCCAGAGTTATCTGGCTCTGAGTAACAGTGGGCCACTATGAGTAGGGCCATTCTGTATTGAGGACATGATGTGCACCAAATGGACCCTGGGATGAGGATGTTCCGCCTGGACCTGTAACTATGGTAACAAATGAGACTCACTGGGAATCTGAGTTCTGTCTCAAATTATGAGACAGCCTGAAGATCAGGGTGTGAGCAAGATGGGAATGAGAATAACGGCGGAACAGAAGAGCAGAAGAAATGGAGCAGTCTCCACAAGGGAACTCCAGTCTTCAGAACAAGCTGTGCTTCTTGGAATATATGATCCTTGGGACATGGCAGGCCTTAAATAAGGAATATTAATAATGGTATCTGAGGACAGAGATTGCAGCCATGAAATTAAAAGATGCCTGCTCCTTGAAAATAATGCTATGACAAACTTAGCATATTAAAAAGCAGAGATATGACTTAGCCAACAAAGGTCCATCTAGTCAAAGCTATGGTTTTTCCAGCAGTCATGTACAGATATGAGTTGGACCATAGAGAAGGCTGAGCACCAAAGAACTGATGCTTTTGAACTGTGGTGTTGGAGAAGACTCCTGAGAGTCCCCTGGACAGCAAGGAGATCAAACCAGTCAGTCTTAAAGGAAATCAACCCTGACTATTCATTGGAAGGGCTGATGCTGAAGCTGAAGCTCCAATATCTTGGTTACCTGGTGTGAAGAGCCAACTCATTAGAAAAGACCCTGATGCTGGGAAAGACTGAAGGCAGGAGAAGGGGATGACAGAGGATGAGATAGTTGAATGGCATCAGTGACTCAATGGACATGAGTTTGAGCAAACTCTGGGAGGTGGTGAAGGAAAGGAAAGCCTGGTGTGCTGCAGTCCATGGGGTCGCAAAGAGTCAGTCATGACTTAGCAACTGAACAACAAAAATAATGATATCAGTGTCCTTTCTCCATATCAACAAAATTTAAAAAATACTTTAATCATTAATGAGGCAAAAAAATCAAGAAATAAGAATCTTATATTTATAATAGTAAAACCTAATTTGGATTGATGGCTGGAAAGACATGTCTGAATCAAAATCTAAGGTCTAATGCTCTTTAAAGAGATGCAATCATATTATCTCTAAGGATGTATGGAAACTAGAGAAGGGCTAAATTTACAAAGCAGAGGTCCTTCCTGGGCTTACCTGGAATTAGCACATTAACAATAACTTCAATGCACTTGAAAATAGTTTTCTTAATAGGGTAAACACTGTCCTTTGCATTCTCTTCAGAAACTTTACTCCCTTAGCAAACTAGTTTTAACAGACACTGACTTACCAAAAATTGTTATGGACTATGAAAAAATGAAAGTGCAAGTGCTGGTCGCTCAGTTGTGTCCAACTCTTTGTGACCCCTCCTGGACTGTTGTCCACCAGGCTTCTCTGTCTATTGAATTTTTCAGGCAAGAATACTAGAGTGGGTTGCCATTCCCTTCTCCAGGGGATCTTTCCAATCCAGGGATCACATCTAGGTCTCCTGAATTGCAGGCAGATTCTGTACCATCTGAGCCACCAGGGAAGCCCATTATATATTATACCAAAGTTTAAATGTTTAAAAAGTTGTATAATCTAGGAGTCCCATACATGTATGTGCAGGGTATGTACACACACACACACACACACACACACACACACACACACACACAACCAAGACAGTAGGTCTTTCTAGTTATTTTAGACCAACGTGTAAAAAAAACCCACCAACTGTCTGAAAAATAATATAAATATATTACACTATTTTGCTACAGAGCAGTAAAAGTAAATTGGATGAACTAACAAGATTTCACTTAATTGCTACTGCTGCTAAGTCGCTTCAGTCATGTCTGACTCTGTGTGACCCCATAGACGGCAGCCCACCGGGCTCCCCCGTCCCTGGGATTCTCCAGGCAAGAACACTGGAGTGGGTTGCCATTTCCTTCTCCAGTGCATGCATGCATGGTAAGTTGCTTCAGACGTGTCTGACTCTGTGCGACCCCATGGACAGCAGCCCCTCAGGCTCCTCTGTCCACAGGATTCTCCAGGCAAGAATACTGGAGTGGGTTGCCATTTCCTTCTCCAATTTCGCTTAAAGAGATAATTAATTAGCTGACTTAATATATTTTCACCTAAAAGGAGACTGGAAGAGGGAAATGCAGTTTTAAAAATGCTTTAAACACAAACTGTCCCCTCATAAACAATCAGCAATAAGGAGGCCTTACTTCCCTGGCATTACAAGGGTTAAGCACTCTACTAAATGCCTCTCCCAGTTCCTCCCAACCAAAGGATGCTGTAATTTTTAAGATTTATGAATTGGCCGGGCCAGTCAGCATCTTGAACACGACAGACTCTGTCTGGATCCATCTCTTACCTGCTGGGAAGAGACAATTCCCCTCACACTTGGAACCCTGAAGCCCTTTAAGCTGCCTGCTCTGTAACCACGGCAGCTGGGCCCTACGCAATTCTTCATCTCCTACCACTGCAGCCTCACTAAATAAAGACCATGGTGCCTTGTTAGCCAACAACTGAGCGTGAAATCACTACATTCCAATTCCCTGCTCCCCGAGTCAATCAGTCTTTTTTTTTTTTTTTTTTTTTGACATTATAGATCTGGATGCATTGGGTCAATAGAGATGGGGAAAATGGAGAAGAATAAAATTAATGTTTCAGGGCAACTGGAACACACTCAAATGACATATTTAATTTCATATAGTGAAATTCATGTGTTCATATAAGACAGTTTAGAGCTAACAAAATCAAAACACATGCTATTTAAAGTCATCATTGTGTTCAGAACTTGTACGGGATACATAACGGAAAAAAGTGTAGAGATATGCGGTCAAGAATAAGCTTATGGTCAGGTCTAAAATTGTTAATGGATTAGAGTGTGCTTGACAAGACACTGAGGCTGCAACATATGTTCTTTTTAAGGGGTATTAACATCTTATGCATTAACTACATGCTAACTGAGGGCACGAGAAGAGCCCAACCCACTAACCATGAGAGCTGGACCACTAAGAACTATGAAAACATTCCGTGCAGCAATCAGCAGGCCTCCTCCTCACTTGGAATCCTGTGTGGGCAGGCACCGGGACGGGGGATGCAGGGAAACTTGGCTCAAGGGGAGGAGAGTCAAAAAGGAAAGAACATGAAGAAATAGGCTGTAGCGTGTGTTGAACGTGGTGCTTTATTCTTGAAGAAGCTCCCAATGCAAAGGGCATGTGCAGAAAAGGCCTTCAGAACAGGGAAGGAATGTTTTGGAATAAACCTTTCATCCCACTTAAATAATATCTCATAACGTACATACTACTTCTCTACTGGGGTTTAGGGCTGAGATTTATATGCAGTATCCTCTAAGAGTCCTTTCACTTGTATTTACATCACGATTTTTTTCCAAGACTGCAAAACTGGGACTTCCTTGTGGTCTAGTGGATAAGACTCTGCCTGCCAGTGCAGGGGACATGGGTTCAATCCCTGGTCTGGGAAGCTTCACATGCCTCGGGGCAACTAAGCCCGTGCACCACAGCTACTGAGCCCGCACGCCTAAAACCCGTGCTTTGTAACAAGAGAAGCTGCGGCAACGCGAAGCCCTGGACTGGGACGAGAGAGCAGCCCCTGTTCACCGCCACTACAGAAAGCCTGCATGCAGCAGTAAGGACCCAGTACAGCCAAAAATTAGGGAAAAACAAATAAAATTTTAAGACAGTGCAAAATTGTTGTATGGTAAAAGTCCAAGCATTGAAAAAATATTACTACTAAAAATGAGCTGGGACTATTGGGTCCATCCAGAGCACTTGAAAATCATTAGGCCATTAATCTAGGGCACAGTCTCCCTGACTGTGAGGGAGTTATATAGTGTGTTATGTCTTTATATAAAATCTCAACAACTTTTGCTGTTAGTTTTCAGGCTCCTTATAGACAGCAGCTATATCCTGTCTCCTGTAATGCCTGGCCAACAGCAAGAACTGAATAAGCATGTGTTGACTTGTATGTACCACTTCTAAACAGGAATGTAAAAACTCTGATGCTGGGAAAGACTGAAGGCAAGGTGGCTGGATGGTATTGCTGACTCAATGGACATGAGTTTGCACAAACTCTGGGAGATGGTGAAGGACAGGGAGGCCCAGCGTGCTGCAGTCCACGGGGTCACAGACAGTCAGACTCGACTTGGTGACTAAGCAACAGCGACACCAGAAACCATACTTACACCCTCCTCTTCAGTGCTCCTCTGGGACTTGTGGGTGTCCCTGACCACAGTCCTCGTGACTCTGGGCAGACTCAGGACTGCAGTCTGTCTTCCCCACAAGACTGCAGTATCCCAAAAGACGGGCACTGAGGCTAACTTGATTCTGTAGTCTAAACATCCAGAAAAGGACTGGACTTATAGAGGACACTCCCCTTTCTACCCTAAGGGACTAAAGCTAATTATTACCTCAAACTTCATATTTAACCAAAGATGCTGCCATCATATCTTATTAGAGGGACTGGAAATGCAGAATTCCTGTATGAGTAAAATGTAATTATGTGCACGTCATTATCTGATTTTCAAATTCTCTTTTTAAATAAATTATTTTGTATCATTCACATGTTATTTAGAATCTGGTTATGGGTTATATATGTATATATGTGTACATACATATATATATATAGACAGACTGATGCACAAAAAGATAAAGAAACAAATTTTAACTGGTCCCTTTTTACTTCTTGACTGATTTCCTTATGGTAATTTTAAGGTTAAACATAATTAGAAGTACAGATTAGGAGAATAAAAATTATATTAAGTATTCTCATCCCAAAAGAGAAATAATTTCAGAGTTGGTTGTTTTCCTACATTGTTTATCCATTATCCAGATTTTAAAGGGGAAAAAAATGAGTTCAGTTTGGATCCTGAAACTCAAAGCTTCACTTCATATTTGGCAAGTCAGTAACATCTATGATAAAGTACAAGATATCTACCATACGTGCAAACATAATCTGTTAGGGGAAAGGCAACATGTTTTGTACAGAGAGAGGGCATGTCTTTCCAGTCATTCTGAGTTATTTGAGAGGGTAAATAATTTGAGAGAGCACATAATTTATTTAAACTTTCAAAACCCTTTGACAAGGTTCCACATCAAAGACAGTTTATAAAAACGGAGTTAGCATGGGATTGGGGAAAGTGTTTTCTCATGGAGAGAGGACTTGATTAAAGATGGGAAATAACGAGTAGAACCAACATTTTCCATCACAGAAGTATTAAAAGTAACTAGTAGCCAGCATCAGCTGGATTTTATTTTTAATATTAAAAATTATGTTGGCATGAAGAGAGAGAGAGAACACTAAAAAAGAAAAAAAGCTTATCTGCAGAATCCATTTACCTCTTGCAGGTGATAAAGTGCCTAAAGTCATGGAAAGATCTGTGTGCCTGATTGAGCCAGACAGAGACAGAGAGACTTAGGTGTCGGTGGGGGTAGGGCAGCTAGGGGACCAGAAAAATGATAAGTAAATGATGCTTTTTAATACCACACTGGCTTATCTGCCCTTACCCAATATGTTCAGGTTTGATTACTATGTCTTGTAAGGTACTTGATTAGGCAAGCCCAGTGAAACTGGGAAAATAAAATCTCTTAGGTGTTGTTTTAGAGAGTGGAAGGAAAAAAACCTCAACACGTGTGTGAGTGTGTGTGTGTGAGAGAGAGATCAAAGAAAAACAGAGACAGACAAAACACAATAGGAAAATGGAGACTGTTAGTTTGTTCAGCTTAGAGAAACCAGAAGTTGAGAGAGGCAACTGGAAAAGTTCATAAAATCACCAAGGACACATGTGCGGGTGTCTATTATACTCACTGTCTGAACAGTAAAGCCAGGTAAACCCCTTTGAAGTTTAAAAGGCTTTTTCAGGACACCTGATAGGAAGGGCTTAGATTCACCCAACAGGTGGCTCTTCAAGAGAAAGCATCTAGTGAAAAACTGAAATGGGCTTAAGACGTGTGGGACATCCACGGAGGCTAGATTCTTAACAGGTTAATAAAGGCAACCAGGAGCTTTCTGTTGTTCCCCTGCCTTTTAAACTTCCCCTCCCCTACACCCCTCATAGACAGGGGCTGAAAAGTAGCTAGCCTGGTGAGTCATAGCTTCATTTCCTCTCTGTTAATGCAGAAAATGAAGCACGAATTATGAATGCTGCCTTAGTTATCACTGTTGTCAACATTAGTCCCTAACGACCCAATCTGGGAGGAGGGGAAGAGAGGTAGGAGGGAGAAGGCACCAGCCAAACAACAGCACTATCTCAAGATGTAAACGATCTTTTCCGAGGTAATAAAATAAAAAACAAAAAATGTGGCCGACTTTAAAGACTGACTTTCTCATGTGCAGTGCAGCAAAGGACAGCTTGTAGGCTGCAGATCAATAAATTCCAGTTAACTTTCAAGTCACGTTGTCATGCAGCCCTGGCTGGTTTCTTAATTCACATTTCAGCCCTCTAAAAACGTATGTCTAAAGAAATAAGGCACTGTATGGACTGCAGTGATATTGCTCAATCAGAACAGGTCTTCATACTTATTGGTTATCAACATCAATGGGAAACCTTAAAACACTAAGGAGGACAGGCCACCCCTCCTTCTGTCTCATCCAGTCAGCGTTTTTCTTAGGACCCATTCCTTTTTGTTTTTAAGAGTGCTTGATACCTTTTTTTTTTTTTTAAAGATTTTGATGTGGACCCCTTTTAAAGTCTTCACTGTATTTGTTACAGCACTGCTTCCATTTCTATTGCTTTAGTGTTTTGGCCTCGAGGCGTGTGGGATCCTAGTTCTCAGACCAGGGATCAAACTCATACCTCCTGCATGGGAAGGTGAAGTCTTCACCACTGACCACAGGGAAGTCCCTGGAGTTCTTGCTATCTATCTGGGCAGCAAAAACCTATGGCTTTCCCCAGGCAAGCTTCAGCATCTAGTTAAGGACAAAAAGAGTGTGAATGGCAACACAGTAACACTATCTAAACGTTCAAATTTCCATGTAGGAAAGCTGGTCTGCATGGTTGCTCAGCTTGTGGAATCTTTGCTCCCAGACCAGGGATCAATCCTGGATCCCCTGCGGTGGAAGCACAAAGTCCTAACCACTGGACCACCAGGGAATTCCTTTCTCTTTTCCCTGCCCCTATCTAACTCTAAGAACATAACCTAAAAGTCTGAGAGTAGAAGTTAAAAGCTAGAAATAGCTTATGTTCTTTTCTTTTCTTCATCTACCTGTTCTTTTCTCATCTTTAATCCTTCACTTGGCTTGCTTTCAACATATATTTTTAAAAACCCTCAAATATCTGCCAGTGGATGATCCCTTTTGTGGCCTTGCTCTAGGTTTCGAGACATTCTGGAATTCCCACTCCAAAATGGTTACCATTTTAAGAAGCACAAACTCATTTTACTATTAGACCATGCTGAAAATTACTCTGAAAGGACAGTTGCAGTTCAAACAATGCATCCTCTAAATGACTTCTGGATTTTCTGTGTCACCTCTCCCTTGTATTGACATAAATATGGGAAAGCTGCCTGAATCTATGAAAACTAGTCCGAGATGAAAGCTGCCATTGAATTCGATGTACCTACTGCATTTTTGGACTTCCCAAGTGGCGATAGTGGTAAAGAACCTGCCTGCCAGTGCAGGAGATGTGTGTTCGATCCCTGGGTAAGAGAACATGGAGGACATGGCAACCCACTCCAGTATTCTTGCCTGGAGAATCCCACAGACAGAGAAGTCTGGTGGGCTACAGTCCATCCATGGGGTTGCGAAGAGTCGGACATGGCTGATGCAACTTAGCATGCATACACTGTGTTTTTCATTCTAAAATATTTATGAAAGAACGATACTATCTAAATATGGCTCATAATGATAGCATCTTGTGTATATTTTTAAAAACAAGTGCTTATGTGGAAATCTCAGATATTTTCAGACCAATTGTGTCTTCATGAAGTTTATATAGAATATTATCATTTTATTAATAACTGTGATACATATTTAAGAGCCAGCTGAAATAATATGAAACTTATGCCACATTTTCATGTTGAGAATTTCAGATTAAAGACAGATTCACACTTTTTATTTCTGACTGCATTCAGTACTAATCATGGTTCCTGGAGTTTCTCACTAACAGTGAAATTGTATTTAAATAGGGCCTTTAGGGTGTTCGAGTTACAGATTAATTAACTCAGTTTGGACAAGGTGCTGGGGGGCACTGCAGTTCTCAGGGCTCTAATTTTATCTCCAGAGGTAGTCAAAGTTCCTCTAGACATTAGCAACTAAATAACTGCATAGGCTTAGACTGACTGTGACTGAAACATCTAAAACAGAGCAGGCTTGTCAGAAATCAGAAGGCAAATAGTGAGTGCAATGGGATGACACAGGACTCATTTACATTTCCAGCACATTGCTGCGTTGGGCTATCAATGCAGCTCCCACTCAGCTGTGGGATGTTGGGCATCAAGTTTTATTTATTTTTTATTGGAATATAATTGCTTTACAATATTGTGTTACTTTCTGCTGTACAAGGAAGAATCAGCTGAATGCATACATATATCCCCTCCCTCTTGGACCTCCCTCCCAGTCTTCTCCATCCCACCCCTCTAGGTCATCACAGAGCACAGAGCTGACCTCCCTGTGTTCTACAGCAGCTTCCTACTAGGCTTCACGCTTTAGCCCAGATGCTATCTTCTCCATGAAGCATCCCCTGACTCAGTGAGGTCTGTCCCTCCTCTCTTGATTGCATTTTATTTAGGCCTGTATAATAGTATTCACATTTTACCTTGAGTTAATCATCTGTATCTCATGCCATTTACTGCACTGTAAACTGCTTGACAAGAGTGACCACTGTAATGGACTGAATGCGCCCCCCCAAAATTCATGTTGAAGCCCTCATCCCCAGTATGGGGCCTTTGGTAGATCCATTGGGTTTAGATGAATTCATGAGGGTGGGACCCCCATGATAGGATTAGTGTTTTTTCTTTTAATTTTATACACTTATTTTTTAAATCTCTGGCTCTGCCGGATCTTTGTTGCTATGTGTGGGCTTTCTCTAGTTTTGGTGAGTGGGGGCTACTCTTGTTTTGGAGTGTGGGTTCAGTCACCTCGCAGTATCTTCTTGGACCAGGCATGGAACCCATGACCCCTGCCTTGCAGGGCAGATTCTTAACCACGGGAAAACCAGTGAAGACCCAGGATTAGGGTTCTTATAAGAAGAGTCAGATATCCACCCCCTACCCCCCACCATGCCATGTGACAACACAGTGAGAAAGTGGCTGCCTGTAAGCCAGAAAGGGAGCCCTCATCAGGAGTCAAGCCAGTCATTGAAACCACCCAGTCAAGCTGTTTTGTTATGGGAGCCCGAGCTGACCAGTCCCACGGGGTCCTGGTATCTCTCCCAAAGCCATCTATGGGGTTTGTTGGCACAAATGTTTGTCAGCTCTCTTCTGATCCTCATTCATCTGGGCCCTTTACTTCCACGAATATCTTCCCTACAAACTTGCTCAACTCTTTTCGTTTTGCTCCCGGCTCCCTGGAAACTATACGCAAACATAAACACATACAACAGTAAATCTGATTAATTGTTCAATCGTTAGAAAAGATTCTAAGGGCCAAGAGCCTAACTGGTGAGCGAAGCGCGCTAGTTACTTATACAAAGAAGTATGTTCTTGCCAATTCTTCTTGCAACAAAGGCTCCTTTGGGCTATTTTCACATTTGTCATTTAGGACAGAGATACAGTTACAAGGAATATTTCATTTTTCTTTTCCCTCTACTGTAAGATAAACAACAGACAAAAGGGGCAGCTACATGGCAACTGCTTCTCACCCTCCCTGGCAGGACACCTGTGGATACCAGGGGCTGCAGCAAATTTCAGAACACGGCCTTTCCTAAAAAAGCAGCCTCTACTCAACCCTTGCCTCCCATTGTAGGTAGAGAATGCCCAGGATGGCTCATTCACCGTTTTATTTATGTTTTTAGCGAGTTTTAGAAAAAGAAAGATTCTTTATGTAAGGCCTCTTGTTGTTGTTCAGTCGTTAAGTCGTGTCCGACTCTTTGCGACCCCATGGGCTGTAGCCCACCAGGCTCCTCTGTCCATGGGATTCTCCAGGCAAGAAAACTGGAGTGGGTTGTCATTTTCTTCTCCAGGGGATCTTCCTGACCCAGGGATGGAACCCGAGTCTCCTGTTTCTCCTGCACTGGCAGGTGGATTGTTTACTAGCAGAGAAGTCCAACCACATGATTTCATTGCATTAATAATTACGCATTGCAGGCAGATTCTTTACTCTCTCAGCCACCAGGGAAGCCCCTTTCACTTGGAATGATTTTCAATAACCCCTACTGGGGCCACAAAACAAACAAATTTTCTTCCAGACTGCCTCCACTCTACCGTGTTCCTCATATATTGCACCCCCTGGATGTAACACGTTCAGTTCTCTTGTGCTTTCTTGCTGACTTTCTAAAGAATATCTTGAATATCTCTTCTCAATCCCCCACAATCCCTTTTCTTCATTCTCTTTAAAACTCATGCCAAACCAAGTCCCCATATTCCCTTCCTCCACTCATGATTATGTATGATGTGCACCAAGAAATGTGCTGCCCTGAAAGAATTCAATTCCCAGGTGGCTCAGTGGTAGAGAATCCACCTGCCAATACAAGAAGCCCAGGTTCAATCCCTGGGGCAGAAGATCCCCTGGAGAAGGAAATGGCAACCCACTCCAGTAGGCTTGCCTGGAAAACCCCAAGGACAGAAGAGCCCTGGATGGCCACAGTCCATGGGATTGCAAAAGAGTCTGACATGACTTCGAGACTAAACAACAACATCAAATGGAAAGACAAATGAAAAATGATTATCACAAAAGAATTCAAGTCAATATGTCTTTTGTATCTCAGACTTCATGAGATTTGGGAGTCATAACAGTTCCTGAGTGCCTGTTATGAACCAGGCAAGCCATTATGCTAAATACATTATCATCCCATTTAATTTGTACAACAAGCTGATAAGACAGACACTATTTCTAGTCCCGATTTACAGATGGAAAAACTTGGAGGCTTGGGAAGGTTAAGACTCAGCCTGGGTAACGGAACTATTAAGTTAGTACAGTGTAGTCCCAAGCCCAGGTGGCTGACCCAAGTCAGAGATCCTCATCCCTAGCCTACACAGCTTCTGTGAGTTAAAGAGAGCTGCCTGGACCGAGTGAGGTCCACTGCTAACAGGACAGGTGTGAATGCAATGAATGACTAACCAAATCTTCACCAGCTTAAGGTCTCACTTTTGGGTATGTACGCAAATAGGCAAAACAGGACCTAAAATTAAACAAAAGCGCTCAACATGAGATCAAAGCTCTTGGGACAGTCTGCCCCTCCACAATGTCAAGGGCAGAAACAAGGATTAGCTGAACCTATGTAACTTCCTAAAGGAGGTTCTGTAAGATGCCCCTTTAGCTTGTTTTCTTATTTAATCTTGCTCTCTTATTATTTCCTTTCTCTTCTTTCCCTTCTCCAGGGGATCTTCCCAACCCAGGGATTGAACCCAGGTCTCCTGCATAGCAGGCGGATTCTTTACCAGCTGAGCCACAAGGGAAGCCCAAGAATACTGGAGTATTCTGGCCTAGAGAATTCCACGGACAGTCCCTGGGGTCACAAAGACTTGGACAGGACTGAGAGACTTTCACTTTCTTACCATTCATTTGTACTGAAGAAGCTGTCTTTCCCCAGGATGCTCACCTCTCTGAGGAGCTGGTGATGCAGCTGCGACCTCTTTCTCTTCATATCACCACTGCTCCCTTCTGCCTTTCACCCCTCCCTGAAGAACTGGATGGGGGAAGGGCAGAGAAGAGGACTCCTGTTTCTCCTTTTGTAAAAATCACAAGGCTGCTTCAAGTCCATTCAGATTTAGTGTTGTCTTGGTTATATGCTAAGTCTCACAGTTTTCTATAGGATTAAGTAGGGAAACTGCATTTCAGCGTTAGAAAGACAGGGGGAAAAAATGCCTCAAGCGAATGAGGGCTGGATGGTTTCCCAAGCCATCCTTCAGAACACAGAACACCAAAACAATTAATTCCTGATCTGCTCCTGGTGGTTACTGTACTTAGCTCTAAAAATCCCAAGAAGGGACCTGGGAAATCACTTATACAAACTTCTGGCCACTGCATCCTTTGTTTAAAAGATATTTTAGGTGGAAACATAAAGTACAAAGCAGATTAAATTGGAGCTGCTCTGATGGGGAGAGTGATGGGCTTGGGGCTTGGATTGCTTCCCAGTGGGCGCCTCCCTCCCTTGCCTCCCACGAAAACCCTTAAAGGGGATCTGAGGAGCAGTCACTGGCTTGCAAACTTGTGTTGGGCACAACTCACTGTCAAAACACATTTTACTAAGTGACTCAGTATAGGAGCACTTACATACACACAGACACACACGTGTCACTAAGACAAAACTTGGATGAAATAATCTTTATTCTTACTGCATGTGATCATCTTTAACATTTTTCTTTCCCATCTAGACTATTCCATGTAAGAAACACTATTTCCAGTCCATGAGATTGATATCATTGCCCCTGAGAGTAAGTTGAAAAACACAGCATTCAATGACTTCACCCTTAAAATAATTCTAAAGATGAAGAAACTTTAGCTCACATTTGCATGTCCTTCCTCTCCAAAAAACTGATGGAGAAAAGATGTGGCAGATGGGCTTCCATGATGGTTCCATAGTTAAGAATCTGCCTTGCAATGCAGTGGACTCTGGTTCAATCCCTGGTCAGGGAACTAAGATCCCACACGTCTCAGGGCAAGTAAGCCTGTGTGCCTACAGCCTGTGCCCCCAAACGAGAAGACACTGTAATGAGAAGTCCTCACCCCATTAGAGCAAACTCACATGTAGCAATGAAGATCCAGCACAGCCAAAAAAAATTAAATAAATAAATGCATTTAAAAAAAGAAAAGAACTGGAGGCACTAAAATTTGGATTTCAGGCTGATTCGCTTGATCCAAGAAGGGCAGACTTCCTTTGCAGAGAACTGGAATGCTGACCAAGAGAGATGTCTTTTTAACTTTTCTTCTGACAAACCTCGGGACAAGTCAACTTCATTTCCACTGCATCGCCAGAGAAGCAGGCAAAGTCAGAATCAAGACAACTAAAAGACGGAGAAGGAGAGAGAGTGAGTCTGTACTTGACACCTTTTATGGACTTCCAGTTTATGCTCAAGGCACAGCTTTCTTTTCGTCCTTGGTTCCATAAACATCCTGTATCCTTGTAATCTCCCATTCTATTAAAAAGAAGAAAAAAGAATGGACAAGAAGAAACCTAACACAGCCTCTTACCTTCTGAAATGGCCCACATTCTGTCTATGGAGTATGTATGTCTCTAAGTAAAGCTACTTCTCCCATCAAAAGAAAGAAAGAGGTCTAGCACAGTCATGATAGTAAGTTTGAAAATTAGTTGTCATTAGTATACATAAAAGCTATTTATGCTACAAAAGTATCACCAACATAAAATGAAAAAACTCTTTAAAAGAAGAATATAGAAAATATTTTTGTTGAATTTAAAGAAATTAAAGAGAATGCAAATATATGTATTTGCAGAAAGAACTCCCAATGTCACTTACTTTTCCACCCTTAGGATTGTCACTATGTCAGTCTAGTGGCAGCCACAGGATTTCAAGGTTTTTTGAATTTCTTCACTAACTTGAAAGATCAGTCTCAAATACCAACTATTTAAAGATGTGTCCCTTTCTATGTTTCATTTAAACAAGAGGTTGTAAGAAATACACCTTGAAAAGAAAAATCTAGCCATGGCAAACCCTATAATAAGACTTCAAACGTATGTACTTCCACACCAAATCCCCAAATGGGTTTTTATAAGTTTCTTTCTACAAAAATAAATAAGAGAAAGTAATAATAAAAAAAAAAAGATAAAGCCTTCGTACAGAATTGCAGCAATTATATCCCCATAGCTACACTATAACCCAAAATTTTGCAAAGGCTTTGATTATTGAACCATGGCTGAAGTGAATAATTTGCTTTTCACTAAGAAAACAAGCACATTCATTCTCACCACAATGGAGAGAGGCAGTTTTAATTAAACTTTATCAAAAGACGAATAAAGAATAAACTCAATACCCATTCCACAGAACTCTATTTTCATCTGTTTAGTTTAAGCTTGCCATGTTCATACAATAATTATCCACTGTCCAAGGAACGCTGGAGTTGTGTTAATGTTGGTAAAGATTTAATTAGCTCAATTATCTGGAGAGTATTGAATTGAGGCTCAGCACAGTACAAACTTCTTCAGGCTTTACACATACCTCTGATCAAAACACACGAAACTGAAATCTCGGTGAACAAAAGACCCTCACTTCGACAATTCTCCTGTTGAAACAGTTCCATACTTCATAACTTTATTACTCCAATTAAAAACCCCACAGTATAAGTCTTTAGAAGCAGAACTCGTAAGTGAAGGCTTATCTTGGTACGAGTGTGCGTGTGTGTGCGTAGGCCCACACACTGCACGCAGTTAACTTCCTGAATCTGTAAATATGTTCTTAGAAAGTTAATTAAATTTTCCTTTTAGATAAATATTAACACCCAAAATCCAGCCCTTAGAAAAAATTTTATCTTTTCAACAGAGCCTACACACATTACCTTGCTCTCAGAAAATGAGGCATTTAAAAAGCATTGACAGCTCTGTTAACACAGACAACTGTTTCAATCTGTCAGACACCAGGGACAGACAGTAGGGTTCATTTCAGACAGCAGACCGGCCCCCAGTGGCCTGACCTTCCTGGTGGGAAAGGGAGCACAGTGCTGCGCTTGACAAGCTCAGCAACAAAGAGGCATATTCAGGTCCTCCCAATTCAGACACGCTGCTCACAGGGAAAAATGCAAAGCAGGAGACAGAACAGCACCACTTCCAGCAAAGCAGAGTTTACTTAGATCAGAGACTAGCATCTCAATCATACAAAAAATTAAAGTATTTAGGAAAGGGGCAAGCACCACTGTATTCACTCATTTATAATAACTTCAGAAAGTTCTTATCTGCCCATCACCAATGTCTTAGCTTCCAACCTCACCTGTGAACCATGCTCACTGTCTTTTTCACATCCATAGAAATTCCCAAATATGACCTGATAAAGGTTTTCCTAATTACTCTACCAAACAAGACGGCAAACATTTTTTCTTAGAAGCCGGCTCATGTTCATTTTAAAGTAAGCTTTTTCTTTCTTTCTACAAGTCCCAGGTTTTGCCTTTATGTTGAAACTCAAATGGACATCTCCGGTCTTTTAGACCCTTAGACAAGCAGATTTTTCATTACTCATTTTATTTTGAATTTGTATGGTGTCTTCTATGCAGATCTCCAAATGAGCCAAAAATCCACCAAAGGGATAAGCAAAAATAAAAAAACAATTCTTAAAGTAGTAGCCTTAATTTAAAAAAAATCTTAAGCTAAATTCATGTTCTGTGTTATGTATTTTTACTGTTAAAAATACACATATTTTCCCCTAATCTCCAACGTCAAGTTTTACACGTGATCTTAGCCAAAAGGCTGAGAAGCGATACTCCAATGTCAAGTTTTACTGTATATCCTGCTTGACCAATTATAAGCAATGTTTGAAAGTGAAAATGAAAGTCACTCAGTTGTGTCTGACTCTTTGCAGCCCTGTATAGTCCATGAAAGTCTCCAGGCCAGAATATTGGAGCAGGTAGTTGTTCCATTCTCCAGAGGATCTTCCCAGCCCAGGGATTGAACCTAAGACTCCTGCATTGCAGATGGATTCTTTACCAGCTGAGTCACCAGGGAAGCCCTAAAATATTGGAGTGGGCAGTCTATCCCTTCTCCAAGGGATCTTCCTGACCCAGGAATCGAACCAGGGTCTCCTGCATTGCAGCTGGATTCTTTACCAGCTGAGCTACCAGGTTTAGTTTGCATATTTTGAGTTATATATATAGTGGAAAGGTACCCCATTTTTTGAAGCTTTAAGCTTCATGTAGACAATCATAAATTTGAACGGCACTCACCACTGCCCACATTATCCTTATAAGCAAATAAACTGCTATTTTTAAAAACTCCTATTTTGTATTTTTAGTACATACTCTCCTGAACTATAAGGATGATGAATGTTTATAAATACAGACCAGCTAGTGAAGTTGAAGTGAGTCCTGGTGTCGGATCCACAAATATTGTGATGATTCAACATATAAGCAGGCACTACAGATACACACTCCTCAGCACAGACGTGTAGACTATTAGAAAAACTTACAGTGAACATCAAACCACTGCACACTATCTACTTCTTCTTGGTTAGGAAAGAAGGCATCTTTGGTAAACTGGAACCAGACCACAGTCATAAGCTCATGCTGCCAGTGTTGACTTGAAAAATAACCACAACCTAAGAGCTGAGAGTTAGAGTTTCTTTGGTGGGATTTTTCAGGACCCTAAGCCCAGGAGACAGCATCTCAGGTGACTCTGAGAGAACTGCTCCAAGGAGGAGGTAGGGAGGGGAATAAATTTATATAGAAGTTTTGCAACAAAGTGCAGGTAGTCTAAACATCAAAAGAATACTGTTAATTAAAGAAAACCAGATATCCTAAGTTAAGGAATTTAGGGCTTTTCCGTGTATAGGAAGATGCAGGAATCTGGGCTCAATGAAATCATTCCTTTGCTGTGCACCTCACTTCTCTGGAGCCAGTATTCTGGTTTTGCTTTTGTTTTTTTCACATCCTGAGCTTCCGTGTACCTCACCAGCTAACTGCAGGGAAGGGCTGCAATCTGAAGGCTGCTAGAAGGCAGGTATCCTTTCCTTCCTGAGCTCCTTCAGGCTCACCAGCTTACCTTTTGTGGCATCTGCAATTGCTGAAGACTGTGACATCTTTTGTTTACTGATATGGCAGGAGCTATTCCATGGCAGGAAATTCTCCATTTCTCAACAGATAAAACATAAGGTGGACTGGGTGGTGAGAAAATCTGCTCTACTTAGTTGTCTAAACAACTTGTCTTAATTTCAAATACTTGAACTTCAGAACATTTTGTAAGGAAACAAGGCAAAATGATGCATGGCAATCAAAAACTGTTTTTATCTGCCATATTTTTTTTTGGAGCCATCTTTTCTGGCGATTGCATTAAAGCCTTCATTGAGTTTGCAAAGAAGAGACACATGTCTGGGTTGGTTTTACCTCCTCTGCTAGCCTGCAAATACTTTTACAGTGTGACTCACTCAGTGTGGCTCGAAAAGACATCCTCAGAACTTCAGAGAATCCTGTGCAAGAACAAAGGGTGCTTGGGTTCATTTTGCAACGCGAGCCATTCTTACCACACAAATTCCCATCCTTTGTGCTGGCGAAGGGGGATACTCCGAGCCCTTTGGGTTTTGAAGATCTTTAGACTTACAATAGTGTGCAAACAACCCTCGAGAACATAACTTCACGAGAACAACCTCAAGGCTGAGACCAAGCCTTTGAGAAAGCCCCCTTCAGCAGATCTCCTTCTGCTCTTCATCCCGAACAAAGCCTGCCTGACAATACTGAACTCTCTTTCTTTCTTTGGATTAAACTCCCTTTGCAGGAGAAGTATGCAAATGCTAGCCGCAGGTCCCCAATTGTAGGCTACTCTTAACAGCTATCTTTTCTCTGTCTGGCTCCCCGGCTGACCATCTACTGCCTGACATGGGAGTCCAGCCTTCGGATTCAACATCCTTCACTGCTCTGACAGTCAGCTCCCTGGGCCCGCCACAGCCTCTAAAAGAGCCTCATGTAGTCATAATTAACGATTCCTTGCATATTTCCTAAGGTACGGTAATTATGCTAAAAGCCAACAAGCGAAGCTTTCATTCTCCCTCTCTAGTAAATCTTTTTCTCCCCTTCAGCAGACTTTTCTCCCTCTGTCTTCTTTTCACCTCACACCACCACAGCCTCCCAACCACACACACAGCTTCTCTTTTTTCTACTGCTTGCTGGTAGCATTTCAAGAAAAGAGATGGGATGAAGGTGGAAATTGGAAATTACAGGTATACAGTTCAAAAAGCATATGCTGACTGAATGCTGAAAGAGTGCATGAGAAGTCAAAGAAACTGAAAGAGAATTAAAAGGAAACAGATCGCTTTGCTGACACAAGAGTATATATATATATATATATATATATATATATGGCTTCCAAGAGCTTCCTTGGTGGCTCAGCTGGTAAACAATCTGCCTGAAATGCGGGAGACCTGGGTTCGATCCCTGGGTTGGGAAGGTCCCCTGGAGAAGGGAAAGGCAACCCACTCCAGTATTCTGGCCTGGGGAATTCCAAACGACTGCGCAACTCTCACTTTCACTTCACTTTCAGGGCTTCCCAGGTGGCGCTAGTGATAAAGAACCCGCCTGCCAATGCAGGAGACGTAGGAGACGTGGGTTTGATCCCTGGGTCAGGAAGATCCCCTGGAGCGGGGGCATGGCAACCCACTCCGGTATCTTTGTCTGGAGAATCCCATGGACAGAGGAGCCTGGCGGGCTACAGTGCATGGGGTGACAAAGAGTTGGACACGACTGATGTGCCTAAGCATGTGCTGACTCAGTCGTGTCTGACTCTTTGTGACTCCATGGACTGTAGCCCGCCAGGCTTCTCTGTCCATGGGATTCTCCAGGCAACAATATTGGAGTGGGCTGCCGTTTCCTTTTCCAGGGGATCTTTCCAACCCATGGACTGAAACTGCATCTCCTGCATTGACAAGCGGATTCTTTACCACTGAACTACCCGGGAAGCCCCATACATATGTATATTTGGATATTACTTATTTTAAATGACCACATAATAAACTAGTCTCAGGCCCCAAATATGTTGTGTACACACACAATATGAAAATCCTACAAATTTATCTTTGGACACACATTTTTTCCCCCTCAAAATGTTATTTTCACCCAGCAGTGCAAATAAAAGTTACAAATACAAGGTAATGATTTTGTCTCACTAGCCTCTCTTCTTCATCCTTGAGTTGCAGACAAGAGCAAGAAAAGGTCAAGAATCTTAAACTCTGACCTCTTGCAAATGTTTAAAGTCTTGGCAAGTGGCATGGGCCACTGAGGATTGTATTAACATTATGTTCTTGCAGGCAGACCAGCGCTACTACGATCAGGAGATGTTTTTTCTGCTACACCAGGGAAATACCAGTTTAATGTATTTCCTTTGTCACTTTCCTTACACATAAAGTGTATACATACACATAGAATTAGTCTACTTTTTCCACTTATCATTTTTATGTCAAGGCTGTATATTGTCACCCTGCTTATTTAACTTATATGCAGAGAACATCATGAGAAACGCTGGGCTGGATGAAGCACAAGCTGGAATCAAGATTGCTGGTAGAAATACCAATAACCTCAGATATGCAGATGACACCACCCTTATGGCAGAAAGTGAAGAAGTAAAGAGCCTCTTGATGAAAGTGAAAGAGGAGAGTGAAAAAGTTGGCTTAAAGCTCAACATTCAGAAAACTAAGATCATGGCATCTGGTCCTATCACTTCATGGGAAATAGATGGGGAAACAGTGGAAACAGTGACAGATTTTATTTTCTTGAGCTCGAAAATCACTGTAGATGGTAACTGCAGCCATGAAATTAAAAGACGCTTGCTCCTGGGAAGAAAAGTTATGACCAACCTAGACAGCGTATTAAAAAGGAGAGACATTACTTTGCCAACAAAGGTCCATCTAGTCAAAGCTATGGCTTTTCCAGCAGTCATGTATGGATGTGAGAGTTGGACTATAAAGAAAGCTGAGCACCAAAGAATGATACTTTTGAAGTATGGTGTTGGAGAAGACTCTTGAGAGTCCTTTGGACTGCAAGGAGATCCAACCAGTCCATCCTAAAGGAAATCAGTCCTGGGTGTTCATTGGAAGGACTGAGGCTGAAGCTGAAACTCCGATACTTTGGCCACCTGATGCAAAGAGCTGACTCATTTGAAAAGACCCTGATGCTGGGAAGGATTGAGGGCAGGAGGAGAAGGGGACAACAGAAGATGAAATGGTTGGATGACATCATTGACTCAATGGCCATGGGTTTGGGTGGACTCAGGGAGTTGGTGATAGTCAGGGAGGCCTGGCGAGCTGCAATCCATGGGGTCACAAAGAGCTGGACATGACTGAGCGACTGAACTGAACTGAAATTTTGTGCCATGCTACATGATGGAGACAAAGTTGTGAATTGAGGATAAACCAGTAAACAGATTCCTGCATTCTAGCTTTAGATGCCAGTGGGGAAGACACAAAAATAATAGCTGACTTCAATACAGAGGGGCTGAAACTCAAACAAGTGTAAAGCAGCCATACATTTATTTGTGTTAACAAAAAGCATTTCATACTCTGTAGGATATCTTGCTAAACTCTCTCACTGACCCTGAGTCAGAGGTTGGTACATCTCAGAATTCTTAATTCAGACACTGTCCTTTCTGTCAGGGATTCCTGTCCCCATTTCTACCCATTTTCAGTCTGAGTCTTGAGAGTAATTTCTCTCTCCCTCCGAGAGAGCCCTGGTTACTGGTATTGAATTCCTTCCATCTGACTGAAAACTTGTGCCAGAATTCCTGTTTCTCGGATTTTACTTTCTGGATATCCCACTGGCTTTAAAATCTCACTTGCCTTTATCTACTGATCAAGGTCAACAGGATCAGTAAGAAGCCACATGGACATCATGGACTTCCTGACATGATGACGAGAGGAACACTTCGCCTTGGTGATAAACTTCCCTGAAACTCATAACCCCCGACTAAAGAGAAGCCATCCCAAGGGACATTCCACACAACACCTGAACAATATACTCTGGAAAAGCATCAAGGACATGAGAAACAGGGGAAGAGTGAGAAATTATCACAGACCAGAAGAGGCTAAGAGGACATGGCGACTAAATGCAATGTGGTACCCTAGATGGACTCCTAGAATGGAAGAAGGAATGAATGTGTGAAAACAGGGTAGCTATAAGTAACACTGTGGTTTAATCAACAGTATGGCACTCATGTTACTTTAGAAACTTGTTAAATGTACAATTGTTTTTAAGATTATTTATTTGATTTTATTTTTTAAAAATTTATTTATCTGGTTTTGTCTGTGCTGGGTCTTTGTTGCTGTCTGGGCTTTATCCAGTTATGGCGAGTGGGGGCTATTCTCCAGTTGTGATGTATAGGCTTATCATTGCGGTGGTTTCTCTTGCGGGGCCTGGGCTCTAGGGAAAGGGCTCAGTAGTTGTGGTGCATGGGTGTAGGTGCCCCACAGCAGGTGGGATCTTCCTGGATTAGGGATCAAACCCATGTCCCTTGCACTGGCAGGAGAACTCTTAACCACTGGGCCACCAAGGAAGTCCAAGGTTATTAATCTTTGAAGTTAGGTGAAGGGTTATGGCTCTCTGTACTGTCTTTACAGCTCTTCTATAAATCTAAAAATATTTCAAAATAGAGAGTTAACAAATATAACCCTAGAATGACTGCTAGTCATGCTGAGTTGTTGCTTTAAATTTCAAACCTCATAAGGTACTCAGATTTCCATGAGCTACCTCATGGTAGTTCAGAAAACTAAGATCATGGCATCCAGTTCCATCACTTCATGGCAAATAGATGGGGAAAAAAATGGAGACAGTGGCAGATTTTATTATCTTGGGCTCCAATATCACCATGGATGGTGACTGCAGCCATGAAATTAAAAGGCCCTTGCTCCTTGGAAGAAAAGCAACGACAAACCTAGATAGCATATTAAAAAGCAGAGACATAACTTTGCTGACAAAGGTCCATCTAGCCAAAACTATGTTTTTTCCAGTAGTCACGTACGGATGTGAGAGTTGGACCACAGAGAAGGTTGAGCATAGAAGAATTGGTGCTTTTGAATTGTGGTGTTGGAGAAGACTCTTGAGAGCCCCTTGGACTGCAAGGAGATCCAACTAGTCCATCCTAAAGGAAATCACTCGTAGGACTGATGCTGAAGATGAAACTCTAACAGTTTGGCCACTTGATGAGAAGAGCCAACTCATTGGAAAAGAACCTGATGCTGGGAAAGATTGAGGACAGGAGAAGAGGAGGGCAACAGAGGATGAGATGGTTGGATAGGCATCACTGACTCAGTGGACATGAGTCTGAACAAACTCTGGGAGATTGTGGGCCTCCCTGGTGGCTCAGATAGTAAAGAATCTGCTTCCAGTGCGGAAGATCTGGGTTTGATCCCTGGTTGGAAGATCCCCTGGAGAAGGGAATAGCTACCCACTCCAGCATTCTTGCCATGGAATTCTAGAGAATTTTTCTAGAATTTCATGGACAGAGGAACCTGGCAGTCTACCACCTGTGGGGTCACTAAGTGTCAAGACACAACTGAGTGACTAACACTTTCACTTTCTGGGAGATTGTAAATGATGGGGATCCCTGGCATGCTGCAGTCCACGGGGTCGCAAAGAGTCAGGCTTGACCTAGTGACTAAACTAAAACAACAACAAATAGGCAGGGAGGGAAAGACGGAGTCTATTCTCCTGAAAGAAGCTGAATGTAAGCTGAATCTGCTCAGGTGGCTGTGCAGAAAGTCCTCTTGAGTTGTATAAGTAAGCTGTGTAAAATGGCCTGATGAGTTAGTACTGAGGATCAGAGCCCCTTCATCATCTAAGGTCAAACCTAATGCATCTAAGGCGGGGAGAGAAAAGGCTGTCAGAGGATGAGATGGTTGGATGGCATCACTGACTTGATGGACAAGAGTTTGAACAAGCTCTGGGAGTTGGTGATGGACAGGGAAACCTGGCATGCTGCAGTCCATGGGGTCACAAAGAGTTGGACATGACTGAGTGACTGAGCTGAAAATGTATCTCAAAAAAGGGAAAGTTACAGCCTCCCAAACTAATATATAGCAAAGATCCTTTAAGAATTTGCCTTCTAATCATCAAGGACATCCATTTCCAGATGACATCTGTGTGAATATAAGAATTGTAATTTTATCCACTGTACCCAGAAAAATGGAGATAGTCAGTTAGATGGATAGAACTGGAATAACTTTTTGGAGCAAAACAAAAATACTACAGTGAAGAGTAATATATTCAAGGGAGGAGAAAATGTTACTAGAATAATTAGCATGTCAGAATTAATGCATAACACTATGGGCAGAGAGCAGCAGCTCTCATACTTTTGGGTCTTAAGGATCCTTTATACTCTTGAAAATTATGGAGGACCACCCCCCCACCCTGCGAAGGGCATTTTTTTCTATGGATTTGTTAACCATTTGCTGTTATTGTTCAATCACCAAGTCGTGTCCAACTCTTTTTGACCCCATAGACTGAAGCACACCAGACTTCCCTGACCCTCACCATCTCCTGGAGTTTGCCCAAGTTCATGTCCATTGTACTAGTGATGCCATCCAACCATCTCATCCTCTGTCACCCTCTTCTCCTTCTGCCTTCAGTCTGTCCCAGCATCATTGTTTACCATATTTGATATTAAAATTTTAAAATATTTATTAATTCTTTAAAAAGAACCAAAAAGCATGTTCACATAAAATATTATTTTAATAAAATAACTGTATTTTCTGAGCAGAATTAGCAAGAGGGGTTACACTGTTTCATAGTTTTGCAAAACTTTTAAATATCTGGCTGAATAGCAGACAGCTGGGTTCTCATAACAGTTTCTCCATTCAGTCTGTTCTATGATATGTTGTTATAGTTGAAGCAACTGAAGAAAATACGGCCTCTCACAGATAAGTATATGGAAAAAAAGAAGTACTTTAATAGCCCTTTCAGATCATTGTGGTTACATATGTTTTTATAATATAACAAAACTCAACAAGTGGTAGCTTCTTTTTTATTTTATTTTATTTTTTAATTTTAATTGGAGGCTAATTGCTTTACAATATTGTGGTGGTTTTTGCCAGTGCACTGGGGTAGTTTCTTAAAGATTAGTTGCACTGGGAAATCTGAAACCATATTAATGAATTATTTATATTCTGTTACTTTAAAATTTATTGGCATCTTTTGTACTTTCAGCAAACATTTTATCATGTAATGATTTTATGCAGTTATGCACTGGTCATTTGAAAAGTATTGATTCAATGACTTATCTAGGTCTTTCAAATGTTGACACATTTCACTATACAATTTCACATTTGCTTATTTCACCATCCATCTCACTGGAAAAATGGAAAGATCTCAAGCTCATGGTAGCAAATAAAGTTTTCTGTGATTTCCCTAAATTCTAATTTTCCATCAGAAGCTTTAATTTTATCTCAGGTAGCAAATATTGTTGGTTGTTTTCCTGGGTGACAGATTCACTTTTGAGAAAATGTTTGCCAAATATTCAAGTCTGAATAACCATAACCAGTAACCACCATCAGTCAGTCATCCATTAAAGACCATGTTTTCAGGGAAAAAAACAGCCAGTTTCCCTTAGAACCCAAACACTTGCATCCCAGGTTTTCCTTGAGACAAACAGTAATTAGGTACACAGTGGAGATGGCTTATGCAAATTTCCCATTTAGACACGCTGAATATTAAAAATTCCTAGAGAAGGAAATGGCAACTCTCTCCAGTATTTTTACTTGGAAAATTCCATGGACAGAGGAACTTGGTGGGCTATACAGTCCATGGAGTTGCAAAGAGTCAGACAGGACTGGGCACACACACAAAATATATTAAAAATATATCTATTCAAAGGCAGAGTTTTAATAAAATTAATCATTTTTACTGTTTCACCAAGAACATTATTAGGTGAAACTGGGCTTTAAAAACAATTACCACTGTGTGATGGTAGAGAAAACAGTGCCTAGGAAGACAGTTTGGTGCCACTGCCTTGATTCATGTTAAGAGCCAGTGGTGTTACTTCCATTGTTTTTGCACCATGAGTACAAATGCCAACACAGCGCAAAAGGCAAAGACCATTTAAGCAGTATCATGAAAATAGTCTGGACCCCCAGGTAGCTTCTGGGGATCCCCAGGGTATAGGGACTACAGGAGAGCTGAGATAGAAAGGCCAATTATAAGGATACCATCTCTTGTCTTTGGAACTAGAAAACTTATCTAAGAGGAATCCACAAAGCTGACGGTGAAACTTTCAACAAGGTCACTTAATCCACAGAGTTAGGGAAAGATTCAGCAAAGAAGCCAACTCATTGGAAAAGACACTGATGCTAGGAAAGACTGAGGGCAGGAGGAGAAGGGAGCGACCAAGGGTTAAGATGGTTGGATGGCACCACTGACTCAATGGACGTGGGTTTGAGCAAGCTCCAGGAGATAGTGAAGGACAGGGAAGCCCGGCGTGCTGCAGACCACGGGGTCACAAAGAGCTGGACACGACTTAGTGACTGAACAACAGCAACATGTAGGTACAAATAAAAATCTTTATATTCAAATAAAACAAATAATAACAAATCTTTTGGTCAAATAGAGGGATCCAACAAAGAGAATGATAAATATAACATCAGTATGTATCAGATTATTCTAGTTGATGGAGAGAAGATTAATTGAGAAGGATGAAACAGAGTGGAGAGTCTCAAAGTTTGTGAAGGCAGAGCTGACTCTGGAAGGCCAAGGTGAGGGCGGAGTGCGCAGAAAAGGGTGAGAAATGAGACCGGACGTGAATGAAAGCCGCCATTCACCTCTGGCTCTTCACGGCCAGATGCCTTTGGCTGGCCTGTCTTAAGAAGTAGTAAGGGCACCTCACTTCAAGCTTCTGAAGGCTGAGAAGTCCTTGGGGAAAGAACTAGACCCAAACCTCCTGTTAAAAAATTCTTTTTGATGATATTTTCTCTCAAAATAATTGACTTATTCACATTTCTCATAAATCTGTCAGTCATTAACAAATTGAGTTACTATGGAAGAATAAAGAATCTTGAGTTTAGATGAACCATTTCAAAAATCTTTATTATTTTTTTTTTAAGGCCAGCTCCTGGACCACACAATAAAGCTCCCAAATGAGGGGATGAGTGGATTCACACTGATGTTTAAATTTTTAGATTTGACAAAAGTAATGCAGGCAATCTTGACAGCTATATTCAGTAGCTTAATGCTAAGCTTTTTATGCTGAATACAGAACAGAATGAATTTTCCACCAGTGTTTCGACTAGGAGGTTTTAGGATTCCTATTCATTTAAGACAGCAGTCTGAAGCTGCTTGATAAAACAGGTACTGGCTATTTTGTAACTGCCTCATAAAATGTCCCAATATTTAAGAGAAGAGAAAACTCAAGACAAAAACATTTTTGAAAATATATGTTGTAACCAAAATCTGGAATGCTAAGTAAACATCCTTTAGTGTTCAGCCAGGAAGACTTGCAGCTGTGGCATCTGTCGCTTAAAAAAATACAGTGAAGATCTCCATGTAAAAGATAAATATCGCCAAACTTTCTTATCAAAAGCAAATCTATTTTCTGATGCATTTTATGTAGGAAAAAGCTTTACACTAAAGCTCATTTAATACACAGTAAAAATACTGGAACCTTTAAATCTGGCATTTGGTGTGACTGCATCCTAGGCAATTTTATTTTCTGTTTTGCCACTACACTCTTTACAAATTGCAGATTAATTCTTCCTATAAGGACACCTTTTTATTTTAGGTTTGTTTTTTAACTATGGCTACTGGTAAGTTGTTGATTTTATGATAAAATATCAAATTCTAGATCAACTGACAACTAGGCAGGAATGAAACTGGAGAGCTGTTCCTTTAAAAAAAGAAAGATAAAAATTTTAACACTGGACCAAAATGTGATATAGTCATATTCTAAAATATACAATAAAATAAAATAAAATATACATATATATAACAAGGATTAGCTCTAAGTCTCCCAAAGGGCAAACACACTCCTCTGTAAATGAGACTGCATGAGAATCTGGAACCCAGTTTGATTTGTGCAGCCTAGCTAACCACTGAAGATAAACACCAAGCCTGTTATAATTCCATATGCAACCGAGCTACTCTTCCACACCAGCAGAGGAAAAAGAAAAAAAAAAATCGTTCTAATTTTCTAAAGTTGCCTATCTCTATCCATTTCTGTGGAATTGCCACAATTGCCCAGATAAAACATTTGAGAGTATGTCAGCTTTAATTAATGTAACATGACCTGATCATTTCCACAGTTAAGAATAAAGAAGTTTGCATTTTTTAAATCCAAAGCTCAACCTGGAGATTATGCTAAGTTGCTTCATTCATAGTCCACACTCCTCGGCTCATGTCAGAAGGACAGCATTTGTCCCCTCTAGTGATAAACAAATTATACATGAAATCAATTCCACTTCACAATCATTTTCCCTATTGGGTATTATCTTTCCTTCTCTGCTCCCTCCAGTTAAGCCCGCATCCCGTAACTTGCTAATGAGCTGGGGGCTTTCTGTTCCAGGTGGCACCCCCTGCCTCGAAGTCATGACATTTCCCATTTCGAATGCTGCTGGCATTTTTCGACAGCTCCTGCTAACTAGCCTTTTTGACCTGCGCTAAGAGGAACTCATCTGATCGAATCCTCTAACCTGCCAATCATTCCGGCAAATGATCTTCACAGTCACTCCCAAGGCAGGAATGGAGATAAAAAAATAAAAAAAAGGAAACGCAAGTGAGAGAATGAGGGAGTAGGCGAGCGGCTGCCTCTGCAGCTACCTAATGAGAATACTTTAAGTCTCTGAGGCAGCTGAAACACTGAAAAACTGGTGGGAAAATTAGGACACAACTGAATGCCTGGCTCTGTAATTACTGATTTCTTTCCATCCTGAGATCATTTTGAGAGCAACACCTATGAGATGTGCCAATTTCTAAAGAACACAAGAACACGCTACCTTACACTGAGAAAATAGATGTTTTTCTCCTGCCACTATCAATATGCAATTCTCATAATCCCATTCTGTCAGACAGCCTCCTTTGCAGAATTAATTATGTGCGATAAGCTCGTTAAATGTGCATCTGTAAACTAAGGATGATTATCATGTTGGCCACAGTGAAGAAAGGACCGCTTTTTTTCTTCCCTAGGCATATTTTAAATGTTGCCACCATTTAGGTGGGTGGTGATTTTCACGTGTTTACATAAAAACAAATAGGTGTGGTGAAGGTTGGCACTGGGCTCCAGGAGGATTTAAGACTGACAGTGTTGGATAATCTGGACATTCTTGATTTTAAGGGAGGTAAAATAATTTTTTTTTCTTTCCAGATTTTTCTTCCTTGTACATAATCAGTTTATTAAGTGGGTTCCCAACCCACAGAATAACCCAATTACTTTGAGAAAAAAGATCCACTATGTGGATCTTTGGTAATGTATCATAATTCTAGTGATCTTGACACAAAGTAGATTAACTGACTGAGGAATGATATGATATAGTTACATGTTATCATTATACCATTCATGTAATAATGTAAAATAAATACTATACATGATTTAACTGTACATGATCCTCAAACATCTTTCCCCATTTATAACAAGTAGGCCAATAGCTCCATTTACAGTAATTATTATATGTAATTGAGGGCATTTTACTAATTGCATTGAAAATGATAATCCAGAGCAATTAAAAATCCAAGGGCACTACACATAATGCAAATTACATTGAAAGAATGGTGACAATTTAAAGGAAAAAAATTCAACCAAGTATGGAAGCGAACAGCACGGTGTCTGACTCCACGCTTGGCGTACCGGGCAATGCCTGTTCTGAGATGAACCTCCATCAATCTCTCACACTTCTGCATTGCTTTTGTTCTAGAACTTGTACACTCTTTCATCAGCTGAAGAAGTTCTCCTTTGTTTAATCTATGATGTTATCCTAACAACTCTAGGACTGTTGACAAATTATTCCATTTGGCTGGGTGAGTGTACAGTGTGTGTTACGTATGTATGTACAGTGTGTGTTACGGATGTATGTACAGTGTGTGTCACGTATGTACAGTGTGTGTTACGTATGTACAGTGTGTGTTACGTATGTATGTACAGTGTGTGTTATGTATGCACAGTGTGTGTTACGTATGTATGCAGTGTGTGTTACGTATGTATGTACAGTGTGTTATGTATGTGCAGTGTGTGTTACGTATGTATGTACAGTGTGTGTTATGTATGTGCAGTGTGTGTTATGTATGTGCAGTGTGTGTTATGTATGTGCAGTGTGTTACATATGTACAGTGTGTGTT
>ML661346.1:2570706-2821786 GCA_007570785.1 Antilocapra americana | reverse complement strand
TTACGTATGTATGTACAGTGTGTGTTACGTATGTGTGTACAGTGTGTGTTACGTATGTATGTACTTACGTACGTACGTCTGTGTGTGTTTGTGTGTGTGGTAGAGGATACAGCTACCCTAAATGCCAAAGGAGACCCGCTATATTATTCATGTGCACAACCAATGTGATGTTCTTAAAAGCTTTATTCATTGAAGCATCCCAGAGTATTGCATTTTTGTTAAATATATTTGCAATAATTTAGCTAAAATGTTTAACTTTGTAAGACTTGAAATACATTTGGGTTGCGGTTTTCACCACATTGGCTATCTGTCTAGAATTTTAATGTGTCTAAGGACTGAATCCCTGGCTTTTGTCCCAGGGCCCCAACGTCTATCCCTTCTCGATCCAGTTCCTGCTTCTTCCCAGACAAAGCTCGTCTGTGGAGTATCTCAAGAGTTGTGAGCATCTGGGGACAATGGCAATAGTTTCAAGCTTTTTTTTTGCCTTCCCTTCTCGGCACTGTCATTTCGACATTGTCCTCCACGCGTTCAAATGTCATCCCAGACCATCAGCCCACTTCAACTCAAACAGCCTCCCTTTATGCTCAGACACTTCTTAGAGCATCTGCAGACCACAAAGACTGTCTAGTGGGACTCAGCTGCTATCCTGGTATTAATAATACAATATAGTGCACTTAGGGCATAGACAAGTCCCTCTGTATCCCAAATCTGTAAGAATCAACATTAAATGAAGAGGAAAAATGGAGCACCTGAACTGATTATAACTACTTGTTCTGCGTGACAGTTAACTTCATAATAGTTTGGCCAAGCATTCTAACAGAGATCCTGCTAGTAGCCTTACCGCATCTTGTGCCCACTATTTATAAGAAAACTTCACTCATATTATGCTGCTGGCTAAATAGTCCCTAAGAAATTAATTTAGGTTTTAAAAAGAACAGAAGATGCAAGCTGCAGCGCTATTCTCACCACCCCTCCTTACCCATCCCCCCAATCCTCAGTTTGAAAGCTCATCTGACCTGGAAATACTGAATCACAAAAACGTAGTCAAGTTTTGAGCCTCCATGGGCTGATGAACCAATTTGTGGAGCATCAAACCAATTTCTTCTCTTTTAGCCATTTCGCATTTAAAAACTCTCAGTCAGAGAAAGGAAAGGGAAAAGCAAAAGCAAAACACCCTATATTTTTAATGTAAAAAATATTAACTCTGAATTCTCTGTGCTTAAAAAAAAACATTGAGATGTTTAAAGGTAATGGAGGATCATATGAAGAAAAACTGGCTTAGGAAAACAGTGTGGATGTGTACACATTTGTGTATCTGTGTGAGAAAGAGAGACGAGAAAATGAATATGATACAGTAAATGGAGTAAAATGCAAACATTTCCGGAAAGAGGGTGATGGGTATTGGCCATTCTTTGTACTATTACTCCTGCAACTTTTCTGTAAATCTGAAAACATGTCAATACAGAGAAAACTATATCCTTTAAAAAAATGCACTCTGGATGCACGAAGCATGATACATTAAACTTTCTTTTCATTCTGCTTTGTGACAATCCCAGGACATAATTAAGCAGATTAGATAGTAAAGGACTTCGGTGAGCCCATTCACAAAGCTGATGGAGTGTCGGGTACAGATCAGAGGTGAGCCAAAGAAGAAAGGAGTGGAGAGGCAGAGAAAGGAGAAGAGAAGAAAAGAGAAGAGAACAGACAAGTATCTGCAGATACCCCTTAGCCTACTATTTTGTATCAGGGTTCAGAGGAGCTAATAGACTCTCTAGGGTAGAGGAGAAAGTAAGGAAACAAAGGTGGAGTTGGGCTGGGGAAAATAAACCACATCCCAGCCTTTTCTCAATCAAGTGTTCACAAAGGTAGTCTGCATCTGTGTGGTTCGAAGCACTGTCAATTTCCTGAATAAGATTTGTTAATCTGCAGCAAGGAGGAGCTAAAGACAAAAACCAGGGATTCTTTCAAATGAAACCTGAGAAGAACACTTAGGCTGGTTTCCCCCTCTGCCTGTTATTTCCACAACTATTGAGACAACAGAGATAAAACTGTAGTTGTTTGATAGGAAATTTGCAGACAAGAATAGTTCTTGCAGGAAAAAAAAAATCATAGATCTTCCTGCTACTGATAGAAAACTAGATCCAACACTTGAATTTCTTATACTGTGATAAGTACTAATGGGTGTTATCTAATTTTGTGTCTATCGTTAAGAAAATGCAACATGGGCTTTATAACACCTTTAGTCAAAAGTATCATACATGAGACTTCACTGGTGGTCTGGTGTTTAAGAATCTGCCTTGCGATGCAGGGGACATGGGTTTGATCCCTGGTTGGGGAGCTAAGATCCTGCATACCACGGAGCAACTAAGCCTACACATCACAACTAGAGAGTCCCTGAACCACAAGGAAAAGGTCTTACACAACACAACGAGGATTCCTGCATGCCACATGCAGCCAAATCAGTCAATCAATTGATTAGTAAATCACACACTGAGGACATTTTTACTCCATTAAAACTGGAGTTTCCCTCTATTTTGTTATTATTCAGTCACTAAGTCATGTCCGACTCTTTGTGACCTTGTGGACTGCAGCACGCCAGGCTTCCCTGTCCTTCACTATCTCCTGGAGTTTGCTCAAACTTGTCTGGTTTTGCCCTTGATAGAGTACAGACCAGGCCAAGCGCCTTCTGGCTATACCTTTTCTAGAAGGTTCAGAGACTGCCAAGCCCAAGCCCTGAAACAACGGCCCAGAGTTGTTTCAGAAATGGGTGGCCACCCATCAGCTGACTGGACCCACTCAACAGCCATGCTCTCCCTCCATGATGATGGTGACACCAAGTAGAGTGGCTCTGGAGGAGGGTCTGAATCTGAAGGAAAGAGTTCGGCAACAGGCTATCCCAGAATCAGAGACAAGGAGAAGGGAGGTGTATGAAGAAGCAGATGTGTCAGCAGAAGCCATGAGATGCAGAGAGGATCAAAGCATTGTTAGTCAATGCAGAGACACAAGAGGTCACAGGCTGGCGGAGGGCGAGGGGGCCGCTTCTCCAGGAGCAGGCACCAGAGTTGGGAGGGTGGTTGAGTTTGATGGCGGACAAACCACAGCTCCAGTCAGACCCTGACAGACATTCAGTCTCTTGTGAGGTCTGCCAGCGCAGCTTCTTAGACTGCCTGCCTGTTCTTCCTGACTTTCCCACACAATGTCAACCAAGAGCACAGTCATCCCAGGAACCCTCCCCCCATTTCCTTCCCTCAGGATCCGGACCCATGCTTCCTCTCGGTGGCTCCTGTCCCTGGGGGCACAGACGTGTCACTCGATCATTCATCTCTGCCCCTCTCTTTGACACCCAACTTCCTCCTCACTGGAGTATTTCTCCTTCTCAAACATTCTGTGCTTCCCTGAAGTCATTATGTTCTAGAAGTGAAATATAATTTTATCTGAGTGAATTCAGTTTAATTTTCCCTGATTCCACTCCACAAAAGCAGGCAGAAGGAATGCCCTTCACCAGTGTTGGGCAGTAGAACCTTCTGTGATGCTGAAAAGGTCCTCTCTCTGCCCTGTCCAATATGGTAGCCACTGGTCATGGGTGGGTACTGGGCACTTGAAATGTGGTACTGCTACTGGGGGTACAGAGCTGTAATTTAGTTTAATTTTAATTAATTAAAAATAAACTTTAGACAGCCACAGGTGGCTAGTGGTTACCTTGTTGGACAGCACAACGTTTATTAATAAATATTAATAAAGCACAACTTACTAATCTTCCTTTAAAAAAAAAAAGAAGGGAAAGGAAGGGATAGGTTTTCCCATTTTGTCTTTATCCAGTCCTGACCCAAATAAGTTAATTACTTTACTTCATAAATGTATAATTCTTAAATATTTCCTGAAGAGGTCATAATATGTGGTTCAAAGGCTACCTGCATCAGCATTCTTTGGGGTTCTAAAATGCAGATTCACATGCCCCAGGAACCTAGATTTTTAAAAACTCACTAGGGAGGACCTCCCCGGTAGTACAAGTGGACAAGGATCCATCTGCTAATGCAGAGGCCACTGGTTCAATCCCTGATCTGGGAAGATTACACATGCCACGGGGCAACTAAGCCTGTGTGCCAGAGCTACTGAGCCAGTGCTCTAGAGCCTGCGAGCTGCGGCTATTCACCCTGAGCCCACAGTCTGTGCTCTGCAACAAGAGAAGCCACCGCAGTGGCAACTGTGCACCACAATGAAGAGCAGCCCCCGATGACGGAAACTAGAGAAAGCTCAGAGCAGCAAGGAAGATACAGTGCAGCCAAAAATAAATAAATAAATAAACGAACAAATTACAAAGAAATAAATAAACTGGATGTTCAGATAGAAATGCCACAGAGTCTTAAGCACCAATGTGTTACATTTTCCCTGGAGTTTGGTTTTTTAAAAAAATCCTTGTCTTATTTAATCAAAATTCTTGAGCAATTTCTGCATCCTACTGTTTACCTGGCAGCCTACTTTTAGGAAATTATTGCTTGGTGACTGAGTCAAACAGAAGAAGTCTACTACATTTTTTTCTTTCATTATCATATTATACTCACATAACATTGATTAGCAAAGATAAATACTAGAAGCAAGGAGAGCATCACCAAAATATGTGTGCAGTTAACTCTTGCTTTTTCATGCACTAGACAGACATCTGTATATTTATTATGGATTTAATAGGGTCTGGAGACCAGTGGGGTTCATTGAAAAGAGATGTTCCATAATGAGCATATACTATTTCAGGCAAATTATAAAATGTCTGTCTAAAAGATCAGAGACCATTCTTCTCCCTTGTATTCGGCAAAAGGAGAGCAGACAGAATGACTGTGCCCTTCCTGTCTCAGTTTAGAATGACTGGAAAATTAAGCTCAGCGTGGGGTGTATTTGGTATTGCTGTGCACAAACATAAGTGATACTAATGGATGTGATATTCAATATAGGTTCTGGTTTTCCCCTTGGGGAATATGTCTATGCACATTTAAGGCACTCTCAGACTTTAAGAAAATCAATCCCATCCTTCCATGCTGATAAAAAGATGGCGACAACCTACGCAATCTGTGGTCTAGTCACATCTTTAGGGGATAACAAACTGTAGGAAGCACAGGATTTTGATCATCCATGGGCTCCTACCCCATTTTTTAAACTTAGGGGCATGTGGTTTTCTTTTCATTTCATTTGGTTACAAGACTCTGAAACCAAAATTGCTTTCTACTGCAAAGAAAAATGTTCCTCATTAGCTTTTCCAATAAGGCCAGTTTATGCAAATCTAGAATTATTAACTAAATGACTGAAGTGACCTTAGTATGCAAGTTTAGAAATAGTTGGGCACTGTGGTATAGGAGAAAAAAAAGACTTGAAATCCTACTGTCCATCACTTCAAAATCAGAAGTGATACAATGCATTTTCCATATTTACCTCTGTCTAACTCCCCAGTGAAAGGTGGTTAAAATGCTAGGTTACAGTCTGAGCCTCTGTGAGCCCTCAACCTCTTCCCTCTTCTTCCTTTTCCCAATCTCTCTAAGGTTTATAAAGAATTGGGACATTTCAGGAAAATTTAAGATGCCACAGCTTGCTCTAAACAGTTAATTAATTCATCAACATCAAAATCTAGAGAAATATATATTTTCCTTACAAATACCCTTACTTATGTAGACTTTTGACTCTATAATGTCTGCAGTACAGACATTGATCAGAATCAGCTCCACTATGCAGGATGTCTTAGGCCAATATATAAGCTATGTTATTTAATCTCTAAGATTAACCCATTTGATTAAAATAAAACCCTACAAAGGCAAAAAATTAAAGTGATTTATTTTTTATTTTTGCTGACAGAAAACTCTTAAAATCCAACTTCTGTGCAGCTTTTCTGAGAAAAAAAAATTAGGTATTTCCTCAATATAATGTTGAATCAAACTGAGGCATTTGGATTTCAAAGAAAACAACAAAGACAATAATGATAAAGCTTTAAAAGTTGATGTGAAAAAGACAAAATTCACAGAAAACATATTTGTAGTATTATTAGATAATTCTAGAAGAGGTTCTAGATATATTCTTTAATCTAGTTTAAAAAACATACTACAAAGAAAAATCATCTTTGTAAAGGCTTTTGAATACCGATGACTAGTTCTGAACAGCTCTTCCAAATCCCTTTTCACTTAGCAATTTTTGGGACCTTACGGGCAACGTTTCTGTCCAGTCAGCCTGATTTAATTTATATGGAAAAGCTGACCTAAAGCACGTTCTACCAGTTTTGACTGGCCAGGCTCAGCTCAGCGAGATCTCCAAAGAGCACAGAAGAAAGGACACGGCCTTGTGATGGAAATTCAAACTTGTGTGTGTGTGTGTGTGTGTGTGTGTGAGGCGGCAGCACAGATGAAGTTCACTTTTTGTTTTGCTCTACTGAATTGGTTAAGGGGTTTATAAAGCCGGGGGCTCTCATTATGGTAATGCAGGTTAAATACTTTAAAAAGCATCTGCTGTAACCCTCATGAATTAAAACCATTCTCAGAACCAGGGGATAACTAACTGGTCCAAAACGCAGCCCCATGCTTTGTCTGACCAGTTGAAGAGAGACTGTAAATGCTGCTGGGCAAATAAAGCTATGCTTCTTGGTCACTTTTTATCCCATAGAGAGAAATAACCAGAAGAAGGAAGAATCTTACTCTTATGAATGAAATGGCAAGTCTACTAGTAATACTCCCTGACAGGCATTTATACACCATCTTTTGTCAGTCTGGGAATCTACTCTCCAATCATTCATAAATCACCACCAAACTCCTGAGAGGCCAAACCTGACCCTCACATTGAGAATCCTCAAAAGCTGAGTCCAGTGGTATTGTCTAATCACCCACTAGACAATGTGGACAATTAATCTTCTGATATTTCAGCCTGTTAATATATTTCAAATTAAGAGTGAGAGGAAGAAACAGGAGCTCCTGCAATGCCATATTTTTGGATTCACTGCAGCATTTAATGACTGAACAGTGACACGAGCGAGCAACATATGGGCCAGCAAATCAAAAGCCCTCCCCACAAAAAAGCTGATTCTCTATTTGCTTCAGAGTTACGATGCATTAAACAAAAAGGTGTATATCAGCATAAACCTCCAAATAACCTAGACATCCCCAACTGGCAATAAAGACACAGCCTTTTCAGAGGTTGTCAGCTTATGCTTGTTTCTGTAATTCCTGTATGATAACCACTGGGACAGCCTGACGTGCTTAGAGATTGTCTCATTTGGGTTCTACTTTGCATCTGCAGAATAGCAGAGGTCAAAGAATCGGAAAGAAGGAAAAGAAAAGGTTCGCCATGATAAGGATTGTGCCAGGGCCCACGCAAGAATCAGCAGGGGGTGAACTGACCCAAACGGACATGAAGCAAACTTAGGGAGCCCACGTCCTTCTCAAAGGAGGGAGACACAGCTCAGCCATACACACACACTTCTGGCAGGAACATGAGTGCAATATTGCTAGAGTTGCCCATTTTTCAAGAAAAGCCAGAAATCTAGACATTGAGTAAGATTCCCCAATTTTAAAATGAGAGCAACCAAGGAAAAAGAAATTGCATGGGCCACACACAACAAGTCTGTGACTTAGATATCCTCAAAGATGAACCATTTCTAACCTCAATGAAGAACATGTGAGTAGGGAAATGATTTGCTTATGTCTAAAATGGTTTGTTTATCCCTACATAAATAAAACACCATCTTGGTCAGAATCCAGAAGGTGTCTAAACATATGGAAATGACTTCAACTTGTAATGAAGGCCATAACGAACATAAAAGATTCACTAGATAGAAAAAAAAATCTGAAATATTTCATTTGAAAGATCGACTCGGTGTCTTTTCACAATTATTTTCCAAGTAGAGTAGATCATCCTACCTGTGCTTTCTTGAGAACGCTGTGCGCATCAGTGCTTGCTATTTGATAGACTTTTGCCATAACTATTGTTTTTCCCAAAGGTCCTCATGCTTTCTCCGGCTTCCGGTTGCAATCTTACATTTGGGACAGTAAAAATAGAAGACACTGTGGACAGAATAAAAAGTTTTCATTTATATATTTATAATCTTCTCTTTCAAAACATGAGGTTGAAATGCAATGTTGGATGTTCCAGTACATGAAACAAAATGGTATACGTTGGTCTTTGAAACTGTCAAGTCATCACAGCCACACAGAAACACAGAGATTTACACACATATGACAGCTCAGTCTGACTTCCCCTCCAAACCACAGCTCAGTTGATCTCTCATATCTCTATGATCTAGAACAATTAGCTTGAATTTGGAAATGAAATATTTTGCCCTTTCTTTGTGCCATTCTTCCATTCATTGTTTGGAGAAGTATCTTTTGAGCCCCATATTGTTTCAGGCTTTCAGAATCCTGTAGTGTATAAATCAGAAGGAAAAGAAATCCTGGTGTTTGCAGACTTCATTTAGGGGAAACTGATGATAAATGGTGCTTAAGAAGCATCACTATTAACAAAGCTAGTGGAGGTGATGGAATTCCAGTTGAGCTACTTTAAATCCTAAATGATGATGCTGTGAAAGTGCTGCACTCAATATGCCAGCAAATTTGGAAAACTCAGCAGTAGCCACAGGGCTGGAAAAGGTAAGTTTTCATTCCAATCCCAAAGAAAGGCAATGCCAAAGAATGCTCAAACTACTGCACAATTACACTCATTTCACACGCTAGTAAAGTAATGCTCAAAATTCTCCAAGTCAGGCTTCAACAGTACGTGAACCGTGAACTTCCAGATGTCCAAGTTGGATTTTGAAAAGGCAGAGGAGCCAGAGATCAAATTGCCAACATCTGCTGGATCATCAAAAAAGCAAGAGAGTTCCAGAAAAATATATACTTCTGCCTTATTGATTATGCCAAAGCCTTTGATTGTATGGACCAACAACAAACTCTGGAAAATTCTTAAAAAGATGGGAATAGCGGACCACTTGACCTGCCTCTTGAGAAATCTATATACAGGTCAGGAAGCAACATGGACATGGAACAACACACTGGTTCCAAATAGGAAAAGGAGTATGTCAAGGCTGTATATTGTCAACCTGCTTATTTAACTTTTATGCATCATGAGAAATGCTGGGCTGGATGAAGCACAAGCTGTAATCAAGATTGATTCCAGGGAGAAATATCAATAACCTCATGCAGACGATACCACCCTTATGGCAGAAAGTGAAGAAGAACTAAGGAGACTCTTGATGAAGGTGAAAGAGGAGAGTGAAAAAGTTGGCTTAAAGCTCAACATTCAGAAAACTAAGATCATGGCATCTGGTCCTGTCACCTCATGGCAAATAGATGGGGAAACAGTGGAAACAGTGGCAGACTTTCTTTTCTTGGGCTCCAAAATCACTGCAGATGGTGACTGCAGCCATGAAATTAAAAGACGCTTGCCATCAATCTAGACAGCTTATTAAAAAGCAGAGACATGACTTTGCTAACAAAGGTCCATCTAGTCAAAGCTATGGTTTTTTCAGTAGTCACGTATGGATGTGAGAGTTGGGCTATAAAGAAAGCTGAGCACCAAAGAGTGATGCTTTTGAAGTGTGGTGTTGGAAAAGACTCTTGAGAGTCCCTTGGACTGCAAGGAGATAACCAGTCCATCCTAGAGGAAATCAGTCCTGAATATTCATTGGAAGGACTGGTGTTGAAGCTGAAACTCCAATACTTTGGCCACCTGATGCAAAGAACTGACTCATTTGAAAAGACCCTGATGCTGGGAAAGATTGAAGGCAGGAGGAGAAGGGGATGGCAGAGGATGAGATGGTTGGATGGCATCACTGACTCAATGGACATGAGTCTGAGTAAACTCTGGGAGCTGGCAATGGACAGGGAGGCCTGGAATGCTACAATCCATGCGGGTCGCAAAGAGTTGGACACGAATGAGCGACTGAACTGAACTGAACTGAATTGATGATAAATACTCAGACAAATGAATCAACTAGTTCTAAATGTTATGAAGAAAAATAAAGCAGGGACAAGAAACAGGAAGTGATGGGGTGGAAGCAGATCAGTGAAAGCTTCCCAGGTAAGGTACCTTTGAGCAGAGACCCAAAAAAGGTGAGAGGGCAAGTCATAGAAAGATCTAGAGGAAGACTGAGGATGAACTGAAGAAAGAGCATAACATCAAAGCCTTTCGAAGGAGAAGCAGGCAGAACAATTACTATAAAAATGCAGCTGAAAGACGATGATAAGTGACATGGGGTGGGTGATGGCAGGGGAGAAGTTAGGATGGTCTACTGATCTACTTTGAAGGTATGTTAACAGGGTCTACAGAAGAACTGGGTTTGGGTGTCACAAAAGAAGAAACAAGGGTAACTTCCAACAACTGGAAGAATGACATGGCCATTTATGAACAAGGTAAAGACTACAAAATGAGCAAGTCTGGGGGAAAAGATAAGGAGTTCAGTTTTGGTAATATGATGCTGGAAATGCCTACTTGACATCCAAATGGAGATGTTAAATAGCAGCTGGATATGCAAGTCTGGAATCAAGGAAGATGGGCCTGGAGATTGAAATGTGGAAGCTGTCGGTATACACAGATGATATCTAAATCGTAAGATTAAATGAGATGGTCTGGGCTCTTGGGAGTGTATGTAGATAGGAAGATCTGAGGATTAAGCCCCAGGGCATTCTAAGAGAGGTCTATCGGATGAGAAATCTGCAAGGGAGTATGAAAAGAAATGTTTAGAGGTGTGAAAGGAAAACGTCCTGTCCTATAAACCAAGTGAAGGAAATATTACCAGGAGGAGATGGTGGTCAACTGTGAGTTACACTGATGGGTCAAGTGTAAAGATTAATGGACAGAGCCTGAAACCAGCAGCTGTGGAGTCTTAGGTGCAAAAGTTTGGCACAAAAGGATTTAAGAGAAAACAGAAGTCTAGGAACTGGAGCAGCGGATATATCTGAACAGGGTGAGATTTATTTTTAAAACGATGGCATGGAGATCCACTCATGGCATGGTGTTTTAGGATAATATATAGGACATATGTAGGCATAAGTCAGAAACCCTACCAGCAGAAGAGCTGGAAAGGTCCTCAGGGATCACTGTGTGTCTAAACCTGAAGCTGGAAACCCACAGAGACTAAGGCATTTGTCCAAAGTTGCCTGGCTAGTTAATAGTGGAGCTGAAGCTATAAAGCTAGAGTCCAGGTGGTCTGATTCCCAGTTCAGTGCTCCTCATACCGCACCAATTTGTTGGCCTTCTTTTACTGTAGATCTGAGTTTTGTGAATTAGCAAATGAATGTAATAAAATCAAGGACTCTGCGCTATGAAGTGTATTTTGTTCATTTACTTTGACAAGGGTAGTTCAGCTTCAATAATTTATGTAACTTGATAGTATACACAGGAGAATGCCCTGTGGTGTATTTGGGAAGAGTAATGAATTTCTTCTAAATCAGCCCTCGATTTACTTCCCTGCAATTAAATCTTTGTGAAGAAGTGGGGCAAGGCTGTTGGGGTTTTGGGATAGAGAGAGAATGACAGGGTGCCACTAGAATTAGCCAGCTTTAACCGTCGGATCCCCAGGTAACTGTACCATAATTCTTTCTTGATGAATTTATAAGTCCTTCTTCAGTGGCACGCTAATATATTACTTCTAAATTTTGGTATTATGTAAACTGGTGAGGTTTTAAGGACTAGCACAATAAAGATATTATATTGTTATACGTTCTTCCAAAGCAAATAACAGTCTGGCATCAGCATATAACTTCATTTTTATAAGAATTCATGGAATGACTGCAGGGCTCTGTGTAACCAAGGTTCTAATAACATTTGATACTCATCTAGAAAGGTCTGCTCTGTTAAAAGTAGGCCAAGAAAGCTGGAGCCCATTTTGAACTTACTTTTGTTACAATCTTCTTCTCTTCACCTGGGTTTGCTTTCTGCTTGCATAAGTGTTTTCTCTTTGTGGAAATTCTTTTCTTTCTTTTTTTTTTTTTAAATGCCATCACCTATCTTTAAGAATGTGACTGCTGTGAACTTAATTGTGTCCCTCCAAAATTCAAATCCTGGAGTCTCAATGTGATAAGTTTTTAGAGATGAGGTCTTTGGGTAGAAATTAGGGTTAGATGCAGTCATGAGAGTGTGGCCCTTAGCATGAGATTAGTGGCTTTATATGAAAAGGAAGAGAGAGAGATGGCACAGTTTTCCTCTCTCTGCCATGTGATAAGGGAGGCAGCTGTCTCATCGGGGACCTTGATTTTGCAAACACCTTGATCTTGAACTTCTAGCCTTCAGAATGTGAGAAATAAATGTTTGTTGTTTAAGCCCCAGTTTATGTTATGTTGTTATTGCAGCCTGAGCAGATGATGTATTAAAGTGAGGTTCCTAAAACTGATCAGTCTAAACCATCACTTGGCTGCTAAGACAACCCATTTATTGGTTCTGCAACACTTCTTTTCAGATGGCCCTCTTTCCAAATCTCCTTGAAAAGGAAGCATATGAGGATACTGGCACCGCTGCTGCTGCTGCCATTTGCCAGGTGGTGAACTTTTAGAAGACTCCACATTAACATAAAATTTAATTTAAGAATTTCAAGAACTTCTAAATGCAGTCTGCAGGATATTAACCTAGATAACAGTCACCAAAACCAGTCATTTCACCTAAAAAGAAACTAGTTCCCAAAGTCTCCAGAGCCTAGAAATTCTTTGTTTTGTAAACATGTTTACAAGGATGACCACGTTGTTCGAGATGGAAATGACTGTGGTATATAAATGACTGGATTGTCCTTTCTTGCGACTGGATTTATGCTTCATAATGATTATCTACTAGACACAGAAATAGCATTTCTGTAACTCAAAATTGTTACCGGAGGCATTTAGCAGAATCTTGCTTGAAAAATATAATGATTTTTCATCTTTATTCTCCCCCCTTCAAAAGGTTTCACTGCCCCTGATGTTTAACGTTATGCAAAGGCGTGTTTCTGCCAATGAATATCGCCTTATGGTTATGCTTCTGCAAATAGCCTGCTGTGAGCTGATAAAGGGATTAATGCAGCCAAAATTCTTAATCTGTGAAATTACAAATTAAATTCTCATATTAAAAATACCACCCTGAGGTATTTTTTGTGGTTTTAATTCCCCTCTGGTGTTCTGCATACATTGTGCTTGTTAATGACGGGGACAAGGCTGTCTCCGTTGGCAGCCTGCTGCCGAGTGATAATGTGGAGGCATTTACTTACTGATAGAAACTGGATTTAACCACCGGCTGATAAACTAAGTGGCAAGTGGGTAATAAGTCCATATTAACAAAAAAGTACTACTACAGAATTCAGAATTCATAGACCATCAAAATCCTGGCTTAAACTCAATCATCAAGTCAGATGGGATTGAGATGTCACCAGGCAGGAGTGCTATCAAGTTACAAATTATACTAAAGGGGAAAACAAATCATGTGTTCAAATTTGATGAGCTATAAACTAATGAGTCCATTGGCATCTTTTTTTTTTTTTTCCAGTATGGGAAGATGTGTCACCAATTGATTATTTTTCACCAGGGATTTCATCTTCAATTTTTTTTTTTTTAATGGGGACAGCCATAGTAATGGTCAATGGGCAGACTTTTAGAAAGTAAGTAGGGAATATGGGATAATAATGACTTGGAATATATGAACTACTGAAGAAGACTTCCAGTACAGGGTAGTAGTGGGTTAATACATCTCTAGTCACTTTAGAGTTAAAAAAAAAAAAAAAGTAATTCGAATTCAATGTGAGATATCAGAAAAGATCTAGGGTAGGAACACCCTAGAGTTGTTACTTGGGATTTAGTTGCCAAATAAAAGGTCACTGTTGTCAAGGAGATTCCAATGCTATCACGGGGGGAAGTCTAAAGTCTAAGAGAATAAAGACGTAACTTTTATGTATGGTGCATGTGTGCATGCTAAGTTGCTTCAGGCATGTCTGACTCTTTGTGACTCTACGGACCATAGCCCACCAGGTTCCTCTGTCCGTGGGATTCTCCAGGCAAGAATACTGGAGTGGGTTACCATGCCCTCCTCCAGGGGATCTTCCCAAATTAGAGATCATCGAACATGCATCTCTTCCATCTTCCGCACTGGCAGGCAGGTTCTTTACCACCAGTGCAACCTGGGAAGCCCATGTCCATGGTAAGTGATGTATATTCAAGGATTAATAATGATATTATAATTACCCATCCTTATATGCAGTATATGAGTTTTTAAGGCAATAAGAAAAGAGTATGAGAAGAAATATCTCTCACTGGCATCTGGAAAGAATGTATCACCGCTGAACAAAAGTGTTCTTACTGCAATAGCATTTTGTAAAATTTCACAAGAATTTTGTTTCACACTTTGGAAGAAAGATGAGATCCTCCCAGTCATAAATCCTCCCCCAAATATTTAAAATGCAATTGGAAAAGGCTGTGTAAATATGAACACTTGTAAAAACAAAACAAAAACCCACCCAGGAATGTGTTTTGTTTTAAAAGACCCAGAGAAGAACTCTGTATGAATACCAAGAGCATTTGTAGTTAAAATGAATTACATGTCTTCAGTTCTTACATGTCAATTCGGTGCATTAGCCAATTGCCAACTCCGTCTGTCAGCTCACTACATAGCAGCCCTTTCTAAGGTTATTGTTACAACCAAGATAGTCTCTGAGAATCAAACAGAAATGAATCATCTCTACTCTGTGTTCTGCAGCCAGTTAAAAAGTACTGTACGCATAAAGTACTAAATATGTAAATCATATTTTCCTTCTCCTTTATGACTGCTCAGATCATTTTTTTGGACACACACACAATCAAATACAAAGACATGCAGCTGCTGACTGCAGAGCAGAGATAGCAAAATAAGGAATCCATTTTCTTGCTGTGTCTGGTAAGCTCACAATTGAATGGCAGGATTCTACTAAATATATATGCACACTACCTCCCTTCCCCCATTCCACCTCTCTCTCTTTGTATATACACATACACCCATATACGTGTAATGCATATATTAATATAAACACACATAGTAGTACAGAAGCGCAAACACGTGAACCCTTCTACATGCATGTTACACACAGATGCTAAAATCATGCCCCAGCTTCAGTTAGATGTTTCAACTTGTCATACTCACTATCAGTCAGTTCCCATAGCCGTGGGGGTAGGTCACTAAAATACTCGTGGCTCAAGGCAGCCTGAGCTGATAGTCTGTTCTTTGGGGAACACTGGAGGAGCTTGGAGGCCAGATCTTCTGCATGATTCACATAGCTGAGCCTGAAAACACAAGCGAAAAAGGGAGAAATCAGAACAAATAGAAAGTCCAAGTAAGACATGCTGTTGTTTAGTTGCTAAGTCATATCTGACTTGTTGGACCCCATGGACTGCAGCATGCCAGGCTTCCCTGTTCTTCACTATCTCCTGGAGTTTGCTCAAACTTATGTCCATTGAGTAGGTGATGCCACGCAACCATCTCATCCTCTGTCTCCTGCTTCTCCTCCTGCCCTCAATCTTTCCCAGCATCAGGGTCTTTTCCAGCGAGTCAACTCTTGGCATCAGGTCACCGAAGTATTGGAGTTTCAGCTTCAGCATCAGTCCTTCCAAGGAATATTCAGCGTTGAGTTCATTTAGGATTGAGACATGAGGCTCACCTAATTTTTCTGGGCTTACTTACTTCCGGACAAGAAAACAAGTTAAATTGGCCGTTGAAAGTAAAAAGAAGTAGACTTCACAGTAGTTCTTAAAGTATCTGTTACTTTAAACCAGGTTTTACTCTTAGTATCCTCATTGAGCTAACATATTTCTACTATGAGCTGAGGGTTGATGTTTTCAAGATAGAATTAGGTCCCAAGGTAGAAAATTTCAGGACATAATTTATCAAATAGTAGCCAGAATTTGGTCAGAGAATATATGTACTGCACACACATCTGGATATATTTACAAGGAAATTAATATAAAATAACCAGGAGAATTAAAATAAATCTTCTATTAAATTCTCTAGTTACTAAAGTTACTTTTCCTTGAAGAATTTATAGTTTCTTACATTGAATGAAAAACTATTGGAATAAATGCCTTTTCAAATATTAACAATTGTAATATTAACGTGTAGGTTAACAAAGGGGATGAGCTTAAACCATATGGGATTGAATCAATTCAAGATGACCTTTAAAACAACGGTAGATAGAAAATGTGTGTCTCAAGATTACCAAAAACACAGAAGACTAAAATCTTCCATGTGCTACAACTTTCAAATGAGTAGCAGACCACACTGTCCAGCCCAGCCTTGTTTGTCATGGGTCTCTTTTTCACTTCTCAGAGCAATCAAACCCGGAGAGTTAACCTAAAGATTATAGTTAAACTCTTCCTAACAATGCCTACCACCTACGAGTAGTTGACTATATGTCAAGCATTTTCTTAGGTACTTTTCACAAACTCTGATATTTACTATTTGGCAAGATAACTCTGTTTCCATCTCAACATGAGGGGGAGCTAAGTGGAAGTCAGAGAAGGTAATAAGTCGCCCAATTAGCAGGTTGAAAGGATTCGAATCCATCTAGAACCAGTCGACTGTAAAGTGGTTTGTATGTACCCAAACTCTCAGATCATTGCTAAAGGCTTTTTCCCACAGATTCCGGAGTTTGGGCAGTAGGATGCAGTTCAGTACAGTGGCTCTGAGACAGCCAAAAGACTGTGAAGAAAAGCTCTATCTGCTAGTGGGTATTCTTTCAAAAGCCCTGACACTACAAAAAATGCAAGTAACCCATAAACATTTTTCCTCAATGACCAAAAATTCTCTCCCTCCCCCTCCTTAAGCATCTCTTTAGGGCTGACTGAGAATTATTGATGGTGTGTGTGGGGGAGAGGATGGAGTAGGGGTGAGGAAGAGGAAAAGGAGTCATGAGTTGGGGAAGAGGAAGGGAAAAGGAGGAGAGCAGAGAAAAATATTACACTATCCAAAGATCCAGTCTAAGAGACCTTCTCTCTAAATCTTTGTAGGTGCAGGTCTCACTGATGGGGTTCAGGGTTTGGCTGTTGCCAGGGGTGTTTTTAAAAAACTGATCCGTGTATTGGTTTTAAATTTCTACCGGGCAAAGAGAAACCTGTCTAAAGGAAATGGAGGTGTTCTTAAAACTCTCTATGCTTTTTTCTCTTTCTTTTAATAGGGTTCAGGACCATCCAAGTCATTCTTTACTCTTACTAAGACTATTTCGCTAGTAAAAAATTTTCATTAATATATTGCTAAACATCAAATGCAAACTTTGAGATAGGTAGACTTCATGGTAAAAAACTTCACTTATATTGAATGTACAGTTTATGTGTAATGATGGTGAATAAAATATTGGTATCAATTTTATACAGCTTTGATAAAACACAACAGCAGATCCAGACTGAGAGCAGATATGAGTTGTAGGCCTGACTCTGTTACAAGAGAGGTGAACCACATTACGTCTGTGGTCCTTCCAGCCTCAACAAGCCATGAATCATCCTTGCAGCGTGGTTTCACTATCTTGAAGAATGATAAATATCTAGATTTAATGTAAATGCATAAATAATATTTATGATAAATTGATAATATTTATGATAAATATTTAGATTCAATGCATATATACCTGAATATAGGGAATGAATCAAGAAGACATTTCCCCTCCCCAAAATAGACCAAACTTGTTAATAAAGTCAATAAAATAATAAAATGCTTATTTGTGCTATTCAGTTTTTGCACATATATTCAAATTATTGTATAAAATTTTAATTTGGAAAGTTTTCTGTACTGTATTTCAGTTTCAAATTTTTGGCCTTCCGTGGTGGCTCAGTGGTAAAGAATCCTCCTGCCAACGCAGGAGACGTGGGCGGGATCCCTGGTCCAGGAAGATCTCAAATGCCACGGAGCAGCTAAGCCGCTGTGCCACAACTACTGAGACTGTGCCCTAGAGCCCAGAAATGGCAGCTACTGAGCCCATGAGCCACGGCTACTGAGAGCCGCGTGCCCTAGAGTTTGGCTCTGCAACTAAGAAGCCGCTGCAATGAAAAGCCCAATCCCCGCAACTTGAGTTGCCCTCGCTCGCTGCGACTAGAGAAAAGCCCGCACAGCAATAAGATCCAGCACAGCCCAAAATTAACAAATGACCGTTTCTATCCCAGCTCTCCACATGCACTTTTCACATCAGAATCTTCATGATTACCAGAACCCCTTTTTGAGTCCATTTAAATAGTCTGAGATATGATACCTCTGGGATGTCTTATTTGGAAGTTTTATCCCAATAAGTTCACTTCATCAGGATGTTAGAATGACTGTGTTTGTTTTTAGCCACCCATTGTGACGGGAGCCCAAGTTTGTTTTACATGTTGTAAAGTTGGGTGATTAAAAGCTTAGCTCTCTAGCACTGTTATCTCTTCCTGGTATATTCAGTTTTTAATCCTTCTATGATGACCTTCTTTATCTTTAATAAAGTTTTCTGAGCTAACATTCTTTTTTTCTTATTAATGTAATGACCTCAGCTTTTTTGTGTGTTCAGTATTTGCCTGGTATACCTTTTGTCACCCTCTTTTATTATTCCATATCTGTAATTTTAAGGTGTCTCTCATAAACATTTCATAGCTAGGTTTATCCAATTAAATCCCTGTCTTCTAAGGAGAAAATTTAGTCCATTTATATGTCATGATTACTTTACTGATAAATTTGGAATTACACCTACAATTTTAATCTTGCATCCTATTTTGTCCTGCTTTTATATTTTCCCTCTTTCCCTTCCTTCTTTGGATTGAGTTTTAAAATTCAACATTTTCCATCTTCTATTTTAGAAGTTATACATTCCATTTCCATGTGTTTACTAGTTACTCTTCCCTTTACTTTTTGCATTTCAGTATATTTATTTCAATGTTTAGAGCCGAGCAGTAAGTTTCATAATTTGTATTGCAACAAATTATTTCTCCAAAGAACTATAATCATACAATCCAGACCATATATAGCACCATTTTACCAGTTACACAATAAGATAAATTATCAAGTGTAGAAATATTAAGTTATACACCTCAAAGGAAAAGAGAAGTTGCTCAGTCGTGTCTGACTCTTTGTGACCCCATGGACTGTAGCCTACCAGGCTCCTCCACCTATGGAATTCTCCAGGCAAGAGTACTAGAGTGGGTTGCCATTTCCTTCTCCAGGGGATCTTCCTGACCTAGGGATTGAACCTGGGTCTCCTGCATTGCAGGAAGATGCTTTACCATCTGAGCCACCAGGAAAATGTTAGACATCTGCTCAATTTGTCAGCAGAAACAAATCTCTCCATTGGTAAGAAAGACAGAAAGAAGCAAAAAATTTTATAATCTATAACAACAATTGTAGGCAAATAATTTCCAATAAATACTGGAAAAAATAAAGAATTTTCAGAAATTTTGATTTAGAATTATTTTAGCTAAAACAACAGATCATGTCTACTTTTAAAAAAATATTGACTAAACTAATGGGCATATTCCATATGTTCTACTTGAGACAAACACAGTGTTTTGCCAAAAATACTTAATAGCTCACTCCTAGTCTTTTTTCAGGCCTTCTCTTTTAAGTTGCACCCTGAAGTGCAAACATTAAATTAATTTTAAGACATTTTTGTCTGGAGACATTAAAGATATGTACTTCTGTATAACGTGGACTTTACATGAACTTTACAACCAGAGATTTGTGATTTTCAAAATGGAGCTTTTCCTAACAACATGAAATGAAATTTATAGAAAGACATTAAAACCCTGATGCTGGGAAAGATTGAAGGCAAAAGGAGAAGGGGGCAGACAGAAGATAAGATGGTTAGATAGCATTATTGACTCAAAGGACATGAATTTGAGCACACTTCTGGATTTAGTAAAGGACAGGGGAGCTGGCCTGCTCCTGGCATGGGCTTGCTGAGTCGGACAGGACTTAGCAACTGGACAACAACAATAAATTAAAAAATCAACAGAAAATTTGATCAAAGGCCAACAAAATCTGTGGTTACACAAATCTGATGTGCACTGTTTTAATATGGCAGATACAGACATAAAAGAGCAGGCAAGTAGCCACACAGGCCTTCCTATCAATGTCTGAAATGACAGAAGGGATAAACCATAGAGGCCAGTTTGGGATTTTAGTTCTGCATAAGTATTGTGCTGGGTATTTCAGCACCTAGTCTCTCTAAAATTCTTATGTCTTGATAAGATTCTGGAATGGGAATAGATTTGAAGAAGATTTATAACCCAATACTGCATGGTTTTGGGAAAGGTCAATTGATCAAAATGATAAGCATGCTTTATTTTCTCTTCTTAAACATTTATTTATTTGTCTTTTAACTTTACAATATTGTACTGGTTTTGCCATGCATTGATATGAATCCACCATGGGTGTACATGTGTTCCCCTTCCAGAACCTCCCTCCCACCTCCCTCCTGATAAGCATGCTTTAAATGCTGAACAGCAAAAATTTTTTGCTAAGTTTCCAAACAGGTTGATTATAATCCAAACACAGAGGCTGCAATTCTGCTAAGCTTGAGGCCTGATAAAAATGCTTATCAATGCTCGTATGAACGCTTCATTAGACTTATCATTCACCAAATCTACATGTTGGCTAACATATAAAATAAATTGGGTCCAGTCTAAAGTTCCAGTTCCAAGGAAATTAAGACATAGAGGAGTCCAGCCTTATTGACTACAGTAGTAGAGTCTAAGTATCTATGAAGTGCAGCTGGATTTTAGAACAACACTTCCCCATATACTAAAGGTGCTTGTTTTTAAAATCTCGGTTCCAGTTTTGTCTCAGAAATTTTACTGCATCTTCATATTTCACTCTGCTTTCAATTAATGGGGTTTCCCTGGTGGCTCAGAGAGTAAAGAATGTGCCTGCAATGTGGGACAGCTGGGTTTGATGCCTGGATTGGGAAGATCCCCTGGAGGAGGGCATGGCAGCCCACTCCGATATTCTTGTCTTGGAAGTCCCATGGACAGAGACCTCGTGGGCTACAGTCCATGGGGTTGCAAAGAAATGACTGAGCAACTAATACACTTCCAATTTATGCTAAGACAACAAACACTAGAGCTCTGCCCAGACCTATAACACGTTGTTCTTTAGGAAACTTCATTTTTTTTTGGCTACACCACACAGCATGTGGGATCTTATTTCCCTGACCGAGAACTGAACCCTTGCACCCTGCATTGGACGCACAGAGTCTTAACCACTGGACTGCCAGGGAAGTCCCAGGAAACTTCACTTTACAAGACATAACCAGTCATCCCAGTCTAGCTAGATGGAAGTGCATCACCATTCTTCAGCCAGCCAAAAACCTGATGACTTTTCTCCACAAAAGCAGTACTGTAAGCTGCTTCACATATTCTTACTGTGTGCTAACACCACGCTTTTTAAGTTCCTCTATACATTGGTTAAAGTCACACTAGTTGGATCGTTCTGTGTATGACTTCACAAGAGGTGGTCAGTTCATTTGAGCCACATTAATTTAGGTTAAAAAATACTCAATGGGATTATAAGAAAATAAATTCTGCATATAGAATACAGAAGTGATGCAAAGGATGATGTAAGGAAATGAATGTCTACTTCAATATACTAAATTTGAAATTCTCAGTGTTTTGTGTATGAGGCTGGGAGTAATGGGAAGTGAAATGATCTTCCTGGTGAGCCCTAGCAAATCTGTCATCCAGTAATGAGGCAACAGAAAGGAAGTTCCCCAAGTTTAGCTCATCTAGGTAAGAACTCTTTTTTTTATTTTTTAATTTAAAACAATTTATATCTTTATAATTGGAGAATACTTGCTTTACATTTGTGTTGGTTCTGTCTTACATCAACATGAATCAGCCATAGGTATACATATGTCTCCTCCTTCTTGAACCTCCCACCATCCCACCCCTCTAGGTTATCACAGAGTACCAGGCTGAGTTCCCTGTGCTATACAGCCACCTTCCACTAGCTATACACACACGTGTGCATGCTAAGTCGCTTCAGTTGTGTCCAACTCTTGGCAACCCTACAGACCGATAGCCAGCCAGGCTCCTCTGTCCATGGGATTCTCCAGGCAAGAATACTGGAGTGGGTTTCCCTGCCCTCCTCCAGGGGATCCTCCTGATCCAAGGATCAAACCTGGGTCTCTTATGTCTACCTGCACTGGCAGACAGGTGCTTATTTGTAGGTCAGGAATAGAGACACTGACATAGAGAATGGACTCGTGGTCACAGCGGGGGAAGCAGAGGGTGGGACATGCTCTCTCAATTCTTCCCACCCTGTCTTTCCGCCGCTGTGACCACGAGTCTGTTCTCTATGCCAGTGTCTCTATTCCTGCCCTAGAAATAGATTTATCAGCACCATTTTTTTCTAGATTCCATATATATGTGTTAATACACAATATTTGCTTTTCTTTTTCTTAGGTCAGAGCTCTTGTAACCTGCTCTCCTGGCTTTAACTCAATCCTCCTGAGTCCTAGTTAAGCCCTCTGATGGATCTTCTTGGTGAAACAGTAATGCATCTCTATAGTTCACTTGTCTGCTCAGAGGTCATGCTATGTTCCTAGCATGAATCTCCACTGCGCTCCAGAAAATATATATGTGACCAAGAACATCACAGACTTGCCCAGTCTACAGCCAGTGGAGTTCTCTTTAGGGTAAGCTGGCTTAAATACCATCAAGTACATCATACAAGCTTCCACACTACATACCACCACCCTTAGTTCGCCAAGTGTGTGGGGCTCCTCAACTTTCTAAATATTCCGCGTTCAAAGTGACACCTTCTCTTTACCCTCCTGCCAAACCACAACAACAAAAAATAGGAACACTTGAATATTGATGACACTAGTCCCATCTTTCATGTTATACTGTCGACTATTTCATTTTTACTTTCTGCATAAGGACACACATCAAACACTGTCTTGGTTATCATTATTAAAATTTACCTGTGTTTATCATCTATTTAATCAGCTTTCCTTTCATGTTTTAGACATTCCTTTCCAGGTAACTTTGTTGTATCTGAAATACAAACTTGAGAAGTACTATCACTAAAGAGGCTGGTGGCAAATTCTCTGTTTTGTTTTCGTACAGGATAATGGTCGCCTGGTGATATAATTCTAGGTTTAAAGCATTTTCCCTTGACTCCGAAGAAATCATTAAACAGGCTTCTCTTGATGCTTGTTAGCTCTTCCCGTACTGCTCAGAGTTCTGTAGTTGTGATGTATGGGGTCTTTTGATTTAACCTGCTTGGTATTCACAGTGTTTCCTGAATTTGAGGTTTCATGTCTTTCATCAGTGCTGGAACAAGATCTCAGTCATTACTTCTTGAATATTGCCTTAGCTCAATCCCCTCTCTTTCCTCATTTTGTATTAATAACCCCAATGTAATGCCATCTTATTAAATATTCCATGTCTTCACTAATTCTTTCAGATTTTCCATCTGTTAGGCCCTCTTCTCTCCATTCTGGGTAGTGACTTCAGAGCCATCTTCCAGCTCAAATAACTCTAATCAGGGGCATCTAATATGCTGTTTTCCCTAGTCGTTTTGTTCTGATAAATTCTTTTAAAATCTCTGACAAGTTTGCATTTTCAACTTAAATGGTTTCCTGTTCAAGTTTTTAATGTGATCTTTTACTTTTTTGGGCTTCCCTGGTGGCTCAGATGGTAAAGAATCGCCTTCGGTGCAGGAGACCCAGGTTCAAACCCTGAATTGAGACAATCCCCTGGAGAAGGGAATGGCAAATCACTCCAGTATTCTTGTCTGGAGAACACCATAGACAGAGGAGCATATTTTAAATATAGTTTTGTTCTATGATAATTTTTAATATCAGAAATTCTAGGTGAGGTGGAGGAGTCCAGTTTTGTTGCTTTTGCTACTGAGCGTCACTCACAATGACTTTTTCATGTTTTATAATTCTGGATTTGGGGCTCATGCTTGGCTTTGATAATCTGTGGGACTCCTGAGGTGTCTGGGTTGAGAATATGTTTCTTTATATGTATTTTCTAATGCTGCTGCCAGGAGCCCTGGAGCTCTCTCAACATCCAGGAACTCCAAGTTCTTTCTGCTGGCTTGCAAGACCAAGTGAGTTATGTAAACTCAAACCTAAATATGCAGAATTCTCAAGGGAGTCTTTTTCATCCCCAGTCAGAGCCAAGGCCAACACAAACAACTGTCCTTGCAGTCTCTCTTTGCTGGAAGTAGATTTTTTTTTTTTCTTTTTAGTGAGACCATTACTGACTGAAGTGCTTTGCGGGCCTTGACTCTCTGTGGGGAATCTCAACTGCTATACCCTTCCAACTTTCTCAGGCCCAAAGTCTTATTTCCTGACCCCCAGATCACTCCATGTTCCTGTTCTAGGAACACCTCCAGGGCAGCTCCAACTGTAACACTTACTTATCACTCTGTTTTCCATTCTTGGCTCCTGGAGCTTTTACTTAATGTCTTCTTGGTTCAGCTATGGGTATAGATTGGAATGGATGTGCTTGTATTTTATCTTTCATTTAGGCGATTTTTAGTGGTAGTAGAACAGACTTTCCTGCTCCCTACTCATACTCTATAATCTAAGTAGCTACTATAAAATTACCTGCACTTGCAATTTTTAGGCATTTCTCCTCGGAATAATCAAAATTGGTATTGCTATCTCACCTCTTTGGTTTTTTTTTTAATTAATTCTTTTAGGTCACCTCTATTAAGCCTTGAAAATTAGCTTAAGTGAAGTTGTTTCAGGCTAATGTTCCTTCTACACACAACTTTTAAAGAAAATAATTTTTAAACGTTATTTATTGCTGTGCTGGGTCTTTGTGGCTGCGCTGGCTTTTTCTCTCGTATGGCAAGTGGGGACTTCTCATTGAAGGGGTCTCTCTTATTGCCATGTACAGGCTCTAGGGCTCCCAGACTTCAGTAGTCATGGCACATGGGGTCAGTAGTTGTGACCCCCAGGCTCTAGAGCACAAGCTTAATAGCTGTGGCACACAGGGTTAGTTGCTCTGCGGCGTGTGAGGTCTTCCTGGATCAGGGATCGAACCTGTGTCTCCCGCTTTGGCAGGCAGATTCTTTACCACTGAGCCATTAGGGAAGTCCCACCACTCAACTTTATAGATGACTCTCAAGCACATTTTCCTAAGTGGAAGAAGCCAAATGCTACATATAGATGATTTTCTTTAGATGACATTCTGAAAAAAGGCAAAATCATAGAAACAGAAAAGCTGGAGGTGGGAGAGGTTAAGAAAGGGGCACCAGAGGATTTTTGTCAAATGGCTCTACGTCTTGATCAAGGGGGACAGAGATCAGGCCATCAAGAGATGTGAGTGGGTAGGGTCAGGGAAACCTGTCAAGGAAGTTCAGCAAAGGAAGCAGTTTGGAGAGATGAAGTGTTGCAGGTTTGTCACTAGGAATATTTAGCTATCGCGGCTGGAGCTCCAGTGAGTGACTGACATTGGGACTTCTGTGTCCAAGGGGAGCTTGATGCCTCTAGGGATGTCCCAGCAAATGGGAGATTCAACTGTTAATGGGGAATCTCCTCAACTATAGATTTCAGTGCTGGATCCCAGGTCACTGAGTGGGGGTCTGCCTTAGGCTTTCAGAACTGCGCCTCTCCACCCACAGGGTGAGCTCAACCAGCTCAAAGTTCCTGCAGGGTCACATAAATCAATAGTGCAATAGAAACTGTCATGTTCATTCCTTATTTATTTATTGGTCATATCAGGTGGCATGTGGGATCTTAGCTCTGCAACCAGGGATCGAACTTCCCTGCCGTGGAAGTGCAGGGTCTTAACACTGGATCACCAAGGAAGTCCCATATATTCTTTTTTCTTTTCAAGTAACAGATGTGTTTGTTGTTTGATGGAAACTCTCTGGGAAAAATCTTATGGAATTTCAAAATTATAAATCTGTGTGACAGTGAAGAAAAACAATATCTACTGAATTCAGAGTTGTTGTTTTTTTTTGTGCGTGGAGAGAATCTTATGATTAACTCTCAGACAAATGCTTTTAATATAGTTGAAAATAACAGTATTCTGCTGTTCTAATCATACCAAACTTTCACCCTTTTCTGAGTCCCTACCTATGCAACACACACACACACACACACACACATTTTACCTGAGGTTAAAAAAAATGTGCAAGGATATAACATGAGTAGCGCAAAAAAACATGAGTAGAGAGCAGGATATTTTCTTTATCCCTCGTGCAGTTTTTCCACCTCAGAAATGAGGAAGATGGAACAGACGATCATTAGGGGCTGTCGAGCTCTCACGCAGTGTGTCCTCTGACCTCAGAAGAACCTGAGTGTGACCTGGAGGCAGGGGGCGTGAGCATCGCGGTCCTGGCTGGCCATTGCTCATCCACCACACCTTTCTCCTCTGCCATCCAGACAATGGTCCAACCAGTACCTCGCACTTCCCTTCACTCAGCCTGTCAACTAACTGCTTTACAAGTTCACCCAGGTTTCTAAGCCATCTTGAAGATAAAGAGTAAAGCAAATCCAAAGTCTTTTGCCACACTAAAGAAGATGGCCATCACTGGGTAGAGAAAATTCAAAGTGCAGGATGGGGAGCACCCCGGCGGTCCAGTGGTCAAGACTCCATGCTTCCACTGCAGAGGGCATGGGTTCTATCCCTGGTAGGGGAACTTAACATCCCACATGCTGCTTGATGCGATCCAAAAAGAAAAAAAAAAAGAAGAAAGTAGAGGATGAAAACAACAGCGCAAAAGAGAGGAAGAACTGGGTGATGGCAAGGCAAAGAGGACCACCTCTTATAATGCAGAGTTCCTGGTACAGTGTGGGGACACAGCCTGTGTTGAAAGACTGCTTCCTTGAGAACTGACTGTGTTAATTTTTATACTTAGGGAGGTTTTACCTTACCTGAGACACATGAATTTAAAAAATAAACAATCATTTTGGGGCGAAAACATGTTAAGGTCAGGTTCTGGTCCTTAAGGAACATCTTCAAAGTATACATGCTTCAGAAATAGCTGTGTTTTAAGTGGAAGGAAATTTATCCTTGTCTTTTTAAAGTTATTTTTTAAACTGGGACAGCAAGGGTTTCCATTTGTTTGTTTGTTTTTTTCCACGTTGTAGTTTCAAACAACTCCCTCTAAAACTGGTAATTTGCTTGTACAACAACTAAAACAAGTTACATTTTGTTTCTAAGAGCTGACTTCTAAATATCTCTATAAAAATCTTGACTGGGATTTATTAACATTTTTAGCTCATGAAAGCAGGACATAAAAAGTCAAGGTGTAGCAAGTTCAATTTGCGTACTAAGGTGTTCGGTGGAGACACCTACTTCAATAAAACGGCTTAAAAGGCAATGAAAAAAGAAGAGAAAGTTCTAGAATATTCCTCACTTACATTGTGTGATGGAAAAGAACGAGGTACACTGTGAGCTGATGTCTGAAGCATAACAGTGTGCTCTGTCTCACAGAGCTGGAAATAGAGAGACCTGGAGGGGGTGATCGGGAGGGTCCACACTCATGCTTTCCTCTCGGCCTCTCTTGTCACAGAGCAAAGTCAGAGGACCTGGGTCCACGCATTTGGCGGTGCACATCTTATCTCTGTGGCCACGATGCCAACATGGGCACTAGCCACTGGAATAGACAGCAACTGAGCTCCTGAAAATGATTTGTGAGGAAGACCACCCACCAACAAAGACAATTCTGACTGTTTCCTCAGCTGTACCGACCAGAGCTGTCAGAAATGGCACTTTCTCACCTATATATCAAAAGCCAAATACTCATTTAATCACCTTCATATCAAAGTTCTGACTTATAGAGGGAAGGCCGTGGTCACAAAACTTTCACAGAGGGAGTTATTGCAAAGAAAAACAAACAGGTTTCATACATTTTGCAAAGAGGGGTTAGTAACTGGTCAAGCAGAAGATGAAGGGAATCCCTGACAGTGGAATAAACTCTTGGAAAAAAATAAAGGCTCATATGAGGCAAGATTTAGGTCTGGGCTGTGAATCTCAAGTCCAGGTGCTGGGTTGTGCAATGAAATTAGAGAGACAAGACTCTAACCATGAAGACACAGTTGTTTAATGCTGAGACTTTGTCAGTGCACTGCTGGTTAAAATAATAATAATAATAATAATAATAATAATAATAATAATGAGTCCTCCCTTCAAAGGTAAACAGATAACATTTTTATATGAGTTTCCATGAATAGGTTGTGTTTTGTTGTGCACGAAAAATTGTTCAATTCTCAACCATCTACTCTTGTTAAACTGTTTAATGACACAATCTCTCTGGAAGACACTCACTCCCATAAGGGTCAGCTTACGTGACTGTTAAAATGCTAGAATGATAGTGATACTTACAGAGAGCTCTACGGTCTATGAAGTGCTTTCACACATACATTTTATTTGATCCAGATCATCAAAGGCTATACTTACAAAATGGAAAGTATCCAGATTTCTGACTCTTTAGTGTCCATTATATGTCATGCCAAAGATTTACTATATATATATGTGTGTGTGTGTGTATATATATACACACACACATAAATAATGTATATATACATACACATACACCAAGCTATATGTTACTCAGTTTGTATAGGGATTACTGGATTAGTCTCAGTCATGTGTGACTCTTTGCAACTCCGTGGACTGTAGCCTGCCAGGCTCCTCAGAATACTGGAGGGGGTTGCCATTCCCCTCTCCAGGGCATCTTCCCAACCCAGGGTCTCCTGCATTGCAATCAGATTCTTTACCATCTGAGTCACCAAGGGAAACTCATGTTATTATATATAATGGCAAAAAATTATTGTACATATGTATGTAAGTATATATGAGCTTTCCTGGTGACTCAGATAGTAAAGAATCTGCCTGCAATGTGGGAGACTGGGTTCGATCCCTGGGTCGGAAAAATCCCTTGGAGAAGGGAATGGCAATCCACACTAGTATTCTTGCCTGGAGAATCCCACGGACAGAGGAGCCTGGTAGGCTACAGTCTATGGGGTCACAAAGAGTTGGATATGATTGAGCGGCTAACCTTTTATCTCATTTTTCTTCATGTGTGTATATATACACATACATATAGATTATATATATATATATATATACACACACACACACACACACACACACACACACATACACCAAGCTATACATTACTCAGTTTGTAAAGGGATTACTGGATTACTTTGAATTTCTTAAGGACACCTTACCTGTTTCTGTATTTCTCTTCCTTTAATTCTGAACTCTATTGCTATAGAGACTATTCTTCCTTTATTCTTGCTAACACTTCCAGTGCGCTTACTAGATACTAAGACAACAGGGAAAGTCCAGCCTTAACATGAACAAGATGAATAACCCCAAAGCCGGTCATACTAATCTTCACTGTGAGTCTTTCTTTCAGATCTTACCCTTACTCAACATATAGTTGCCCTCACAGTAAACTCTATCTGGTGGAAAAATACAGAAAGTGTTGTACAGCCCTCAGCAGGGTATGAATGAATCAAGTTTTTAAAAACGCTAGCACTGATACTCTTAAGAGTATTATAAACTGCCAAAAAGTAGGCCAGAAAAAGGAAAATGCTAAATTCTTGCTTTGGATTTCAGAGCTTAGCTATTTACTCCAAATTTCTGCTTTGATTTTATTTATTATAATTTTCTACCTTCCCCAGAAAATAAGAGATGTCACTGAATGTTTAAGTTCAGTCTGAAATCAAACAGAGAGTGGTCTGGTTTTAAAAAACAAGTTGTTAGTCCCTCAGCGGTGTACGACTCTTTGGAACCCCCATGGACTGTAGCCCACCAGGCTCCTCTGTTCAGTGAATTCTCCAGGCAAGAATACTGGAGTGGGTAGCCATTCCCTTTTCCAAGGGATCTTCCTGACCCAGGGATCAAACCCTGGTCTCTTGCATTGCAGACAGATTCTTTACCATCTGAGCCACCAGGGAAGCCCCAAAAACACTGGGATGGGTTGCCGTTCCCTTCTCCAGAGGATCTTCCTGACCCAGGGTTAACTTTTGTCTGTAGCTATACTAGCCTTTTCCATGCACTGATACAGAGCTATAGATTTTTATAGTTACATTTCATAAATCGAAGAGGTAGACATTATCAATAAATATTCATGGGGAACAGTTAATAGTCTTTGCAGCGAAAGCCCTGTGTATTTACACTTACTTTTACTTTACCACAAAGTTAGATCATGCTCCCATGCAACTTGCTCATAGGAAAGGGAGAGTTAACTGGTTGACCGCACTGTTTCCGCAGAGATGCCACTTCCCCAGCACCCAGTAGCAGTGACTTTTTTGAGTTGTAAAATTGTGGTTTTTAGTAGTTTATATAAAACACTATAACCCTCATGCATCTCACCTCTAATTCTACACACTACATAATTTAAAAAAATCTCTTGAAGATTTATTACAGCTTGCCAAATACTGACAGTTTTCTTATATAGGAACAGCACAAAGCTGTCAGGCATTATACTTACATTTTAGAAAACATTCCTAGATTTTGCTGAATAGGGTTCATAAGATTCTATATTTTTGTTTAATCTTTTACTTTAATAATGTGGTGAACAGCAGAAGAGGCACAAAGAGTGACTTTTCAATCCTCTGATTGAAGGATATTGTAGAAAAGGAAGTATCTTCTTTCAGTAAAATAAATGAAGAAAAATATGGAAATAATTAATCCGTGCAATCAGAAGGTTAAAACTTATAGAATATTAAAAAAAATTCTAAAGTCACAAATAGGTGTAGAATGTCTTCAAAACCCAAAGGATATGCATTCAACAACAGAATTCATTTCTAGCCTACCAGTTATTTTGCTTATTGTTACCACCTATCATAAACACTAACCCTTCATAACCACATGACCTTCCCCCATGTAAAATTCCATTGTTATCTGAAGGATATCAACAACTCATAAACTTTCTGATTTCTGCATGCAGAATTAGGATATAATTACTAGCCCGCTTCTACTCCACAGGACTGCTGTAAAGATTGATCTTTTCTTACAAAAACTTGTTGAAATCAATTAAAAGTACCATATTATTCTATTTCACAAGTTTTCCAAACATTTTTAGTAAATCAAGAGTGATTTACTAAAGTCAATTGTTAATGAATTTCCTACCCTTGTGATGTTTTTGATATTTATGTTATTGAAAGAATCAAGATTATCCAATTTTCCTGAATTCAAAGTGGTTTATGATAGCACCATTTTATCCAAAAAAGACAACTCTCATTTTTTTGATGATAGAAGATTGCATCAAGAGATTAAATCCAAATCTTCCTCCATCAAAAAAGAAATCAATCCACATTAAAGTTTAGCAATGGCTCATGTTTTTACATTTTAGATGGATCAGTCACAAATATTTAGTCCAATATGAAACCATTTCACCCTAAAATACTCTTACAAAACAGTTTAGATGGATCAGTCCACAAATATTTAGTCCAATATGAAAACCATTTTCAGTTTAACCTATTGGTGCATCTATATTAGGGTAAATTGAGTTAATGGAAAATGGTAACTTCATAGTCTTTCATGCCTCTGAAACCCTAGAGAAGCTACAAATCTCATCATCAGAGGCTGGTACTGGAAATAGTAATATCAGCAAATATTGGTTGATATTTGCTTTGCTGGAATGGAACCATGTGTCCTTTGACTGTAAACAATGCTAAAAATAGCTCCTGAAAGGTATTATTTTGTATGATAATATTTCACCAAAAGAGAAGAAAAAAATGTTCTTTAATTCTGAACAAAACCTCTTCAAAGTTTATGTTTTCAATAAACCTTTCACTGAGAACTGAAAATATAACTTAGTAATGCAATAAATGCCCTAACAAATATATCAGATTTTTCACTTAATGCTTTTTACAGGCTTAAACCAAATGGACTAAAAGGAAATCACCTTTTACAGTCCGATTCCTACAGGAAGAATGCCTTGCTGTTACGCTTTTTAAAGAAGGCATGGTGAATTTATATCAACTTTGGCAAATCTTGGAGGCATGATAAAAGGAAGAAAAATATCAGTGCAGTTAACATTCCACAGAACTCTTTCTTCACATGTTTATTTCCTTAGAGACTGGACATGATCCAAGATAACAAGAAAAATGTAAAAAGGAAAGTTTTTTTTTTTTTTTAAGGCAAACATACAGTTTAGCATCCTGTGCTGATATTGAAGAGATAATGTTTCCCTACCCCTTAAAAAAAAAGGAACTGTTGCCTTGTAGGTTAAAGATATCAAATGGTTAGGACTGGAGAAAATCACCAAAACTAGTTCTCCACTTAAATGCATATGAAAGAATATTCAGTTAGGTCAGAGTTTGTGGTTTATTAAAGTTTGGTTCCAGGCAAATGTAAAATATATTTTCTGGAGACTCTCGGTTTCTTTATCTTATGACACTGCATCTGGAATTTGAAAATATGATTTCATGATGATGTAAAGAAGTGGTACCATCTAAAACAAGATTTGGATTAAGACTGATGAGTTGAATGTCCTCTACAAGGGCCTGATGATCTTTAGGAAGAAAAGTCAAATAGCTTTTAATGCTCTTTGCTCCTACGAGGAGCCTCCTATCTTTCCTGCAAAGAGTGTCCTGTCGGCCGCACGATGAACCGACTGCCTGCTGAACTATCCAATCACCCCAGATGGTCGCAAAAGACATGACCAGCCAGCAACTGACACCTTTGGTCTAAACGCTATGGGACAGACTCTCCTGGTGTTCCAGGGGTTAAGAATCTGCTGTGCAACACATGGGAGGTGAGTTCGATCCCTGGTCAGGGAACTAAGACCTCACATGCCGTGAACTGCTGAGTCCAAGCTCTGGAACCTGGCCGAGCCTGTGGGCTCTGGAACCTAGATGCCACAACTAGACGGCCCACATGCCAAAGTGAAAGACCCCACATGGTACAACAAAGACCCAATGCAGCCAGACAAATAAATAAATAAAAACACCACGGGAAGGTACCCAAAGGAGACAAAGCATTTATTGCAGAGTCACTATGTGCTAGAGACTCTTCATACACAGTCTCCCCTATTCAGCATTCCTAGCTATGAGAAGATCATTATTATCTCTTCTTATAGATGTGGGCCCAGAGGGGAGGAGCCCACAGCCAGTGGGGGTAAAACGTGTTATGTGTCTTGACTGCAGAAGCTCTCTTCTCTATATCACCCTTCTAGAGTCTCTATTTATATCTTTCCCCCCTCATGATAAAAGTAAGACATATTACTCTAGAGAATTTACAAAATCTTGAAACACATAAAAGAAAATAAAACATCTCATATGTCTATAAATTAGAGATAATGATTTTTTTTTAAATCAATTCAGCGTTTACTACTGTGTGTATAGGTCTGAGCAAATACACCATTTTACTTCTTTGTAATTTTGATCACTGCATGGGCTTCCTTGGTGGCTCAGTGGTAAAGAATCTGCCTGCCAATGCAGGAGACTCAGGTTCGATCCCTAGGTTAGGAAGATCACCTGGCGAAGTATTCCTGCCTGTATTCTTGGCCTGGAAAATCCCATGGACAGAAGAGCTTGGCAGGCTAAGTCAATGGGGTCGCAAAAGAGTCAGACATGACTTAACAATTAAATGGTGCCAATAACAAAAAAATCCCTGCATACATTTTTTCATGTAAAATTTAAAATCCAAATTTAAAAAGCCCTCTTTAAAGTCCTGAAAGTCGAACTTCAGTCCATATGGAGGTCACATTAGTTTCCGGGGGTCGGGAATCCAGGAAGAGCTTAACTGGGGAGTTGTGGCTCCAGGTCTCTCCCAAGGCTGCACTCAAGGTGACGTTTAGGGCGACAGTCCTTGGAGGCGCTACGAGGCCTGGTGGACCCACTCCAGGTGGCTCAGTTACGCGGTTGTCGGCAGGCGGCCCCAGTTCCTCTCCACGTTAGCCACTCCCACATGGGAGGAACTGCTCCCGTGACATGGTCGCCGGCTTCCCCAGAGTCGGTGAACACAGAGTCGGGGGCAGTCAGAGGCAAGATGGCAGCCTCAGTCCACCATTTCTGCCATACGTGACTAGTCACCAAGACCAATCCTAATACAGAGTGAGAGGGACCACCCAAGGGCGTGAAGACCGAAGACAGGATCACTGCGGGGCCATCTGGAGACTGCTACGCCATACTGACGACTACAGAAGAGAGCTAGTGTTTTTTTAACTGTGGCAAAGCAAAAGCAGTGCGATTCTATTTTCTTGAGTTCCAAAATCACCGTGGATGGTGACTGCAGCCATGATATTGAAAGATACTTGCTCCTCAGAAGGAAAGCTATGCAGACCTAGACAACATATTAAAAAGCAAAGATACCACTTTGCTGACAAAAGTTCGTAGAGTCAAAGCTATGTTTTTTCCAGTATTCATACACAGATGTGAGAGTTGGACCATAAAGAAGGCTGAGCCCTGAAGAAATGATGCGTTCAAACTGTGGTGTTGGAGATGATTCTCAAGAGGCCCTTGGACTACAAGGAGATCAAACCAGTCAATCTTAAAGGAAATCAACTCTGAATATTCACTGGAAGGACTGATGCTGAAGCTGAAGTGCCAATACTTTGGGCATCTGATGTGAAGAGCCAATTCATTGGAAAAGACCCTGGTGCTGGGAAAGATTGAGAACAAAGGGAGAAGGGGGTGGCAGAGGATGAGATGGTTGGATAGTATCACCAACTCAATGGACATGAACTTGAACAAACTCAGGGAAATATTGAAGGACAGGAAAGCCTGGTGTGCTATAACCCATGGGGTTGCAAAGAGGCAAATATGACTTAGCGACTGAACAACAACGACAAAACATATGCAACCTAAAATTTGTTATTTTCAAGTGTACAATTCAGTGACATTAACTGCATTCACAATATTGTTCAACCACCACCAGTGTCTACTTCAAAACCTTTTCATCACCCCAAATAGGAAATCTATATGAATTTAGCAACACTTTTATTAAAATAATGTGACAAGAATACTAAAGACAATTTCTGAAAAGTAAAAAAAAACAATTACCTCAAATTCTGCTACCCTAACACAACTACTTTTATTTTGTATATTACATTTCAGTCACAGTTCACAGACATAATTTTCAAGTTAATATATTAATATATATACAGTTTTTTATTCTGCTTTTTTGCAGAACACATTTGAAGCATTCCCTATGTTTTCAAAGTTTTCATAATGCCATCCTAATGTTGTTGTGTAATATTCCACTGGGTTGGGACCTCCCCAGTGGTCCAGTGGTTAAGAACCCACCCTGCAAAGCAGGGGATGTGGATTCCATCCCTGGTTGTGGAAGTAAGATCCCACATGCCGCATAGCAAAAAGCCCATGCACAGCAACACCTGAGCCCTCGTGCTCTGAAGCCATGTGCCATAACTAGGGAGTCCATGCACTGCAATGGAAGGTCCTACATGGCGCAACTAAGATCCAAAGCAGCCCCCCCAAAAAGTCTCAAAAGATATTAAAAAATATTCCATTGGGTTCATGAGTCATATATATTAAATATTTCCTCAGTCCCTTAATCTTGGTTAAGTCTGTACTTTAAAAAATTTAAAAGTACAACACAGTAATGAGATTCTTTGGGCAACTAGGTTTTTAATCATCATTTATTTTCTTGGGAGAAGCACTGAAGAGTCAGATTCAGTTCAGTTCAGTTGCTCAGTCCTGTCCGACTCTGCGACCCCATGGGCCACGGCACTCCAGGCCTCCCTGTCCATCACTTAACTCATGTCCATCAAGTAAGTGATGGTTCAATCCCTGGGTCAGGAAGATCCCCTGGAGAAGGGAATGACAGCCCATTCCAGTATTCTTGCCTGGAGAATCCCATGGACAGAGGAGCCTGGAGGGCTACAGTCCATGGGGTCCCAAAGAGTCAGACACCACTGAGCGTCTACCACACACATACATACACCAGGACCCAGGGTGCTGACCTCAAGTTCAGATTCATCAAGACAACAAAGTAAAAGCCTTTCTTCTACTCTGCCATCCTCATTCCTCCTTTTCTCTTCCCAACCCTCGTGTTCAAATGGTCTCCTAACAGAGTGATTCACCCACATGTGAACCAGGGTCTTCAGAGCTGTAGCACATCAAGCTGACATGCACTGAAATATTGAGTAACTGCTTCACATGTTTGGAGAGGGATTACTGTTAACTACTTACATGTCCAGGACTGATGCTGAACTTAGTCTGGAGAAAACATTTCTTGCTGTGCTTGTTTTTGTTTTGTGGTTCAAGGCCTGGAAAATAATTTATCCTACTCCACGATATGATGTATCTTATATAAATACAAGAACCATCAGAGGAGAGATTTTTTTTCATTTTTACAAAGATCATTTTATATATTTTCATAAAAACACAGCATTTCCCCTTATATTAGAATGTGCAATTTAGAGAGTGATTTTAGCAATGAACCTGCAGGGTGCATTCCAACTGCAGAGGAGTTAAGAACTGGTCCCTTACATTCTTCTCCTAGTTCTAAGCCCTTGCCTTTGACCTTTCATTTTTGGTCTCTATACCTGTATGAATCTGCACACAATTATATCACTGTTATCAAATAGACTACAAGAGCTCCTGGAGTTTGTAAATGGCTGTTCTCAGCACAGAAGTAGGTACTACATTAGAGAGATTTCAGTCCAGTGATTTCCCTGCAGATAACTCCCATGTCCATTAACAGGAGGTCAACCAGTGTTAAAATGGCAGGGAACTGGCTTTGTGCATGGGAGCCCAGTCTTAAAGCCCACAACTGACATAAACAGATTACCATGTGTAAAATAAGGACTTCCCTGGTGGCTCAAATGGTAAATGGCAACGCAGGAGACCAGGGTTTAATCCCTGGGTTCGGAAAATCCTCTGGAGAAGGGAACAGCAACCCACTCCAGTATTCTTGCCTGGAGAATCCCAGGGACAGAGGAGCCTGGTGGACTACAGTTTGTGCGGTTGCCAAGAGTCAGACATGACTAAGCAACGAACACACACACACACAGACACACATGTAAAATACACAGCTAGTGGGAAGCTGCTGTGTAACACAGGGAGCTCGGCGCGGTGCCCTGCGATGACCTTGATGTAGGGGATGGGAGTAGGAGGGAGGCTCAAGAGGGAAGGGATATATGTATACTAATAGCTGATTTGAATTGTTGTATGGTGTGAAGCAGGTATAGTCCAATTAAAAACACAAAACCCGTCACTAACAAGGTGCTGACTAGAAACTCATGATCCTTTCCTGTTTTGTTCCCTCATGCCCTGTGGTGTGGGGGTGCCTAGGCTTCCCCAAGAGGCTGGTCTCTTAAAGAATAACATGGCTGCCGCACTCTCAGTGGGAGGACGTTGTGGATCTGCGGGCACGCGTGGTATAAAGAGTGGGTTGACTGCAAGCACAGAATAGGCTGAGGCTGTCTTCATTGAAAGTGAGCACAGCCTTTGGGCTGTGCATTTCTTTCTTCTTGCCTTTAACGCTACATTCACCTCTTTATAGGAAATGGTTTATAATGGAAAGATGCTATTCCATACCCACTTGGGCTTAGAGGTCCCCCGCAAACTGGCATAATTGCTTAGCTGTTTATTTTCTTGAGCTCTAGTTCTATCTTTACAGATGAAATAAGAGAACGATAAATAGAGAGAATTTTAAAAACTACACATTGATTATCATCTGGGTCCAGGTACTTAGAATTGCCAGGTATGTGGAAGAAAGGGTGGTTTTAGTCATGTTTCCAACATAAAGCAGAAATCAGAGCCATGGCACAAACCATTAAAACAAAAAACAACCTTTTCTGTATCTTAAAATCAACAATATCAGCATATTGCAAAAAACTGAGATATGCATTTGCAGATCATGTTGTAAACATATGGAAGCATTTAAAAACGATTACTTGGGAACTTGTAAGAAAATCTGAAAAGAATATTGAGATCACTTTAGAGTGGATGGAACAAACACAGGCTTTCTGGGTAGTCAGTGTAAATAACTGTTGCATATATACATATATATATGAAAGAAAGCGAAAGTGTTAGTCACTCAGTTGTGTCCAACTTTTTGCGACCCATGGACTGCAGCCCACCAGGCTCCTCTGTCCATGGGATTCTCCAGGCAGGAATACTGGAGTGGGTTGCCATGCCCTCCTCCAGGGGAGCTTCCTGACCCAGGGATGGAACCTGTGTCTTCTGTACTGCAGGCAGATTCTTTACTGTCTGAGCCACCAGGAGAGTCCCATATATAATGGTGGGGGGCATTCCAATTCAGGAGATATGTTAACTTGCACCACGCTGCTATGCGGCTTGGCACATCTCGACATATTCCCAAGCTTTATTTCTATATTTAGGAAAAACCAGACCTAGAGGTGACAGAGCTGAGGTAGTGAAATGACCAGTGCCCCTGGGATCAGGGCTGCCCAAATGCCATGCTTTGAAATTCCATTCTGGATACCCAGGAGAGATATGTTCATTATTCAACAAAATCTAAGAGTTTGAAAACTGAACATTTCTCAGATGTTCTCAGAGAGAGAAAACCCTGGGGCAGAGTCGGAGGATTTGGATTTAAGCCTACAGCTATACGAGAAAGAAAGCCTGGGCAGTAGGTTTTCAGCAGCAAAATCTAATCCCCCTCACAATATATGCTGGTGAGATACTGGTTAGAAACTGATCAGAATTTATGCTCTGTGCTGCACCATCCAATTTGGTAGCCACAAGTCACAGATGACTATCAAATTAAAGTTAATTAAAATTAAATAAGATAATGATGTCTATTAATTTAAATCAAAATGAAAAAAGATCACAATTTAGTACCTCCATTGCAATAACCACATTTTAAGTTAATGTCCCAATATGGCTAGTAGGTACCATATCAGACAGTACAGATAGAAAATATAAGTGCTGAGGAAAGGGATCTCAAAGCCAGAAACTTTTAATAAATGAAGATAATGCATTTATCTTCAGTGCATAAATAAAGATCTTTCCAATATCTGCTGCAGCTTCTACAAATTTCTAAAATAATAATTTAAAAAAGAATTATGTCATTTATACAGCAGGAGGATTTTATTATCTAGATGGAGAGCAGAGACTGGATTGAGAAAATCAGTGAATATAGATACAGAGAAGAGGGCTTGGTGAGGGATTACTCCAAAGATGTGGTGGCTGGTAAGAGAGGAAGCCTAAAATCATGATGGATGGAAGATGTCCCTGTGGAAACATTTTTCCCTTTCTTGGGAAGAAGAGACATCAGAATTCTTTCAGCATCACAACTTAAAAGTAAGGAATATGAGGTAGCTAAACTCTAAGAAAGGAGAGTAAAGCCTGATTTGACCACTGGATAAAATTAGAACTGTGGGTACAATTTTAACCTTCAAGGGTGATCAGAAATGAGAGGTACGTGGAAAAATCCCATTTGTCTTCATCTTCACAAAAATAATATATATTTAGTTTCATTTGGAGACAAAAGTATGGAATCGGGTCTAATTTAAGTAGCCTCCAAGGTAGCTGAGCCAATATATAAAAAATGTTGGCCATCCAGGGACTTTCCTGGTGGTCCATTGGTTAGGAATCTGCCCTGCAATGCAAAGGATGTGGGTTTAATCCCTGATCAGGGAACTAAGATCCCACACGCTAGGGGCAACTGAGCCCGAGTCCAGGCACAGCAACAAAAGACCCTGCCTCACGCATGGACGGTCCTGTGTGGTCTAACTGGTGAAGAAGTGAAGAGCAAGTCGCTCCGTCGTGTTCGACTCTCTGTGACCCCAGGGAATCCTCCAGGCCAGAACACTGGAGTGGGTAGCCTATTCCTTCTGCAGGGGATCTTCCCAACCCAGGGACTGAACTCAGGTCTCCCGCATTGCAGGAGGATTCTTTACCAGCTGAGCCACAAGGAAAGACCAAGAATACTGGAGTGGGTAGCCTATCCCTTCTTCAGCGGATCTTCCCAACCCAGGGATCGAACCTGGATCTCTTGCATTGCAGGCTGATTATTTACCAACTGAGCTATGAGGAATGCCCTGTGGTCTATCTAAGATACAACCAAATAAATAAGCATTAAAAAAAATATGTTGGCCATCCAAGTAGATGCCCAAAGTGGCAGACAGGTGCAGCCAATCAAACCATGGGGGCCACACTGACTTCTCTACTTGAGATATCTTACTTGTTTTGCTAAAGGTTGGGGGAAAAAAATCAGTTGCTTATCTCACATATTTTACGGAGATAAGTAGCTGGCGTCTAACCTTTTTTTCCCTCCCAGAACATGTTGCCCCCTAGAGGCCACAAGAATGTACACATATGTAATGATAATGCACTGGCTTCCCTGGTGGCTCAGAAAGTAAAGACTCTGCCTGGAAAGCAGGTGATCTGGGTTCCATCCCTGGGTCGGCAAGATCTCCCTGGAGGAGGGCATGGCAACCCACTCCAGTATTCCTGCCTGGAGAATCCCATGGACAGAGGAGCCTGGTCAGTCCATGGGGTCACAAAGAGATAGACACGACCAAACAATTAACACTTTCACTTCCAATTTTTTCAAAGATAATGCATAAATACAGGTTAGTTATATCCAAATTAATAGGATCAGCAGTAAGATACAGTGAAAAAGAAGGGAGGTGGTTGATTACATCTATTGTCAAAAGGCTTTAGGATAAAGACAAGATAAGCAACCAACATTTATAAACCTCGAATAAACCTTAGAGCTTCATGTTGAAGCTCCAGTATTTAGGCCATCTGATGTGAATGGAAAACCCATTGTAAAAGCCCCTGATTCTGGGAAAGATTAAAGGCAGAAAAGAGGAAAACAGGGCATCAGAGGATGAGATCCCTGATGTAATGCACATGAGGGGGTCACAAAGAGTTGGATATGACTGGGCAATTGAACAACAACAATAAATCTTACCTCTTCAGCTGACATAAATATGAGAAATTATAAATAACACTATAGTCCTATAATGGCATTTTCTAATGAAATTTAAAAGCATGTCAGTAGTCACGTTTCCTCTGTTTCAACTACGGAGGAGAGAATGTGAAGTAAGAGGCAGAAAAATGATCGGTGTGGTATGACTACTCTAATTAACATCTCTGAAGTATATCTAATTTTGATATGACACTTAATATATTAAAATAAGGTCCCGAGATGGGGAATAAAAACCAATGAATTTAAGGAGTGTATGTGATTTTATCCCTGCTAAGAGTTTAATCTTTTAAACCTTGGCTGCAGTAAAGTGGTCAAAATCTGGCCTAAGAAATGAGAACTACTCTTCATCTTGACTTCAAATCAATTCTTCCCCAATGATCATGCCATAAACACACACAGACACACAGTATGTTTATTGGTTTATTCACTAAAGGATTTAGCTGGACAAACATCACAAAGATGATGGCTGATTTAATTGAATTTATGATCAAATGTTTTCCATTGCAGGAAGAGTGGGAAATCACTTATGGGGAGATTTGAATAATTTAAGGGAAGTTCTCTATTTGGCACTACGTTTGTATAGCAAGTCTTGAGGGATTAAATTCAGCTGAGGACCAGCAGAGAATCCACATACAGATACACAAAGATATGCTGGCTAATAGTGCGGTGAGGGCCAGAATATCGATCCCTTTGTGTTAACAGTTCTATTCATATATATCTCATTTATAGTCAGGGTAAGTACTAGCAACCACACACCTACATACTCACACTGAGACTTCAGTTTTAAATCACCACTGGATTTTTCTGATATCCCCAAAATGAGGAAATGATCTAAAAATGCTCTTTCAGATAAGACAAAAAAATAATTGTGCTGCAAATTGTATATATGTGTGTTTAAGGCTTTTTAATGTATCTTTATTGTTTTTGTCAAAGACAAAATAAAATCTATTGTTAAAGTCACTCCCATGATGGGTACAATAAAGTACCTGGGACTTGTGCCTTGGGGTATGGACTTGGCTCAGTGTCTGAAAGTAAAAGGCAGTTTCCTTTGGAGTCCCCTACCCATTTGTCAGTGATGACAGGTGAGCCAAACTAAAGCCATGCTCCCAGCCTTTATTCTTTGTGTTTCTAAACATAAGTCTTTCCCATTTAGGAGCTGCAGTGAGTAAGAGTAATTACTTTGAGTCTCACAAGTGAAACACCCAGGTTCTAAATAACTGGTTTAGCCTTCAGTATCAGTATCAGTTCAGTCGCTCAGTCATGTCTGACTCTTTGCGACCCCATGAACCGCAGCACGCCAGGCCTCCCTGTCCATCACCAACTCCCGGAGTCCACCCAAACCCATGTCCATTGAGTCAGTGATGTCATTTAGCCTTCTCATCCTCTGTCGTCCCCTTCTCCTCCTGCCCCCAATCCTTCCCAGCATCAGGGTCTTTTCCATTGAGTCAGCTCTTTGCATCAGGTGGCCAAAGTATTGGAGTTTCAGCTTCAACATCAGTCCTTCCAATGAACACCCACCCCTGATCTCCTTTAGGATGGACTGGTTGGATCTCCTTGCAGTCCAAGGGACTCTCAAGAGTCTTCTCCAACACCACACTTCAAAAGCATCAATTCTTCGGTGCTCAGCCTTTTTCATTGTCCAACTCTCACATCCATACATGACTATTGGAAAAACCATAGCCTTGACTAGACGAATCTTTGTTGGCAAAGTAATGTCTCTGCTTTTCAATATGCTATCCAGGTTGGCCATAACTTTCCTTCCAAGGAGTAGACGTCTTTTGATTTCATGGCTGCAGTCACCATCTGCAGTGATTTTGGAGCCCAGAAAAATAAAGTCAGCCACTGTTTTCCCATCTATTTGCCATGAAGTGATGGGACTGGATGCCATGATCTTAGTTTTCCGAATGTTGAGCTTTAAGCCAACTTTTTCCCTCTCCTCTCTCACTTTCATCAAGAGGCTTTTTAGTTCTTCTTCACTTTCTGCCATAAGGGTGGTGTCATCTGCATATCTGAGGTTATTGATATTTCTCCTGGCAAGCTTGATTTCAGCTTGTGCTTCTTCCAGCCCAGCATTTCTCATGATGTACTCTGCATATAAGTTAAATAAGTAGGGTGACAAAATACAGCCTTGATGGACTCTTTCTCTTATTTGGAACCAGTCTGTTGTTCCATGTCCAGTTCTAACTGTTGCTTCCTGACCTGCATACAGGTTTCTCAAGAGACAGGTTTAGGCTTACCCACCAGCTTACGTACAGAGTTCATGTGCATGTATGGAAGAGGTCTAAAAGATGCTTTGAACTTGGTAACAGTGCTTGTCTATGGGGCTTCTTTCAATTTAATTAGGAAAACTGTCTAATAAGATGAGTTTCAAGACTTAGGGTAAATCAGAGTTTCCCATGAATTATGTACAATGCTATTTGCTAACATATCACTCTTAGGAAGGAACTGCTGGGGAAGAGGACTCTTGTTTCTACATAAGAAGTAGTTTTAAAAAATTATCTGGTGTCCAAGAAATTCAGTATATGGTTCTAGAAAGGCAGAAGGAATATTCCAGATATCTGAGGACCCTTTATAGCAGTGGTACTCATTTTCAGGAACAATTACTTATCTTGAAATGAATGAAACACTCAGACTGGCAGGAGAGGGCAGGGCATGCTGAAAAACAGAAGTGGGGCGGGGGTGGAATATAATCCTGCCAAGGGTCTTAAGGACTGAAAATCCAAGGCTCAGACTGGCTAGTGAGCTTCTTGAATATTATACGGCTCAGAAGGAGATATAAGATGGGAACCTGGCCCTACCATACCAAAGCTTATGGGGCCTTCAAGTGTTTTCTGGCCATTTGCACCAATAATGAGCTTCCATGGGCATCTTTCGTCTTTTCTGTTCTTTTCTGATTTGTATCAACAATATTTATTGACTGTATTTTTACAGGATCAGTAGGACCACTGGCTGCCAAGCAGATGTCAGATGCACTTGTCAACATGAACAGCCTATTAACTGTCTCTTCACAATGAGGGGAAGCTGAGCCTCAGTTTTATAGAAAGTCTCCCCAAAGGATGAGGGGGGCCCCTTGTTCTCACAAATGCTTGAGTCCCTTGTCCAATCCCAATTTTCATGAAAATCAACAAAGGTCAAGTGTGAGGTGGGCGACAGAGGATACAAGAGATGACACTGTTGTTCAAATCATCTTTTTCAGTGACAACTTGCGCTCATATTAATTTTGAGGCTGAAGATTCACTAAATTCATAAATATTTGCTTAATCAAAAGAAAAGTGAAAAAAATAAGTGCTGCGGAAAGGGAACTCAAAGCCAGCAACTTTTAATAAATGAAGAGCAGTAAAATTTTCTGCATTTCTGTTTATGCTTAAAAATGTTGTGTTTTTTTTTCCCTTTCAACACCAAGGCAGTTTTATTCTAAAAAGTAAAACTGATTTAACATTTTGAAAATGTATCAGTGTAATTTTCCAATTAATAGAAAAAGTTTTTCAGGCTTTTTAATTTATTTTTGTTTATTGAAGGATAATTGCTTTACAGAATTTTGTTGTCTTCTTTCAAACCTCAACATGGATCAGCCGCAGGTATACATATATCCCCTCCCTTTTGAACCTCCCTCCCATCTCCTGCCCTGTCCCACCCCTCTAGGTTGGTACACAGCCCCATTTGAGTTTCCTGAGCCAGACAGAAAATTCCTGTTGGCTATTTTGCATATGGTAATGTAAGTTTCCAGGTTACGTCTTTCCGTACATCTCACCCTCTCCTCCCCTCTCCCCGTGTCCACAAGTCTATTCTCTGTCTGTTTCTCTATTGCTGCCCTATAAGTAAATTCTTCAGTACCATCTCTCTGGATTCCTTATATATGCATTAGAATATGGTATTTATCTGTTTCTTTCTGACTTACTTCAGACGTGGCAATTTACAATGTTCTGAAGTTAAAGAATTAACATATGTCCCCACAGGGGCCCATGAGAGGCTTATTTAGTAGGTGGAGCTCCTCTCAATAGCATCTCATCTGTGGATAAGGAGAAATTGAGCCTTTCTGCATTTTCTGAGCAGAGTTGAGGGAGTTCAGGGAGGCCGGGAAAACAGCAAAGAGGTGAATTCTTCAGGGATTTCAAAAAGGGCAGAGAGCTGTGTGTCTAACCCCTAGCAGTTCCCAACAGAAAAGAGAGAGAGAACAGGAGAAGGAAAAAGGGATGCAGACACCTGAATTGGCAGAGCTCTCAGGAAAGAGGAGCATGGGCCCTGGAAGGGGGGTGGGGGGTGGGGGGGGCGTGGCATGTCTGCTGGGTATAACCTGATACCACCACCATTCCCTCTACAGATTTATCATACTTCTTGGGTCCTCCAGAGCTATTATCTTCTCAGTGTTAGCCACTCAGTTATCTCTGACTTTTTGTGATCCCATGGACTGCAGCCTGCCAGGCTCCTCTGTCCACGGAGTTCTCCAGGCAAGAAGACTGGAGTGGGTTGCCATTCCCTTCTCCAGGGAATCTTCCCGACCCAGGGATCGAACCTGGGTCTCCTGCATTGTAGGCAGATTCTTTACCATCTGTGTCACTAGGGAGGCCCAGAGTTCTTACAAACAAAAGACAGAGGTGAGAAGCAAACACATCAAGCAAGATCCTCAGGCACTTGAGTGTAAAATGCAAGGACTCTGGAGCACAGAATTTCCAAGCATCAGACACCCACACTTGAATTACATTGGTGGGCACCTAAAATAAATGGATAGTTTACATGCTGATCCACAGCTGTGCTGCCCAGTTTGGCAGCTACCAGTGCTGGCTATTTACATTTAAAGTACAGCAAGTCTCCCACATTCGAACCTTCACACTGCAGACGTTCAAAGGCATGAATGCGCCCTGTATGCCAGCTGCTGCGCTGTACTACTGAACCTTTCAAGATGCTATATATGATTAAAAATGCTCCCTTTATGTTTTGCGTTTGTCTTTTTCGAATTATTTGTGTGAAAAGTATTATAAACCAATTACAGTTCAGTACTCTATAGCCCATTGTATTACTTGGGTACTTAAGCTGACTTTGTTGGACTTACAAACAAATCGGATTTACAAACGTGCTCTCAGAATGGAACTTGTTTGTATATAGGGGACTTACTGTAATTAAATTTAATTGAAATTTAAGATTCAGTTCCTAAACCGCATTTCAAGTACTCAGTAGCCACGGCGGGCTAATGGCTATTGCCCTGGGCAGTGCAGATTACAGATTTTCATCAGTGGAGAAGGTTCTGCTAGACAGCACTGACCTAGAGGGGAAAGAAACGTCAGGCCAAATTTTTACTTTCTTAGAGATGATGAGCTTTCCTGAGAATAATGTCTTTTATTCTCTTTGCTAGGATGGAAACGGGCTTCTTTCTTATACATAAGTTTGAGCAGAGCTAATGTGAACCAGGCAATAAGGAACCATCAGGGTCAGGGGCCTATGCTTGCCACCTGATTAGCCAGAGATTGGGCAAAACAGGCAGTGTCTGACCGGATGAGGGCTGGGTTTGGCCTCTCTGCTCTGCCTCACCTCACAACTCATCCCTGAATAAGAAACCCTAGTATAACTCATCCTTGAATAGGAAACCCCAGTCAACTCATCCCTGAATGGGAAACCCCAGTACAACTCATGAAAAGCAGAATGGCTCCAGTGATGGCCTCTCACCCATCCATCCCTGAAGCCTGCGAATGTGTTACTTTTCAAGCAAAAGAGACCCATCCTGAGGGTGCAATTAAGGTCTTAAAATAGAAAGGTTAAGCTGGATTATACAATGTAGACGAAGGGACCTTTCTCTTCCTGGAGGCAGACGAGATGGGACAGAAAGGCAAGAGACAGAGAGAGGGAGATTTGAAGTGTGAGAAGACTTTTTGCACAGATGCTGGTTTAAAGAAGCAAGTGGCAGGGTGATAAGGAATATACGTGGCCTTCAGAAGCTGAAGGAGGTCCCCAACTGACAACCAGAAAGGAAACGGGACCTCAGTCCAACAACCACAAGGAACTAAATTCTGCAAACTATCTGAATAAGCCTGGAAGCAGATTCTCCCCAAGAGCCTTCAGACAGACACCAGCTACCAATACCGTGATTTTTGCCTTGTCAGACCCAGATCAGAGAAACCAGCTGAGCCCATCCAGGCTCCTGCCCAAGAGAAGACAATATATTTGTGGTGTTTCACATCAATAAATTTGTGGTAATTTGCTATAGCAGCCACAGAATACAAATACACCATTTTATATTGTAGAGAAGCAGAGAACCTGCTCAGTTCACACTTGAAGATCTATTTTGGGGACCAGTTCAAGAAAGCCTAATTCTATTGTCCTCCTTTCAGGGAAACGAGGAGCTCAGCTGCCCCTGGAAACTCTTTGTCATTTCAGAAGTGTGGTTGGGTTTTATCCCTTAGTAAGCTGATGGGAGAAAGAAGGTCTTAGCTGCACCAGAAGTATGTACTTTCGAATGAAAAGTCCAACACATAATCTGAAAGGATGAAAAACAACAGCTATTGCCAACTCCCAAGCCTGGTACATACTGCCAGCTAGCAAGAGAGAAGATGGATGGTTTCTGCCCATCAGAAGGGAAATGAAAAACCTGTTCTGAAAGGTAGCGAACAGCATAGGGCCTGCCCTCGGCCATCACCAGGGGTTATTAACGTCAGCGAATTCTTTGCTACACAAAGAAAGACATGGACCAGAAATCTGGCAAAGACATGAAATGACAGAAGATAATTTCCTGGGGCACTGGGAGTTGTGTGGAATGGGCGACAAATCCCACCAGCAGGGTCTGAGTGGGTGGCTGGCAGGCCCTTCATCTCCAGCCCCTGGCTTGTCACCAACCCGCCTTCATGCCAATGGCACATTAGCCAGCAATTGCAGGAGACACCTTTGTTGATGGTGTGGGTGGTCAGGAGAGAGGATGTCAGGTCTGTACCCCGTCCCCGCTCTTCCACTGCTGAAAACCTAGACCTGGAATGAATGACCCCAGGCCCTAGACGAGATCTCCTGACCCAGAGTCACAGTGAGAACGACAACCAAAAACTCAGGCATTGATGACCCCGCTTGGCTCTCAGGGTTTTCAAAATGATAATATTTCCTAAGATTCACTCTGGGGCATACCATCCAAGCTGTAACTCTCAATAGCATGGATCGACTGTCCTCAGCATGCTTTTTATTTCAAGCTTTAAAGGGAAGATGATACGACCTTCCAATATTGTTATAAGCATATGAAGACGGGACAGCATATGTGACAGCCAATTCTATATTGCAAAGGGCCATACAATGGTTCAGTACCCATCACGGTCAGGACTATGGATTAGTGAGTGTATGTCGGGCTTTTTACCAGGTGCATCTCACATGTTATCGATTTATGCTGTAGCTACAATCAGTGATCAGGGCTAGGCCTTTGACAGATTGGCCAGCTTTTGCTTAGACAGCCTTCTCTTCATCCCCCTGGTACCAGCCTCCAACATGAGTCTTTGGACAGACTTTCTATGCTGTCTTCTTTGACTCCTACCAGGGCCTGGAAGGCATCTCCTCCTTGAGGACCTCCTCCTTTTTTCCCTTCAAGAATCTACTCTTTGGTTTTCTAGAAGAATTGCTCTCTGTTCAGTGGCAAGGGGGTTAATATAGATCAGATAAACATCACACCTTCCTAATGCTTTCAGTAACTGAACTAACGGTTCATTCTTCTGAAAATAAATCACCCCAGAAACTGCTCTGAACTGTGATTTTTTGTAAGCAGGCAGGTGAGACCAGGGGCTTCCAAATAATACCATGTATGGGTGTCCAAGGTCAGGACAAGAGACTGCTTGGATTTGACTGTCCAAGTGTTAAAAAATCACATTTTTAAGGGTGTAGTGATGAACTACATCCCTCATAGCCTCCTATGCTGGACTCAAATCCCCAGAGCTGGGCAGCCGACAACTGCAGCTCAGCTCATCCTCTAAGTGAAGAGAAAGGAATTCCAAAATGTCTCCTTTACTGTCTGCTTTAGTGCTTGTCACCCTAATAAACCTATATCTCTAAAAAGGTGATGGATGATGTAAAGAACAATTTCTTTGAAAATATGGCGAGAAGAAATCTCCAGGCACTAAATATATTAAAACTGTTACTCTGAAGTAAATAGAATTATAACAAAAATGATCAACAATGAGGAAAAAATAAAAGTGAAACTGGGGAAAGAGGATTCAAAGATCTGGCTCAACTCAACGGCTCCTCCCAGTGTCAATTACTGTTCTTACCTTCCTCTAAAATTTCTAAGCAACTGTAGAGAAATTGAAAGCTTGAACTTCCTTTGCAATACATCATTATTTTGGAGAATTTTAGGTCAACTTGGAACAATAAGGCAGAGTAGAAACAGGGTCTTTGTTTCTTGAGAAGTCACCTACTTACATCTTAATGAAATGTAACAGTGTATGATAAGAAATATACAACAGAGAACCACCAATATAAATACACAGAGTGAGATTTATGTTGCTCCTCTAAATATTATTTTAATTACATTGTGCTTTATGAACATGGAACACAACTTCCCAGCAAGCCACTGCCACTTTTCAAATATGTTTTGGAGGTGAATCATCAAATTAGATAAAACATTCAAGGAAAGTTCAAGAATACTAAGCAAGAAAACACTTCTAAAGCTCCTAAATGAGGGCTTGCGACTCTACTGGTATCTGACAATACGTGGAGGTAAATGTTATCGTCTCTCTTTCTGCATTTCCGTAAGGGTGCCCTCATTGGAATGTCTCTGAATTTACTGCACATCTTAAAGTGTCGTCTTTTTTTTTTTTTTTTTGAATTCTTAGGAGAAATCTAGTTGGACTAGAAGGCTTGTAAGCAGAACTAGAGCATGGGGGTGGAGGGAGTAGAAAAAGGCTGCTTAACACCTGCTCGACGTCTGTGGACATACTTTGCTTTATCAGCCATGAAATTTGTTTTCCAAATCTGACTTGGTGGTTTATCCTTAGTTCTCTTTTTGCTACTTTCAAACCTCCAAAATTGTTCAGCTGCTAAAAAGTTCCAAAACAAGCAAACGCATTCCTGGAATCCTACCCTTAACTTTGCTGGATAATATATACTAAGGCTTCTTCTCCAGCCAAAATAATAAAAGATCTTTTAAGTGGGTGGAATTCTTGGTTGATTGCACATGCATGCCAATGTCAGACAACTATAAATAGAGAGATCTGGAAGAAAAATAGGGGGAGTCTTTATAACTCCAAGGAAATAAAATGGAATGTTTTGAAGGCCATTGGAAAACAGAACATGTATTTATAAAATTAAGATTTGTCTCCCTTTAGTCCAAAATCCCCTTCAAGCAAGAGAGAACCCACATGGATCATAAAATTCCATTAGGAAGGAATAAAAGGACCTTCTTTTCTATATTAATATGTATTTATTAGTCTCGATCCTATAATTAAGACTTTTTCTTTATATTATCCTTTTCAGTTTAGATATCTGCTGAATCTTTTGATATTTTTCTCCTATCACTGCATTGTTTCACCAGAATACTAAAAAATCTTTCAAAGGATAAAACGATGCCCATGGTCACTGGTATAAATGAAGTCAGCAGGGAATTGCATGGGAGTTACCTAGGGCAGACTTGGTCCCAAAATAAACTGGGTCACTTGTTACAGCTGTTCAAAGAGATGTAAGGCTTCATTTCTCAAGAAATTCTTACTCTCTTACGCAGGTTAACATATCCACTACTTCAGCAGCTGTGTTAATGCATATTCGCAAAGGCATTGGGTTTCTTAATTTTGAACAGTGACTTACGCTTGTCTATTAACCTGCCCATCTTATATTAATCTGTCCAAATTGAATTGAAACCAGTCTTGGCAAATTAGTTCACTTTATTTTGAACCTATTACTGCTGTACAAGAGAATTTAGCAATTGCTTTGGTTTCCTCATTGTGTCTTCGATGAGCAAATTAGTTAGCAGCAAGGGAGAAAGCCAGCATTTGTCTAATTGTCCTTAAATATCATTCTTCCGAATCTGGACTCCATTCTTAAGTCAGAGATGTTGAAATGTCAACGATGGTTACCAGGTCACAAGTCCATTTGGAGGAAGGATCAATAATAGAATTCGTATCTCTGAATTCCTCTCTGTAAATTGCATTGGGTTCAAACTGGTTGGAGGCTACAGTGTCACTTTAAGGGTTCAGTACAGGATGGATACCAGAAAATCATATTTTTATAATATTTTTTAGTGATGAATTTATTACTTGGTGTTTTGTGAAATAAACCCTTAAGGCAACAACAACAACAACAAAAGACTTGTGGGGATTTGAAAATAGTATACTAAACATGTCATGTTTATAATTTTAAAACATTACTTCAAAAGCTCAATTTTAATATTTTCCCTAAAATGCTTTTAAAGTAATCTAAGAGTGGGACTCTATTAAATGACTATGAATTAATTCTAGGTTTTTTAAAAGGCATATGTGACTGTAGAAATAAAGAATGGTATTAATTGCAATTCTATCAAATGATTAAAAAGACTTAACATAAAAACATATCTTTCTTTTTGTGTTTTAGAACTTGTTTTTAGTAGAAAAAATATAAATCCTATGTTCACAGAAAATGCAAATAAAAAATATTTCTAAAGGGACATCTTAAAGAGAAACGGCGTTCTTATTTTGTGAAAAATCATTTTCTGAGGAATTCTTATTTGCCCTCAAAAGTAAAATCATATTTACTGAATCTAGCATCTTTTAAGAAAAAATCTGAGATTGAGCACAATGTATAGTATTCAAAATTTCTAAAGCAGCAATACCAGAGTATTATCCAGCCTAATTTTGTCAGTGAAGTTTATCACTTCTATTGTGACCTGATGCTGAAGCTGAAGCTCCAATACTTCAGCCACCTGATGCAAAGAGCTGACTTATTGGAAAAAAAAAATCCTTATACAGGGAAGATTGAAGGCTAAAGGAGAAGGAGACGGCAGAGGATGAAATGATTAGATAGCATCACCGACTCAATGGACATGAGTCTGAGCAAACTCTGGGAGATAGTGGAGGACAGAGGAGCCTAGCTTGCTGCGGTCTACGTGGTTGCAAAGTCAGACACATCTTAGTGACTGAACAAGAAGTGTGACATGAACAGTACCTCTCAGAGAAAGGAAAGCATCAGGTCTTAGGGGGTCAGAATGAAGCAAAGCAATGCAAAGCTTGAATACTACTTCCATTGTTTTATTCTTTTTGAAAGACACGAGACAACCTAGTTTCTCCTGAGACAGAGTGATGTAAATGGACAAAAGGATCTTCTCGAGAGGCGTTCCACTAGTCACTATGAATGGTTGAAAAAAAAAAGGCCATTCACCTGGGCATACAGATGGTAGGTGCTGAATCAGCTCAGCTCAGTCGCTCAGTCGTGTCTGATTCTTTGCGACCCCATGAACCGCAGCACGCCAGGCCTCCCTGTCCATCACCAACTCCTGGAGTCCACCCAAACTCATGTCCATCGAGTCGATGATGCCATCCAGCCATCTTATCCTCTGTCGCCCCCTTCTCCTGCCCCCAATCCTTCCCAGCATCAGGATCTTTTCAAATGAGTCAACTTTTCCAATCAGGTGGCCTAAGTATTGGAGTTTCAGCTTCAACGTCAGTCCTTCCAATGAACACTCAGGCCTGATCTCCTTTGGGATGGACTGGTTGGATCTCCTTGCAGTCCAAGGGACTCTCAGAGTCTTCTCCAAAACCACAGTTCAAAAGCATCAATTCTTGGGCGCTAAGCTTTCTTCACAGTCCAACTCTCACATCCATATATGACTACCGGAAAAACCATAGCTTTAACTAGATAGACTTTTGCTGGCAAAGTAATGTCTCTGCTTTTTAATATGCTATCTAAGTTGGTCATAACTTTCCTTCCAAGGAGTAAGTGTCTTTTAATTTCATGGCTGCAATCACCATCCACAGTGATTTTGGAGTCCAGAAAAATAAAGTCAGCCACTGTTTTCACTGTTTCCCTCATCTATTTGCCATGAAGTGATGGGACCGGATGCCATGATCTTAGTTTTCTGAATGTTGAGCTTTAAGCCAACTTTTTCACTCTCCTCTTTCACTTTCAATCAAGAACCTCTTTAGTTCTTCTTCACTTTCTGCCATAAGGGTGGTGTCATCTGCATATCTGAGGTTATTGATATTTCTCCTGGCAATCTTGATTCCAGCTTGTGCTACATCCAGCCCAGCATTTCTCATGATGTACTCTACATATAAGTTAAATAAGCAGGGTGACAATATACAGCCTTGACAGACTTCTCCTATTTGGAACCAGTCTCTTGTTTCATGTCCAGTTCTAACTGTTGCTTCCTGACCTGCATACAGGTTTCTCAAGAGGCAGGTCAGGTGGTCTGGTATTCCCATCTCTTTCAGAATTTTCCACAGTTTATTGTGATCCACACAGTCAAAGGCTTTGGCATAGTTAATGAAGCAGAAATAGATGTTTTTCTGGAACTCTCTTGCTTTTTCGATGATCCAGCGGGTGTTGGCAATTTGATCTCTGGTTCCTCTGCCTTTTCTAAAACCAGCTTGAACATCTGGAAGTTCACAGTTCACAGATTGCTGAAGCCTGGCTTGGAGAATTTTGAGCATCACTTTACTAGCGTGTGAGATGAGTGCATTTGTGCAGTAGTTTGAGCATTCTTTGTCATTGCCTTTCTTTGGGATTGGAATGAAAACTGACCTTTTCCAGTCCTGTGGCCATTGCTGAGTTTCCCAAATTTGCTGGCCTATTGGGTACAGCACTTTCACAGCATCATCTTTCAGGATTTGAAATACCTCAACTGGAATTCCATCACCTCCACTAGCTTTGTTCATAGTGATGCTTTCTAAGGCCCACTTGACTTCACCTTCCAGGATGTCTGGCTCTAGTTGAGTGATCACACCATCGTGATGATCTGGGTCATGAAGATATTTTTTGTACAGTTCTTCTATGTATTCTTGCCACCTCTTCCTAATAGCTTCTGCTTCTGTTAGATCCATACCATTTCTGTCCTTTATCGAGCCCATCTTTGCATGAAATGTTCCCTTGGTATCTCTAATTTTCTTGAAAAGATCTCTAGTCTTTCCCATTCTGTTGTTTTCCTCTATTTCTTTGCATTGATTGCTGAGGAAGGCTTTCTTATGTTTCCTTGCTATTCTTTGGAACTCTGCATTCAAATAGGAATATCTTTCCTTTTTTCCTTTGCTTTTCACTTCTCTTCTTTTCACAGCTATTTGTAAGCCCTCTTCAGACAGCCATTTTGCTTTTTTGCATTTCTTTTCCATGGGGATGGTCTTAATCCCTGTCTCCTGTACAGTGTCACGAACCTCCATCCATAGTTCATCAGGCACTCTGTCTATCAGATCTAGTCCCTAAAATCTATTTCTCACTTCCACTGTATAATCATAAGGGATTTGATTTAGGTCATACCTGAATGGTTCAGTGGTTTTCCCTACTTTCTTCAATTTCAGTCTGAATTTGGCAATAAGGAGTTCATGATCTGAGCCACAGTCAGCTCCTGGTCTTGTTTTTGCTGACTGTATAGTGCTTCTCCATCTTTGGATGCAAAGAATATAATCAATCTGATTTCAGTGATGACCACCTGCTGATGTCCATGTGTAGAGTCTTCTCTTGTGTTGTTGGAAGAGGGTGTTTGCTATGACCAGTGTGTTCTCTTGGCAAAACTCTATTAGCCTTTGCCCTGCTTCGTTCTGTACTCCAAGGCCAAATTTGCCTGTTACTCCAGCTGTTTCCTGACTTCCTACTTTTGCATTCCAGCCCCCTAATATGAAAAAGACATCTTTTTTGGGTCTTAGTTCTAAAAGGTCTTGTAGTTCTTCATAGAACCGTTCAACTTCAGCTTCTTCAGTGTTACTGGTTAGGTGCTGAATACAAGTTGCAAAAATGAGAGCCTGGAGTGGGTCAGGTATAAATGCTGTTGGGGTGCCATCCACAAGAGGACAGTGGACCTAACATCACGCAGCATCCTCAGTTGCCCTCCCCTCCCCTTCCCTGTCTTTGTTTTTCTTTTGACATCGAAGAACTGTATTTATTTTTGAGATGAAGCACGTGATACAACAGCATGTTTATATCCTCACATTGTAACATACACAATTTTAGAGTCTGAATGAATATGGGCTAAAACATTAAAACCGGCTTATTTGGAAGAAGAAAAGGTCATTGAGCACTAAAGAAAATTCTACTTAGATGTACTTTAGCTTACTACAACAGACCATATTTCCCAAGCATGGTGGCAGCTATCATGGACTGCCTGCACCTAACTATTATTCCTGTTTCTTCTCGACTAACAGAACCCTGACATACAGGCAACAAGATGTCAGGGCCAGGGGACACAGTGCTCCACCCTTCCCCTTTTACCAATGCCCAGGCAAGGGAGGGTAGCAGTCCACCCCATCAGAGAGACAAAAGGGCAAATCTCTTTGGGCATCTCAAGGATATTCCTCCCTGATACGAGCAGGATGGGGAAAAAGTTCCTTTATTGCTGTCTACTTTGCTTCCCGCTTTGGTTCTGGACACTGTCATTTGAGGAAATGCTGCTGAGTTGTTATAGCCACTTTGTAACATCAAGGAGGACAGAACAAATGCATCCAAGAAAATCTTGATGTTTTCCCGCCCTGTCTTTTCTCATCTACTCTAAGTGGATAAAAATTGCCATTTATTTTCCTGGACAATTTGTAAGTCATTTCAGCTCTGCCCCTCTGAAGGAAGGAAATGGAAGGTTAGCTAATCTGAAGGCAGTTCTCCACAAACGCTATTTTCTGTTACTTCAGAGACTGAGTTAAGAGATTCAACTGCTTTATCAAGAATTGTTTCATAAAGTGGTTACCAGGTTGGTCAAAACTTTTGAGCAATTATGGGAAATGTGTTTGATGATTTAATTAAAACAGGAACTGCATACTGAAGATAGTACCTGGTATATGAAAGCATTTAATTAAATTATGTTAGACCACTGATCAGTGAACTTAGGGTGGAGGAGGTTAAAGGGGCGAGGAACACACACAGAACGTTCCCGCCCAGCTGAGGGCGTGCTTCCCAGGGGAGACTCTGTTTAGATATTAAGAATTGACCCTTCAAATGGGAAATATGAGGTCCTGTGTTAGACAAAAATAATTATACTGGTGTGTTCTTCTAAGTGTGAATTTAGTCAAAATAAACTGCCAAATCTTTCAAAGAATCTAGTGAAGAATTTAATGTATTCATTCCATGAGTTTCTCATAATAAGCTGTCTGATGTTATCTACTGACAGCATTGATTAAAGGCATTTTTATTATAAAAAGTTTCTATTTTTTCCATAATTGATGACATATAAAATTAAACATGTCAAAACAGTAAAAAGGGAGACAATAACACTAAATTCCCTGTAGACAAAATTTTGTTATGACAAATAAGAGTTAACTTAATCAAAGCAGAACCAGTTACCTTTTCCCCCAACATAATGCTTGAGATGTTGATGCTCACAATCAAATGGGAGTGTCTCAATTACTCTGCTTCCTAACTTTCAAAGATTTATTAGCAGTCTGGCTTGCAATTAAAAAAAAAAAAAACCCTGAATCACTTGAGACACTCAGATCATCAGATGTTATCAAATTTTGAAAGCAATCAATAAAACAATTTCGACAAGGTCTGATGACAGAATAGAAATTAAATCAACAGTGTACATATATTCCAAGTGATACATGTACTTAGCTTCCCATTAAGGCTCAGGGGAAAATAAATTAGGTAAACTGAAAACATTTGAAAAATCAGTTTCATCTAGCTCAAAGGTTGTCACCAACATTAATCAGATCAGAAAGTCAGTGGATATATTGTACTTAAGAAACATTATCTTAGCATCCAAGGATGCTAAAACATTTCTTGGAATCTCGTTAGAAGAAGAGAGGCCACAGTGACTTTCAGGATCAACCACTCTAAAGCAATAAATAAAAACTCACTCTGGGAATCCAAGCTCACAGAAGTGTTGGCTCAGGTGAAACATGGGGGCTGGCAAATAGGACTGAGTAACTGTCGATGGCTAAATGAATGGGTGAATGGATAACTGGGTGAACAAATGAAAGAATGTCATGAGAAACTTATCAGGAGAGTTTTAAACATTAAGAGAGATAAAGAGAAAGCATAATCTGTATTAAAAACTTACTTATTCCATGCTTGTCTAAGGTTTTTAGAGCTGTACAGGGTAAAGCGTTCTGAAATAAAAAAGAAAAATGATAAACAGTCTTTATTTCAAATGTCCATATTGACAATATGTTAAAAAAAAAAAAAACAACCTTTTAAAAAGTTGGATTTAGCCATAGCTATGCTAGACAGACTAGGTCTTCACCTCATTAAACCGTTATAAAGAGTAAAACAAGAAGAGCTTAACACTTTAAGCAATGAAACATTGTTTTCTTTTCTCTAGAGTGATTTGTTTCATAACCTGGCTTCCTAGTAATTCTTTCTTAGAATAAGTTTTAACTGGGTTGAAAAAAGAAATGCAAATTCCAAACCTGCAAACTGTAGGTAGGTTTATAGAAGAATACTGCCACATCAGTCCAGTGAAACCTGCTGTTTTCTCAAAAATGAAGACATCTCTTTTTTTTTAAGCATATTAAAATGTTTATTTTTAATTAAAAAAATTTTATATAGTTTTAAAGGTTACTTTCCATTTACAGTTATTACAAACTATTGGCCCTATTCCCCACTTGTCTGGTACATCCTTGAGCCTATCTTATACCCATCAGTTTGTGCCTCCACTTCCCCACCTCCACACTGCTCCTCCACCCGCTACCCCACTGGGAAACACTAGTGTGTTCTCTGTATCCATCCGTCTGCTTCTTTTTGGTTTCCTTCACTACTTTGTGGGACTTCTTAGATCCCACATATAAGTGATGCAGCATTCGCCTTTCTCTCGTCTTATTTCACTTGGATGCCTTCCAAGTCCATCCATGTGAGTTCATTCCGGGGTTCTTCATTCCTTCCTACGTTTCTACATTTTTGTCTGGGGTCCTTGGCTTCTGTTTCAAGGACTCCCCTTATCCTTGTTGTAGTGCAGGACTTGGAATGTTTGCATATTCTCTGGAATATGAGGTCATAATTTATTTATTTATTTTAAATTGGAGGATAATTGCTTTACAATACTGTGCTGGTTTCCGCCATATATCAGCAAAATCAGCCATAGGTATACGCAGGTACACCTGCCCAAATACAGCAGTGCTGGCTCCCCTTGCTTATACTATGTAGTATTTACACATAGGCAAAGCCCAACCACCACTGTCCTATAGTGTACACTTATATTTACTGTTGAATGATCGTTATTAAATTTTTTAAATGAAAGCGTACATGTTTTATGAAACTAAACAATAAAATGGCATAAAATATATATTAATAATATTTTCTCCTCCTCCCCATTTTTCACTTCTAATGATACAGCAATGGTTAATGGCTTGGTATGTCTCTTTCCACATGTTTATAAATAAAAATCTACCCATATATACAAATATATATACTATTTTAATTTTTAAATGGATTGTACAAAACATTCTCTGCAATTTTTTAGGCATCTAATAATACATATTGAATAGTCCTTCAAATGAAAAATATATAACAACTGTTTCAAACCTATGTAGTATTCCAGAGGATAGAATTACAGAAACTATTTGACCATTCTCCTACTGATGAAAATTTAGGTAGTTTCCAGTCCTTTTTTGTCTTAAAAACTATTTTTCAATAAATAATCCTTGCACATCTATTTCTGTATACTTGTGCTTTCTTTTTTGTTACACAGATTCCCCAGTATAGAACTGCTCGGAAAATGGTATGCATATTTCAAACTTTAGTAGATGATGACAGATTATTTTCACTTCCCACCAGCAACAAAAAAATAATGTCTCATATTATGCATCCCTGGGATGCAAGGACAGTTCAACATATGCAGATAAATAAATGTGCTATACCATATTAACAGAATGAAAGATAAAAATCACCTGATCATCTCAACAGATGCAGAAAAAGCATCTGACAAAATTCAACACCCATTCATTATATAAACTCTCAATATATTAGGTATGGGTGGAACATACCTCAATACAGTAAAGTCTGTATATGACAAGCCCACAGCCAGCATCATACTCAATGGTGAAAGATACAACTCTTAGAGAAAAAGACAGGGTACTTATTCTCACTATTCCAATTCAACACAGAATTGGAAGTCCCAGCCAGGGCAATCAAGTAAGAAATGAACAACAACAACAAAAAAGCCAAAGCCAACCAACCACACCTTCCCCAAATAAAACACATCTGAATTGGAAAAGAAGTAAAATCGTTGATGTTTGCAGATGACATGGTTTTCGTCTAGAAAATCTTAAAGACTCCATCAAAAACCTGTCAGAACTAATCAACACAATCAGGGAAGTTGCAGGACACAAATTCAATAAACAAAAATCAGTCACATTTCTATATACTAACAACGACTAATCTGAAAAAGAAACAAACAATCCTTTTTACAACAGCATCAAAACCAATTTAACCCCGAGGATTACATTTAACCAAGTAGATGAAAGTCTGTACTCTGAAAGCTATAAGACATTGACGAAAGAAACTGAAGACACAAAAAGTGGAAAGACATTCCATACTCACAACTGGAAGAATTAATACGTTGGTGAAATGTTCATGCCACTCAAAGCCATCTACAGATTTAACATAATCTCCATCAGGATTCCAATGGCATTTTTTACAGAAAGAGGAAAAAAATGACAAAATTCACACAGAACCACAAAAGACCAAAGCAATATGGAGCAAGAACAAGGTTGGAGTTATTATACCGCCTAATGTCAAACTATAGCACAAAGCTATAGTAATAGAAACACCATGGTACGGGCATAAAACGGACACAGGAAATACTATCGGAACAGAACTGAGTGCTCAGGAGTAAAGCGATGCATAAATATGGTCAGTGTTTGCCAAGGGAACCAACATACTCAGTGCAGAAGATATAGTCCCTTTAATAAATGGTGCTGGGGAAAAAATGATACTCAAATGAAAAAGAGTGAATCTGGACCTCTATTTTATATCACTCAAAAAACCTGGAAAAAGATTAAGGACTTAAACACAAAACATAAAACCAAAGAAGAAAACCAGGAAAAAGCTCATTGACCTTAGTCTTCATAATGATTTCACAGTTACAATACCCAAATACAGGGAATAAAAACGAAAATAAACAAGTGGAACTACATCAATCTAAAGGGTTCTGCATGGCAAAAGAACCAATCAACAGAATGAAAGAGCAAGCTACAAAATGGGAGAAAATATTTACAAACCACATATCTGAAAAATAGTGGTGCTGAAGCTCAGCTGCTTCGGTTGTGTCCAACTCTTTGCGACCCCCTGGACTGCAGCCTGCCAGGCTCCTCTGTCCATGGAATTTTTGAGGAAAGAATACTGAAGTGGCTTGCCGCTTCCTCCTCCAGAGATCTTCCCAACCCAGGGATTGAACTCCTGTGTCCTGTGTCTCCCGCACTGGCAGGCAGATTCTTTACCACTAAGCCACCTGGGAAGCCCATCTGAAAAATGGCTAATACCTAAAATATAGAAAGGACTCATCTAACTCATTAGCAAAAGAACAAATAATCCAAGTAAAGAATGGGCAAAGAGACTGAACAGACATTTTTCCAAGGAAGATATTCACATGAAAAAGTGCTTGACCTCACTAAACAACAGGGAAATGAAAATCAAAACCACAGTGAGATTTCACTTCACACCTGTTAGAATGTACAGAAATGTAGAGAAAAGGACACACGTGGGCCCTGCTGGTGGGAATTTAAATTGGTACCGCCACTACGGGAAAGAGTGCAAAGGTTTTTCAAAAAAATTAATAATAGAACCACCACATTATCCAGTCATTTCACTTCTGGGTATATATATTACTATCTGAAGGAAATGAAAGAGATTTCCACACTCTTATGTTCACTGCAGCATTATTTATAACAGCCAAGATATGGAACCACCATAAATGTCCCTCAGTGAATGAATGGATAAAGAAAATGAAGCCTATGTACACATCAGAATGTTGCTATCGTTCAGCTGCTAAGTTGTGTCCGACTCTTTGTGACCCCATGGACAGCAGCACACCAGGTTTCCCTGTCCTTCCACCATCTTCCAGAGCTTGTTCAAACTCACATCCATTGAGGTGGCGATGCTTATCTCATCCTTTGTCACCCTCTTCTTCTCCTGCCCTGTCTTTCTCAGCGTTCTGATCTTTTTCAGTGAGTCAGTGCTTTGCATCAGGTACCCAGATTGTAGCTTCACCTTCAGCATCAGTCCCTCCAATGAATGTACAGGTTTGATTTCCTTTAGGATGGACTGGTTTGATCTCCTTGCTGTCCAACGGACTCTCAACACTCTTCTTCAGCACCACAATTAGAAAGCATTAATTCTTCAGTGCTCAGCCTTCTTTGTTGTCCAACGTGCACATATTCAGGCATCAAAAAGAAGGAAATGTTGCCATGTACAACAACATGGATGGAAATTGAGGGCAGAATGCTAAGAAAAATAAGTCAGATGAAGACGGAAACTGCACGATTTGTCTTTGATGTGGAATCTAAAAAAATACTTAAACTCATGGAAGCAGAGTGCAGACAACAGATGTGGTTGAGGTGTAGGGCTGGAGTTGGGGAAACAGATGAAAGTAGAAAGGGTATGAACTTCCAGTTATAAGATGAGTAGGTTCTGGGGCTGTCATGTAGAGCATGGTGACTATAGTTAACAATACTGCATTGCATATTTATTTGAAAGTTGCCAAGAGAGTAGATTTTTCAAGTTCTCACTACAAAATAAAAAATTGAAACTATGTGAAGTAATGGATATGTTAACCAAACGCATGGCAGCATTTTGTAATATATACACATATAAAATAACTGTGTTGTATATCTTAGACTAACACAGTGCTCTCTGTCAGTTATAACCCAGTAAAGCTGAGGGGAAAGACAGTGTTCTAGAAAATAAAACATGGAGGTATGATATAGAGTGTGAGAGACACTTTAGGTTGGGTGGTGAAGGAAGGTGAATTTCAAATAAAACAGTCAATCAACATAGTAAACAAAGATCCCATTGGAAACCTGGCTGGAGTTCCATTAAAATCTGTATTTATCTGAAAAGGTTGATATATAATTTTTGTATGTAACAATACATTGTATCTTTCCATTTATTTAACAATTTTTTTTGACTATGCAGTTTTATCTATAGGAATTCACCTAAAAAGTGAATTGAACCTAAAAGTCAAGTGAACAAAAATACATGCACAAGAATATTTATCAAGCAACTTTTTTTTCATTGAAGGACACTGATTTACAATACTATAGTAGTTTCAGGTGTAAAACATGGGGATTCAATATTTTCATAGATTACACACCATTTAAATGTATTATAGAATAATGGCTATATCTCTCTGTGCTATACAATAAATCCTTATTATTTATTTATTTTACATATGCTCAGTTCAGTTCAGTTCAGTCACTTAGTCGTGTCCAACTCTTTGCAACCCCATGAACCACAGCACACCAGGCCTCCTTGTCCAACACCAACTCCCGGAGTCCACCTAACCCCATGTCCATTGAGTCAATGATGCCATCCAACCATCTCACCCTCTGTCATCCCCTTCTCCTCCTGCCCTCAATCTTTCCCAGCATCAGAGTCTTTTCAAATGAGCTAGCTCTTTGCATCAGGTGGCCAAAGTATTGGAGTTTCAGCTTCAACATCAGTCCCACCAATGAACACCCAGGCCTGATCTCCTTTAGGATGGACTGGTTGGATCTCCTTGCAGTCCAAGGGACTCTCAAGAGTCTTCTCCAACACCACAGTTCAAAAGCATCAATTCTTCAGCACTCAGCTTTCTTTATAGTCCAACTCTCACATCCACATGGAATCCATATGGAAAAACCATAGCCTTGACTAGGTGGACCTTTGTTGACAAAGTAATATCTCTGCTTTTTAATATTCTGTCTAGGTTGGTCATAACTTTCCTTCCAAGGAGTAAGTGCCTTTTAATTTCATGGCTGCAGTCACCATCTGCAGTGATTTTGGAGCCCCCCAAAATAAAGTAAGCCACTGTTTCCCCATCTATTTGCCATGAAGTGATAGGACTGGATGCCATGATCTTAGTTTTCTGAATGTTGCGTTTCAAGCCAACTTTTTCACTCTCTTCTTTCACTTTCATCAAGAGGCTCTTTAGTTCTTCATTTTCTGCCATAAGGGTGGTGTTACCTGTATATCTGAGGTTATTGATATTTCTCCTGGCAATCTTGATTTCAGCTTGTGCTTCATCTAGCCCAGCATTTCTCATGATGTACTCTGCATGTAAGTTAAATAAGCAAGGTGACAATATATAGCCTTTTCCTATTTGGAATGGACTCCTTTTCCTATTTGGAACCAGTCTGCTGTTCCATGTCTAGTTCTAATTGTTGCTTCCTGACTTGCATACAGATTTCTCAAGAGGCAGGTCAGGTGGTCTGGTATTCCCATCTTCTTCAGAATTTTCCAGTTTATTGTGATCCACACAGTCAAAGGCTTTGGAATAGTTAATAAAGCAGAAATAGATGTTTTTCTGGAACTCTCTTGCTTTTTCAGTGACCCAGCAGATGTTGGCAATTTGCTCTCTGGTTCCTCTGCCTTTTCTAAAACCAGCTTGAACATCTGGAAGTTCACGGTTCATGTATTGCTGAAGCCTTTGGAGAATTTTGAGCATTATTTTACTAGCATACAAGACACGCTAATGTCTCTTAAACTTAGCTTTCAAGGACTTCCCTAGTGGTGCAGTTGGTAAAGAATCTGCCTTCAATGCAGTAGACTGCCTGCAATGCTAGAGACCAGAGTTCAGTTTCTGGGTTGGGAAGATCCCCAGGAGAAGGAAATGGCAACCCACTCCAGTTTTTTGCCTAGGTAATCCCATGGACAGAGGAGCCTGGAGGGCTATAGTCTATGGGGTCGCAAGAGTTGATCACAACCTAGTGACTAAGCCTCCACCAAACGTAGCTTTTAATATAAAATATAGGAATAAGTGTACTTTGATAAAGGTTCAGAAAAATGTTTATTTTTTTCATCTTTCCATTTAGAAAGGATTTGTGGGTACAGTAGAATTAAGTGATTTGTTTTTCAAATTTATCTCATTTCTTTTTCATAATTTAATACTTAATAGACTTAATTCTGCTTTATATTAGTTGGTATATTTTGTTGGTATTATCTGCTTTGAATTATAAGTTTTTAAAGAAGAGAATCCAAATGATTTATATTGCTTTTGCTTTGGTATGTTTCGCATGTAACAATACCGTTAGATAAAAGGAACAAAAAGAAATTTAAGAACATACTCAGCTTGCTATGTCAAAATACAGAGTTTATTCAAAAGAAATGACTGGAAATCTGTGCAGTGACTCATTCATTCAACTACTATTCACTGAGCAACTACTGTGTGCCAATATACTTCTTGGAACGGAAGATATGGGAGAGAACCAAAGAGAAGACCTTCTTGCCCACAAGAAGCTCACATTCCAGGAGGGGATGTGCAAGTCTGAAGTGAGCCTGGAACACAGAGTGGCTGGAGCAGACAGCCCCGGAAAGATGGGTGGGAGACCAGCTGACACAGATTATGGCCTTTAAGTCATGACTTAGAATTGTCTTTTAAAGGTTCACTCTGGCCTCTGTTTGGAGAATACACTACCACTGGAGGCAAGGATGGAAGCTGGGAGATTGATATAGGTTATCACAACAGTCTAGGAGAGACAGGACAGGACGTGGGCTATGGTAACAGACTGAGCACAGTGAGAAGAGACAAGCTGAAAATATTTTCAAGGTAAAGCAAGTAAGATTTGCTGATGAACTGGATAAGGGGTGTGACAGAAAGGTAGGAGTCAGGGTGACTCGTAGGGCACTTATTACTCTCCAATCTCCAGGTTTCAAAGATTTGGAATTTCATATTCAACTCAAATATTACTCTGAGAATGCATCAATACTCCCACGATGACTCAGAAATTTTGACATGTTCATGGGCTTCACTCATCTTTCCAGCAGAGGTAATTGTCAAAATATTTAATACTCTGCAAGGCTTGGACCAATCAGTACAGAAACTAGGCATTAGGCTTTAGTGATGTGCACTAGCTTTAGTGATGTAGCCCTGATTACAAACACTCAGTGTTTTAAAGCTACAGGCAAAGGCGCTCACCAACAATCATGTATTTATTTGGTTCAAAAGGATGTCTACCATCTGCGTTTATTCTCTACTAGATTGCATTATATAAGACCCAACATATTTCAGTCAGCTGATGTAGAACAGAAATGTAAAGCCATATTCTAGGTTTGAGAATTAACTGACAAAGAAAGGAGAAATGGTAAGAATAGTTTTTATGGAGGTTTAGAAAAATTATTATTAGGTATAATAAATATAGTCTGGTATTTAAAGAGCAAGATATATTTTAAAAATTAATTACATCAAATGTCCTTATAATACAAATTTGATCTCCTTAACTTTGTACTCCCCACAAGCAATTTTAATAATTTGCTATGATTTCAGGAAGGAAGAAGAATTCCATTACAGATAAAATTAATACAATCTTGCATTTACCAGTAAATTATCATTCTTAGCAATTAATGGCTGCACACAAATATGAGCTCTAAGGATTGCCTCTATTTAGAGTTTGACAGGATATGCTAATAGAAAATTTTTTTTCAGAAATACAATATGTCAGTTTTAGCTGTGCATAAAAGAGCCAAAATTGATAGTGAAACATGCCACATGAAAGTGGAAAAAATAACAAAGGAAAAAGTCTTCCTTCATTTACTTTCCGTCACTACTCACATAAACTCTTTTTTTTTTCAACTTTTTATTTTGTATTGGGGTACAGCCGATTAACAATGTTGTGATAGAATCAGGTGAACAGCGAAGGGCCTCAGCCATACATACACATGTATCCATTCTCCCCCAAACTCCCCTCCCATCCAGGATGCCATGTAACATTAAGCAGAGTGCCCTGTGCTACACAGTAGGTCCTTGTTGGTTATCCATTTTAAATATAGCAGTGTGTATATGAATATCCATCCCTAATTTCCTAACAATCGATTCCTCCTTTGCCTGTAGCTTTAAAACAGTGAGTGTTTGTAATCAGGGCTACTCCTCAGGGGAGTAGCCCTGAGCAGTGACTCCATTCTCTAGGTCTGTGAGTCTCTTTTTGTTTTATAAGTTCATCGATCTCATTTCTTTTTCGATTCCACATATGAGGGATGTCAAACTCTAAATTCTTCTAGCAAATGTCACCTGGGACTGGCTCATACGCCAGGCACTCCATGGACCACGGGCACTCAGAAATGAGGACATCCTGCTTCTAATTCGGTGGCCCAGCAAAGTAAATACAGAATTACCAACACGGGGGGAAAAGTGCTCCAGTGTGGACCTGGACACGGTCCCCTGGGGGCCCGGAGGCAGAGCCAGTAACTGCATCTGTTTTTTTTTCCAAATGCAGACAGGACAAACTCAAATATCTGAAGCCAGCTCCAGTAACACACAAGACCTGATCTCTTGCATCCAACGTCTTTCAGATCTTAACTGTCAAAGCACACAATTTCAAACAGAGCTATTTCCAACATTTTCTGCAACGAGCATGCATAATGTTTATAGATTTTTTAAATTCTATTTTGAAAACAATCACATCATGAGTAAAAATAATGTTCCATTAGCATGAGAGCAACCTAATTTACTAGGTAAGTTTTGAAAACAAAACGGGGCTTAAATTAGCGCCCTAAATCAGGAAGAGGTGTATTTAGTAAAACAGCCAACTACTTATGAACAGTTTTCACAGATTATTCCAGTATTTGATTAGGAGTGCTTTACACTGTTCTCCTTCAGTGAGGTTTATTCTGTCACTACTTTAATGTCAGCTTTCTCTTTCCAATTATGTTTAAACTAGAAGTTTAGAATGCGGTGATTTAAAGCACTGGCTAACTCACAGTGTAACTGAGAAGCGCAATTAATTTAAACCTGCAGGCTGATTTTCACCTTCTCTTCTTATTGCAGGGACACGGAGGAGGATGGTCGCACACAGCGGGGAGCCAGGGAGGAGAGCTCGGAGAGAAACCACTTGTTCTGCAACATGGTGGGGGTGGGGGACAGAGACTGGAAAGGTTTTGCTCAAACTGCCATGCTTATACACAGTGATTCGTTGCAATTTCATGGGAAAAGACTGGTGAACAATGCTGTACATTCTGACGTTTCCCAGCTTAAAAGAGCTAAATCTGAGATGAAGACATAGAGCATGGACTTGTGGACATAGGGCAGGAAGGAGAGGGTGGAATGAATTCAGAGCGTAGCGTTGACATATATACACTCCCATGTGTAAAGCAGATAGCTAGTGGGAAACTGCTGTATAGCCCCGGGAGCTCAGCTCTGTGATGACCTAGAGGTGTGAAATGGGGGGTGCTGGGAAGGAGCCTCAAGAGGGAAGGTATATACGTAAACATATGGTCGATTCCACGCTGCTGTTCAGCAGCAACATTGTAAAGCAAGTATGTTCTAATTTAAAAAATTAATTTAATTAAAAATAAAAGAGCAAAGAGCAGGGTGAAGAAAAAGACCTAAATCTGAAATGGCTTGAGGCAGTGTGAAAACAAATAAAACCTGAATTGGAATTTTCCCATTTGCTTATATGTACGTACTGTATACTCTAGGGTAATTTTAATTTTTATTCTCTGTATCTCCTTCTCATCAATGTATTTTTTGGATCTCGTAAGACACTGCTATGTTTTTAACGTCAATAATGGGAAAACTTATAAGTAAGTAGTCAAAAAACCAACCAATTAAAAACTCCAATAATGTTCAAGGGACTTGGAAGGCTACACCAGGATTTTTAAGAACACTTTTCCTCCTTGTTTTTGGATTTAATAGCATTGAATTTTTAAATAATATCATGGAATAACTGTAAGTCAACATAAAAATGAGTATGTCCAAAATGCCACAGGAAATGTTAGATGTACTTTATAATGAATGCCTCTAAACCATATATTCATCTATTCACAATATCCATTCTTTAGGGTTATTTTGCATTTTAACAAATGCATTACTCCTGCCTCCTGAGCCTGTAAGAAAGTAGTAATGATTTAAGCCAAGAGTTGTGGCTGAGCTATCACCTGGCACAGGAGCAAAAAGGGTCCAGTCCTCTACAAGGATAAACAGTAAAGAAAGTCATGAATCACTCTCTGATGTTTCCAACTATCACTTTAATTGCTTACATGGCAGATTATAGCCATGAATCCTTTAGAAGACATGAGTAGTCCTCATTCTCTCCCTCACTCTACGGATATTTCTCATGTACATACTGTTTGCCAGGCACTGTGGAAAAGCAATGCCCAAAACCTACAAGGTCATCCATAGCCTACAGTGACTCGTGGTACCCAGTATTAAGCGGCCATCAATAGATGAAAATTCTATTCACAGGTATTCAAAAGAATTTTTATGCAAAGTTGACTTTCTTATAGTTATTAGGAAATCCAAGCCAGCAGTCAACATTTCAGCTGATATTCTGACCAAGATATAGAAAAGCTGGATCTAAAATATCTATAGTCCTCAGACCAGAAGTAAGAATTCATGCATAATAAATGAGAGTTTGGGGCTTCCCAAGTGGCTCAGTGATAAAGAACCCACCTGCCAGTAGAAGAGACTCAGGAGACCTGGGTTTGATCCCTGGGGAATATCCCCTGGAGGAGGGCTTGGCAGCCCACTCCAGTGTTCTTGCCTGGAGAATCCCATGGACAGAGGAGCCTGGAGGGCTACAGTCCACAGGGGCGCGAAGAGTCGGACACACCTGAGCAACTGAACAGGCATACACGTAGGCAGATGAGAGCCTGTCCCAGAGAGGGCTACACTTGTTCCAAAATACAGGGATTTTTAGATGTCTCAACTCCAAAAATGCACAGTAATCCAAAAAGGCATTTTAGAAATAGTTGTGTGTCTGCACAACTGCAATTCACAGCTTTCAAACACTTGCTTATCCCTCAAATATATACTGGTTGTGATTTGACACAGCCCCAGCGTTACCAGCGAGATATGATATGATACGTTAACTCAGAACAGAATCATACTGCCCTTTTGCAAAGCCCAGAGGGGTTTCCTGCAAAAGCCAAGTAGCCATCTTCAGTCCTGGAAACAGGAGCCTAAAGCGTCCTGCCGTGACCCGGCTGCAGCAAATCATCCTTTCATTACCAACAGTGTGTTTGCAGACAGCCAGCTCGGGGCTTCCCTGGTGACTCAGGGGTAAAGAATCCACCTGCCAATGCAGGAGACGGGGGTTGGATCCCTGGGCCGGGAAGATCCCACGTGCTGCAGAGCATGCAACGCAACAATCAGGCCTGTGCTCCGGCGCCCAGAGCTCCGGCTCTGCAACTACTGAAGCCTGCGCTCCACAACACAACGAGAGAAGCCTTTACAATGAGGAACCTGCGCACCGCAACTAGAGAAAACCCCACACACAGCACTGAAGACCCAGCAGCGCCGAAATAAATTAATTAATTAAATTAAAAAAAGAAGAACAATCTCTGAGCAACTCCTAGAAACAAACATCTACTCTATTCATTAAACATCTTACTTCCTATGGCATCTGGTTTTTCTAACAGAGAAACATACAAACGTGGGTTTGTGGGTGCATATTCCCAGCTGAGGTCTTCACACCACCCACAGCTTTCTCAATCTCAAAGTCAAAGGACACTTCTCTTGCTATAAGATGCTTTTCTTTAGAGAAATAAAGGTTAATCTGTTAGGCATTTATCCCAAAGTGTACTAGTCACAAATGAGACAGAATCTTTACAGCTCCCAGAAAACAAAGGAGAAGAAAGAAGAAAGGTGTCTCCATCTCCATGCGTCCCCACCCATGCCTCCTTGCAAACTCTCCACAGGGAGAAAGAGATCAGGAAGATGGTGCCTTCGAGGGGAAATGTGAGCCACCAGGTACCGCAGGTCCCCTACATATGAACCTTTCAGGTGCGAACTGTCAAAGATATGAATGTGTGTCTGGCTCCAGCAAGGAATGGCAGGTGTGAGTGAAACTGCAGCTTGCCCTCCGTCTCCTATTGCTGACAATCCTTCAGCTCCACCATCTCCCCCTCCTCTCCTTCCTCCAGTAAGTCTTCTTGCCTGTTCACTCGATGCCAGCCCCTGTATGTCAGCTGTTGTATATTGTACTACTGTACTTTTCAAGGTATTATAGTCTAAGATTAAAAATGTTTTCATTGTTTTTTGCTTTTTATGTATTACTTATGTGAAAAGTCTCATAAACCTGTAACAGCACAGTACTCTATATTGGATTGGGTCAGTTTGGTACCTAGGCTAACCTTGTTGGACTTCATGAACAAACTGGACTTAAGAACATGCTGTCGGAATAGAATGCGTTTGTATGTAGGGAACATTCTGTGGTCTGATCACTTCATTCTACCAAAGACTCAACTGAGGTTAGAAAGGTTGAGTTGCCTGAGGCCATGATACAGGCTAGTGGCAGAGGCTGAACCAGGATTCAGCTCCCGGTTTATCATTTGCTACCAAAGAGCTGGGTGGTCCAAGCCTTCTATTTGATATTTACCAAACATGCCCTGTGTCCTACTGGTCTGCAACTGTGAACTTGATTTAGTCCTCATAACAACACTGCGGGCGAGGGGATAAGATCTTCTCCATTTGACACATAGAGAAACCCAGGTACCGAGACACGGGGCACCCTGTCTGTGTCACACAGCTCATAAGTGGCAGAGCTGGGGTGTGAACCCAGGCAGTCTGGATGTGGGGTCGCGGCTCGAAGCCACGACACGGTGACATCTCTCTGGGTTTCCACTGGAAGAAACTTGAAGTTTGACCTCGGCAACGCACAATGCTAGCAGCAGCACGAGCAGATCAAAGTTCCTTTAACTAGCAGTGAAAAAACATGCACACTTCCAACTATAAGACCTTCTGGAAAAGGCAAAAAACTAGAGACGATAAAAAGATCGCTGGTTGCCAGGGGCTGAGAGGAGGAAGGGAGGAATGAGGGGAGGACAGAGAGTTTTTCCAAGAGTGAAATTACTCTGCAGGTAAACATTGTGTCCTTATACATTTGTCCAAACCCACGTAATTTACAGCACCAAAAGCCAAACCCTACATCATGAACTCTGAGGTATAATGACATAGGTTTATCCACTGAACAAATGCACCACCCTGGTGGGGGATGTTGAAAACGGGGAAGGCTGTGCATGTGGGGGACGGGAGGCATACGAAAAATTTCTATACCTTCTGCTCAGTTTTGCTGTGAGCCTTAAAACGCTCTAAAAAAATAACAGTCTACAGTACTTCCCTAGTGGTCCGGTGTTTAAGAATCCGCCTGCCAATGGTGGAGACACCGGTTTGATCCCTGGTCTGGGAAGATCCCCCATGCAGTGGGGTAACTAAGCCCACACACTACAAGTACTGAAGCTGGTGCGCCCCAGAGCCCACGCTCCACCACGAGGAACCCCAGTGAAGAGAGGCCCACAGCTAGACAGTAGCCCCCCACTGCTGCAACCAGAGAAAGCCCACACGCACAACAAATACATAATAAATAATGCAGTCTATTTTGAAAACCAACAGTGACGCAAACAGTACTCTCTCCACCCCCGACTCCCTTTCCACGTGTTGCAGGGCCTCACCCTTTTCGTTTAGAACAAACCTGTCTTGTGTTCACGGGAAATGCCAGACCAATGTCTGCCAAGTTCCAGTGATCCTGGACATATTACTTAAAAAAAAACACGACAAATCTTTCAGTGCCTCAGTTTCCCTCACTGATGGGAGAAATAGCAGTATTTACCTCCTAGAATTCTTGTGAATCTTCAATAAGAAAATCCCCTCAAGAGCTGGGAAGAGTGTTCTAAGGCATAAGAAACTTTCAATATCTGCTAGCTGTTGCTGCCACTGGAAATTACTATTAATAATAAGCTTTAACAACTGATCATCTTACACCGTTATGCTGTACAGACACAAGGCAGACATGTGGTATATTGAAAGCAGTATTACTCCAGGGAGGGTAAATGCTCAAGCTATTCTAAATTACCCTCTGTGGCAACAGTTAAAGAGATGAATAAAAATCACAGACAGGTGAATACTCGTCAAACTCCTGTGATTCTGTGATTATAATGCACTGGTGGAGCGCAAGGATTGGCTGAGACAACATCAGCTGTCCTGTTTTAGTTGAGAGACTGTGAGTTGACAAAGCTGGCTCCAGAGGCAAAACCATCTGTGCACATACATGTCGATGTCTTTTCTCAATAATCTCAACTCGGTTGTCTGTTCACTCCCACAGCGCTCATCAAGGGGGAGCGTAAGTGAAGGTCATTTCACCACTGTCTTAAAACTGAGCTAATTGTCAGCCGTCCATTTATGATGTGTTACTTGAATATTTGGGGGATAAAATATTACTTAACTAAGATCTTAAAGAAACCAAGATCTTTTCCTTCCACCTTTATATTAGCAAAGAGTTATTGTTCCATAGTCATTATCAGAGGCTTTCCTAGGTGGCATTAGTGGTAAAGGGCCATTGCAGGAGACATAAGAGACTCGGGTTTGATCCCTGGGTTGGGAAGATCCCCTGGAGGAGGGCATGGCAACCCACTCCATTACTCTTGCCTGGAGAATCCCATGGACAGAGGAGCCTGGCGGGTTACATTCCATGCAGTCAAGAAGAGTCGGACACGACTGAAGTGACTGAGCATGCGTGCACGCAATCATCATCAGAAGAATTTCACTGCAGGCACTCTCGCTACGTTTTCTCTGGCATTTCCTGGACACTGTCTCCCTCATTACGGATGCCCTCTAGTGAAAATAAATGGGAAATTCTCCAAGCAGATACCCAGAAAGTCAGTACAGACAGACCCTTCCTTGCACTGAAATGAATTCCTACAATTTATAAAGCTATCTCCCCCCAACAGGTCTGCCTTTGGAGGAAGAGCTGAATTATTAGTTTACATTTTCAGTAATTATCATGATTTTTGGCCATTTAAAATTTTTATTTTGTAGTGTTGGCCATATGTATGACTTTCTTTTCTGCGTATCAAATCCTTGGTCAGGTACGGACCTATGGGGAAAAGCCTACATCCCATGTCTAAGGCATCACTGTTAACTGGTGTGAAAATAATTACTCCCTGAGCCTGGATTTGCTATTACGCACTCTTCTTAGCCCAGAGCCATGGGCAGAAACCATCAATCAAGAGGAGTTCACACTTGAGATGAAGCCCCTTTCCATCTATGAAACAGGTTCGTGACTTTTTGTAGCCAGTAGGTCCTTCAAAAACATACAACATCAGTTTCCTCCTCTCCTCAAAAACCCTTCACTGATTCCTTTTGCACTTGGAGTAAAAATCCTAGCTCTTCACCTTGGCCATCAGGAACCCACCCCCGCTGCTCTGTCCCAGGTCACTTCTCCAGTCGTGCTGACTTGTAATTTGTCTACCTGTCTCCTCTCAGGCACGCAAGCCCCATAAACCACGGCTTATCTGCTTCGTTCAGCACCTCCAAGGCTGCCTGGCCCCCAGCAAGCACTTGTTAAGAATCTGAGTACATGAGAGTGTCTGGAGCATCTGGCTCTTGCTGACTGAAACGTGAGCTCTCGGCTCCAGCATTTTCTCCCCTGCTCGCAGCCACCAGTGATTCAGCACGAGGGCCAGGATCAGAAAGGACGAAAGTCCAGACAGTCTACCCTTCTGGTCACGTTTAACACTGCTTAACTTCCTCTGCTCTATAAAGTTCATGTGCTTCATAAATGTACTAATTAACTGGCTTTTTCACTGTGGGACTGTAGTGGCATTTACTGGTAGGATGAGGAAGAACAGAGTTGAAAAAGGTGGTGGTTGATGGGAGACCGCTTTAAATGTCGTGAGCCTCAGGGCAGGCAGACGCACAAGGTTTTTAGCAATAAAATCTGAGATAGGGCTTCCCTGGTGGCTCAGGGGTTAAGAATCTGGCTGCCAATGCAGGGGACTGAGGTTCGATCCCAAGTCTCAGAAGATTTCATACACCCATGGGGCCACTAAGCCCCCATGCCACAACTAGTGACCCCACGAGCCACACAAGAGAAGGTACCACAAGGAGAAGGCTGCCCGCCACAACTGCAGAGTAGCCGCTGCTCGCCACAAGCAGAGAAAGCCCAAGCGCAGGCAGCAACAAAGATCCAGCGCAGCCAAAAATGGATAATAAAAGTAAACAAACTAATAAAAAATCTGAGATGATGGCCATAGATTTGCAGAAGCATCTTTGAAGTCAATTTTTATAACTGTCACATAGTTACACCCTTGAATATTCAGACATAACCCATGACTGTTATATTCGCTATCAATCACTCAAAAAAAAAAAAAAGACATAAAGAGGGATTCTTGAGGAAAAGCATAAAGTGGGAAAGGAAATACCTGGTAGAGGATACAATATAAATGGTATAAAATCCTAATTTGTAGATACACGCTCTTAACAATTTAAACGCACTTTTATATTAGTTCAAATCTTCCTCAAAGTTAGTATGTAAAAGGTGGTAAGTGAGTGAGTGAGTAAGTGAAGTCGCTTAGTTGTGTCCGACTCTTTGCGACCCCGTGGACGGCAGCCCACCAGGCTCCTCTCTCCATGGGATTCTCCAGGCAAGAATACTGGAGTGGGTTGCCATTTCCTTCTCCAAAAGGTGGTAAAGAGAATGTAAAAATGGATGATCTCATTTAACCTCCACAGGACTCCTGAGAGCTGGAGGGAGTGGGGAGGAAGCTTCTGGAAAAGTAAGGAAGATGACCCCACATGTGCCCAGCTGTCCCCTAACAGCAGGCATGGTCTCTGTAGGGCAACATCCTGCCAGGAAACTGCCCTCCTCCCAACCTCCCTGCAAGGAGCATCCCACTGAACAATCTCTACTGCTTCCAGTTTTTCCATCACCTTTGTAAAGACCAGGGGAAAGTCCCAAGTGTGAACAAAGGCTTAGACTTCAGATCTCCTCTGGTCTGCAAATCATGAAACTGAGCAATTCCCATAACATGTCCCAAGAACTCGACATTCAAAACTAAACGTCCACAGAGGGAGTTTGGAGCTGACAGTATATTGGAAGCACAAGTTTCAAAGAAGATACCCATGCTTACAGAAGGTAACATTAGCAGGAAACTGGCCAGGTGGTTCAAGTGGTAAAGGATTCCACTTGTCAATGCAAGAGCTGCAGGAGACTTGGTTCGCTGCCTGGGTTGGGAAGAGCCCCTGCAGGAGGAAATGGCAACCCACTCTAGTATTCTGGAAAATTCCATGGATGGAGGAGCCTGGGGGGCTACAGTCCATGGGGTCACTAATTGTAGGACACAAGAGACTAAACCACCACCACCACCGAGGGTAACTTAGCAAGTAACATGGTAACAACTCAGAGTTATTCTAAATACCAAATGCGATAATATGTTGAAATGTTTTGAAAGTAGTATCGATTAAAATACAACATAAATATAAGGTGTTATCATCATGGTATCTATTCCTGAAATAATTTACATCTTCTCTCTGGAATTAAGACATCTGGGTCGATTTAGTTTGGGGACTTCAGTTAGGCCTGTGAATAGGCAGGATTGACAAGTTTTTTACCTCATTACAGAACCTGAGCACAACTAAATCCAAACTTGCCTGTTGCCTTCAAGGTCAGTGTGTCTGTGGGCTTAGTTTTGGGCACAGAATATTTAAAATATTATCATTTGCAATTTACTTCCAACAGCTAATTCTTTTGTTTTTATCTAACTGCATTCACTGCAAGAAACTCTTGCAGATTTCAACAAACTTTCCTCAAACTGCTTCTTGGATTAGAAAACTGTCTCTTCAGAATAAAACAATCACTTTAGAAATTCTCTGTTTCCTTGCTTGATTCAGGAAAATAGAATTCTTTCAGTCTAATCTCATCACTTTGAATTGCTTCTGGTCTAGGAACATTTTTCTCTCCCTGAATTTTACAGTGCCTTCCTTTTCTAAACTCCTGAATAATAACTGGTCATTAAAAAGTTGTTGAACACCCTCTGTATTGGGAGCATTTAAGAGATGAATACAAGTATCACATATGGACTCTACATGTTATTTGGGGGCCAAACTATTTCACACAAAAGCGATGTTTGTGGTTTCTAAATACAGAAATCAGATCTTTCTATTTTTTTTGGGGGGGGGACTTTCTTGTTAGCCTAATTGTCAAGAAACTGTTCATTAGAAGAAGGTCAATGAGAAGTTATAATATAGTCGCAGTAGAATGATCATCCATGGTTCATACTGCAAAAAAAGAGCACTGAATTGAAATCCAGGCTGAGACCTCCTGGGATCTACTTCCACCTGACACTGACTTTGGGGAAGTCCTTTAGTATCTTGACCTTGGGCTCCTTGCCTTACAAAAGACTGACCAGGGCGAGATGCCTCATGGAACTTCTTTCCACTGTAATGTTCAGTTTGCTTCAATAGTTAAGGCATAACCAAAACACCGCTTCTACTCCCAGCTCAAGCAGTCCTGCAGTTCTCCTTGACAGCAGGGAACTGCAAAATCTTTTCACAATTCTCAATCTCTCACCCTGATTCTACCAGTCTGGAGAACCTCAAATGCCTATAATCTGCCTATAGAACCTATATTCAGCCCTGATCTGGGATTGCCACAATTCACAGTTCTATACAGACTGGCAGGTCATGGGAAGCAAATGTGGGCTTACCTCACACATGGCAGGATGTCGAGCATCCTAGCTTTATCTTCAAACAGGCAGCGTTCCTGCTCAGTTGAGTCCAACTCTTCATGACACCCTGGACTATAGCCTGCCAGGCTCGTCTGTCCAGGGATTTCCCAGGCAAGAATACTGGAGTAGGTTGCCATTTTCTACTCCAGGGGATCTTCCTGACTCAGGGATCGAATCTGTGTCTCCTGCATTGCTGGTAGATTCTTTACCACTGAGCCACCTGGGAAACCCCACAATTCTACAAAATCCAATCAATCCCTCCAAAACATACACAAGATGTTTTCAAAAAAATATTAATGCTCTGTCTTATAACCCAAAGTTCCAAGCATCACTTCATCAGAGGCATATGAGCCACGTGGCCTCTGCTGATGCAAAGCAGGCAGGGCAGAGTGGTCCTGGGACCCTGATGGGGAAGACTCTTCTTGTCCCAGAAGAAAATGGAGCGGAGGGCATTACCCAAAGCAGGCTGGGAGTGAGTCACTATGAACCAAGTAAAAGGGCAAATGTCGTAATTTTGTGAAGGACTCTTACTTTTGATAGACAACGAGGTTTGGCTGGTGATGAATCTCATCAAAGGTGATACAATGACTGTAGTGCCAAGAATACCACAGTGTCACCTGTCACCTCCGAGGCTGATCCACAGCAAGCATCCTGAAGATGGTGACAGAAGGAGCCACTCTGGTACGAGAGGTGGGGAGAAGGTGGAGTGGGGGGAGAGAAAGCTAGAGAGGACTGAAAGGGAGAGGCAGAGAGGGAGAGACCTCTCATTTTTTTAAAATGTTTTGTTTTTTTAATTATTGTGGTAAAAGTCACATAATATAAACTACACTATTTTAACCACCTTTAACTGTACATTCCAGTGGCACTAATGCAGCCTTCAACATCATCCACCTCTTAAATTTTTTACCTTCCTAAACTGAAACTCTGTTCCCATTACACGCTAAGCCCCCATTCCCCCTCCCTGCTCCTGGCAATACCAGTGTATTTTCTGACTCTACGAATTTGATTATTCCAGGTACTTTGTATAAACAGAGGGTTTCCCAGGCGGTGCAGTGGGAAAGCTGCCTGCCAAGCAAGAGATGCAGGTTCAATCCCTGTGTCGGGAAGATCCCCTGGGGGAGGACATGGCACCCCACTCCAGTACTTTTGCCTGGAGAATCCCATGGACAGAGGAGCCTGGTGGGCCACAGTCCATGGGGTCGCAAAGAGTCAGACATGACTTAGGGACTAAGCAGCAGCAGGTACCTCATATAAGTGGAATCAAACAGTATTTGTCAATACCTACTGTATACTGGAATGCATTTTTAGGGTTAACTTCATATATGGAGAGACCTCCAATTTGGAGATCATAAACCTCAGAACTTGAGGGTGAGGGAAAAGAAATGAGAAGGCAATCAGGTTCAAAGAAGACAAACTCCCGTCCCAATTCTTTAGAGAGAAATGTAAAGAGAAATGAATGATGAAAGTTCCAAGGCTGGATTCCTTACTGTATGTAATACACACACATGTGTGCGCACATGTGCACCTGTGTGTTACATGTATTTATTTATCTTCTGCAGCTGTGGCCTGTCCCAGCTGCCTGGTTGCTATGGAGACAAGAGGTAAAGGAATTTTGTGTTAGCATAAATGTAAGTGCAGAAGAGGACACATTCATGCTAAATACTAAAGAATAAAACCCAATTGTTACCTAATTGTTCCTTTACCATCTTAACAATTGTTCTCAAAATGTTCCTTCACTTTGGCCCTACTTTCTAAGGGAAAACATGTTAAGCTCTGAGCGAACATGGAGCAGTTGAGAAAGTAAGAGCATCTTATGCAAGCACATTTCCTCATCTCTCCCTTAGACTCCATCATGGTCTCCTAACTGACCTCCCTGATTCCGCATGGGCTGCCAATCTCAGCACAGGACCCAGTGTGACATGATTTTACTCTCATGTAGCGGGTCATGTGCTATCTTGTACAAAATGGTCCAATGTTTTCTATCTTGTTTGGAGTCAAGGGTGAAGGCCTCCTCGCAGCCCCTCAAGGGGCTGCCCCAGTGCTATTGCCTCTGACCTCATTTTCCACCCACTCTTCCTCTCCCCACGACCTTTCCACTTGCTGTTCTCTCGGGAAAGTTCTCCTTGCAAATACCTTCCTGGTTCTCTCTCTTCCTGTCCTTCAGCCAGTCACTCTCTTTTCAGTGATGACTTCCTTGACTATGCTTACAATTTAAAATTGTAAATCACTCCCTTCCGGGGAACGTTCTGAACCCATCCATTGTTCTGTTTCCCTCTGTTATACTCTCTACCGCTTCATAATCTATTTTACTTATGATACACCTCTCCCACCTACCAGGGTCTTGTATGTTTGTTCACTGCAATCTTCCCACTTTCTCACCATACAGATGATGCTCAGCACATACTGCTGCATTAATAAATAAGTTTAACTTATTCTATAGAAACGCACTGTGAATAAATGAATTTTTAAAAAGACCTATTACGAATTAAATGAGCAGATGTTACATTCAAGAGACTCAGCTTTTAAGCTTTATTCATGATCCAGAAGACAGTAATGAGACAATCCATGTGAAAATATAAATTGGTTTTTCCAACTGATGTAAAAATATGTAAAAATCTGTACATATATCTATCTATAATAGCAACTGGTCTTTTTAAAAAATATAATGATCATATTTTTCTAAGCCACACAGATTTTATTTCTCTTGAGACAAAACAATTTAAACAAATCTAGTAAGATATGCAAATGAGGATTATTTTAAAAATGGTTAAAAGTTAGAAATAATCATTTAAAGAATTCCAGAGATGCAAAAGCTTTTTATAGAAAAAAGGGATTCTTTCTATAATACAGAAAGAAATCCTAGAATTAATTAAGAAAACAACAAATGACACATAACTCAACTATAAATTGGGCAAAATTGATTAGCTGTTCACACAGAAGGAAATACAAGAGACATTGAAAAATATGAAAAGATGCTAAACCCATGCAAATTAAAACTATATTAAGAACTTTTTTGTCAGCTAACAGGCAAAAATCGAAAAGTCTGACTATACCCCGTGGAGTGAAGAAGAAGTTCTCATTCATTGCTTTTAACAGCCAAATGGTACCATCCCTTTGGAAAACAGTCAGAACTGGACATGGAACAACAGACTGGTTCCAAATAGGAAATGGAGTACGTCAGGCTATACATTGTCACCCTGCTTATTTAACTTATATGCAGAGTACATCATGAGAAATGCTGGGCTGGATGAAGCACAAGCTGGAATCAAGATTGCTGGGAGAAATATCAATAACCTCAGATATGCAGATGACACCACCCTTATGGCAGAAAGTGAAGAAGAAGTAAAGAGACTCTTGATAAAAGTGAAAGAGGAGAGTGAAAAAGTTGCCTTAAAGCTCAACATTCAGAAAACTAAGATCATGGCATCTGGTCCCATCACTTCATGGCAAATGGATGGGAAACAGTGGAAACAGTGGCTGACTTTATTTTTTGGGCTCCAAAATCACTGCAGATGGTAACTGTAGCCATGAAATTAAAAGACACTTACTCCTTGGAAGGAAAGTTATGACCAACCTAGATAGCGTATTAAAAAGGAGACACATTACTTTGCCAACAAAGGTCTGTCTAGTCAAGGCTATGGCTTTTCCAGTAGTCATGTATGGATGTGACAGTTTTATAAAGAAAGCTGAGCACCGAAGAATTGATGCTTTTTAATTGTGATGCTGGAGAAGACTCTTGAGGGTCCCTTGGACTGCAAGGAGATCCAAACAGTCCATCCTAAAGGAAGTCAGTCCTGGGTGTTCATTGGAAAGACTGATGTTGAAGCTGAAACTAGAATACTTTGGCCACCTGATGCAAAGAGCTGACTCATTTGAAAAGACCCTGATGCTGGGAAAGATTGAGGGCAGGAGGAGAAGGGGACGACAGAGGATGAGATGGTTGGATGGCATCACCGACTAGATGCACATGAGTTTGGGTGGACTCTGGGAGTTGATGATGGGCAGAGAGGCCTGGCGTGCTGCGATTCATGGGGTCGCAAAGAGTTGGAAACGACTGAGTGACTGAACTGAACTGAACTTTGGACAACAATTTCACAGAGGCATTCAAAATTGTAATTGTATACAGCTGACCTTTGACCAACAAGGTCTGTGCAGTTGAAAATATGCCTATAATTTATAGGCTCCCTTTGACATCTGTGTTGTACCTCCCCAAGTCAACCAACCATACTGCAGAGTGTATTAATGAAAAAAATGCACGTATAATGGACCCACACAGCTCAAACCCATGTTATTCAATGGTCACTGTACACTTATCAAATCTTGAACCCTACTTCTGGTCATTTAACCTTCAGAAAAAACTTGCATATATGCAGTGTGTGTATTTATGTGTATATATGTACAGGGTTGTGATTATTTACAACAGCAAAACACTGGAAACAACCCAAACATTCACAAGTAGGGACAGGTTCATACCTGGTCAGTTGCTCACTTGTGTCTGACTCTTTGTGACTCCATGGACTGTAGCTAGGATTCTCCAGGTAAGAATACTGGGGTGGGTTGTCATTTCCTGCAACAGAGGATCTTCCTGCCCCAGGAACTGAACCCACATCTCCATGGCTCCTGCAGGGGCAGGGGGATTCTCCAGCGACAAGTTAAATCCACACAGCGTAAAGCTATGTGCAGGAGGCCACACTGGCCTCCTCTATATGGTGACAGGCGAGGACCCACAGAAGACATTCATGAGAAAACCAAGACCCCAAATCGTGTTTAATATGGGGAATACAAAAACAGACATTCACAATTTCTTACATTTACATACATGAAAGAAATATAAGGGAAACTAATAAAATGGGGGCTTATAGTGGGGGGCAGTGATTCTGGGGAAGAGGGTAGGTGGCAGAAAGGGGTGGGGAGGCCTTGTACTGTGTTCCTTTATAATACTGTTAGATAGCATGAGTTGCTTAAACTTATTATCTATTCAAAACCTGGACAAAAGATGTCCAACCTAGTAATCACACTCCTTGGTATTTACCCAAAGGAGTTGAACACGTATGTCCACGTGAAAATCTATGCAGGTTTAGCTTCTCCCATTGTCAACATTCCCTACCAGAGCGGTACATCTGTTAACAACCGATTAACCTACATCGACACATCTTTATCACCCAAATTATATTCAGGTTCACTCCTGATGTTGTACTTTCTTTGGATTTGAAGAACGTATACAAACGTGTATCCACCATTATAGTATCACACAGAGTAGTTTCACTGCCCTAAAAACTCTTTACGCTATACACACATGAGGACAGGAAATAAATGGGAAATCTCTGTCCTTTATGGCCAATTTTGCTGTGAATCTAAAACAGCTCTAAAAGATAAAGTCTATAAAATAACCAACTAGGAATAAATAAATAACAACAACAAAAGAACTATGTCAAGGCTCAGCTGGGAGTGAGCAGGGCCATGGGAAGGGAAGGTGGACAGAGGGGGGAAGAGAAGAGAACCCATGGACAGGCGCACCAGAAACCGTGCACTGAGTGTGAGAGCAGTGTCAGCCAGCCCAGTCTCTGGGTGTCTGGGTGTCCAAAGGGCCCATCAGTGTTTCTATTTATTTTTTCTTTTTCTTTTTTTTCAAAATTTACTTATGTTAATAGGAGGCTAATTACAATATTGTATTAGTTCTGCCATACATTGACATGAATCCCCCATGGGTGTACATGTGTTCCCCCTCCTGAACCCCCCTCCCACCTCCCTTCCCATCCCCTCCCTCTGGGTCATCCCGGTGTACCAGCCCTGAGCACCTTGTCTCATGCATCAAACCTGGACTGTGATTTGTTTCACATATGATAATATACATGTTTCAATGCCCTTCTCCCAAATCATCCCACCCTCTCCCTCTTCCACAGAGTCCAAAAGACTGTTCTATACATCTGTGTCTCTTTTACTGTCTCATATACAGGGTTATCGTTATCGTCTTTCTAAACTCCATATATATGCATTAGTATACTGTATTGGTGCTTTTCTGACTTACTTCTCTCTGTATAATAGGCTCCAGTTGCATCTACCTCATTAGAACTGATTCAAATGTATTCTTTTTTATGGCTGAGTAATATTCCATTGTGTATATGTACCACAGCTTTCTGATCCATTCGTCTACTGATGGACATCTAGGTTGCTTCCATGTCCTGGCTATTGTAAACAGTGCTGTGATGAACACTGGGGTACACGTGTTTCTTTCAGTTCTGGTTTACTCGGTGTGTATGCCCAGCAGTGAGATTGCTGGGTCATATGGCAGTTCTATTTCCAGTTTTTTAAGGAATCTCCACACTGTTCTCCATAGTGGCTGTACTAGTTTGCATTCCCACCAACAGTGTAAGAGGGTTCACTTTTCTCCACACCCTCTTGTAAGTCTTACATTGCTTGTAAGACTTTTGGATAACAGACATTCTGACTGGTGTGAAATGGTACCACATTGTGGTTTTGATTTGCATTTCTCTGATAATGAGTGATGTTGAGCATCTTTTCATGTGTTTGTTAGCCATCTGAATGTCTTCTTTGGAGAAATGTCTGTTTAGTTCTTTGGCCCATTTTCTGATTGGGTCATTTACTTTTCTGGAATTGAGCTGCAGGAGTTGCTTGTTTATTTTTGAGATTAATTCCTTGTCAGTTGCTTCATTTGATATTTTTTTCTCCCAATAGTTTCCAGAATGACTTCATGTAGTTAGACTGCAATTGTTTTCACAGGTTAAACAGACCTATAAATATTATTTTTAATAGGGGAAAATGAACTCAAGTAATCTGGGAAGTGTTTATCCTGTTATATCTTATACCACTTGGTCCATTATGAAACACCATAAAGACTTTCTACCAATTTAAAAATCAATGCTATTGAGGGGTTTTCAATGTTTCCTTTTAAAAAATAAACTTGATTTACCTTAAAAAAAGAAGAAGATGAAGAAGAAAGAGGACCTGTGCAGGGATGTTTATAGCATTTCTATTCATAAGTGCCAAAACCTGGAACAATCAAGATGTCCTTCAGTAGGTGAATGACTACATAGCAGGGGTGCATCCAGATAATGGGATGTTATTCAGTGCTAAAAAGAAACGAGCTGTCAAGCCAGGAAAAGATCTGGACGGACCTTAAAGGCATATTAGTAAGTGAAGGCAGCCAATCTGAGAAGGCAACATCCTGTATGATTACAACTGTATGACATTCTGGAAAAGGCACCACCATGAAGATAGTGAAAAGATCAGGGGTTGCCAGGGGTGAGCAGAAAGGGAGGAGTAAAGAAGCAGAACACAGAGGATTCTTGGGGCAGTGAAGCCACTCTGTGCGATACTAGAGTTGTGGACACAGTCATTATAGGCTTTCCAGGCGACTCAGTAATAAACAGTCTGCCTGCCAATGCAGGAGACACAGGTTCGATTCCTGGATTGAGAAGAACCCCTGGAGGAGGAAATGGCAGCCCACTCCAGTATTCTTGCCTGGAAAATTCCATGGACGGAGGAGCCTAGTGGGCTACAGTCCATGGGGTTCTCAAAGAGTTGGACACAACTAAGCACATACACACACAGACCCACAGAATGTACCACCCCAAGAACACACCCGAGTGTAATCGTGGACACCGAGGATAATGACGTGTCAGTGGAGGCTCATCAGACTGTAACAAATGTACCAACTGGCGGGGGATGCTGATAAATGGGGGTCTGCACATGTGTCAGGGCTATGGGGGGTGGTAGGCCAGAAGTCTCTGCCCCTTCTGCTCAGTTTTGCTACGAACCTAAATCTGTTCTGAAAAATAAAGTCTATTAAACAAAGCAAAACAAAACATGCCTTCAAGGCTCAGACTTTCTTATTGTCCCTGAGACTTACTGAGGCACTCTTTGGGGACAGAATGAGGAGGGGGAAAGCGGGGTGGGGCAGGTGGGCCCTAGCACTAGTATTTTCTCCTCTGGGGATATGCAACTTCTTCCCCAGGACTCCCCTGATGGTCTCAGAAGACTCCCTTTGCCTCAGTCTCTTCTTTTGTCACCCCTTGACTCCTCTCAAGGGAACTCAGGAAGCATTTATCACATCCACTCTCACCCACAAGCCCTAAGCATTATGTGGAGTGTCTTGCTTGCTTGGCAGCATCCATACCGTCTGCACATCGAAACACATTATTCTTCTGGATCCCCGTTACTTTTTTTCCCCCTTCTTAATTGCATTTATTTTGGCTGCCCTGGGTCTTTGTTGCTGTGCCCCCAGCCGTTCTCCAGTTGCGGAGCTCAGGCTTCTCACCACAACAGTCTCTCTTGCTGCGGCGCGTGAGCTCTAGCGTGTGCAGGCTCAGCAGTTGTGAGGCCCGGGTTTAGCTGCCTGGAGGCCTGTGGGATGCTCTGGGATCAGGAGAATTCTCAACCACTGGACCACCAGGGAAATCCCCCATTACCTTTTATATATCTGTGGTTGCACTTACATACAAAATTAATAAACATATATATATGCGTGTGTGTGTGTGTATATATATCTTAATTTATATATGTCTATCATCAGTCACATAAATAATGCTTATTTTAAACATTCAATATAATTCAGGGCAACAGACATTTATTGAACCAAAATATGTACTCCACTGTCCTTAATCTCATGAAGTTCTCAAACTGTTAGTTCAACTTGCATTACATCATTGTTCTTTCCCAGAACACATTTAATAAATGATTTTGTAAGCTGTTGACAAAGATAAATCTATTCGCACCAAAATAAACCAATTACTCCATGTTTTCTAGTTCAGAAAATTGGCAGATCAAATGACTATATTAATTGTTCCTTTCTGCATCTAAATTTATTCATTTCAACTCTTTCCATATTCTGTTTTATTTCCCTAGGACTTAAGGTTTTAGATATTCACACAAGGAAGCTAGCCTTCTTCAAGAGCCCACACTTGGAATATTTATAAAGAGCTCTGTTCTCACTTAAACTCCATAAAAGCAGTTAGAGAATGCTTCTTGCTCAGTTAAAGAAAGAGAAGACAAAATCCATGCTCAATTGGTAACTTTCTATAGTCTTTCAGGACACAGAGGTCATTTAAAATATTCAATAAAGGTACAAAGAGTCCCTAGGGCAGCCAAAGAAGATAAAAGAATTCTCAGCACACTGTATACTTTCAGAAGAGACATATTAAGAATAAAAATAGTTTCCCATCTCAGTCATACTTTGGGATTGACAGTTAATTCCTGATAGTCCCCCAGAAGAGAGGAAGGGGAGAAAAAGAACGTACTTGACTCCTGTAACAGTAATTATTCATAGCTCTTTTCCCTCATAAAGTAATAGACCATTAGATCTTCCATAAAGTTCCTTTCAGTAATTTAATGGTAGGGTTTCCCCAGTGGCTCAGATGGTAAAGGCTCTGCCTGCAACACAGGAGATCTGAGTTTGATCCCTGGGTTGGGAAGATACCCTGGAGAAGGAAATGGTAACCCACACCAGTATTCTTGCCTGGAGAATTCCATGGACTGAGAAGTCTGGCAGGTTACAGTCCGTCAAAGAATTGCAAAGAGACAGACACAACTGAGCGACTAACAACTTTAACTTTCTGCATTTTATAATTCATGTTTTTTAACCAAGAAAAGAAAATAAAAACAAAAGTATACTTTACAATAATTCACCCTACTTGTGAAACTTTATTAAGTTTCCAATTCTAAAGCTTTCATTAGCCTATAAAAATTACATAGACCATTTTGAGATTCTTCTTCTAAGTGTCATTATTAAAACTAGAAGTTTCTTGACTGCCACCTACTGGTAAGAAAAAAGTGACAACATTTTAAAAGTTTCACATTTTCACTCCGATTTTCTGGTTCAAGGGTGTAAATATTTTTTAATGGAATGTTGGACATATAGAATATTTTAATATGTTTAAACTCAAATTAATTGACCACATATTACTAGAGTTTTTAAAAATAAATCAAATATGATTTTTACTGTTTCCAATTTAATACTTTTTTAGTATTATTATTAGAAATCACACAGATGGATTATAGCAGCTAGATTTAAAGTTTGTTTTTTATGGACATAGAAGCCAGACGATGAAATGAGAGGTCACTTCAAGATTCGCCCTTCAAATCAAACAAAAAACATACAGTGAAACACTGATGTCATTCGGTCTATTTTCACCAACAAATAAACTGTGAAAACAAAACAACTCCACTAAGAGGTAGAGTACACAGTGGCAAATGTAACCAGAATTTTCGAGGTAAAATATTAGCTTCAGGGAGAGTATCTGTACAGTCACCGTTTGCATATCAGAAGCACTTAGTTCTTTGTAATCAGGGAAACATACCTGGCTTAAAATGTGGTAAAGAGTGAACTCCGGGCCATGTGTCCTCATTTGGCGTTCCAAGAACCTAGTGGAGAGCAGGAAATTGTGGAAACAGACTTATTATTTCCAAAGCACTCAAGATTCTCCAGTGTAGAAAGAGTACACTGCATATGATGAAACTCTTGATTTCTTTCTTTTTTTTTTTCCGTTATTGTGTGCCAGGGATTTTATTTCAGTAAAAACAGCTAAAGAGCCACCCAAGTCGAATGTCTGTGTTTTCACAAATGCAGCTAAATGCGGTAAGGCAAGTTAAATGTGCTGCGTTTTATCAACTCCAAACTTAAGGAGTAGGCTTAGGGCGCAAAAGATGAGCTGTCATTTTCACAGAACTGAATAAAGTAGGTACGTGCCCCTCATGATTCTTTGAAGAGCTTTTGTCCTTCACTGCGGTATCAGGCATGTCATTACTTAACAGTTCTAAGAATTCTGTTATTTCTTCCCCCACATCCGCTCTCTGGGCTGCAGAATGTTTCAAGGAAATAGGACAGACGACTTGGGATGCTGACATTCTCCACTGGCTGCACTATTTGTTATAGCTACCAGCTTTAGTCACGTGACACAGACACACTCTTCACCCCCAAATACTGTTCTCCCTACACTATCTTTTGCTTTCCACACTTTCAGTTTCTTTCCCCATCCATGGTCAACTACAAATTGGCATTTGCCAAGCTTCCCTGGTGGCTCAGACGGTAAAGAATCTGCCTGCAATGTGGGAGACCAGGGTTCAATCCCTGGGTTGGGAAGATCTGCTGGAGGAGGGCATGGCCACCCACTCCAGTATTCTTGCCAGGAGAATCCCATGGAAGGAGCCTGGAGGGCTACAGTCCATGGGATCGGAAAGAGTCAGACACCCCTGAGCGACTAAGTACAGAGCACAGCACAAGACCACCGCCAGCGACCCAGCAACAAGGGCATCGCCATCCCATCTGCCTCTGAGGAGACGCGATCCTGAGCTGCTGCGGCTGGCGACCTTCAACACCCCGAGGGAGCTCAGGAGGGAGTGAGGCAGTCTCTGCTCCGGGGAATCTGGTGGGACAGTTCTTTAGATAGTTGGATATTTTCAGGAACTGACTTCATGATCCCAGTCCTTGCATCTCTTCCTGTCTAGGAAAGCACTAAATCCCTTCATGGTGCCATCAGCTCCTGGTGACTAGCAGAAAACCTCTTGGAAAGTAAGCACTTAATTGCACTGAGTTCCTCCTTCACCAAAATCTCATATATTGACCTCTGACCCACTCCCTCCACTGCCTCTTTGGAGCTGTCTCTCAGAGCTATCAGAGGTGCTGCCTCCTGGGCTGGTGTCCTCATTTTGTCCCAAATAAAACTTAACCTGCAACTCTCAAGTTATGCATCCCTTTTAGTTGACTATCTACTTTTCTATCCCCACATCGACTTAATAAATATTCACAACATGAAAGTTGAGAATTACATTTCATTTGGTGGAATTTTTAGGACTTCAAGCCCAGGAGACAGCATCTCAAGAGACCCTGAAAGAACTGCTCCAAGGAGACAAGGAGGGCTGGGGGAAGAGTCAGGTTACCTAGAGGTTTTGCAACAAAGGTCAGGGAGTCTGAACTTCAAAACTTTTTTTTTTCTTTGCAAATTAAAGAAAACCAGATATACCAAGTTAAAGAATTTAGTGCTTTTCTATGTACAGGAAGATGCAAGAGTCTGGGCTCCCTGAAATCATTCCTTTCATAGGCATCTCAGCTGTCTGGGGCCAGAATCCTGTGTTTTCACATCCTGAGTTTCCTCAGGGCCCCCTACAGGGAGTGGCTGCAGTCAGATAGATGCCAGAGGGCAGTATTCTTTCTATCCTGAGTTCCCTCAGGGGGGTTCACCAGCTCACCTTCCAAGGTGGCAGTAATTGCTGATGACTCTGACAACCTTGTTTACTGATACAGCAGGAAACATTCCATTTCTCACTCACAGTGTTTGACTTGGTCAAAGTCATTAAAAGGCAATTCCGGCTCACCTATAACTGGGCATGCTCTTTTTGAATTTTCAGCGGCACCATCCATACTATGACACTCAGTGATCATGGCAGATCACTGATGGAGACAATAGAGTTGAAAGGTTTAGGATCTCAGATCATGGGGACAGAACTGACTCCTTCAATCCCCTCCTTGCTAGCCATGGGACCTCACAGAGCTTCAATTTCCTTCTTTGTAAACCGGGGTGATAATGAAGGAGGAAACAGACAGAACAGGCTCCATCTTGAAAGCAGGACTCCATCTTGGGCCAGACTGTGGACTTTGAGCTATATGTCCAGTATCTATGGAAACGACATTATCCACTGGAAAACCAGGTCCCTGGAAGGAAGAGCCCCAGGGCTCATACCTAGACTCTCCATTGCCTAAAAGAACACCCTAATTATCTGTGTAACTGAATAGAATCATAAATTCTATCATGCTTATTGGGGTATGACCACAGGCCTATTGATAACTGTTCACTGTTAACTACCTAGGCTTAAGGCATATGAATCATGGGTTAACTTTGATTATATCTTTCTTTTTAATTTGTTCAGACTAGTTTCAGGGAATGGGGAGGTGGGTTTGGGCATGTACACTTAGGGTATATAAGGTTTTCAGAAAAACTGGTTGGGGTCCTTGGCTACGAGGAGACTTTGCCTTGGTCCTGCTTGTGTAATAAACTTCTCTCCACCATCTGCATTGTCCTTCTGAGTGAGTTTGTTTCCCGGAACGCGTGGCTACAACAGTAACAGCAACTTCATCACTTGTGGCAGAACACTACCTGGCATGCGGTAAGCACTACATAAGAATTAGATGCTATTCAAAGCACTCATAGAAAACAGGTCGGGTCAAGGAGATGTGGGCAATGGGGGAGAAACAGCCCACCCCCTTTTTCCATAGGGATTCCCTGATCTGGGGAGACAGTGCCAAATGTGTAACTCAAAACTATGACAGGCCAATACGGACAATCACGAGTTAGGAAGGGGAAGATACAAAGGCAGAAGCTGGCAAAACTGGAGAAACATCATGGGAGGAAATGATGCCAACTCACTTAATCTCTGGGGATTAGCAGGTACTACTAGGAGGTAAGGAAACACAGTTCTGACTCTTCATGCATTGACTTTGTAGGGGGTAAGGGCTGTGATAGCTTCCCTGGTGGCTCAGACGGTAAAGAATTCACCTTCAATGTGGGAAAGCTGGGTTCAGTGCCCAGGTCAGTGAGATCCTCTGGGGGAGGGCATGACAATTCACTCCAGTACTCTTGTCTGGAGAATCCCATGGACAGAGGAACCTGGAGGGCTACAGTTCATGGGGTAGCAAAGAGTCAGACACGAATGAAGCAACTTAGCATGCACTCACACAAGACTGTGATGGCAAAGGGGAGCTTCCTTCACTGCTTCCTGCTCTGACGAATTAGGGTTAGACACAGGTATTCCATTCCTCTTGAGACACTGGGTTCAGGGGATCAGACAATACAATTCTTGTAAGCACTAATTAACATTAATATTCATAGGGACTAGATCTGATAGACAGAGTGCCTGATGAACTATGGATGGAGGTTCGTGACATTGTACAGGAGACAGGGATCAAGGCCATCCCCAAGAAAAAGAAAGGCAAAATGGCTGTCTGAGGAGGCCTTACGAATAGCTGTGAAAAGAAGAGAAGTGAAAAGCAAAGGAGAAAGGGAAAGATAAAAGCATCTGAATTGAAAGAGCCACGTGTACCCCAGTGTTCATCACCACATTGTTTACAATAGCCAGGACATGGAAGCAACCTAGATGCCCATCAACTGACGAATGGATAAGAAAGCTGTGGTACATACACACAATGGAATACTACTCAGCATTAAAAAAAATTCATTTGAATCAGTTCTCCTCAGGTGGACGGAACTGGAGCCTATTATCCAGAGGGAAGTAAGCCAGAAGGAAAAACAATAATACAGTATACTAATGCCTATATATGGAATTTAGAAAAATGGTAACGAGAACCTTGCATGCGAGACAGCAAAAGGAACGCAGATGTATAGAACAGACTCGTGGACTCTGTGGATGAGGGCAAGGGTGGGATGATATGGGAGAAAGGCATTGAAACATGTTAATTATCATATGTGAAATCAATCGCCAGCCCAGGATTGATGCTCAGGGCTGGTGCACCGGGATGTCCCAGGGGGAGGGAGTCAGGAGGGAGGAAAGAGGGGGGTTCTGGAGGGGGAGTATATGTAAACCCAGGGTGGTTTCATGTCATTGTATGGCAAAACCAACACAATAAAGTAAAGAAAATTAAAAATAAATAAATAAAAAATAAAAATAAAAATACCTTTTGTTGTTTTTATTAAAAAAAAAAAGATATAAGCATCTGAATGCAGAGTTCCAAAGAATAGCAGGGGGAGATAGGAAAGCCTTCCTTGGAGATCAATGAAAATAAATAGAGGAAAACAATAGAATGAGAAAGACTAGAGATCTCTCCAAGAAAATCAGAGATACCAAGGGAACATTTCATGCAAAGATGGGCTCGATAAAGGACAGAAATGGCATGGACCTGACAGAAGCAGAAGATATTAAGAAGAGATGGCAAGAATACACAGAAGAACTGTACAAAAAGATCTTCATGACCCAGATAATCACGATGGTATGATCACTCACCTAGAGCCAGACATCCTGGAATGTGAAGTCAAGTGGGCCTTAGGAAGCATCAATACGCACAAAGCTAGTAGAGGTGATGGAATTCCAGTTGAGCTATTTGAAATCCTAAAAGATGATGCTGTGAAAGTGCTGCACTCAATTGGTCAGCAAATTTGGAAAACTCAGCAGGGGCCACAGGACTGGAAAAGGTCAATTTTCATTCCTATCCCAAAGAAAGGCAATGCCAAAGAATGCTCAAACTACCGCACAATTGCACTCATCTCACACGCTAGCAAAATAATGCTCAAAATTCTCCAAGCCAGGCTTCAGCAATACATGAACCGTGAACTTCCAGATGTTCAAGATGATTTTAGAAAAGGCAGAGGAACCAGAGATCAAATTGCCAACATCTACTGGATCATCGAAGAAGCAAGAGAGTTCCAAAAAAACATCTAGTTCTGCTTTACTGACTATGCCAAAGCCTTTGACTGTGTGGATCACAATAAACTGTAGAAAATTCTGAGAGATGGGAATACCAGACCACCTGACCTGCCTCTTGAGAAACCTGTATACAGGTCAGGAAGCAACAGTCAGAACTGGACATGGAAAAACACACTGGTTCCAAATAGGAAACGGAGTCTGTCAAGGCTGTATATTGTCACCTTGCTTATTTAACTTGTATGCAGAGTACATCATGAGAAATGCTGGGCTGGAGGAAGCACAAGCTGGAATCCAGATTGCCAGGAGAAATATCAATTACCTCAGATACGCAGATGACACCACCCTTATGGCAGAAATTGAAGAACTAAAGAGACTCTTGATGAAAGTGAAAGAGGAGAGTGAAAAAGTTGGCTTAAAGCTCAACATTCAGAAAACTAAAATCATGGCATCCAGTCCCATCACTTCATGGCAAATAGATGGGGAAACAATGGAAACAGTGACCAACTTTATTTTTCTGGACTCCAAAATCACTGCAGATGGTGACTGCAGCCATGAAATGAAAAGACGCTTACTCATTGGAAGGAAAGTTATGACCAACCTAGACAGCATATTAAAAAGCAGAAACATTACTTTGTCAATAAAGGTCCGTCTAGTCCAGGCTATGGTTTTTCTAGTGTTCATGTATGGATGTGAGAGTTGGACTATAAAGAAAGCTGAGCACTGAAGAATTGATGGTTTTGAACTCTAGTGTTGGAGAAGACTCTTGAGAGTCCCTTGGACTGCAAGGAGATCCAACCAGTCCATCCTAAAGGAGATCAGTCCTGGGTGTTCATTGGAAGTACCGATGTTGAAGCTGAAACTACAATACGTTGGCCACCTGATGTGAAGAGCTGATTCATTTGAAAAGACTCTGATGCTGGGAAAGATTGAGGGCAGGAGGAGAAGGGGATGACAGAGGATGAGATGGTTGGATGGCATCACCGACTCGATGGACATGAGGTTGGGTGGACTCCGGGAGTTGGTGTGCTGCAGTTCATGGGGTCATAAAGAATTGGACATGACTGAGTGACTGAACTGAACTGAATTCACAGGCAGATCTACACAAACAAAGTCACAAGGTTGATGGGCTGGGCAGGAGAGGAAGGCAACAGGTAACAGGAAAAGAGCCAAAGACAAGCCAGACATAAACAACTGTGACAACAGAGTCTCTGCAAGAGGCATGTCCTCCTTTCTTTCCATTAACTCTGATCATTATTCAAGAAGGCAGACAGTTAGGTATATAGGCAGCACCCAGCTCACCTGGGGGTGCTCTGCTTTGAGTTCCCACTGACTTCTGCATTAAGGACAAAGAGATTTCAATAGTATTAAACTTTATCAACTAAAGGGAGAAACTCTCAGCTCAAAACCACATCTTGGTCATGGCCAATCCATCACATATGAAATAGACCCTCTAAGGTCTATTTCAGAGGATTAGATAGTTGGATGGCATCACCGACTCAATGGACATGAGTTTGAGCAAACTCCAGAGATAGTGAAGGACAGAGAGGCCTGCAGCCCATGGGTTGCAAAGAGTTGGACATGACTTAGTGACTGAACAACAACAACGGAGTCTTATAAACAATGGCTAGTATAGCCAGAATGTGAAATTTGTTCTCTCACTCCTCATAAAGGTATAACTGATACCCTGATTGTACCTGCTTCTACAATGTTTATGTTAACAAAGCTTTTTCACAGGCACTATCCTCATCTATAACCAGTGTTCGGTTTCAAAGCGATAATATCATGGTCATCTCACAAAAATCACCTGCAAAGAAAAAATACATTAGACTTTGTTTTTCAGTCATTAGAACATTGACTGGGGAGATTCTACACCACAAAAAAATATTCTCCTGTCTACAACTAGTAGGCATGGGCACAGGAAACAGAAAGTGGGCAAAGGAAAGGAAGAATTAGAAGTCAGCGTTGTTTTTGCAGGAAACATTGCCCATGACAAAGCACTGAAAATACAGTATTCTCAGACATCAATCATAAAGGCAAGACTGACAAATTCAAGGACATCAGACCCTATATAAGGACCACTGAAAACCCTTCAATGGCTCAAGTTCTACAATATCAGCCAGTATATTACAGTGAAACTTGTGCCATTGTTGTTGTTCAATCACTAAATTGTGTCCACCTGTTTGTGGACCCATGGACTACAAAAGCATACTAGGCTCCTCTGTCCTTTACTATCTCCTGGATAAGTGAGAGTTTGCTCAGATTCATGTCCACTGAGTCAATGATGCTATCCAACCATCTCATTCTCTGTGGCCCTCTTTTCCTTTTGCCTTCAATCTTTCCCAGCATCAGGGTCTTTTCCAATGAGTTAGCTCTTTGCATCAGGTGGCCAAAGTATTGGAGCTTCAGTATTAGTCCTTCCAATGAATATTCAGGGTTGATTTCCTTTAGGATTGACTGGTTTGTTCTCCTTGCAGTCCAGGGGACTCTCAAGAGTCTTCTCCAACACCACAGTTCAAAAGCATCAGTTCTTCGGCACTCAGCCTTCACGGTCCAACTCTCACATTTATACTGAGGAGGAAAATTTAAAATTTTACCTCCTTCTCCTTCTGCCTCTGTAACTCAGCTTGCTCCTTGCGAAGTCTAGATCACGTAGGTCTCAGAAAGTGGGGACTCACAATACTAGGAACTGGAGCTTATCTCACCCACCCTTGTCTTGCTCTTTGCAATCACCCTAGCCCCTGCAAAGACTCAAACCCACTTAATCATGCCTGTCTGTGTACAAAAACTCGGTAACCCCTTTGCTCCGGGCTCAGAGCTTGGAGTGTTAACTCCTCTGGGCCTGCCGGTGTAATAAACCTGAGTTCTCCAACTCTCCGAGCATGGTGCTTGGTTTCTCCAGTACTGGTTTCCTGCAACATTTTTGGAGGCCCCAGTGGGACTGTAACCACGCCTGCCCCTTGAGCTGAGCCGACTGGTGGCTTGGATCCGTCGGAGTGGAGGAGCCAGGAGGGGAATGAGGAGGCGCGCCACCTGACGGTATTCCGGGTTCTCCTTTGGACCGGTGTTCCAACTCTCTGACTGGACTCATTGAAGGGACAGACCAACTCACCAGGAATGGCCACAGGATCAGGTAAGGCCCTGGGGCCAGTCCCTAGTCAGGAGGTCCTACTCAATGGGTAGAAGAGGAGACGGGTCACTTCCTTGGAGCTCCCAGGAAGGGAGCATCAGATAGGGAGCCCTGGGAACTCGGGAAAAGGGAGGCATCCTGATCACCCCTGAGTGATTGTGTATGCATGATTGCTGATTGAAGGAAGTGGAAGTGAGCACCACAGTCCTGGACTACGGAGCCCTAGAGGGTCTAAAATCTGCGGTTCCATGACACCCTCATAAGGCTGAAAGGCGGTACCATCTCGGAGAATTTGATCCCTCCCTGTGAGGCTGGTCCGGGTCGGGGTTTATACTGACCTGCCAGTGCTAAGAGGTGTCTTAAGTCTCCCCCAGGAGAGTGGCCAGGCAGACGAAAAATGACTGTGATCGAGTATGCGGCCTGATTTGCTTGCCCTCCAGGCTCGATTGTGTGGCTTCAGGGCCTTCGTGGCTACGGAGTCTGAGTGGGCCCTCGCTTGAGCTTCCGTGGTGACCTCATATGGCTCAAGGCCGTGGGTGCCTCTGGGGGACCCAGACCCTCCCTGCGAGATCCGGATCAGAGGTTTACACTGATTCGCCAGTGCTAAGAGGGACCTTAAGCTCCCCCAGGGAACGTGGTCAAGTGGGCACCCGGAATGGTCTCCTCTTTTAAGGGGGCACCCACCCTTGTCTGTCTGTGCCAATGACTCAGGGTGGGATACACAGGGAGGGAGAAATTATTGGTTACCGGTTATTCTACTGTTGACTGACTCCTTGAGCTGACATCTAAGAGATTAGGTTTTCCTGAAAACCCTGCCAGGTAGATTACATTTGTTAACATGGGAGGTTCCTCTAAGCCCACAGTCTTAGCTTGCATGATAAAGAACTTTAAGAAGGGCTTTGTAGGAGTCAAGATGGCCCCCAGGAGGCTTCATAACTTCTGTGAGCTCGTTGGCCAGCCATTGACTTCGGGTGGCCACCAGGGGGCACTCTCGACCTGCCCGCTGTCCCAGCAGGGCACCAGGTAGTCACTGGGAGTCCAGGACATCCAGATCAGTGTCCCTACATAGACTCCTGGCTTCTAACAGCACAGAACCTGCCCCCATGGGCAAGAGTGTGTACTAACAGACAGGGACAGGGTAGAGTATTTGTGACCCAACCACTCAGAAAAAAGAAAGACGAAGGAAAAACCCTATACTCCACGGAGATCCCATAGAAGACCCACTGCTGCCCCGCCATGCACAGCCAGCGCCGGACCCACTGCCAGACAGCCCACCTCCCTCCGTATCCCCTTGCACCACCTCATGAGCAAGGCTCCAGCCCGAGCCAGTAGGGAAGCAGCCCCGCTCGGCCAAACAATCTAACCAGCTGGCCGCGGCCCATCAGGTGCCACTGCGAGAAACTCAAGGTCCTCAGCAAGTGGATGAGGCTGGCTCAGTCCAGCCTGGTCGCTCCATTCTCTATCACCAGCCCTTCAGCACCACTGATCTCCTAAACTGGAAACACCATGACCCAGCGTACTCTGATAAACCACAGACCACGATCGAGTCCATTTTCCACACCCATCAGCCCACATGGGACGACTGCCACCAGCTCCTTATGTCTCTCTTCATCACTGAGGAAAGGCGATGCATCTAGACAGGAGCCCAAAAATGGCTCGGAGGTCAAGTCGCCACAGCGGTCTTAGATGTGGAAGGATGGGCATGAGAGGTGATGCCGAAGTCCTCATTGGGACTTCAATACCAGAGAAGAACAAGAAACCCTGGATCAACACTATGGTGTCCTTCTACACGGACTTCGAGCGGGAGCCAGCAAGTCCACCAATATGTCCGAAATGACAACGATAATCCAAAAAGCGGATGAACACCCCCCCACCTCACCGATTTCTAGGAAAGGCTGTGTGAAGCATTCAGACACACACCCCATTCAACCCTGAGACAACCGAGAATCAATGGACGATGAACGCTGCCTGTGTGGCTCAATCCTGTGCAGACATCCAATGAAACCTCCCAAAGCTGGAAGGCTTCACTGGGATGACTGCATGAGCCACACAGCTCCTGGAGAGAGCAAATAAAGTCTCTGTGGACTGAGACCGTGAACCCCAATGAGAAGCAGATAAAAAAAAAGAAACAGAAAGCGGCCCTGCTAGCAGCAGCACTGAAGAGCTCAGATCCAGTGAAACAGACGGGTCCCTCGTGGAAAGAGGAAACTAAGAAGAGACCACCACTACGATACAACGAGAGTGCCCAGTGCAAAGAGACCGGGCACTGGAGGAATGAGTGCCCTCATCACAGAGGGACATGTAAAGGGTCAAAGAAGTTCAGTCAATCCAACAACGAAAAGTACCAGCCTGAGCCGGCTATCTAAAACCTTATCAGCCTGGCCAGAGCAGAATCAGACTAGGGAAGACCAGGCTCCCTGATCCTCGGCTCCCGGGAGCCCATGTTCATGATGAAAGTAGGAGGCCAATCAATGACTTTTACGGTGGACACCGGAGCTGAACACTCCATGGTAACCACACCTGTGGCTCCCTTCACAGGCCGAACAGCAACTGTTGTTGGGGCCACAGGGGACATGGCAGCCCGCTCATTTTGAAAGGCCCTGGTTCATGTCAGCTAGGGCGCCATCTGGGGACTCATAAATTTCTGCCTTTACCAGAATGCCCCATTCCCCCTGCTGGGTAGAGACTTACTGACAAAACTGGGGGCAAAAATCACCTTTGCCCCCAGAAGGCCTGTGAGCATCACCTTGGGGAGCCAATGGGCTCTGATGGTAGCCGTGGCCATGCCCAGGTAAGATGAATGGTGTCTCTGTTCCCCCCAGACTGCCAGAAGAATTCCCTGATGTCTGGGCAGAGAAGGGGCCCCCAGGTTTGCCCAAACACCATGCCCCCATTGTAGTGGACCTCAGGCCAGGAGCCACTCCTGTTGGACAGAAACGCTATCCAGTACTGCGGGAGGCATGCCTGGGAATTTGGGACCACATCCAGTGCCTAAGAGATGCCGGGATCCTAATCGAAAGTCAGTCTCCCTGGAACACTCTGCTCTTACCAGTCGGAGTCTGGAAGGAATGACTACCGCCCTGTCTAGCACCTCTGCACCATCAACAGTGCAGTGATCACCATCCAGCCAGTGGTCCTAGATTCCCACACTCTCCTGCGTTTCTTACCCACTCGGGCAAGGTGGTTCACCTGCCTCGATCTCAAGGACGCATTCTTCTGCCTGTCACCGGCCAGCCAGCCCTTGTTTGCCTTTGAATGGGAAGACCCACACACCGGGAGAAAGACACAGCTGACTTGGACTTGACTGCCACAAGGCTTCAAAAATTCACCCACACTGTTTGGTGAAGCTCTGGCTTCAGGCCTTGCTGCCTTTCCTGAAGAAACTTTAAACTGCACCTACTCCAGTACATGGATGACCTGTTGCTAGCCAGTCCCACCCAGGGGACTGCTAGAGAGGCACCAAAGCCCTGTGGCTCTACTCCCCACCAGAGGTACGAGGTGTCATGGAAAAAGGCTCAGATCTGCAGACAGGAGGTCAAGTACCTGGGGTTTGTCATCTCAAAAGGGCATCGGGCGCTCAGACACGAGAGGAAGCAAGCCATCTGTTCAATACCTCGGCCGAACACCAAGAAAGAAGTCCGTGAGTTCCTCGGGGCTGCCGGAGTCTGCTGAATCTGGATACTGGGTTTCTCTGAAATTGCCAAGCCTTTGGTTAAAGCCACAGCAGGGTCTGGCAAGGACCCCCTAGAGTGGGGACCTCAACAGGAAAAGGCCTCCGAGGAGATAAAGGGAGTCTTGAGCAACGCTCCAGCATTAGGGCTGCCAGATGTGACTTGGGGCTTTAACCTCTTTGTACATGAGGAAAATCACACTGCACAGGGCCCTCACACAGACAGTTGGGCCATGGCAGTGCCCAGCTGCAAACCTGTCCAAACGACTGGATCCAGCGGCCGCGGGACGGCCACCACGCCTCCGGGCATTGGCTGCCCCTGTGGTTTTGGTCAGAGAAGCAGATAAGCTTACTCTAGGACAAAATATGAATGTAAAGGTTCCCCATTGCTGTTACTGCCCTGATGGACAGCCAGGGGCGTACGTGGCTGACCAGCTCCTGGATGACCCACTATGACTGCCTTGTGAAACCCACGGGGCCAAGTCAAGACTGTGCGGAGGCTGAACCCTGCCACCTTTCTACCTACGGAAGCGGGAACCCCGATCCTAACCGTGAGGAGGTCACAGGTGAAACTGACTCAAGCAGGCTGGACGTGGTGGACATTCTCCTCCAGAACCCAGAACTGGAACTGTTCACTGACAGAAGCAGTTTCATCCAAAATGGGCAGCGCAAAGCAGGCCCTGCCTTAACGGCACCTGACAAGATAGTGAAGCCTGAGGCCTTGCCACCAGGGGGGTCAGCACAGCGGGCTGAGCTGTGGGCACTGGCCCAGGCGCTAAGGCATGCCGAGGGGAAACGAGCCAGCGTCTATACTGATCCAAGGTATGCCTTCGCTACTTTACAGGTACACGGAGCCATTTATAAAGAAAGGGGACTACTGACAGCAAGGGAAAAGGAGATTAAAAACCAAAAAGAAATCCTTCAGCTGTTAGCAGCAGTGTGGAAGCCTTCCCAAGTGAAAGTCATCCCCTGCAAAAGACATCAGCGAGGAACTGATCCAGTCAGCAAAGGAAACTGGTTGGCTGACCAGGCAGCCGAGCAGGCAGTGACCCAACCGAGCCCCACAGTGGGCCACGAGTCAATCTTTAAGGTCTTCTTGGCACCAGAATTGCCTCCGTCCCTGAGATACACCAAGGAAGATTAATGGGCTCTAAATGAGGGAGGAATAAAAGAAAGGAGGGCAGGTAGAAGCTCCCAGACCAAAGACTCTTTGTCCCCAGCAGTATAACAATCCAGCTGGTAAAACAACACCTTGAGACAACTCATTTAGGAAAAACTGCGCTGGGGAGTTCACCGAGCCGCTACTATTTCACTCTTAAGCTCCCAGCCCTGTGTGCCCAGATCAGGGCTAGATGTGACTTATGCACAAAACAATGCCGGCCAAGGACTAAGACCCAACCCAGGGATGCAGACAGTTGAGACACTGCTCTTTGAAGATCTAGAAGTGGACTTTACTGAAGCCAAGCCCCACAGGGGCTCTAAGTATTTACTGGCGGTAGTCTGCACCTACTTGGGATGGGCCGAAGCCCACCCCACACGCAAAGAATGGGCATGAGAACTGGCCAAGGACTTACTAAGAGACATAATCCCCAAATATGGGCTGCCTCTCTCCATAGGGTCTGACAATGGGCCAGCTTTTGTGTCCAAGATAATCCAAACTTTATCCAGAATACTGGGAATCAAATGGAAGCTTCACACTGCTTAGAGGGCTCAGAGCTCAGGGCAAGTCACAAGCATGAATCGGACCCTCAGGACTACATTAGCTAAACTCTGCCAGGAGACCAAGTTATCATGGGTCGACATGTTACCCCTAGCTTTATTCCAAGCCCGATGCACCCCGAGGTCCTCAGTCTCTTCCCCCTTTGAGATCTTATATGGGAGAACATCCCCAGTGATATGAAAACTCAAGGGAAACCCCCAAAACTAGTTGACCTGGAGATGTCCCAACACCTCCAGGCACTGGGGAAAAGTCTTCCCCCATATGGCCTGAGAAACCTTAGAAAGGACATCCATTCCTTTGGGCAGTTGGGTTCATCCCTATCAGCCAGGAGATGAGGTATGGATTAAGGACTGGAAAAGAGAACCACTCAGCCAGTTTGGACAGGTCCTCACACTGTTGTCCTGGCAACCCCTATTCCTGTTAAAGGTACAGGCCTCATCCCTCCACTACACCAGAGTCAAGAAGGCAGCAGCCTCCTGTAATGAGGACACCTGGAAAGCAGTTTGGGACCCTGAAAATCCCCTTAAGGCCTGGTTCCAAAAACAACAGCCCTCCCCCATGAAGGACACTGAGCCCTGCTCTAGTCACTCTGGAAGCTGACTAGTCCCTGAACAGCAGAAGCTTGAGGATTCCTCAGCCTTGCTCCAGCCACACTCCAGCAGCTGGCTGGCCACCGCACGGTGGAAGCTTGAGGATCTGGCTACCAGAATACCAATGGATTTTTATTGTCAACCCTGGACTCGATTGCTGATTGGTATTATTGCTGTGCTCTTTGCTACAGGACTAACTTCAGTCACACCCCAGGACTGGAATTTGGGTCAGAAGCTGCAGTTAGCTGTCTGTTACGTCACTGTAGTGGGAAGACTCATTAGAAGTCTCTTATGATCAATTCTCCCTACTAACTAAATTGCTCCACAGTATAGCTGACCTACCTTCACGATCGGCTCGGTTGCTATAGCCGTGACAACACGAAGATGGGGAGGAAGCCTTTTGCTAGTGTTCCGTTGTCTGTTATGTCCAGGCTGCTCTGCAGCCTTTCGGTGTCCCTTGCTGTAACAGATGGTGCTGTTCCTTACCTATCACGCACCTGTCAACACTACAGTCAACCCTTGGAAAATCGCTTCCTTAACCATCAGCTAGAACAATGTATAGATAGCCAGTCCTATAGGCCGATCACCTACTGCCTTCATAGGCGATGTATATCCAGGGGCCTGGGTGCCAAAAATGTTTTCTAGTAATGCACCCTACTGCAGCTCCCTTTCCCCTACCAGAGGATCCAAATCCGGGTGGTATCCTGACACCATGGCATTGCCATCATGCCCCTGTGCCTCCGTCTACCCCCAAATGCCACACAGATGTTACAACTCAGGACAGATGTCTGTCTGCCAAATAAATGGAAAAACCTACTAGACAGGGACAATAATGCAAATGAAATCACGGATCAACTTTGCCCTAAAAAATCAGGCTCTGCCTGTGGGCAGTATGACCCACATTACAGAGTTAACTCCCCCTGACACCCTCGTCTGTACCAGGTTCTCAATGCAGCTCATCGCCTTCTTAATGACGCCAACCCCCAGCTGGCCACGGATTGCTGGCTTTGCTCATCCTTAGGAGCTCCATGGTATTTAGCTACACTGGTACCATTAAACGATGCAACAGCCATGGGAACTCCTATAGAACCACCCTTACAAAGGCCAGACTTAAGGGCAATTGCGTTAACTCAAAAGGCTCCAGAATGCTTTACAAATGATGGAGGAACTGGCAACTTAGCCAGGGACCAGTGGAACCAAACTTTAAAAGGTGAGTGGCCCACGCATCCTCCCACAAAGACAAGATGGTACAGCCCCATCAAGGCCTTTTCTTTGTTTGTGGGACAGATGCTTACTTATGTCTACCAGTCAAGTGGATGGGTATCTGCACCTTAGCTTTCCTCACTCTCCAGATGAATATTGTCCCGACCAACCAGACTCTCACTGTACCTCTGGCAGCACATATGTGGTCAAAAAAAGCCATCCAGTTAATACTCCTACTAGTTGGTCTAGGAATCATGGCTGGGATAGGTATGGGAATAGGAGAAACTGCTTCATCAGCCACCTTTGACCATGCACTGTCCAGAGACTCCACAGACGACATCGAGAGAGTGGCCAAATCTTTGGTGGCCTTACAGACTCCCTGGCTGAGGTGTTTTTACAGGAGAGGGCTAAACCTACTGATAGCTGAAAAGGGAGGACTCTGCCTCTTCTTGAACGAAGAATGCTGCTTTTATGTAAACAAATCAGGAATAGTCAGGGACATGGCCCAACAGCTAAGGGAACAAATCATAAAAAGTGAGAGAAACTAGCAAATTCCTGGGGTAACTGGAACAATATCTGGAGCTGGGCATCGTGGCTTCTCCCTTTAACCGGTCCTCTCTTTGAGGCACTCTTGTTTGGCCCGTGTATTCTCAACGCTGTCACCCAGTTCATAACCTCTCAGACTGAATCCATAAAGTTACAAATGGTAATAGCTCAATATAGCCCCCTAAACAACACGGAGCTCTGAATGTCCTACCGAAACACGAAATGATGCTTTCTACAACGAGTGACAGAAGCATCAAGAGGGGGGAATGAAGAGGAAAAGTTAAAATTTTACCTCCTTCTCCTTCTGCCTCTGTAACTCAGCTTGCTCCTTGCAAAGTCTAGATGATGTAGGTCTCAGAAAGTGGGGACCCACAATACTAGGAACTGGAGCTTATCTCACCCACCCTTGTCTTGCTCTTTGCAATCACCCTAGCCCCTGCAAACTCGCAAACCTGCTTAATCATGCCTACCCATGTATAAAAACTCTGTAACCCCTTTGCTTGGGGCTCAGAACTTGGGGTGTTAACTCCTCTGGCATAATAAACTTGAGTTCTCCAACTCTCCAAGCGTGGTGCTTGGTTTTTTGGGTACTGGTGTCTGCAACAAAACATGACTACTGGAAAAACCATAGCTTTGGCAATACGGACCTTTGTAGGCAAAGTGATGTCTCTGTCTACCTTGTGCCTAGTACCAAATATGCACACATTGAATGAATGAATGAACAGGCATCTGGGTAACAATGTGAAGTCTGGTGTGTTGCATTATTGGCAGAGTTATAAGCGGCGGGGGCAGCTGACACTGAATGAATGAAGACTGCATTTTACCTGCCAAGTTTTTGAAAACTGCAGGTCACATGACCCACCGGAGGGTACGTACATTTCATTTAGAGTGGTGATATCAGCATTTTGCAAAAGATGAAATACAAGAGAAGACATCAGAGACTAACAGACATGGTAAAGACACATATTGTTCTATGAAACTTTCATTCGAGTTATATCTGAGTAACGGACATATGTGTGTGTGCATTGTGAGTCATGATGTAAAGTGTATTGCTTACTGTATAAGAGGCATTCTGCAGGGAATGAGAAGCTCAGCTGAAATCAAGAATGCAGGCTTAGGCACTGAGGGTGCTGAGTTTAGTTCTGGGCCTGTTAAATGTTAGAAATGCAAGGTAAAAGGCCTTTAAAGGACAGGTGAAAACACAGACATGGATAATAGGAGAGGGATTTAAGATCAAGAAAAACATTTAGCATATACAGTAGTAGAAAGCAAATACCAAAATACCAGCTATTGATACCAAATGGTCTCACTGCCCTGTATTCACACATACACAGCTCCCAGAAGGTAACTCTGTGACTTCCTGGACTTTTGAGCCTCTGTTTAAGAAAAAACAAGGGATTATCTTACTCTCTCAGTAGAGATTGACACTGTTTGACCCTGAGGAACTATGATTTTTTTTTTAAACTATCTTTGAAAATTATATTTTCAAATAAAATTTTCTGAATATTTCATTGTAATTGTCAAGAGTTGATGCTTTCTTTTAAAATGTTCTGCCTAGAAAAAGATGTGATTTAAAATTGAATTAAATTTTAAAAGAATAAGAAAATATCCAATGTATCTTATAAACATGACCATCACTTCTGTTTATAACATGGCTCATAGGGGAAGCATGGACTGTGAGTTCAGGGTTAGTAGATGCAAACTATGACCCTGAAGCATAAGGAATTATATTCAGTGTCCTGGGATAAACCGTAAGAGGAACTATGACTCAATGACATCAAACTGACTTAACCGGTCTCATCTGTGCTGACAGGTGCAGCTTAAATCCCACCCATCAGGTCAGCCTCTCTAATGGGCAGAGGAAGATGCTGAGAAAAAGTGGGCCTCTCTGCTCAAACATCTCCTTTACCAATAACAGAAGGAGAGTGAGTTCCTAACTTTCAGAGCTCAGAATGCTCTAAGTCTGTGAGAAACACTGACTTGCCCTTCCACTAATTCTCACATTCGCTAGTCTTTGCTTTTGCACAGGCCCCAGAGCTGCTAAAACCGAGTTCCTGGGCTTTCTCTGTGGTTGAAAATAGAACATGCACATTTGCTCAGTCGTGCCTGACTCTTTGCCACCCCATGGACTGTAGCCCGTCAAGCTCCTCTGCCCATAGGATTTCCCAGGCAAGAATGCTGGAGTGGGTTGCCATGTCTTCCTCCAGGGGATCTTCCTGATCCAGGAATCGAACCTGCAACTCCTGCATTGGCAGGTGAATTCTTTACCCCTGAGCCACCTGGGAAGCCCTGAAATAGAACAAGGACTGCTAATAGCATTCCTGGATGCAGGGGTTAGGGAGGTCTCTAACCGAGACTCTAGTGCAGAGGAATTCTAGCCTATCACACGCAGACAAACCCGGCTACAGAGAATGTCCTAAGGAAGTGATGAGGATGGGACGTTCCGGGGTCCCTGTCGGAATGCTCAGTTTTCCAAGCTGCATCTTCTACAGTCATGTTGACGATTTCAAACTGACTTAGCATGGGGCTAAGGAAATGGAGAACAGCTGACTAAATGCCATGATTTTGAAACCGACTCTCCAAAAGTCCACGCATACAGAGTCTCTACAATCATGACTGCCTCACAGCTGTGTGCTACTTTGGCTTCTGGAAGAGGTTTTTCTGGTTCCTTGGTGAGGAGTCCTCAATGCCAACTTGTGAAGAAGATTCACAGAACTGGGCTTGGATGTTACACACTCTGCTTGGAACAGATGGTATAAAGATCAAGGATGAGCCGAGGAGAAAGTGGAACTTCCTAAGTCTCATCCTGTGAGTGCACTCCCTAGAAAAATAATGTATCAAGTGGGTGGACCTGGAATTTAAGATCAAGTGAGACTATGCTTTTAAGAGCTATGCCATTGCATGCCCATGGGGTGGGGGTGGGGGATCAGATAATGTGGCTCAGATGGTGTTAAATCATTCACAGCCAACTAGCCGGTCTCTAGAAGGAGGTTCTGAGTATTAGGAGCAAGGCTCTTTTTTCATTCTCTCTCTCTAGTCCAACACACACACCCTAGGTACCATTAGCAACCTCTTCAGCATTTCATCAGTGACTTTAAGGAAACATAGAAAAATAACTTGTATTTTAAGATGACACAAATAGAAGGGATGTGTAATATTCTTTTTTTTTTTTTAAAGCGATTTATCTCTTTATTCATTTTTGGTTGTGCTGGGTCTTCGCTGCTGCTGCACGCAGGCTTGCTCTTGTTGCCAGTGAAGGGCGCAAGCTTCTCACTGTGGTGGCTTGTTCTGTTGAGGAGTAAGGCTCTCGGCTCATAGGCTCACTAGTTGCGGCACGCGGGCTGAGTTGCTCCACAACATCTGGAATCTTCCCAGACCAGGGATGAACCCATGTTCCCTGCAGCAGCAGGCAGATTCTTTACCATGGAGCCACCAGGGAAGCCTGGGACGTGTCATATTCTGATGGCTGAGCCAGGGTTAAAACAATATTTAAAGTAGGAACAATGGGGTGAGATACGAGGCAAGGACCAAGAAGGGCGTGCTGAGGGCCGGAGCTGTATAACATGGAACAGGCAGCTTCAAGAGGCTCCACTGGAACCCAGGCTTTGGCTGCGCCACATCTGGCCTGCAGATAGAACAAGGATCAAATTCTGTCTCCGCAGGCACAACAGTTGTGCACAGGGAACATCTGATATAATGCTACAACAGTCTGGGCCACAGGATGAGGTCACCTGCTTACATCTACCTGTGCTTGCATTTGGCCATTATGATAAACTATAGGGCAGATGCGAGAAGTGAGCTGATGGGGATATATATGAAAGTGGGTAGAGAAGGTATGGATGAAGCTTTCCTTCTCATTTTCTAACTAAAGTACATAGCAAAGTCAGTTATTCTGCAGGGAACAAGTACGAGTGGCTAATATCAGAATACCTTCTGGTATCAACATAAGCAAAATAGATGCATGCATGTGGGGGGTGGGTGTGTGCTGTGTCTGTGTATATATACACACGCACACACTGTAGTTTCTTTCCTCCATCATGCCTTATGCCTTACCTATATAATCAAAGCTATGGTTTTTCCAGTAGTCACGTATGGATGTGAGAATTTGATCATAAAGGAGGCTGAGTGCCAAAGAATTGATGCTTTTGATTCGTGATGTTGGAGAAGACTCTTGAGAGTCCCTTGGACTGCAAGGAAATCAAACCAGTTAATCCTAAAGGAAATCAACCCTGAATATTCATTGGACGGACTGATGCTGAAGATGAAGCTGGGCACTGGGTGCAAAGAGTTGACTCACTGGAAAAGATCCAAAGATCGAGGGCAGGAGGAGAAGGGGATGACAGAGGATGAGATGGTTGGATGGCGTCACCGACTCCATGGACATGAGTTTGAGCAAGCTCCGGGAGATAGTGAAGGACAAGGAAGCCTGGAGTGTTGTAATCCATGGGGTTGCAAAGAGTGGATATGACTTAGCAACTGAAAACAACAACAAAAGCGCCACTGGATAAGGGGTTGGTGTGTTAAGATTGTTCATTTTTGGCAGTGATCGCTGAGATGTAAGTTGAATGTGGGATTAGAAAAGCTGCTTTAACGTGCTGTGTGATTTCAGGTTAGAGCCGCAGACTACCGTGCGGGTCTGCAGATCACGACGCTTTACCTAAGACTGGCCAGCAGAGGGAGTAACTGGATCGTGAGAATGCAAAGCCACTGGGGCTTCAGAAAGCTGCTTGACTCTTCAATCAGCGGCTCAAGTTAAGTTGCTGGATTGGAAAAGATCGTGTTTCCAAAATATCCTGTGGAGTTTTCAACACAGTAAAGGTTTAGATGGGAAGGAACTGAGATATGGAAAGGACCGCTCTTAAGAGTTTTATTCAAAATGGGTTCGATTCATGGGCTAGAACATACAGACCTGGCTTAGCGGTGCGTGGCTGCACACGGGAGTCATTCGGGAAGCACTGAAAAATACATATTAAAAAAAAGTCTGGGACTTCTTTGGTGGTCCAGTGGTTAAGACTTCACCTTCCAGTGCAGAGAGCGTGGGTTCAATCCCTGGTCAGGGAGCTAAGATGCCACATGCCTCATGGCCAAAATACCAAAACATAAAAACAAACAAAATGCAACACATTCAATAAGGACTTCAAAAACAAACAAAAAAATACTCCAGACTGGGACCCACCTCAAAGATTCTGGTTTAATTGGTCCAAGGTGCAGGCTAGGGATGTGGAATTTTCCAAGCCTCCCCAGTGATTCTAATGTTACCGCAAGGGCTGGGCTCACCGACTGGCCTTCTAACTAGGCCATCTCTCTGAGGCCCTCAGTTCAGTCAGACAGTATATAGATTTGTTTTGAAGTCTTCAGCCCCAGTGCAGAGGGTTACAAAAGTAGATGAATGAACAAAACCAGCAGTTGGCTCTTTATGAGAGAAATCAGAGGTTAACTTGCAGCTAAATTTGAAACAACTCCAGAAAGTGCTTTCAGAAACTGGAAAATTCTATAGTGAAAGGAGCTCATTTACAATATGTTTTCCTCCAACGAAATTTTTATTTTTTCTCTCTCTCTTTTCTCCTGCTATTCTGATTTCCTGTTGCTCTAGCACTGGCTCCCTCATCGACTTCACTCTCATCTCAAGGCTTCTCTCTTCTTTTCACTGAGTGATGTTATTGTGACAGGGATCTGACAGGGCTTCAGAATGTCAGCCCCCTGCTGTGGGAGCCGCAGGGACATGGACGGATCCGTCCCTGCACGATGCTCAAGAGCCTGAAGGCGGAGGCTGCTGAGGCTGGAGGGGGCAATGTTGCCAAGCAAATGCAGCAGAACTAGGCTGACTGCCTGAGGCGGCAGCACAAAAAAAAAAAAAAAGGAGAAAAGCAGAATCCAGAGAGAGGCACCTGGAGGCTAGAACAGTAGATGCCAGAGCTAAAGTGGTCCCCTAGACTGGCAGCATCAGCATCACCTGCAGAAAGAAGCTCAGTCCTTGCTCCCGACCTGATGAGTCAGAATCTCTAGCTCAACACGAACCCTGGGTGATTCCAACTTGTCAGCTGTGCTGCTTTTAAAGCAGTCCTTCTAGCTGAAATTTTCAACCCCAAACACAAAGGGCAAACATTAGGCAGGAAGTTATCACCCCAGATACACCTTCAAGTCCAGTTCCTGTGGGAGATTATTTATTCAGACAGCATTCGGAGAAGACAGATGGGCACCTCCCATTAGGAGCTCGTGCAGATGACAAAACTGCATGGAGCGTGGCTCAGCATTCTGTAAGTCAGAGCTCGCCCACCAGCACTGGCTTTCTTGTCCTTACTTTAACAGTCTTACACCCTAGGTGTCTCTTACAGCAAGAGGCTTCAAATTACATCTCAAAACTGGCAGGATGTGAAGAACAACAATAATGAAAGAAATACTCCATGCATCCACTGATGTTCTTTACTTGGTCTGCAAACTTGAGGCCAATTAAAATCCGATGACAGATGTATGTGTCATATATGACCTAAGACACATGCCTAGATGGACTGTCATCTTTTTGCATGAAAGTAGTTTTCCTATTTACTGAGCACTGACTCTGTCCAAGCAGTGTGCTGATTACTGGGAGACAGAAAAATGTGTAACTATATTCTGCTATTGAAAATGCAGTATTTTAAATATTCATTTTTATTACATTCACATTAAAAAGGACAAAGCCGTTGAACCGATTCATAACACTAGAAAACTTTGACATCCTTGAGAGTGTTTTAGAAAATAATATAATTTTCAAAAACATCTTAATGTGAATGTATTAGTTTCCTGTGGATGCTTTAACAAATAATCATAGAGTGGGTGGCTTCAAGCAACAGACATTTAATTTTCTCGAGGATCTGGAGTCAAAAGTCAGAATCCCTGGGCTGAAATCAAGATGTGAGCAGGGTTACCCAGGAATTCCGGAGATTCCTGGGAAGAATTCTCTTGCCTGACCCGGCTTCTGGTGGCTAAGGGCATTTTCCACTCTGATTTCTGCCTCAGTCTTCACGCTGCCTTCTCTTCTGCATCAAATCTCCTTCTGGCTCTCTCACTAAGACTGCTGACTGCACTTGTGGGTCCTCCTGGATAATACAGGGTAATCTCCCCATTTCAAGATCTTTAACTTAATCCCATCTGCAAAACTCCATTTTATAAATGAGGTGTAATTACAGGTCTGGGGATTGGGGTCTCATGCTCCTTGTTTTTGTTATGTAGCCTACTACAGAGTAGAATGACCAAAATATTATTTCTAATGATACTCAAAGTGAATATTTCCACATATACAACATGAAGAAAACACAAAAGCTGTGGAACTATGTCTCCTTGCAGCAGTAACTTCACAAAGCCTGCCCGATTGTTTGCAATGTCACACCTATTATTTCATAAGAGCTGTAATCAACCCAATAAAATAGGACAATATTGGCAACTCTGCAGGTGAGAAAACTGCAAAGCAAGGCACCTGCCTCAGTATCCTTGAAGAGAGGAACACAGCCAGAACACAACTTGGGTTTGGGTCTGGTGACCTTCTCATGTCACTCGGACGCCAGGGCAAGACTGTTCACAGAACTGTTCATTCCCCCCAGTTGACCCCTAATGCTCCTTATACATGCGAGACCAGCAAAGCCTGAAGCCAGGCGACCTCTCTGGCTGTGTGACCCCTTTCCTCCCAGCAAGCGCTGCCTATGCTTCTGCTGACCTACTGGACAGACTGAGACGGGTTTCAAAGTCAAGGAGTAAGGCTCTCATATGGCTGTGCTCAGTCCTTCAGTCCTGTCTGATTTTGCGACCCCATGAACTGCATAGCCCGCCAGGCTCCTCTGTCTGTGGGATTTTCCAGGCAAGAATGCTGGACTGGGTTGCCATGTCCTTCTCAGGGGATCTTCCTCACCCAGGGATGGAACCCGTTTCTCTTATGTCTCTTGCACTGGCAGGAGGGTTCTTTACCGCTCACGCCACAATAGCTATTTACTAAGAAACTGATTTTGCCATTTATTCTTACTCAACCCTGAGGATTGTAATGAAGTGCTTATCCCTCGAAACGAAAAGAAAAAAATACCTGTTATTTTTTTCTTTCTTTGGACCTAATGAACAGAATTTTGTTTATATTAACATAATAAGCACCCATGAGTTCATCACCCCACACAAGAGCTAGAATATTTAACAACAGCTACATCTAATCCTCAAGATTCCATGTGATCACCAGCTGTAAGCTTCATCCTGAAGCATGTTCATCACTCTGCCATTCTTTGAAATGTAGTTTTATTGTCCTTATAAAATATTTTTAATTATTTAAAAATTTCTAAACATAGTATGTGAATACATGCATGCTCTATCATGTCTAACTCTTTGCGACCCTAAGGACTGTTATCTGCCAGGTGCTTCTGTCCATGGGATTTTTCAGGTAAGAATACTGGAGTGGATTGCCATTTCCTTCTCCAGGGGATCTTCCCAACCAAGGGACTGATCTGCATCTCCTACACTGCAGGCAGATTCTTTACCACTGAGTCACTAGGGAAGCCCCATACAGGATACAGAACAGTAGCTAATCTTTTAAGATTTTTTTTCACTTCACATTATGTTGCTAAGATTCATCCAAACCCTTGTGCGATGGATGAATCCTATCATGTGAATGGAATACTGTTCCACCATGCTCTTACTAACAGGCATTTGTGTTGTTATAAGTTTATGTACAGTACTGGGGAAGGAAAATCGCATGATGTACAAATAGTAAGTTGAAAGCTCAGCAGAGATCTTATTATCCTTTCACTGCTGTAAAATTCCATAATACAAAAAATAAAATATTGGCATCTAAGATGGAGTTGCATTCTAACAGTTTGAGAACTGTTTGTGATTCACAATATATTTCCCCAAAGAAACAATTCTCTCCCCTGGCTGTTGCACAAAAAGCCTGCTGAATTTATAACAAACCAAAAAGTGCCACGGAGCCAAGCCACTCTGTACAATAGGGCTTCTGATCAAGATGGAGCTGTGTGGAAATCACAATGGCTTCTATGGAGGTGGCCAGGGAGCAGGACAGGGCTCCTGTCCCCAAGAGTCCTCATGCTGAGGTGGGGGGCAGAGAGTCCAGCCCAGAGGAGGGAGACCCCAGGCCCAAGGCTTCCAAGTCCACAGAGAGGCTGGGATGCAGACTGAAGCCAAGAAGAGGCAGGAGCTGTGACTTGGGAGAAATGACAAGCATTCTAGCAGAAAGGGTGAGGGGCTGCCAGAAAGTGAATCGTCTCCTCTGCGCTGGTTAGCACTGGTTAACCGGGAGCGGTGGGTCAGTGGTAAAGAACCCGCCTGCAATGCAGGAGACAGATGCAGGGACTCAGGTTCGATCTCTGGGTCGGGAAGATCCTCTGCAGGAGGACACGGCAAGCCACTCCAGTACTCTTGCCTGGAGAACCCCATGGACAGAGGAGCCTGGCAGCCTACAGTCCATGGCGTCACAAGAGTCAGACACGACTGAATGCCTAAGCACGTGGGCAGGCATAAAGGGGAGCAAAACAATAAGAGGCTGCCCTTGGGGTGTCTCCAGCAGGGGACAGGCTTGGGTTTTCTTTCTCTCCTCACAGCCTGTGCTTGTCTTCATTCATTTCACAGAGGTACCTATTTGCAGTGAGGATGGGGTTTTGGAGAGGTAGAACTGGAGGAGCTCCTGGAAGAAGGGGAAAATATGGAAAGGAGGTGCCCCCGCCCCTGTGCTGTGTCTGCACTGGTGGGGGCAGGGGGAGAAGAAGGAAAAACAGCATCGCATCAGCAGCTGTACAGAGAGTAAGGGCTGTGCCTGTATCCGGAGTATGTAGGTCAGGGCTGCCGATCAAAAGGAAATCCATACATTCACCTGTGCTAAAAAAGAATGCTGTTATTTTTAGAGCTTCGAATGGGGTATGCAGGAATGTGTCAGTTACAACTAAACCTCTGGTAAGTTTACCTGCAAAAAGGCTGTTAAGAAATTGAGGTCAAGCTAGTTCTATAGCATGTGCTACATTTGCAATATTTTATTAGTTTTGGCAGCTGTGTATATACTATTCAGATATATACGGTTATAATGTCAACATATATATGTATTTTATTAAATAGTATTCATTTATTCAGGGCTTCCCTGGTGGCTCAGGGGTAAAGAATCTGCCTGTCAATTCAGGAGACGTGGGTTTGATCACTAGGTTGAGAAGATTCCTTCAAGAAAGAACTGGCAACCCACTCCAGTATTCTTGCCTGGAGAATCCCCATGGACAAACGAGCCTTGGTGGGCCAGAGTCCATAAGGTCACAAAGAGTCAGACACAACTCAGTGACTAAATGCCAGTATTTATTGATTCATAAAAGGTTATGGTGAACTTGTTATTGCCAAGGACTGTGCTAGAAGCTGGGATGCAGCTATGGAAAAGGGAGTCCCCGACAAAGGTGATCTTCATGATAAACTCCAGGTCCTCCAGGGACCTGCTCCTTCCTGGTCAAGAATATATTCCCAATTTCAACACAACACTCTCTTGGCAATTGACATGAAATATCACAGACTTTCCCCCTACAAATGGATTACTTATTCCTAACAGACTGAGTGGGTCAAGAACTGGTATTTAGAATATCAATGTTAAAACTTAGTTTTCATAATCTACAACTAGTAAATTACTTAAGAGTTGAAAATGAGGTATTGTATCAGGAAGCATGGCAGCCACTGAAGTCCTGACAACTTTGGACATTTCCGACAACCAAGGGCACATCAAGAGACTTGGAATTCTGCCATTCTCTGGACAACACTGAGCTAAAGGCTCATCAGTGTTAACAATGAGCTCACTGTACCATTTCAGTTTGCTGTTATCCTTAATTCTAAATTCTAATCTGATATTAATTTACCTTCATTAGTATCAGATTGTTGTGAGCTATCTTGTTAACTCCACACTATATTTTAATGCATTTCTGCACCAAATGCATATGTGGCCAATTTCCAATAATTAGAAATTACGACAAATGAATCAGGTAAGAGACTAATGTCAAAGGAGATATATACCTAATCCTTCTTTATCCCCTTAATCTGTGTTTTTCATACACTCGTTGCTATGGATTGAATCTTGTGTCCCCCAAAACTCAGATGTTGAAACTGTAACCCCTCATGTGATGGTATTTGGAGGGAGAGTCTTTGGGACCTAATTAGGACTATGTTAGGTCAAGAGGATGAGGCCTTCATGATGGGATTAAGGTCCTTATAAAAAGAGGAGAACACCCAGGATCGCTCTGTGTGCACAGTCCAAGGAAGGCCATGCAAAGACATCAACAGGGTCCTCACCAAGACCAGACCATGTTGGCATCCTGGTCTAGGGCCTCCAGCCTCCAGAACTGAGAAAGAAGCATTCGTTATATACGTCCACCAGTCTATGTTATTCTGTCATAGCAGCTGGTAGTGACTAAGAAACTCACACTGGACTTCCCTGGTAGTGCAGTGGGTGAGAATTCGCCTGCCAAGGCAGGAAACACAGCTTCAATCCCTGGCTGGAAGATCCCACATGGCGTGGAGCAACTCAGCCTGAGAAGCCCAAGCACTGAGCCGGGGTGCTACATCTACTGAAGCCCTCGCGGCCTGGAGCCTGTGCTCCGCATCAGAGGAGCCACCACAGTGAGAAGCCTGCATCAACAAAGGGCAGCCCCGCTCGCTGCAACCAGAGAAGGCCCACTCGAAGCAAGGGAGACCCAGAACCACCAAAACCAAATAAAGACATCAGTTTATTTAGGGCTTCCCTGGTAGCTCAGTTGCTAAAGAATCTGCCTGCAATGCAGGAGACCCTGGCTCAATTCCTAGGTCAGAAAGATCCCCTAGAGAAGGAATAGGCTACCCACTCCAGTGTTCATCGGCTTCCCTCGTGACTCAGATAGTCAAGAATCTTCCTGCAGTACGGGAGAACTGGGTTCGATCCCTGGGTTGGGAAGATCCCCTGGAGGAGGGTATGGCAACCCACTCCAGTATTCTTGCCTGGGGAATCCCATGGACAGAGGAGCCTGGTGGGCTGCAGTCCATGAGGTCTCAAAGAGTCAGACAGGACTGGGTGACTGAGCAGGATTCATTAAAAAAAAAAAAAAAAAAAAAACTTGGGAACTTAGTGTTAGCTCCACAGTTAGATAGAAAAGGATGGGGCTGGTAGGCCAGTGAGATGTTTTGCCTGCCTAAGTGTACCAAGGACAAGAAAACGAGCACCCACATCCTAGAGGAGGTTCAGGTGAGAAACACACAGACTCTGTTTACCTTGCATCACACCAGCCTGGACAGAGGCTTCACAATGTTCGAAGGGGTTGGGGGGCGGGGTTCAGCATCTTTGACTATGAAAAGTGACGTGATGGAAAAAAGCCGTAAATGGGACCTCTGATTTATACAAAGACATACAGATGGTGTCTGAAATAGGTCGAGTGACTTACAACCACTGCACAGCCCGGGGTGACCAGTGTGGGGAGCGGAGAGGGATGGTCTCCAAATTCTAGAGAACTAACAGGCTCCCTGCCATTCAGTTATCCTGTAAAAATGATTTAAACACCCGTGATGAGCTCTGACCATGAATTTTATCCTCATCTGCAGGATAAAGGGGAGGTTAAAGATAGATAAATGAGAAGCTGGCCCGGAATGACATCTCTCCCTATTCCCCAGCAAACTTCTCCAAGACCATCCTGTTTTGTTATTTCTTAAGATGCTGTTTTCCTCCTGGATGATCAATACATCATAAAATATTACTGGCGCAGTTTATCATTTTCAGTAAAGGATAAAGTTTCCCCCAAGTTAGGAATCTCCTTGTTGACATGTGTGGCCTTATCACAGGGCGGAAGCTGTCAGTAGCTGCGTTAGCTCCCCTTTCTCACGAAGGCAGCTTCTAATCATTTCCTCCCTGCTGTGCTCCATGCTCCCGCCAAAGCGGATCCCTTATAAGGGACCAAGGACAACCTTATAAGCTCAGGGCTGGTGCACCCGGATGACCCAGAGAGAGGGAATCGGGAGGGAGGTGGGAGGGGGGTTCTGGAAGGGGAACACATGTATACCCATGGCAGATTCATGTCAATGTATGGCAAAACCAACACGATAATGTAAAGAAAATTAAAGAAAAAAAAGAAAGAAATATATAGTGAAAAAAGAAATAAAAAGAAAATTCAAAGTAGTAAAAAAAAAAAAAAAAAAAGACTGCCTGTCAACAAAAGGGGCAAGGACCAGTCCACACAAGGCACAAAGCCTCCTAATGACCACGGTCACTAAAAAGGCAGAAGACTTAGTTCTTTTAAAGAGCTCGCCTAGATTTTCTAACACTCAGTGACCTCTGTTTGTTTCTTATGATGAAAATAGGCTCACACTGCAACAAGCTGAGGAACAGAGGTTGGCGGTGGCTAGGCTTTTTTCTTTTAACTTTTGGTACTGGAAGATAACTAGTTAACAATGCTGTGATAGTTTCAGGTGAACAGTGGAGGGACTTAACCACACATACACATGCATCCATTTCCCCCAAACTCCCCTCCATCAGGCCCCCACGTATCACTGAGCAGAGGTCCCTGCGCTACTCGGTAGTCATCGTTAGTTTGGATAGGCATTTTTGAAAGGTAAAAAATGAGAATTTTGGCCAACAGCTTTGCTGCCTAAGAGTCCAAGGGACTCATTCTTTTACTGTAAATGAAATTGAATTAAAAATGGAAGGAAACACTCACTGCCACTCTAACTTTCCTACACTGCTTTAGAGACAGTGGCACTCAGTTGGCTCAGTCTTACTTGCACAAGATTGCCCTCAGCGGATACATTTTTCAGATGGCGCTGCAATTTACAAAACATTTGTGCCTTTCTTTCTCCTATAAGCATTATCAAAAGGGGCAGCAGGCAGATGATCGAGGTCATCTACAGTCCCTTAGAGCACCGGACTTGAGTCCAAGTACAATCACCGTCATTTTCAGCACTTTTTCATTCAACGGACCACGCTCACATGAGTGCAATAAAACTCACTATCCTCTACTAGCTTATTCACTGAGGAAACCTTAAACCACCTCCTACTTGATCTGAAAAGCTAGGTTTCCCCAAGATGCCTCTGAAAGTCTTTTCCATCTTTAGACCATCCCCTGGAAGAAACCCATCTCTTCCTTAATTGGCTCTTCTGTCACTGATTTCAGAGTTAAAAGATCCAAACAGTGCCAAGCAATTCAGTTTTGTTATGGCATGTTCATAACATAAAACAGACTTGGAGTCTCTTATTCACACGTACTATGAAAAGTTCTATTACTGGATTGGAAACAAACCCTTTGAAAATACTCAGACCCAACCAAGACCTCACTTTTTCTTGAAATTATTATGCACTTCATTATAAATTAATATATTTTAACTCACAGACAATTAAACAGGAAGGCATATGTATAAATATCAAATCACCCACAAATAGCACCGTTAACATTTTCTTTGGTCTTTTTACTCACACTAGTCAGAGAAGGAAATGGCAACCCACTCCAGTGTTCTTGCCTAGAGAATCCCAGGGACGGAGTAGCCTGGTGGGCTGCCATCTGTGGGGTTGCACAGAGTTGGACACGACTGAAGCGACTTAGCAGCATCAGTAGCAGTCATGTTTTATGTGACAGTATTCTTACTTGATGCTATATTATGAAGATTCTCCTTGGTAGGTGAATTTATTTGTCTTGAAGTAGTATGCACCAGTGGAACTGTATGACTTAGGTCATCTCCAGAAGATGTCTATTTTACTAGGTGCCAGCACCTGAGGGGACCTCACTCATTGTTGGTGATGCCAGTGGTGATGCAGGCAGACAAGCAAAAGACCTCAGGACACAGAGCCCCAATTCTTAAGGGGCTTTAAAATTACTTGACATCACTTGCGTTTGAAGCCAGGCTTGACTGCACTTGGAGAAGAGGGTAGGGTAGAAAACTGTTGGTTGGTAACAAGGAATGCTCACAGTTGTAGATTTCAGGATGCACGATGAAAGCACGAAGTACTCAAGGGCTGCTACTCAGGAGAGGTGTCTGGAGGGTGTCAGCTGAGAGCTGAGGGAAAGGATCAACAGGTGCTCCCGTGGTGCAGGGCATGTTGATACACTGCTTTATTTTTTAACTGGAGGATAATTGCTTTACAATGCTATGTTAGTTTCTGCTGTACAACAATGCGGATCAGCCATAATTATATGTTCCCTCCCTCTTGAGCCTCCCTCCCCACCCCTACCCCACCCCTCTAGGTCATCAAAGAGCAGGGAGCTGAGCTTCCTGTGTTATGGAGCAGTTTTCCACCAGCTGTCTATTTTACACATGGCAGTGTATATATGGGGGCTTCCCTGGTAGCTCAGCTGGTAAACAATCCGCCTGCAATGCAGGACACCCTGGTACGATTCCTGGGTGGGGAAGATCCCATGGAGAAAGGTTAAGGTTAAGCCACTCAAGTATTCCGTCTGGTAGCTCAGATGGTAAAGAATCCGCCTGCCATATGGGAGATCTGGGTTTGATCCCTGGGTTGGGAAGATCTGCTGGAGGAGGGCATGGCCACCCACTCCAGTATTCTTGCCTGGAGAATCCCCATGGACAGAGGAGCCTGGCGGGCTGCAGTCCCTGGGGCTGCAAAGAGTCAGTCATGACTGCGCACCTAAGCACAGCGCAGACAGCACAGTGCATATACGTCAATGCTACTTTCTCAATTTGTCCTACTCTCTCCTGCCTTCTGCTGTGTCCACAAGCCCGTTCTCTATGTCTGTGTCTCTATTCTTGCCCTGCAAATACGTTCATCAGTATTATTTTTCTAGATTCCACACATATGCGTTAAAATAGGATATTTGTTTTTCTCTTTCTGACTTGCTTCACTCTGTACAACAGGCTCTAGGTTCATCCACCTCACTATGATTGACTCAGATTTGTTCTTTGTAACGGCTGAGTAATATTCCATTGTATATGTATACTGCATCTTCTTTATCCATCCATCTGCTGATGGACATCTAGGTTGCTTCCATGACCTGGCTATTGTGAACAGGGCTGATATGAACAAAGGGGTACATGTGACTTTGGTACATCATCTATTCAATTCTTTTAACAAAGTCTTCATGCAGGTCATATGCCTCCATACTACAGATGAGGAGACTGAGGCTTGGAGGTGCTAAGAGAGTTAATTAAGACCTCACCATGCAGACAGAGGAGGCAAGATTTGAATGGGGTATCTGGCTCTAAAGTCCACGCTCCTTACTTAATATGATCCTGCTTCTAGGTGCTAGGCTCAGGCTGCATCCTTCCTTCTGGGATGAAACTGTCCACCCCAACTCAGTCATCTTTTCAGTTGGGAAGCAACCATCACATTCAGGAGGAGGCTGGGGAAGCTAGGGAGTGGGGGAGTGGGGCAACTTTAATATGACTAGTGAACTCATCTCCTCCTTGTCCTTGATGGCCTCTGTGTTTTATGCTATTTCCCATTTAGCTCTGAAAAGAGTAAATAATCGCATTATGTTCTACCAGACAATCCAGCAGATGGAATTAGCTTAAGTAATCAGCTATATTGCTCAGTGAATAAGAGACTGTCTACCAGACCTGAGTTTTAGGTCTCAGTCTGCCATTTGCTTAGCAAACAATGGTTGTGGTAGGCACTCTGAGTGGAGCACGGCCTCCAAAATCAATCTGTCTGTACTCAAACCTCTACTTAAATATTTTGAATGCTGTAATTTAACTCTTTCATTCTAGTTAGTTAACCTCCTTGTGCCCCAGTTTCCTCTTTGGTAAAATGATGATAACAAAGAGTACCTACTTCATTGGGTTCTTGGCCGGAAGATAAAAGCTAATCTGTGTAAAGTACTCAGAGCCCCATGGGACACACATTGGTACCCAATGAATGCTAGCTGCCAAAATATCACTATTAACAGCACCATCATCATTATTTAATAGGTTAAGACACAGTTTCCTTTTATGGTGATGGGATAATAATAACATCTATTTCACAACGCTGTGAGAATTAGCGAGATAATGAATAAAAAATGTTTACTCTGTTGTTTTGTTAGCTTTAGTAAAGAATCTTTGTGCAATAAGGGAGACTCTGGTTTGATTCCTGGTTCAGGAAGATGGCTTGGAGAAGGAATACTTGGAGAACCCACTCCAACCCACTCTACAGGTATTCTTACCTGTAGAATCCCATGGACAGAGGAGCCAGGCCGGCTCCAGTCCATGGGGTCACAAAGAATCAGATGACAGATTGATTAACACTTTCACTTTCAACAGTGGTAGTAGCAGAGGTGTTAGAAATATTTATCTATTTCCTCATTGTTGCACTCTTCTATTCAGAAAACTTGTGACTGTTTATAGAGACTGCAAGAAGTCTTATTTTGACACCAAATAATATGAATATTTAACATTTTTTCCTAACTTCTTCTGTAGAGCCATGTGTTAATTTATAATTCCACCAGGAGTTTGAGAGTATGTATTTCATCTTGCCAAGAACAGGAGTGATTGTTTTGAAAAATCTTCCCTGAAGGATTACATATCTGGCTGTAGCTGTGGAAGTCAACTTTATGTGGTGGGTGGTCACCATTATCATGATTAAGACCAATAAAAATCAAACTGAAATTCTGTGTTACCATAATACAGAAAATAGATGCTCCAGGAGCAGGAACCACAGTGCATTTATTATGAAGGCAGTAAACCACACACACTGATAAATGAACAAGTCTTGATGAGAACACCATCTTCCACCATCTGAGAAGGTGGTTCTGTGATATGAAAAATACAACCTCATGAAGCACACTGAGTCCTCAACAGGACAAGGAAGTCAATAAAAAGCACAGTTCACATACTCCCAACGAAAAAACAGGGGTTGTTAGTCCTTTGGAATGATTCAGTTGTTTCATTAGATGAAAAGTGTTTCCTTCCAAGGCTTAAAATATTGATGCTCCCAAGAGCTCTTCCGTACCACCACACAGCATCAGTCTTCAGAGAGATCATGGTAAGAGGCTCCTGAAGCCACAGGAAAATTAAAGGGATGCAGTTTCTCATACTGCAGGGAATAATTCTCCTTAAGAGGTCATATATCAGTCCAGAAGGAGTTGACAAGCTTTTTTTTTTTTTTTAAAGTACGTTGGAAACAAACTAAAAGAGATTCTTTTGGGTCATTTTCATCTTGAAGACAAATGGGAAAAAAAAAGTTGCTAATAAGAACATATGCCTGTGTCTTATAAGAACTAGACACCCAACTATATTCATATAAATCTCAGTGGACTCTCTGGAGATCTCTTCTGACCTAAATGATGGTGGCATGTTTGTCTGTGCAGTAGAAATCTGGTACAGGGGTTCTGGGGTAAGAGATATGCTTTTCACTGGTTACTATTTTGCACTATTTGAATTTTTCTAAAATTATGCACATTTTAATTATTTTTTAAAAAAATTCCTAATTATGTAAAATGGAAATATATAAAAAAAACTCTCTGTGTTCAGTCACGTCTGACTCTTTTCTTCGACCCCATGGACTGTAGCCCGCCAGGCTGCTCTGTCCATGGGATTTCCAGGGCAAGAATACTGGAGTGGGTCGCCATTTCCTCCTCCAGGGGATCTTCCAGACCCAGGGATCAAACCCGTGTCTCCTGCACTGGCAGATGGGCTCTTTAACACTGAGCCACCTGGTAAGCCGTATTTGGCAACATGTGTAGACATGTCTAGTTGTCAAAACTGGGGGTAGGGACTGCCATGGGTGTTTAAAGGCCAGGATAGAGACCAGGTCTGCTGTTAAGCACGATGTGCAGGACAGCCCACTATGATGGAGACTACCCAGTTCAAATGATCAAGAGTGCCATGGAGGAGAAACCCTGCTGTAAATGATGGGCCTTGACAAGAGAGAATAAACACACTGAGAATGCGTTACACACGCAACTACTGAAGCTGCCTCTAGGCTCCTCACTTCTGCAGATGCAGACAGAGGATCCCATCCAGAGACTGGGAATGGGCTTGATCCCACAGGGGGCACACCTTCCTCATACCCACGCAGCTTCCTGCCTGACTGGGGAGGAAGAGCTTTCATCAGTGGCTTTTAGCAGGGGAAGCAGTAACAGAAAGATCCAGACCGTCCCTGTTGCCTCAAGACAACTTGGACAGATGACCATAAGGCCCTCTCCGAATGGGCCTGTGCGGATGGGAGAGGCAATTAGGGGGTGTCCTACTCCAATTATTTTTGTTTAAGCAAGTTTTGATAAAAGCCATTCACACTTTCACATTTCAAATACATGGACTCTAGCCCACCAGGCTCCTCTGTCCATGGGATTCTCCAGGCAAGAATACTAGAGCGTGTTGCCATTCCCTTCTCCAGGGGATCTTTCCAACCCAGGGATTGAACCCTGATCTCCTGAATTGTAGGCGGATTCTTTACCGTCTGAGTCACCAAGGAAGCCCATATCACCAGCTATGTTCAAACTGTTACATGATAATCCAGTGGCATCATTCAGGAGCCTATTTGAGACTCACAGGCTTCAATTAATTTAGGGGACAGTATGGTGACACAAGGAGGAAAGGTTCTTCCAAAGCATTCTTTGCTTAGAGGGACTCTGGTTCCCCAGAAGATCCCTTGACAAGGCAACCCACAAAACTTCAAATCAGCAATTACTTATGGAGGTTGTGCTGATGGCAAAAAAAGGATGAGTGGATGACTCCTGCCTCCTTGAAACATACAGTCTAGTTAGGTTAATTTCAACTTGCCCTGATATTGCCCTTCTTCTTTCTTTCTCTCTGACTCCTTCCCTCCCTCTCTCTCTCTCAGTAGATTTCCTAGACTTGTTCACTTTTACATTATAGTACATTGTAACAAGGGGCCTCCCAGATGGGGCTAGTGGTAAAGAACCTGCCTGCCAATGCAGGCGACATAAGAGATGTGGGTCTGATCCCTGGGTCAGAAAGATCCCCAGGAGAAGGGAATGGCAACCCATTCACTTCTTGCCTGGAGGATCCCATGAACAGAGGAGCCTGGCAGGCTACAGTCCATAGGGTCGAAAAGAGTCGGATACAACTGAAGCACACACACACACATACATTGTAACAAAACCACAAAATGTTTGAGCTGAAAAGGACCTTAAAAACCATCTAACAAAATCTTCACATTATATAGATAGCAAAAATGATTAATACTTATAGAGATTTTTCTGTACCCAGTACTCTCTGAATGATTTACCTCTATTGATTTCTTTAATCCTCAAAACCATTTGACGAAATAGACATTACTATCATCACTCCCATTTGACTGATGGAAAAATGAGACACAGAGAGGTTAAGTAACATCTTGTGGCACGCAGAATTCTACAGTGACCTTCAGCTAGTCATGTATAAGCTGAATTCTAAATGACCTTCAGTTAGTCATGTATAAACTGTTCCCACTGAATGCAAACAAAAGCTGCGACTTGCTTCTAGCCAATAGTATATGGCAATGGTGATAGGAGGGTCACTCCTCGGATTATAAGACTGTCTTAGTAGACGACTTAGTAGCCTGGAGAGAGACTCTCCCACTGGCTTTGAAGAAACAAGCCACCGTGTTGTGAGAGGTACTACAAGACAGCCACACAGCCAGGAACAATGGGGGCCTCTAGGAACGGAGAGCAGTCCCTGACTGACAGTAAGAAAACAAGCACATCATTCCTACAACCATAAGTAACTGAATTCTGCCAATCACCACCTGAGATCCCAAGCTCCAGAAAGGAATACGGTCTCGTCAACACCTAGACCGCACCTTTTGACAGCATGATCAGAGTATCTAGCTATGCTATGTCTGGACTCTTGACTCGCAAACTAGGAAGCAATAATGCATGTTCATTTCAGGTACTCTTTTTGTGGGAATTTATTAAGAAGTAATGGAAAAATGACAGCCATGTCCAAGATCCCAAATAAAGCAAGCAAACAAACAAACAAAAAAAGAAGCATAAAAAAGAGCAGGGATTCAAACCCTTGTGGTCAGGCTCCACTATCCACCCCTGAACTACAAACACCAAACTGGTATGAGTGGCCATCTCTGGGACAGGGAGAGTTGAATTATTTTCCTACTCTACTTTTTTCTTCATTACACTTTTTACTCTCTGACCTATTACACACTCATGAACCTATACACACTTATTTATTGCTCATCTCTGGCTAGAATGTGAGATCTCTGTGGGCAAGAACTTCTGTTTTAGTCACTGCTGTATTCATCACCCAGAACAATGCCTGGCACTAAGGAGATGGCAGAATCATTCACTGATTGAAATCGTAGCGAAATTGAGGCTCCAAGACTTGCTCAAAGTCCCTCAGTGGTGAGTGGTAAAGCCAGATGTGGTGGGTTGTGTTACTGATCTTGATCCTGATCCCCTCCTGTAACCGGACCCTCTGCCACGTGACTCTGCAGCTCCTCCATGGTGTTCTAACTTGTCTGGCTAATGGGATGTGGCTGGAACTGAAAGGGGCCATTTCGGACTCTGGGGTTAGAACGTAGCATCTGTTTCCATTCACCCCTCTTGCCCTTCTGCCATCACTAGAGAAAAGCACACCCTGATGAGCCCACTGGTCCAAGGAGGATGAAAACTACGTGCAGCAAACCGTGACTCTGAGGAGTTGAGCTTGGATCACTGGCCCAACTAACTCATGAGCAGCTGAATGAGAATAACTGCTTTAAGCTGCTAAATTTTGAGGCAGCTTGTTATATAGCATTTTTATGGAACAGAAAAGAGTTCTTTTTCACTTTTAGTCTACCCTAGGTCTTACTGATGTGGAATTTCACAACACTGGCATCCTGGGGAGGAAAGCTCTAGGAGTAAAGGCAGATGAGATTGATGCTTTAATAGTCCTTTTTGGTGGCTACAGGATACTTTGTAACCATTACGAGAAAAGCAGATTTTAGGTTAGAACACACCAAAGATCATAATTCTGCTAAAATAACAAAACCAATGCATAAATGCACTTCTGAAATTAAGGCATTACATAAAAAAATTATTTGAGATTAAAGGAGAATGAAGGTGTGAATTGGAGCCCGGAGTTCAATAGCTAAGAAAGCCCAAGTCCACATAGAGCTGACAATGGTTAATCATCTGGTTTCAAGATCTGAAAAGACTAAAAAGGTTTTGAATTTTTGTAGCCTGGAGTCTCTGGCTAATACTTTAAAATGCAGTATTATTGTCCATAATTTAGTAAAATCGAAAATAGATCAAAGCTAGGTCTATTCGGTGTAATTTTCCCTGGATAAGGGTGTAGGAGTGTCGAAGCTTCATATTGCAGACATGAAAGAAGTAGTCCCAGGGAGCTGTTAAATGGATGGAGCTGCTCTTTCACAGAGCGGAGCTAGTCCACAGGCACGACTCGGACAATGGGAGCAGAAGCGAGCTTAGCAGAGAGGCTGCTGCATTTGTGCCAAGAAGAGCCAAGTAACTCTCCCTGACTGGGGCCTACTACATGCCAGGCTCTCCCTCTCCTGGACAGGGCGCGCGCGCGCACACGCGTGTGTGTGTGTGTGTGTGTGTGTGTGTGTGTGTGTGCGCGCGCGCACTATCGTCACAATGACATCAACAAGGCAGGTACCCTTGTGTTCATGAAACAAAGACTCAGAGGTGAACTTTGATGCAAGAAGGGCAAACCAGTAGTAGTAAGTGGAGGATGAGGAAAAAGAATACAGAGCTCTGACCTGAAGGCCTAGACTCTTTCTGCACCATCACCTGCTCCAAAGGTTTCTGAACAAAGATGGCTTCCATTCCTTTTGGATTCTTCTTGCTCCTTTTGAACTTCTCTACTCATCATTAACGTCATGACTTGTATGACAATTCCCTCAGAAATCCCACTGTCCCCTGCCTCTGTGCAGGAAACAGCGCCACATTTGTCCACTGTTTGCCAGCACAACCCCTGGCTGATGCAAAGTTGATCTAATTTGATTTCATCCAAGCCTTGAAACTGGACGAAGCTGGAGAGCAGCACCTTCTTTAGTTATGGAAATCATCTGGAAGGCGGACGAGTTTCTGCACTCCGCTGGCCCTGTAATTCCAAATGCTCTGCTATCTCTGTGCACAGATTCACATTTTCACAGAACACGGGAATAACAGAATACACTGGGGCTGGCCCAAGCACTCTGAATGCAGAGCCCTTCAAGAAGCGCTGACACTCATCCATCACACGGTACTGCCTGTTTGGCCTGTTTATGTCGAACACAAACACCCACTCAGGCAGCTAGAATCATCAAGAGCAGCAACACACACCCAAAGTAGAGCATTGGAGGAGCATCACCGAGCAGTCAGCACTGCTGGGCTGAAAGTGTCTACGATAGCTGATCAGAATATGTCTTGTTTTAAAGGACCCGCCTCTCTAAAATCTTTGTTTTCAACTTTCAGCTGTAAAAAAAATTTATTATGAATGGTCATATGCAAATTTTGTTGTTCAGTTGCTAAGCTGTGTCTGACTCTATGTGACCCCATGGACTGTAGCCCGCCAGGCTCCTCTGTCCATGGAATTTTCCAGGCAAGAATATTGGAGTGGATCGCCATTTTATTTCTCCAGGCGATCTTCCTAACTCTGGAATCGAGCCTGCGTCTCCTGCATTGACAGATTCTTTAGCACTGAGCCACCTGGGAAGCCCAGCGCATATGCAAGTAACCAAACAGTAATAGCTGACAGTATAGAAGCATATTTGGTAAAAAGTGAGAGTGTCAGCACAGGCCCACTCCTGAACTGGCTGGGAAACTACCAGCTGGAAACGCTCCCTGCACGCCTTGGACATCATATCACGTCCTTCTTTTCAGCAGAACATTCTCTATTGCTCCCACTAATGGGCACCTAGACCTATTTTATACTCTTTTTTCTTTCACATATCTCGAGAATCTTTCCATATTGGAGAAAACAGTGGGGAATCAAGCCCTAGGTCAGTCTCTTTTGAAAATGAAATGTATCTCACTAAGAAGTATTAACGTCAAAGAAAATACACCTGTCTTCTTAAACCATTTTTGCTCATTACAAATGGATTCCAACAGAAAAAGTGAAGAAAGGAAACATCACAGGACCCAAGAGCAGACAAACAAGAGTGCCCTAGGGATTTCAACTGTGTCTTCTTCCTCGATATGTGGATTCTGCTTTTATTCCCATTTCCTCTTTTACTTAACGGGAACAACAGGCATATTGACATTTATGGGAAGTCTTAACAAAGGTCTCTTCTAGGTCACTTTCTGTGCCTCTACAGTACTATTGTACATGAAGTTACTGTAGACAGTGCTTTGTTTAGCTTTGTTTGAAAGTTTGACAGATGAATAAAAATTCATTCACACACATGTCCTCCACACCCCCCCACTCCTCCTACAGAATACAGTTTCTAAAACATTAAAACCTGCCATAAGTGATGCATATAAAAGGCATCCTACGTATAACAGCACTGGATTTATCACAGCAAAGCCCGAGATCAAAAAAAATAATAATGAGTTATTTAGATTTCAAACACACGTTGCAATTCTGCTCCTGACCTAGACTGAAATTCTCTCAAGCAGTCCTTACTGCATACAGACGACTGTATTGGAGACCAGGTTGGGTGGGCTGAGGAGAAGCAGCAGAAATGCACAATTCACACTTTAACAGAACTTGTTAGTCCCGTGGAGCCACGTGCATGCGTGTGTGCCTGCCACGTCCCGTCGACTGTGTCCAACTCTGTGCGACCCCATGGACTGTAGCCCGCCAGGCTCCTCTGTCTACGGGACTCTCCAAGTACACTCGAGTGAGTTGCCATGGCCTTCTCCAGGGGAATCTTTCCGACCTAGGGATCGAACCTGTGTTTCTTATGTCCACCTGCACTGGCAAGCAGGTTCTTTACCACTAGCGCCCCCTGGGAAGCCCCATGGAACCATGTAGCATACACTACACAGAGTATAATCTATAAAGAATATAAATTGACACGGCTAAAATACCCCTCCAGTTGATTTCACCAGGTATAAAAACAGCTTGGTGGATTTTCATGAATGCTTGAAGCATGTTTGGGATAGTCTTTATTAAAGTGGAGGAATATACCCAGTTCAGTCCTCGAGGCCTGAAAGGCCACCAGCAATCATGGTAAAATGAGCAGCATGCATGAGGGGGCTGGTGGAAGCATGCCAAGTATGTTTTTGCCAGCAGAGAAAACACGTCAGATTTCAAGTATTCTCAAATCTAAATTCACGTGGGTGGTTTCCCTGGTGGTCCAGTGGTTAAGAATCTGTCTGCCAACGTGGAGGGCATGGATTCAGTCCCTGCTCTGGGAAGATTCCACATGCGTCAGGACAACTAAGCCACAACTACCGAGCCTTCGTGCCTGGAGCCTGTGCTCTGCTTCAAGACAAGCCCCAGCACGAGAAGCCTGCTCACAGCAACTAGAGGAAGTCTGCAGGGCAGCAACGACCTAGTACATGTGCTCCAAAAACAAATAAATGAATCTTTAGAACAGTTCATACGGGCAGAAGCTTTAATCTGCAGGCAGAGTTCTGCAGGTGGAGACTGGCTGGAGGGTAGCTGCACAGAGCACTCCCAGTGCTACACTTAGTCGGGGTCTGTTTACACTTAGTCGTGAAAGCAAAGTGAAGTCGCTCAGTTGTGTCCGACTCTTTGCAACCCCATGGACTGTAGCCTACCAGGTTCCTCCATCCAGGGGATTTTCCAGGCAAGAATACTGGAGTGGGGTGCCATGCCCTCCTCCAGGGCATTTTCCTGACCCAGGGATGGAACCCCAGGCTCCAGCATTGGAGGCAGATTCTTTAATGTCTGAGCCACTAGGGAAGCCCTCTTGAGAGCCTATTTCCCATAAATTTAACTGAGGGGGAGAGAAATTTTGACATGCTAACATGTCAAAACCTCCAACCCCCCAATCAACTTCCCCAAATGTAATTAAAACATTTTAGGACACTTTCTGTAAAAGCAAACAAATGTTTTACAGATGTTCATATACACTTTTTGTATATAAACTCAGAAGTGAATCATACTTATATTCCATGAAGTAGAGGTATTCTACCAGGGAAAAACAAAACAAAATAAAAAAGCAACCCTGCTCATTGGGAAGAGGAATGCTGCTGATGTGTTTGCAGTTACTGTCAGCAATGCTGGCTGCAGACAGCATACAGGAAAAATACAACCCGTGTGTGATGTGAATTGTGAATAATGAAGAATTAGTAACCGAAGAACTTCCCAAGGCTGCAGACAGCATAGTGGCAAAGAACACACAGGATGTGGATAAGGGAATGAAATCAGGAAGTGCCTGGAGGAAGGGGTGAAGGCTGGAGAAAACAAGAGATACAAATGAGCTTGGCAAATGAGGAGGTTCACTAAGGAGACCAGCTAGATTCCATACAAAGGAACAATGCGCAAGTGAGCTCAAGTCAGATAAGAGGAGATGAAGGTGTCTGGACTTCACCTAATGCAGAAAGACAACAAGCAAAAGCAGGAACAGACTAAGGCAGTCAAAGAACATTGACAGAACATTAACAGAACATTCTCTGTCAGATGGTGATAACACGCTGGGGGGGAAATTACTAAGCACGTTAATAAATCTCAGTGACAGTGGAAAGAACTTCTTAAAACTTAGTTTCAAGGATGTTTTAATATGAATAAGAAACTCAAAGACTCTGAAGAGAAAGGGGCTTTCCCGGCTGTTCCAGTTGACAGTAATTCTGCATAAACTCTTGGTCCACATTGCTAGGCAAGTGGGCACTTGGGCAGTGGAACCTGAGCCAGTCTGTCCACTCACACATTTGGGGGTACAAACCGTTGGCACTGGGCAATCATATCAAACAAGCCTCTTTAAGTAACAGTAATGACAACCAATCGTTATTGGCAGCTAATCCAGTTTAACCACTGGCAAGTCTGCTTAAAATGTTAGTCTGTAACAGCGCTATTAATAACAAATTCCCTATGCTTGGGTAGTTTACCACCACCTCTACATGACATCTAACCTGGTGACAATATTCTAACAATGCTGAGGAAAAAATCATCATCATTGTATGTGATGGCATATTTAATGCCCCACAGTTGGTGACAATTTTTTTAAATCTTGGAGGGGAAAAAAAGGGATGGCCCATCATTCTAAACATCAACTCATGTTTTTGATTCCAAGAAAAGAAGGAAGAATTTGCGAAATAATTTCCACTTTTGTTCTGGAATGACCTTTGTGTTTCTGCTTTTTCATGTCTATAATAAAAGTCAGCATTAGATTACACTAAACTGAAGATGAAGTTTGGCGATGGAACCAGCAGAATGACATGTTTAATGCAATGTTTTAAAGTTCTACTATCTTGACAACTAACAAAAACATCATCAGTTTAAACACTGGAAGAGTTTTTGTGAGATAATCTCAACACCTCTGTGACTATAAAGGAAAATAAGGTCACCTACTTTCCAGTCCAACTGTCCAATTCTGAAGGGCTATGACACTAGTCACACTGATTCGGGCAAGGCTAAAAACACTTTCCAGCATTTTCAGCTGTGCAGAGCTAACCCTCTTTAGGTTGAATCTTAATTAAAGTAACCTCAAATTCATAGTGTTACATAAGGTTTGTGATTATTACAGTGAGGCACAAAGATTCTCCTATCTTACAACTAACTGCCTTTCCTTACCTTAAATCAGGAAGAAGGCAAATTAGGAAGAAGCAGTAAGAAAAAACACAAAGATAATGAGACTGTGGGTTCAACATCTTTCCTTAAACACACTGGTAAATTGAAAGGAGAGGAACGTAGGCTTTAGCAAGACTGGAGTTATTAATGAAGAAAAGCAGCTCAAATATTCTCAATGCCAGAGTGATTTTTTTTTTTTAAAGTCTCATGTGGGAAATAACTTGGTAGTTTTCTTTGACAATTTCCAGAATGTCTTTCCTTAAATTGTGACTCAGTTTCTGGGCTTATAAAAATTTTTTTTATTTTAATTTTCTTTACATTATCCTGTTGGTTTTACCATACAATGACATGAATCTGCCATGGGTATACATGTGTTCCCCTTCCAGAACCCCCCTCCCACCTCCCTCCTGATTCCCTCTCTCTGGGTCATCCCAGTGCACCAGCCCTGAGCATCAAACCTGGGCTGGCGATTGATTTCACATATGATGATTAACATGTTTCAATGCCGTTCTCTCATAGGGGCTTATAAAATTTTGAAAGGCATAGGTGATAAAATAAAATACAAAGAAGCTCTCATAACTGGTAGAAGCAAGTAGGCAGAAGCGAAGAACGATCCACTGCCTGAAAGCAGAATTCAAATTAAGAGGACAATGAAAACAGCTTAATTCAACAGCAGCGGATGTCTCTCAGGGAAGAACAGCTCAGAAGGCTGAGAGACATCCCTGAGGGAGGAGCTGGGCCAGAAGCTGGGAAGGGCACAGAAAGGAGCACAGAAGGTTCCGGCGGGTTTCAGTCTTGTTTGCTATGTAAATCTGAGGCTATGCTTGGGGCTTTTCTGGGGAGAGGGGTGGTGATTTGATGCCTCTCCCATTGGTTTTGATCAATCAGGTTAGGTAACAAATTAAGTAGTTACACACCCATATTACTTCTGCTGTTCGGCAGTGCTGGAAACAGGTCAAATTCAGAGGTACTGGTGCCCTGAGTGACTGGCCAGGGCAAGGTGCAGTCCAGGAAGACCCCAGAGAAGCCTGATCAGAAGTGCTCTGGAATGTGACATCTCTTACTTACTGTCATACCCTTTCAACCAGTTCTTTCACTTACACACCACCCATTTATCTCTAAGTGGTCTATGTAAGTGACCTCAGTCCGTCTTTGAGGACTATCTACTACGTACCTAGCAGCATGTTGAATGCTAGGAGATATTAAGAAACAGTCATAACTCTTAGCCAAAATTAAGCAATAAAGACTGAATAAAGGAAAGACATAAAATAATGGCTCTCAAGTATTTAAATAGGAGGCAGTGAAGGACAAGAATTCCTGAGAAACAGGGAACAAGCAAGGTGAAACCTACACCGGCTCTAATTAACCATCTGGAGAAAGTTTCTAGGTCAGGATGTAGAGAAAGGAAAATGAGGGGGAGCCTAGGAACCTCTAACAGTTTAAAATATGCAGCTGGGCGTTTGGAAGCAAAGGCTGTAAGAACGTGCAGAGCAGACTATCAGAGAGGCATTATTTGTACTGAGAGAAAACTAAAGACCTGAACTGGTGACTCGGTAAATTAATGATCAGCGCATAAAGTAAAGGAAACTGCCCAACGCTAGAAGAACCACCATTCAGATGATTAGAGGGAACAGTGCCCAGAGTTCACTCCAGAGCGGTGTACTTGACCCAACAGCCAGAGGAGAAAGCCTCATAATACTAAGGCACTGAGGTCACAGTACTAAGACTGACTGTTGATTCTCAATTAAAGTGTCAAAGGCAATTCAGAGGAGAAAGGGTAAACTTCTCCACAAATTGTGCTGGAACTGGATAGCTGTATAACTAACTGTGATCTATTCCTGGCATCACATACAATAATTAACTAAAAATGAATCACAGTCCTACCTGAAGTTATAACTTCAGAAAAAAAGAAATACAGAAAAAGATTTTTGTGGCTACAGGACAGGGCAAAATTTCTTTGGATTTCATCAAAATTATGCAGTTCTGCTCTTCAAAAGAAACTAAGAAATATTTGCAAATCATACATTTGACAGAGTTCATATCTAGTCTATTATAAAGATTTCTCAAATCTCAATGATTAGGGGGAGAAAGCAATGCAATAAAAGAAAAATGAGCAAAAGATTTGAAAGAATCATGTCTTCTTTCTCAAAGAAAACATATGGATGGTATGAAAAATACCAAAATAATTCAATATAATAAACTGTCCAGTAATTAGAAAATGCGAATTAAAACTGCTAAGAGCTATCATTACACTCCTAAAATGTCTAAAATCAAAGATGTGAAGTTAGAACTCTCATACATTGCTGATAACAATGTCAAATGATACATCAACTTAAAAAAAAGGATAAACGTGTACCAACGGTATGATCCAAACTTTGCAGCCACAGGTGCAAACCCAAGGGAACAGACAACCTCTCTCAATACAAACATAAATTCACAGCAGCTTAACTTGTAATAATCAGAAACAACAAAATTGGGAACAGCCAAAATGTCAATCAATAGGTAAATGGATAAATAAAATGTGGCATATTCACTCAAAGGAATGCCATTGCACAATACCAAGAATGAACTGCTGACACGAGCAAGGCAGATGAATGTACAAATAGTTATTATGTTCACTGGAAAAAACCAGACCCCCCCCAAACTAAGAGTATATACTGTATTTCCATTTATATGAAATTTGAGAATATGTAAACTATCAATAGTGACAAAAAGCAGATCAATGGTTGCTTGGAGGACTTCCTTGGTGGCTCAGTGGTAGAGAATCCACCTGCCACTGCAGGAGACAGGGGATCGATTTCTGATCAGGGAAGATCTCACATGCCGTGGAGCAGCTAAACTCGCAGGCCACAGTTATTGAGCCCGTGCTCTAAAGCCCAGGACCCAAAACTGCTGAGCCCACGAGCCGCCGCTACTGAAGACCAAGGGCCGTAGAGCCTGTGCTCCAAAACAAGAGAAGCCACCAAAATGAGAAGCCTGTTCACCGCAACTAGAGAGTAGCCCCTGCTTGCCACAACCAGAGGAAAGCCTGCGCTACAATGAAGACCCAGCACAGCCAAAAACAAATAATAAATGAAATTATTTTTTCTAAAAAAACAAAGAACCAGCATGCTGCCACAATGATCAAAGATCTTGAGTGCTGCAACTAAGGGCAGCCAAACAGATATATACAAATAAATAATTAAAAAAAAATAAGAGTTGCTTGGAGCTGGAGGAGTTAAAGAGAGAAGTGATGGAGGAATTAAAAAGAAGTACAAAAAAGAGTCTTTCAGGGATAATGGGTATGTTCACTGTCTTGCTTGTGGAGATGGCTTCATGGGTGTATACAAATGGCAAAGCTAGGTTATCATATTATACACTTTAAACACAGTATGTCAATTATCCCTCAAAAGGAATGACAATTCTTTCATAAGAGACACAGCCTCAAGAGGTGAAAACAGCATAAAATGAGACTTGGCACCTCAGTTCTAGAGCAGTGTTTCTGAGACTTTTGTTAACTCAATATCCTCTTTGAAAGGCATCCTCATGCCCTTTATAAATATTACTCAAATCTTCAGAAGTAATTAAGTATCCTAACAGGAACAAAGAATAGGCAACTAAACATGCTTTTCCAAACTGCAAATTCTTCACTCACTTTGATATGACCCAGTGCCTCTGAGATGATGATTTTTAAGTTTTTGAGAAAAGCATAACTGCCAGATAGGCATTTGGAAGGAAAACAGTGAAGGAGAGAGACAGAGAGAGACGGAAGGAGGGAGGGAGGGAGAAAATTAACAACAAATACCAAACACACAGGACACATCAAAGAACGACCTCAAGCGTAGTTTGCCGGTGTTTGGTGTTTCGGTTTGGCCTTTGTTTCAAAGCCGCAATGCTAGTTTAGGTAGCTAGCTGCGTGTTCCTTTTTCCGTACCTGCCAGTCCTTCCCTCCCCCCTGGTATTTCAGCTGCTGGCTGGCTCCCCCTTGAGTCAGCAGGGTTTGTGACCTGTCAGACAACCGATTCCCTACTGGGATTATTCCAATTAAGGCCGCCACCAGCCCTGTTTCCTGTCTTCTCCTTCCCTTGGTTCACCTTCCCAGACCCTCCATGAGGCTCTGCTGTGCCCGGAATAAGCAATTCTAGTCCAGAAAGCAAGATATTTAGAGACGTCTACTTCTTTTCCAGGGAGGCCACCACCATCCTTACCTGAACTAATACCCAATGACCACAAAGGATGCAGCTACTGGAGAATCTAACAAAATGTCAGTTTTAAAGTGAAAAAAAAAAAGTCAGAACGTAAAATTGTATATATGAAAGGATTTCAACCATGAAAAATCTTGACACATGGATAAAACTGAGAAGGACAGGTATAAAAATGAAAACAAGGCAGGTGTTAGGGCTTTTCCCCCCTCCCTCTTCACTATCTTTATTGATGTGATATTGTCTTTACAGGGGAAAAAAATGGTTTATTGACAGCTGCTGGCTTGAAGGCTTTTTTTTATTCCATCCAGCTGAAATGAGTCTGAGGCGTCTATTCTTCTGGGGAAAAAAGGAAAAATAACAAATTTATTTTGCTCCTGTGGTGGGTGGTTGGAGCTGTAGTGGATGCGCTTGACTGCCAATTACGGGTAACAGTTGTCTGATTGTTATCTTATAAATGTGTCTGGCAGTGTTCTGTCTGGAAATGTATATGGTTTAGGAAAAAAGCTATCCCAACTTCATCTCCCATTCCACAGGATGAGGAAAACCCACCCTGCTTTAATTTAGTGAGGCAGCAGAGACCTCACTACAAGCATCATGTGTTGTAATAACTCCCAGGAAGGTCTGGGCTGAATGTTGTCTCCAAGGAAGGACGACACTGTGACAGTCATCTCAACTAGGAAATAAGCTTTCTCTGGGTTTATTCTGAAGGGTTAGGAGAACACAACACTTCAAAAGACACCACGATGGCATACTGCTTATTTTTTACACTGTAGGCTCTTGAAAAATAGCAAATGCAAGAGAGGCTTTCTCTGAACTCATGGCCTAAAGACTGATCCTCCATGAGGAATTCAATTGTCCCAGATCGCCTCCCTGGAAAAAGTTTCATCAGCCAGGGGAGAGTGACTCTAACAACAGGAAGGGAGATTAGAAGTGGACATCGTCAGTGGAATGTAAATGGATACAGCCGCTATAGAGAACAGCACAGAGATTCCTTAAAAAGCTAGGAATAAAACTACCGTATGATCCAGCAATCCTGCTGCTGGGCATATACCCCAAGGAAACCATAATTGAAAGAGACACATGTACCCCAGTGCTCACTGCGGCACCATTTAGAATAGCTAGAACACGGAAGTAACCTAAACGTCCATCAACAGATGACGGATAAAGAAGATGTGGTACATATATACAATGGAATATTACATATACAATGGATCAGTACTCAGCCATAAAAAGGAATGAATTTGAGTCAGTTCCAGGGATGTGGATGAGTGAAGTAGGTTAGAAGGAGAAAAACAAATATTGTGTATATACATATATATGGAATCTAGAAAAATGGTCCTGATGAACCTATTTGAAAGGCAGGAATAGGGATGCAGACGAAGAGAACAGACTTATGGAAACAGAGAGGGAAAGAGAGGGTGGGACAAATTGAGAGGGTAGCTCTGAAACACGGTAAGCTAACGGTAAGCTGCTGTATGATTCAGGGAGCTCAACCCAGTGCTCTGGGATGACCTAGAGCATGGGGATGGAAGAGGAGGTGGGAGGGAGGTTGGAGAGGGAGAGGACGGAAGTATATTTAGGGCTGATTCATGTTGTTGGACAGCGGAAACCAACAACATCTTACAGCAGTTAGCCTCCAATTAAAAGTAAATTTTAAAAAAGGAGTAAAAAGAAGTGAGCACCAAGCACGACAAATTTTGTCACGAACTATCATACCTCTCATCTGCTCTCCTCGGGCCCATTCTTCCTTTCTAGAAATCATTCCCTCCCCACTAAGAGCCTTATACCTCCTCCTCTTTTCCTACTAACAAGGTACTGAGGTCTGCATTCAAAACCACATCAGGGAGTTAGTCATTTCCCCCTGGTTACCACCCTATATACACGAGGTAGACAAGTTAACAAGCTTTCGTTTTTTCTCTTGTTCCTCTGTTTTTTACTGCAGAAGTCTCAGCTAAGAACTCAGAAGGGTAGAGAGACAAATACTTGTCCTCGTCTACAATCCTATCTCAGAAAAGCAAATCATGGGCTGAACAATGACACTGACTCAAGTGCCTCCCTGTCCCAGGGCACAGGAGGGCAGCTTCTGGGGAGCAGGAGAAGAATCAGGATTAACTGGCATTAAAAGTGGGAAGGAGAGCTCGTGCACCATTGTGGATGGAGCAAAAACTGGTCCAACATTCTCAGAGGATGGCTGGCCAAAATCTAGAGAAATGTTCAAAGGACACCTAGTAGTCATCTTCCAGGAACTGTTTTTGCGGAGATAATGTATGAGTGCACAAAGTACTGGGTATAAACCAGGATGCTGCCCTCTATGATGGTAAAAAAACTAGGCATTTTCAGGACTGGGGAGATAAACGTGTATCAGCCACAAAAAGGATCATCATGCAATGGTCAAAACAAAGTGGAGTCAGTTGAAAACAAAGTTTGTAACATGTTTTGGTGAAACCCACATCACTCACAAATACTATTTATGTGCATGATTACACAGGAATAGAAAAAAGAATGTTCATGAAATTTTTCACAAAGGTTACCAGGGAGGGGATTACAGTGATGCTGGAGATAATTTTTAATTTTATATGTACATACTTTCATGATACAGTGGAATCTTAATTTTGACACTGTGCTTCTTAATTTTTAACTAATAATAATCAGTAAATTAATAATAATAATTATTAATAATAATAAATCAGAAAGAAGATAAGGTCACATCAGTCTGAAATAAATGGAACAGGAGACTGACGTAGAGAATGAATGAGGAAAGAGGATGGGATTAAATTAGGAAAGTGAATTTGGTAATACAGATGCTGGGAGTAAAAATTGCTGTGAAAGAGAATACAGAATTTTTCTTCTGGAAAAAATGAGGACATGTTAAATGACTTTCTCTCTCCTCCCTAGCCATCAACCAACCAGAATTCAAGTTTCTAGATAAATGCAGCCTAATCACAGACCATGGAAAATTAAAGAACAATTAAAAGAGAGGACCTCTGGGGAAGGGGTGATTCAACACTTTCACAGGTTTAAGGACTAAAGGGACCTCCCTGGGGGTCCAGAGGTCAAGAATTCGCATTGCAATGCAGGGGACTAGGGTTTGATCCCTGATCTGGTAGCTAAGATCCCACATACCCCGAAGCAACTAAGCCCACACATTACAATGAAAGATCCTGCACGATGCAAAGAAAATCCCACATGTCGCAACGAAGATCAGATGCAGCCAAATAAATGAAAGACGTTTTGAAAAAGAAAAAAAAAAAAAAACTAAAGAGCACTATGGGGAGATAAAAGCTCCAAGCCCTTTCCAGATTAAAACAGGCATGATTATGCTGATTCTGAAGATGCCAGCAGGCTGAGCTCCCAGCTGCCCTGCAGTCTAGTCGAGGCTGCTGCCAGTCTGCAGGGTCTGGCAGGGCTGGCTTACAGGGACGGCTCACCCCGTCTTGTTGCCTGGACCAGCCTGCAGCCATCACTGCCTCCAGGGCGGGACTCGGAAGAGATGCAGCGTCTTGATGAACTGCCTCAGATCTTAAACCACAGCCGCCCACAGCACCATCTGCTTACTGCCGTGTGGGCCCTAAAGGAAAAACCCGGTCTGGTCCTAAAAATACTATGCTTCACCAGGAACCATCTCCTAGGGCTCCGCCTCATGGGCCTCTGTATTACATAACATTAACTGGAGATGCTAATTCTGTGTCAGAACAGTGCAGTGGCCACACCCTGGAATGTGAAATTGTAAACTGTAAAATTCTGCCAAAATGTGCCATTTTATCCAAGTGTAGCAGATGCAGTTTTGAATTGCTTATGTCCTACAGCTTGTTGACCCTGAGTCCGAACAGGAATCTAATCATAATTTTTTTCTTCTTAGCCTCACAGTCTACAAGATATTTTCCTCCTGTATTTAACAATGTGCTCAGTCACTCTTTAATGGCCTCATGGACTATAGCCCGCCAGGCTCCTCTGTCCACGGATGGCATTTCCTAGCCAAGAGTACTGGAGTGGGTTGCTATTTCCTACTCCAGGACATGTTTCCAACCCAGGGATTGAAGTCGTGTCTCTTGAGTCTCCTGCACTGGCTGGCAGATTCTTTACCAGTAGCACCACCTGGGAAGCCATCTAATTAAAAAATTAGCCTATGTATTTGCACGTGACTTAAAAGGAAATGAAATCCCTGAAATTGTTAATAAGGCTGCAGTACAAAGTCAAGAACTGCTTGCTGTACCAGTGTCAGGCCAAGTAGCTCTGAACGCTTTCCACTGCCCACCTGTGATCCTGGAATATTTCTCCCTTGTCAGCTGGAAACAATGTTAAGTTTTATCCATAGACAGCTCTGGAGGTACCCTGAAGTACCTTGATTCAGGGGCAGGTGACTCTCTCTGCCACCTAGAGGTGCTCACGTTCCAATGAGAAGCCCTGCTTGCCCTGCTTGCCAGTCAGAACCCAAGAGGGATTTCCTGCTCACAATGCCTGCCCACCAGCCTAGGCTCGCTGGCAGCCCAGAGGGGGCGCTCCCAGCTAGGTAGTCTTGGCTGATGTGCCTGCTTGCGAGCTCAGTCCTGTCTGACTCTATGCAGCCCCATGGACTATATAGCCTGCCAGGCTCTTCTGTCCATGGAATTTTCCAGGCAAGAATACTGGAGTGGATTGCCATTCCCTTCTCCAGGGGATGTTCCCAACCCAAGGATTGAACCTGGGTCTCCCACATTGCTGGCAGACTCTTTGCCATCTGAGCCACCAGGGAAGCCAGTCTTGGCTGACAGTTCCATATAATCAGCTTCTGTTCTACAGCCACGAACCGATTCTGGTCTGGGGCAATCCCATGGAATTCTCTGCCACCTCCACTGAGTTCCAGACACACCTTTTCCAATGAGGTCTGAACCTCAAACAGGAAAGACAGCCTTTCCAAGTTGGTTCCTTTCTTGAGTTCTTTCCTTCAGCCTTAGAGGGAATTCTTTGGAATTCTTTTTTATACCCTCTTACAAGCAAATCCCTATATATTAAATCATTCCTTTTCATATCACAGTGTGGTTTGTAACTTCAGACTGGATCCTAATTGGTAACCATCAACTGAAGAAGATAGCAATTTTAAACCTCAAGTTGCCTCAGTGCTCTTTCTTAATTTCATCATTCATTTCTCACTGGATGGCACACCAGCCACCAGGTTATTTCAGACCTTGGCTTGTGTCCTTGGATTCCAATTCATTCAGCTTTCCAACAACTTACTAGCAGAAAATGACACCAAATAATACTCTTTTAAGAAAAAGTGGGAGCTTTCATCAGAATCCAAATTTTTTTAATTCCTGTATTGTCTTCCTTTTGAGTTTGCTCACATTCTTTTCAGCTTCATAGAAGAAGCTGAAATGGATTCTTACCCTCCAACTTGATATATGACATACTTGTTTTATATTCTTGATTTTATCAGTCAAGCTCATCCTTAGAGTTAACTGCCCTATGTTTTCTTCCTCTCAACAGATTAAGCCTGGACATCAATTTTAAAAAGACCTCACTCACAACCACTCTGAATCTATTTGATGATGAACATGGTATATCTATGCATGTAAATCTTTTAAAGTTTCAATCAGTAGTTTTTTAATAATTTGCAGAATGCAAATTACATATATAATATATATAGTATATATTATATATATAAAATATATATATCCATATTTTATTGGATATATATATATATATCTAAGTATTTCATTATTTGGATGCTATTATAAATGATATTTTAAATTTTCAAATTGTTGCTAGTATGTAAAAATACAGTTGGTTTTGTATATTGGTTTTTCTAGTAGCTTTTTGTAGTTACTTTGGGATGTTCTACATAGGTGATAATGCCTGAGAATATGGAGAGTATTACTTATTTCCAACCTTTATGGCTTGTATTCCTCTCCTCTCTTCTCCTCTGCTCTCCTCTCCTCCCCTCTCCTTTCTTTTGTCTTATGGACCCTGCCTCCAGTCAGGTTGAACAGGAGAGGAAGGAGGGAATTACATACTTGCTTTGTTCTGAACCTTAGAGTAAAAACATTGAGAATTTTACCATTGGGTATAATGTTTCTTGTAGATATCTATACTCAGGGAACTTTTCTTGTATTTCTAGTTTTCTTAGAGTTTTGACCACTAATGGGTATGGAATTTTGACTGATTCTTTTTCTGCATCTAGTATGATGACCTCATGGAACCACCAGCTTGTACTATACAATGAAGAAGAGACCCGTTTATTTTTCTCTAAGGCAAGCTATTTGTGTCTCTTTGGAAGTAGCCAACTAATATGCTACATAATACACTTTCACTGCTATTCTAAAGACATAGGAGTATTGTGAAGGTTGGGAGCACGAGGAGGCCAGATGGAGACTTTGGCATTCATCAGGGGAAACATAATGGTGACTTGGACTAGCATGGTAGAGAATCGTGGATCAAGTGAAGATCTACTTTAGAAGAGAATTCCCCGGTGTTCCAGTGGTTAAGAATCTGCCTGCCAACGCAGGAGACAGGGGCTATCCAGGAAGATTCCACACGCTGCGGAGCAACTAAGCCCGGGCACCACAACTACAGAGCCCACACTTTAAAGTCCAGGCTCTGCAATGAGAGAAGTCAACAGAAGGAGAAGCCCACACACTGCAGCCAGAGGATCGCCCCTGCTCGCTGCAGTAGAGGAAGTCCAGCATGGCAACAAAAAACGAGGCCAGTCAAAAATAAAAATTAAACTCCAATACTTTTTTAAATAAAAAATTAATTTTTTAAATTAACTTTTCTTAAAATAAAAGTTTTTAAATAAAAAATTAAACTTTTTTAAATTAAAAAAAAGAAGACTAGCTGATAAATCTGATGCATAGAATGAGTAAAGGATAGAAATTAAAAATGACTTCTAAATTGCTGGCTTGAACCACTGCATCACGAACACTGATAAAGAAAAACCTCGAAAAGATTTGAATGATTTTGTTTGTGACATGCCAAGAGTCGTGATTTAGATGGATTACATCTGATATTCTTATTAGACATCCAAGTGCGTGGAGGCTCTTTAGTTCTTCTTCACTTTCTGCCATAAGGGTGGTGTCGTCTGCATATCTGAGGTTATTGATATTTCTCCCAGCAATCTTGATTCCAGCTTGTGCTTCTTTCAGCCCAGTGTTTCTCATGATGTACTCTGCATAAGTTAAGTAACCAGGGTGACAATACACAGCCTTGACGGATTCCTTTACCTATTTGGAACCAGTCTGTTGTTCCACGTCCACTTCTAACTGTTGCTTCCTGACCTGCATACAGGTTTCTCAAGACACAGGTCAGGTGGTCTGGTATTCCCATCTCCTTTAGAATTGTCCACAGTTTATTGTGATCCACACAATCAAAGGCTTTGGCAGAGTCACTAAAGCAGAAATAGATGTTTTTCTGGAACTCTCTTGCCTTTTTGACGATCCAGTGAATGTTGGCAATTTGATCTCTGGTTCCTCTGCCTTTTCTAAAACCAGCTTGAACATCTGGAAGTTCACGGTTCACGAATTGCTGAAGCCTGGCTTGGAGAATTTTGAGCATTACTTTACTAACATGTGAGATGAGTGCAATTATGAGCATTCTTTGGCATTGCCTTTCTTCAGGATTGGAATGAAAACTGACCTTTTCCAGTCCTGTGGACACTGCTGAGTTTTCCAAATTTGCTGACATATTGAGTGCAGCACTTTCACAGCATCACCTTTTAGGATTTGAACTAGCTCAACTGAAGTTCCACCACCTCCATTAGCTTTGTTCATAGTGATGCTTCCTAAGGCCTTAATGTATCATAATGATCTGCTTTTTTTGCTTTTCTCCCTGGCCAGACTATGAGTTCCTTGAAGGTGGGGATGGTGTCTTACTTATTTTTATATCCTCATTTCTAACACAGTATCTTTCATAAAATGGATATTCAATAAATGCTGGTGAATTAGTCCATGACTTCTTAGTTTTTGCTGTTGTTCAGTCACTAAGTGGTGTGTGATCCTGAGTTTTAATGAAAGGCAAGTCATACTATGAGCTATACAAAAAATTGCTATGGGATTAAAATACTCATCTACACTTCACAGTGATCAAAATAGTTAACTAAATAACTAAAGGAAATCAGAAGACAAGGATAAGTATTTTAATGAAGGCAATATATTTAAAACTATTGAGGCATAAAGGGACCCTTTATGACATTAATGTTAAAAATGTATAAGAGATACTATACAACAAAATTAAGTACAGGGGAGAAAACTCAGAATCTGTAGGGATACCATGCAGATCATCTAGTATTGTCGTTCTCATGCTGTGTTCCTTGGAATTATACAATTTCTTGGAGGCACATCAGGACTATTGTGGGAACAAAGTGAGGTGATCAATCTGGTGGGACTTGGAACTTCAGGACAACAGGTGGACTGGTTGCTCAGTCGGGTCTGACTCTTTGCAACCCCATGGACTGTAGCCTGCCAGGCTCCTCTGTCCATGAAATTCTCCAGGCAAGCATATGGAGTGAGTTGCCATTTCTTCCTCTAGAGCATCTTCAGGGCTTGAACCCATGTCTCTTGCATTGCACGCAGTTTCCCGTGTTGTAGGCGGTCTCCCATCCAAGTACTAACCAGGCCCGACCCTGCTTAGCTTCCGAGATCAGACGAGATCGGGCGCGTTCAGGGTGGTATGGCCATAGACTCTAGGCGATTCTTTACCACTGAGCCACTAGGGAATAGATTTTACTTCAAAAAAGAAATTATTTTATTAAAAAATTATTTTGGCAAGTTATGGTTACTCTATTCTCTAGATGAAGAAACTGAATCCTACTTAAACATGCTAAAATTCGAATTATGACACAGAAACTGGATATTCCAATAGGCAGTCCAGAGACTGTGGGCTTTCATTCCAGAATTCATCTAAGAATACAACTAATATACTTTTATATTTACTGTCTATTGCCTGGTAAGGTCATAAGTTTCAAAAATTTATTATTGATGGTTGTATTGCTTATACTGGGCTTAAACACAGTAAAATGCAATAAGAAAGAGCTTTGAAGGCAACAACTGGGATTAAGCTCCGCTGGCTACAGTTCTAGCAAAGATTTATGCGTGAGTTATTTTATGAGTTATTTTAATGGATGCAGTACAGAGCATTCAGGTCCACCAACTCTGTTGCTCAAACTACTAGGAGATGAATACACAAATTCCTGTAACATATCCTAATTTCCCCCCTGAGGTTTCAGCAGAATTAATTAAATACAAATCAGAAGGACAAAGTGATAGGATAAAAAAATTTTTTTTTTTATATTTACATTTGAAAAAGGTATTGCCTTTTCCAAGAAAGGAAAAAACAGAAAGCAGGGTACAACTGAAGGTACCTTCATGTTATGCTTTTATTACCACTATATTATTTCCTCCAGCAGGTTCTGTGGATAAAATCCCTTCATTTGCTTTCTTCTTTCTTTTCTGACTGATTAAAAAAAAAAAAATCTTATCTGAAACAACAGGCTGGTATTATCAAAGCTGTGTATCCTGAGAGTGAATAGCAGGAATACATTTCCTTTTTTCATTATTTTTGGTAGAACACACAGACCTTAGGGGTAAGCGCTCAGCGCCAATACATCTTCCGATTCTTACTAGGCTCCCTTAAGGGGAAAACAAGGTAATTAATCTGTCATCCTAGACAGTGTACCACTCCTTCACAATAAGGATAAAATGCTATCATAAATAGATGAACCAGAACAAAAGAAAAGGAAACATTTCTAACCAAAAGCTGCTGAAGAGTACAAAGAGAAGTACTGAATTTTTGGAAATTCAAAGACTAAAAACCAAAGCTCTCAACAACACACTGCTGAATAACCAACAAATCAGAGAAGAAATCAAAAATGAAATTCAGTTATGCATAGAAATGAATGAAAATGAAAACACAACAGCCCAAAACCTATGGGACACTGTGAAAGCAGTGCTAAGGGGAAAGTTCATAGCAATACAAGCTCACCTCAGGAAACAAGAAAAAAGTCAAATAAATAACCTTACTTTACACCTAAAGCAACTAGAAATGGAAGAGATGCAGAAGCCCAGGTCTAGTAGAAGGAAAGAAATCTTAAAGATCAGGGCAGAAATAAATGTAAAGGAAACAAAAGAGACCATAGCAAAAATCAACCAAGCCAAAAGCTGGTTCTTTGAAAAGATAAATAAAATTGACAAACCATTAGCCAGACTCATCAAGAAACAAAGGGAGAAGAACCAAATCAACAGAATTGGAAATGAAAACGGAGAGATCACAACAGAAAACACAGAAATACAAAGGATCATAAGAGACTATTATCAGCAAATATATGCAAATAAACTGGACAACCTGGATGAAATGGACAAATTCCTAGAAAAGTACAACTTTCCAAGACTAAACCAGGAAGAGATAGATAATATTAATAGACCCATCACAAGCACGGAAATTGAAACCGTAATCAGAAATCTTCCAAAAAACAAAAGCCCAGGACCAGATGGCTTCACAGCTGAATTCTACCAAAAATTTAGAGAAGAGCTAACACCTATTCTACTCAAACTCTTCCAGAAAATTGCAGACGAAGGTAAACTTCCAAACTCATTCTACGAGGCCACCATCACCCTAATTCCAAAACCCGACAAAGATGCCACAAAAAAAGAAAACTACAGGCCAATATCACTGATGAACTTAGATGCAAAAATCCTTAACAAAATTCTAGCAAATAGAATCCAACAACACATTAAAAAAAGTCATACATCATGATCAAGTAGGCTTTATCCCAGGGATGCAAGGATTCTTCAATATTCGTAAATCAATCAATGTAATACACCACATTAACAAATTGAAAAATAAAAATCACATGATTATCTCAATAGATGCAGAGAAAGCCTTTGACAAAATTCAACATCCATTTATGATAAAAACCCTCCAGAAAGCAGGAATAGAAGGAACATTCCTCAACATAATAAAAGCTATATATGACAAACCCACAGCAAACATTATCCTCAATGGTGAAAAACTGAAAGCATTCCCCCTGAAGTCAGGAACAAGACAAAGGTGCCCACTATCACCACTACTTTTCAACATAGTTTTGGAAGTCTTGGCCACAGCAATCAGAGCAGATAAAGAAATCAAAGGAATCCAGATTGGAAAAGAAGAAGTAAAACTCTCCCTGTTTGCAGATGACATGATCCTCTATGTTGAAAACCCTAAAGACTCTACTAGAAAATTACTAGAGCTAATCAGTGAATATAGCAAAGTTTCAGGATACAAAATCAACACACAGAAATCCCTGGCATTCCTATACACTAACAATGAGAAATCAGAAAGAGAAATTAAGGAAACAATTCCATTCACCATCGAAACAAAAAGAATAAAATACTTAGGAGTATTTCTACCTACAGAAACAAAAGACTTGTGTATAGAAAACTATAAAACACTGATGAAAGAAATCAAAGAGGACACAAACAGATGGAGAAATGTGCCGTGTTCATGGATTGGAAGAATCAATATAGTGAAAATGAGTATACTACCCAAAGCAATCTATAGATTCAGTGCAATTCTTATCAAGCTACCAGAGTTCTTTTTCAGAGAATTAGAACAAATAATTTCACAATTTGTGTGGAAATATAAAAAACCTCGTATAGCCAAAGCAATCTTGAGAAAGAAGAATGGAACTGGAGGAATCAACCTGCCTGACTTTAGGCTAAACTACAAATCCATAGTCATTAAGACAGTATGGTACTGGCATCAATGGAACAAAACAGAAAGCCCAGAGATAAATCCACGCATCTATGGACACCTTATCTTTGACAAAGGAGGCAAGAATATACAATGGAGAAAAGACAACCTCTTTAACAAGTGGTGCTGGGAAAACTGGACAGCCACTTGTAAAAGAATGAAACTAGAACACTTTCTAACACCATACACAAAGATAAACTCAAAATGGATCAAAGATCTAAGCATAAGACCAGAAACTATAAAACTCCTAGAGGATAACATAGGCAAAACACTCTCTGACATAAACCAAAGCGGGATCCTCCATGACCCACCTCCCAGAATATTGGAAATAAAAGCACGAATAAACAAATGGGACCTAATTAAAATTAAAAGCTTCTGCACAACAAAGGAAACTATAAGCAAGGTGAAAAGACAGCCTTCAGAATGGGAGAAAATAATAGCCAATGAAGCAACAGACAAACAATTAATCTCAAAAATATACAAGCAACTCCTGCAGCACCATTCTAGAAAAATAAACGACCCAATCAAAAAGTGGGCCAAAGAACTTAACAGACATTTCTCCAAAGAAGACATAAAAATGCCTAACAAACACATGAAAAGATGCTCAACATCACTCATTATCAGAGAAATGCAAATCAAAACCACAATGAGATATCACTTTACACCAGTCAGAATGGCTGCCATCCAAAAATCTACAAGTAATAAAGCTGGAGAGGATGTGGAGAAAAGGGAACTCGCTTACGCTGTTGGTGTGAATGCAAACTAGTACAGCCACTATGGAAAACAGTGCGGAGGTTCCTTAAAAAACTGCAAATAGACCTGCCATATGACCCGGCAATCCCACTGCTGGGCATATACACCGAGGAAACCAGAATTGAAAGAGCCACGTGTACCCCAATGTTCATCGCTGCATGTTTACAATAGCCAGGACATGGAAGCAACCTAGATGCCCATCAACTGACGAATGGATAAGAAAGCTGTGGTACATATACACAATGGAATATTACTCAGCATTAAAAAAAAATTCATTTGAATCAGTTCTACTCAGGTGGACAGAACTGGAGCCCATTATCCAGAGTGAAGTAAGCCAGAAGGAAAAACAAGAATACAGTATACTAACGCATATATATGGAATTTAGAAAAACGGTAACGAGAACCCAGCATGCGAGACAGCAAAGGGAACGCAGATGTATAGAATACTCCTGGACTCTGTGGAAGAGCGCAAGGGTGGGATGATATGGGAGAATGGCATTGAAACATGTTAATTATCATATGTGTAATCAATAGCCAGCCCAGGATTGATGCTTGGGGCTGGTGCATCAAGATTTCCCAGGGGGAGGGCGGAGGGAGGGGGGTTCTGGAAGGGGAGCATATGTAAACCCATGGTGATATCATGTCATTGTATGGCAAAACTAATAAAAAATTAATTAATTAAAAAAATTTTAACATAAAAAAATAAAAATAAAGAAATAAAAAAAAAAAACAAAAACCAAAGCTAATTGCAAGAATATTTTTGCCTGCTAATTTGTACTTGCTATTTCTGCATTTAATTACACATTTCTGAAAACTAATCTGCCATAAGACTACCTTGCTGCCCTAAACTTGATTCCTGTGAAGACAAAATAGGAGTAAAAAGATTTAGAGATGCCTTGGCTCTTAAAATGTGTAATCCTCTTAGTTAATATGTTGATGTTTTGGTAGGGTTTCCTGAAGCTCTGAGAGGCATCCTGAATCATGCCCATTACAAGCTACTCTTTTGAAGTTGTCACTAAATGTGCAGTTTCTCATTTGAATATCTCCTTAAAGCCTCTTAAAAATGAGTTCTTACCTTTGTTTTTTCTAAAGCTTGTCCTAAAATGGTTGTAGGCAGTCCTGAAGCATAAAAGACTGGCAAAGAGCAGGCCTTGGGTATGCTGGAGGAGAAAAGTCAGGGTACCCTTCTTTATCACTGGAGCACATCTTAATCAACTTCTTACACCAGTGGGTTTCCCTGTGGCTCAGTCAGTAAAGAATCTGCCTGCAATGCAGGATACCCGAGTTCGATCCCTGGGTTGGGAAGATCTCCTGGAGAAGGGAATGGCAACCCACTCCAGATTTCTTGCCTGGAGAAACCCATGGACAGAGGAGCCTGGAAGGCTACAGTCCATGGGGTCACAGAGTCAGACATGACTGAGTCACTAACACACACACACCACAGTGGGCATCTCTGCATCTTTTCTGTACCTGCAGGGGTAGCCACATCCTTCTAAGACCTTCCCGGATCCCCTGCTAGTGCTATAATCAGAAGGCTTGGCTTGTCAGGCCCAGCTGACATCAGTGGAAAACAATCTGGAGTAAGAGTGCACATCAGCACAGCTGCTTTGGACGCGGGGGATGAGAAAGAACAATCAAATATTGAGCAGTGAAATGGGAAGAGCCTCCAGTCAACATATCTGTAGTTCTTTTGACTTTAATATAGGGTTTTGAACACTAAATTCAAATTATTGGCTAGATTCCTGGCATCTGTCAGACTCTGCTCTTGGGCTGCAGGCCCACCAGTGGATGCTAAGTCAAAAGGCCAGAGGAAACGAGCATTCTTTCATGGTTCATTCAGCTCCCTAACTTTCTGAGCAAAGAAATAGCAAGCAACTGGCTTACTTAAAAATCACAGCTTGCTTTTTGAAGTCTTTTCATGAATAAAATCATCACTTTGGAAACTCAAAGACAAAGAAACTCATATATCAGTAGAGAGCATGAAACCATTTCATCCTCTACCTGAGTCATTATTGGTTCTCAAATTGGTGTTAAAGAAATGCTAAAGTGGTAGCTGAGGGAACTTCCCTGGTAGTTCAGTAACTAGAGCTAAGTACCTAAGCCTCCAAGCTCCCAACGCAGAGGGCCGGGGTTTCATCCCTGATCAGGGAACTGGATCCCACATGCCACAACCAAAGATTCTGGGTGCTCCAACTAAGACTTGGTGGGACCAAATAAATAAAAATAAACCTTTAAATAAAGTGGTGGCTGAGACAATTATTTGCTAGTAAGTAACAATTTGATATTTATAAGTAGGAAAGGTGGGATGGGGCGTGAGAGGGAGGCTCAACAGGGAGGGGGCATATATATACTTAGGGCTGATTCATGTTGTTTAAGACAGAAACCAACACAACAATGGAAAGCAATTATCCTCCGATCAAAAGTTTTAAAAATTTATAAGTCAGAAATATCTGTGTTTTAACAAATAGACCACTCTCTACCTTACAACTCAAAGGTAGAGTGTTCATTGATTTCTATTAACATCATTGCATTTTGTGTGTTAGACAACATGCTGTAGAGTCTCTCACCATTTTTTTTTTTTTGTAATGTTGACACAGGTTCGTTCAAATGAATGAATGCTCCCCTTAAATCTAACTCACATCAACTGAAACCCACACAGGAGGAGGAATGATCACCAGCAATGTCCCCTAACCACACTCCCGACTCTCAAAGTACCAGGGAGTGCCTCACCTTGATCTCGTTACTATCCTGCCAGCCAAACTGCTTCAGGAACTGATATTGGCTTATCTTCACTTCTCCCTGCTCCACTTAGCACAGTCTCCATTAAACTGCCATGAAATAAATATTTTTATTGCATAATTGTCTACTCCCTTCCACGGTGACTCTCTGGCAGGAAAAAAAAAAGGGGGGTATAATTCCTAGAATTACTATTGAATCTTAGTATTGACTCAAAAGAGGAGAACAGATTTTTGAGAACAGTATTCTGCTTTGATTCATCTATGGCATCTTTTCTTTTTTCTTTCTAATAGACTTTATTTAGAAAAATAAAGCAAAACTGAGCGGAAGGTACAAAGATTTCCATATAATAGCACCTTGTGATGTGCAAAAATTGAGCTTAATATTTGGAAAGATGAAAAAAACATTGTATTACATTTGCTTAAGTTGTTTTTCACCAGATAGAAGGTTATAATTTCACTAAAGTCAATGCCTTGTCCATTTACATCTAATTTGACATCATGGTATATCAAGAAGATCACAATCACAACTTCTTGTCACTCTATATATTACTTGAGTATGTCTAAAAACAACTTTAACTACAAGAAAAAAATTAATAAGGAATTAGCAATCAAATTTACTTCCCTTATGGTTTTAGCTTCCTGATTTCCTCAGAGTGGCACTCCCAGTGCAAAGTACTAAAAAGACAACTCAAGGAAACTTCTGTCAAACTTCTTTAAAATAGAAATTTACTGAAGCCCACTTCTGGGTATATACTGGGCACTCACAAGTGCTGAATGAATTGAACCACATCCCAAGAGTGAAATCAGACTGAAATGCTCATACCTCACTAATCTGTGTGAGAGACAAACAATATTTCATTTTATTGGGAATAAGATGGGGTCCAAAAATGAGCCTAACATCACTCTCGGAAACAGGTTTTATTAACACCTTTCAGCTATTTACTTTTCACTTGGCAAACATGAAACATTTTTAATACTGAATTTTACTGAGAGCAAATTGATGGTAATTTGTTCTACTGAGCTTCAATAAAATGAGCTCTGTATTTGAATGTTAAATGTTATCTAATGTGAGTGATTTACATATTATTAGAACAAGGAACTGCAAAAGAAGAAACTAAAGGAAAATATGCACTCATATTTATTTTAAAACAAACAAACAAATGAAAGGAAAACTGTCTTTAATTTTTAAAGTGGTTCTTAATGTAATTGCCACAGAGTTCCCCCAAAAGATGCATTTTAAAAAGCACACAATGAAGTTTTAAAAATGCAATAATTCTCACATCATGAGTTTGCTTTTGTAGCATTAGGGAGCACACTAATACTTAAAACTCCTTTCTTCCCCACCCCTACTCCCAAATCCTAGACTCAATCAGGGGAATAAGAGCAGAAACCACCACAAGACAAGGTTGACACTGAAGAGAGACAGCAAAGAGGTTTAGGTAAAGAAACCAAGAAGTTCAAAAGAAGGAGAGATAATTTGTAATTGGGAAACCAGAGAAAAATTCATTAGCGGGAAAACATTTCTAATATTTAGAAGAATGAGTTAGATTTAGACAATGGAGACAAGAGGAATTCCTGATGGGGGTAAAGGCATAGAACTTTGAGAACATAGGATGTATTTCTATACCAATTCTTGCCTCTTTACCAAGGCCTGGCCAAAATGAAAGGCAAAGGATAGGCTTATCATTTGCTCTGACCATGGAGAATGACATCCTTCCAAGCAGAAACTCAAGTTCATTGATGATTTTAATATGTAGTTATTCAAAACTAACAAAAGTCTGAGTAATGGACACAATACTGAGGAAAAAAATCATTGAATGGTACATTTAAAACAGTTCTCAAGAAAATATGGTAATAAATACAATGAAACAGTATTCAGTCATAGAAAAGAATGAAATCTTGTCATTTGTGACAACTTGGATGAAGCTTGAGGGCATTATACTAAGTTAAATAAGTCAGACAGAGAAAGACAAATAGTGTATGACCTTCGTTATATGTGAAAATCTAAAAACCAAAATAAACAACAAACCAAGCTTACAGACACAGAGAACAGATTGGTGGTTATCTGAAATGTAGGAGGGGAGGGGGGTATTTAGTCGGGGAGAGGTGTATAAAATGAGTGAATGGGGGTCAAACTGTACAAACTTTTAGTTATACAATAAATAAACTAGGGATATAAAATAAATAAATGGATAAAACCTATGACACCCACTTATCAACACTTTTCCAGTACAACTAAACTCACAGATAAAGGGATTTTTAGGAAGACTTTTAAAAATGCAATTGTCTACACACTACCTGGCAAATGTACGCCTGTCATTTTTCAAAGAGGTAAGCGAAAGAACAAATTCAGCTCCAAGGTCCTATCTGTTAACCTGATTTAGGATAAAACTGTTCTCTAGGCAACATACTCCAATGACTTAGGTAGATTATTTTTTATGATAAATTTTAATCAAACAGCAACAGCTTTCTTTCAAGATATAAAATAATGAGGCAATTTACAATAGAATGTTTTGAGGATGCTCTTTTGCCTTGTAGGGATAGAGCAAGAGATGATACAAGGTCAGGTTTTAAATAAACTCACGCCTCACAAAAAGATGAACAGCCTGGACCGATTTAGCCTTCTGGGTAAAGTCTCCTGAGGCCTAAGAAGAGGTAGGTTGCAAACTAAGGCAGGGAACCAAAATGTTAATCAAGTAATCAGCCCAGAGAAGAAGTTGCAGCAGCTGAGATATGATGATTACAGACCTCTGTTTGCTTGTGTACACAATTCTAATAACAGTTATGTAGTATTATGAATACAAAGTCATGTGAAAGAACCCCCCCAAATATACTCATTGTTAGGCATGCCCCTTGAGAAACATATCAAAAGTAAGAAACACAGAAGATGGTTGGACTGATTAATGATTTCTATATTCTGGATAGGAAAGCCACACTACCTATGTTTTTTCAGGCCAGAAAAGTTAAAACATGCATAATTTGAAAGTATGACATGCATCTTTTCAAAGTAAGAATTTCTTAATCAGGAGGACTCATCAACTAGGGTCTGCTTGTTTGTCTGAATACACAAAGTCCCATCTCCAGAAACTCTGATTCTCAAGGCCCTGTGCTACAAGCTAGTTGTGTCCACCTCTGTGTGACCCCATGGACTGTAGCCCGCCGGGCTCCCCTGTCCATGGGATTCTCCAGGCAAGAATACTGGAGAGGGTTGCCATGCCCTCCTCCTGGGGATCTTCCCAACCCAGAGATTGAACCTGCGTCTTTTATGTCTCCTGCATTGGCAGGTGGGTTCTTTACCACTAGCACCACCTGGGAAACCCTGAGTGGGGCCCAAGAATGTATATTCAAGAAATGATTCCCAACACGGCGACTTTACTGTGATATTATGGAGACACTACACCAATGCCAGCATTTGCCTACCCCAGATTACTCATGATATGAGAAAAAATAAATTTTTACATTGTTTAAAAATAAATAAATAAAATTGAAAACAGAAAAGATTCCGAAGTCAACCTCATGCGCACTCCTGGTTATGAGTCAGAGCAAAGCAACCAAACAAACAACTACAAGACACAAGAGTATTTTGGCGGAAGAGGATTCAGTCTCAGTTCTGGCACTCCTTGAACATGTCTTCTGAGGCAAGTTCATATAACCCCTGAAGGCCGTTTCCTCAGCTGTAAATCAGTGGTAATAGCGACTACTCTTTCTTGGTCATGGGATCAAAGGAGATGTATTAATTATCTACCGCTGTGGAATAAGCTACTTCAGAACTTCGTGCCTTTAAGTAACAAACCCTATGATCTTACACTTTCTGTTGGTAGGAACCCAAGTGTACTTTTGTTAGGTAGTTAGACAAGAGGAGGTCCCCACCTCATCCTGAGGTCATCTCCCCCCGCCCCCACACTGGCCACCAGAGCACATCCAGAGGTCTTCCCAGTCTGTCCTCAAGGACCACTAAGTTTCCCGCCTCATCAGGACCAAAGAAGAGGAAAAAAAAAAAACCGCCACCAGCACAGGTTGGCACAGATACACAAAGATCTAAAAAGACCTTTGGGAAACAGGTTCGTTATGCTGTGCTTGTAATAAATTAGCATTGAGGTTTTCACCTCCCCCACCCCCACCCATCTTGCGGGGTTTGCTTGCACGCTCGTGTGTAAGAGCCTGTGCACTAGGAGAAAAGAGACATCACCTAAAGCTGTCAATCACCGTCAGTCAAATGTCAGGACACAGAGAGGGGCTTGTCACCAACCAGACCCCTACTGCAGTTCTGCTTCTGGTTTCCAGACTACTCACTCCTCCTTCTGTCTCTCTGGAGCCCACCTTTGTTTGCCTAATAAATCTCTTGCTACTTACTAGGTCTCTTGACCGAATTCTTTCCTTCGGGGGACAAAGATCGAGAAAAGTGCCATTTGGGTGGTAATACCTTTAACTGGGTGCCTCTGAGTCTCTCAAAAGGTAGCAATTAGAGTGTTAACTGGGGCTTCTCTGCTGGCCCAGTGGCTAGGACTCCACACTCCCAATGCAGGGGGCCTGGGTTTGTTCCCTAATCAACCCACATGCTGCAGCTAAGACACGGTGCAGCCAAACAAATTAATAAACATCTAAAAAAACAAAGTGTTAATTATGGCTGCGGTCTCACATATAAAGGGCTTCCCAAGTGATGCAAGTGGTAAAGAATTGGGCTGCCAAGACAGGAGATGCAAGAGACATAGGTTCGATCCCTGGATTAGGAAGATGGCCTGGAAGAAGGAAATGAGAACCAAATCCAGTATTCTTGCTTGTAAAATCTCATGGACAGAAGAGATTCACAGATTACAGTCCATGGGGTCCCAAAGAGTCAGAGACAACTGAGTGACTAAGTCCTAGCATCATTAGCATCTCACATATAAAGAGTTCAACCAGCAGAGGATTCACTTCCAAGCCCACTCACATTACTGTCACCCAGCCTCAGGTCTTCACTGGCTGCCAGCTGTAAACTTCAGTTTCTTGACACGAGGGTCTCTCCAGCTTATAACATGGCAGCTGGCTTCCCCCAGAGTGAGCCAGTGAGACGGTAAGAGAAGGTGAGCAAGAAGGAAGTAGCAGTGTTTGTGACTTAGTTGTTGAAGTAATATCCCATTTTCTTTTGTCATAGTCTATCCATTGGAAGCAAGTCTCTAGGGCCAGTTCACACTCAAGGGGAGAGGATTACATAAGGGCATAAATACCAGGAGGTGGGGATCACTGGGGGCCACATCAGATGACATGCACCATACCATAAGAAATGACATATGAAAATCTGAGGAATGAAAGATTTATATGGAAACATGTTCCAAATGGAAAAAAAAAAAAGGCAGAATTTGAGTTACAGAAATGTACTTTATGGATAACATTCTGAGAATTTGCTAACAAGTGTCGCCACCTTCTCACTCACCTCATATGTGGCACCCTATGGCAGTATATCACAATTTTTTTTTTCAGGCTGACACATCTGTGAACTTGTTAGTCAAAAAAGGAAGAAAAGCAGGATGAGCAAATAAGGGAGCTCATGACCCATCAAGTAACACTCTGACAATTTGCACTTTCATATTTATCATGAGAAGCAGTATGGTAACGGCCATAAGGAGTATGGGAAAAAAATAACAACAACTTTTGAAACTTGATAAAAACTGTTTCCCAGATTGTTTTTTTCCTACAAAGCTGTTTTATCAGCTCAAAATGGCAATACACCCTAATGGGAATGTACATAAGCAATGCAGTAGTTTTAAAACATGGTACCAGGATTCTTGACACTCTTTTCCATCTAGAACTGAAGTCTATGACTCCTCCCCTTGCCTCTGCCGTAAGATTTGTGATGGCTTTAACTGAAAGACTTGCTGTAAAACTTCTGAAGCAAAGAGAAACTAAGAAGTTTCTATCTGGTCCTCTTAGGAAATCCACTCTTGGGATGCAACCACCATCCCATGAGTGAGAGAGTGAAAGTCACTCAGTCGTGTCTGATTCTTTGTGTCTCCATGGACTGCAGCCGCCAGGCTCCTCTGTCCATGGAATTCTCCAGGCAAGAATATTGGAGTGGACAGCCGTTCCCTTCTCCAGGGGATCTTCCCAACCCAGGGATTGCACCCAGGTCTCCCACATTGCAGGCAAGTTCTTTACCATCTGAGCTACCAGCGAGGCCCAATGAGAAGCTCAAACTTGCCCACATAGAGAAAATCCCACACGGGGCCTCAAGAACACAATGAGAGAGATATTTGGCTAGTCCTCAACTGCTCCAGCTTCTGATTGCTTCTGCTCCAGCCATCACTGGTCTACAACCATAAGTATGTCACCATGTGAGGGATCCCCCCCCCAAGTCCAGAACTGCCTGGCCCACCCTTTACTGAATTCTTGACCCTGAAAGGATGACAGATAATTTTAAAACATGACTGTTGTTGATTTAGCCCACGGTTTTGAGGTAGTTACATAACAAGAGATCATTGTAACAACCAGTAAGTAATCCCACACTGACAATAGAGTCATGTATAAAGAAGATGTTAATATCAAAGAGGGGTACATGAGGTTAAAATATTCTCAAAACATTTAAGACTGTTAGACAATCGATGTGAACCACTGCCTCCAGGAAGGTCTTTGTGAAACTACGACAGTTGGGAAACATCAACAGTGAAGATGGATATGCCTAAAAGTAATCTTATGATAATATGAAAGTAAATGGTTACAAATCATAAAAATACGAAATAGAGCATTTTTATTCCTATAATATGTCTCAGATCAACTGATTAACAAATGTGGTCAGCCATGACCTCCTTCTCTTGTCATACCACAAATCATAATACCATTTGGTGTTACAGCAGCTTTGCAAATATTATCCATTTCCCTCAACATTTACCCCCACAGATGTGCATCACTATCAGCCACACACACTGTCCCTTTCATTGAGAATCATACAGATCATGCTCTCTTCAGCTTCCTTTTTCTCTCCTCTACCACATTTATTCACATCTTCCTCTCCTTTCCCTTCTTCTTTCTTATCTTCTGGAAAATCTTTTCAACCTCATTTTGAAGACACTGTATTTTTCCACCCATCCACTCTTGCCTTCTAATACCCTGATCCATCAAATATGCTTCCGTATATCTTTGGTGTCCCTTTGTGTCCTCATTATTATAAAAATCTTTATGACAGATTATAAAATTCATGTCTTGATTTCAAAAATACCCTTAAGGTGACCTCTAACACTCTTCACTCAGACAATTCTCAAAGAGGTTGTCTATACTCAATGTTTCCAATTTTCCTGCTGCACGTTTACACTTTAAATCCATTGTAACCTGACTTCAAATATCCAACGCTACTGGAACTATTCCTTAAAAGGTACCACCATTTTTATTTGTTTTTCTCAGTACTGCACCATTCCCCACTGACTTCACTGTCGTATTTGGCACAGTTGATAGAGGTTTTCTTTCTGAAATTCTGCTACTTTTTTTTTTTTTTTCTTTTGGCTGCACCATGAGGCTTGTGGGAACTTAAGTTTCCTGAACAGGGTTGAACCTGTGCCTTCAGCAGGCAGTGAGTGCTTGGAGTCCTACCCACTGGACCACCAGAGAATTCCTGACATTCTACTTTTGACTTTTTTTTGTTTTAAGTGTTCACTGCCTTTCTTTGATTTGTATGTATTCTTTCTCTGTTCTCTCCTCTAAATCACTATCTACTCTCCAAGTATTCCAACAGAAACATTCCTCATCTTCTTCTCTCTATACCAACATTTCCGATGAACTAAATCAGGAAGCCCAAATCTCTTTGCTCCACCATAATTCTGACTTGAAACATGTACACAGGTGTACTTCAAACTCTCTTATTGATTTGCTCAATCTGACGTCTGAATATCAACCTACACAGGAATTTAATGCATCACACAAAGCAAGGACTTCTCATATAAGAAAATTCTTTCTACATAGGAGGTCAAAGTCACAAGAATACTAGCAGTCACCTTGATGCACTGGGAAGAACGATCCTTAATTCAACAAATTCAGGTTTGAGAACTCTGATTTTAAGCACCAATTTGTTATTCTCTGCATCTAAATGCTCCGATCCCTGGTACCTGCATGTCTTATGTCTTGATTGACTTCACTCAGCAAGTATCACCGCCCTTCTGAGAGAGACCGCCCAGGATCGCCATATGTAAAGTGGCATCTCTTCTCATGTAACACTCAGGAGACACGTTATATACTAATTTGCTCGTTGTTTATTTTCCCCCACAGGAATATAGGTTTCATGAGACCACACAATTTGGTACAATGCTGTCTCCCTAGAACATGAAAGAGTATTTAGCCCATAGTAGGGGCTTCCCTGGTGGCTCAGATGGTAAAGAATCCACCTACAATGTGGAAGACCTGGGTTCAGTCCCTGGGTTGGGAAGATCCCCTGGAGGAGGGCATGGCTACCCACTCCAGCATTTTTGCCTAGAGTATCCCCATGGACAGAGGAGCCTGATGGGATACAGTCCACGGGGTCGCCAAGAGTTGGACACGACTGAGCAGCTAACCCAACAACAAAAAACCACATAATAAATATGTGTTGAAAAACGAATAACAACTACAAAGTGAATGACTTAATGAAAAAGTTCTCATTTCCATGTAGAGAAAGTTTGCAACATGATAAAGTAAATGTAAGACCCCTCAAGGTAAACAATATGTTTTTCACCATGTGAGCCAATTCAAATGTTTGGGTAACAGCCAGCTTAATCTAAGTTTCTTTGCAAAAAGTAATGTGATTAGCTATTTTACAGTAGGACATCCCACTCTCTTTCTGTTTTCTCAACAGAAATGATCTTACTGAAGTTTGCTACCAAACTTTAGCTTACTTGCACAGAACTTTCTTAGAACATCTATCTAAGGTCTCCATGTAGGAGTCACTCAATTTTTATTTCTCTAACATCTTTGTTTTCTCTCCATCATTCCTCTTCCACACGGACTTTTCTATTTCATAGAACTCTTGACCTGGGAGGAACTTAAGATATTGTTAGCCCAAGGGTTTCTAATCTTCCTTTCAGCCGCGAGACCTATTTCACATGCAAAATCTTAATGAAACAGAGTCCTAAGTGGAGGGGCTGAAACCTGCTCCCCTGCTCACCTTCATTCCAGCATCCATGAGACACTGGGAAGAATGATAAGTCTCCTGTGAAAACCACAGATAGTGCTGTGCTGTGCTAACTCACATGTGATTCTTTGCGACCCCCTGGACTGTAGCCCGCCAGGCTCCTCTGTCCATAGGGTTCTCTAGTCAAGAATACTGGAGTGGGTTGGCATTTCCGCCTCCAGGGGATCTTCCTGATCCAGTGGTCTAACCCAGGTCTTCTTGCATCTCCATTGGCAGGCAGATTCTTTACCACCATGCCAGCTGGGAAGCCCTGTGGATAGTCTGCTATGCTTTCTTAATTAAACACAGATGCATTTTCCATGTCAACTCTTCCATAGGAGACTTATCTCATCCTCTGGGCTAAAAGCATTTACTGCAAAAATACAGTAGGTGAGTGACATACTATATAGGCAGTGGGAGGGCCATGCTGAGGGAACTCAGAGGGGGTGGTCTCGTAATTTCTCACCCACCAGATAAACACACCTGAGCAGATTTATAATTTCCCTCAAGGGAGTGATTTTTTCTCCCCTTTTTTTTTACCCTCACTTCGTTGCTGCCTGCTCTTACCTTCACTTTTGTGCCATTGTCCCAGGTCTCTCCTGGTTTGGTTCTCCGCCCCCACTCCACCCCCACAAACCAGAAGCATCCCCAAGGCCTAGGTGGGGCCTTTCTCCTTCTCCTCCAGCTTCTCATTATTCCAGAGCTAGTATGCTTTAGGACCTAGCCCTGTCTGGTTCTGGTGGATGATCCCTTGATCCTCATTTATCTCCCGAGTCCGAGTTTTGGTAAGAGATGTGTGCTAGACGTTTCCCACTGCCTGTAGGCACAGCGCGTGGCACAGAACAGAGTTTAATAATTCTTGTTGAAAGAATAAGTGGACCCACGGACACCCATGGTGGATTCATGTCAACATATGGCAAAACCACTAAAGTTTTTTTTAAAAAAAGAAAGAATAACTGAATGAAATAAAAATATGTGATGTTTACTATAGCATTAAAAACCTCACGTAAATTATCCAGTGATAGTGTAATGTGTGGGCACATTAATAAGATATTATAGCATAATTAAAATAATGTTTTGAAGCATATATTAATGGTATGGAAATTGCTCCCTGTTTAACGTGAAAGTAAAGAGAAGGTGAACACAAAAAAACATAAATTTATTATTAACCCAGTTGTGAAAATCTAGAAAATACAAAAATATTTACCACTGGTTATCTCTAAATGGTGGTTTTTACTTATTTTCACACTGCATTAAAATTTTTTCTAACTGCTTTATTTTTTTAAAACTTTATGCTCTAAAGACAGAGAAGGCAATAGCACCCCACTCCAGTCCTCTTGCCTGGAAAATCCCATGGATGGAGGAGCCTGGTGGGCTGCAGTCCATGGGGTCACGAAGAGTCAGACACGACTGAGAGACTTCACTTTCCCTTTTCACTTTCCTGCATCGGAGAAGGAAATGGCAACCCACTCCAGTGTTCTTGCCTGGAGACTCCCAGGGACAGAGGAGCCCGGTGGGCTGCTGTCTCTGGGGTCGCACAGAGTCGGACACGACTGAAGTGACTTAGCAGCAGCAGCAGCTCTCTTAAGAAAATTTACCACCACGGAAATAACTATGCCTTTTGATGGAAGGCCTGACAGAAACACGCACAAATTAGAAGAGGCATTTATTCCCGGGTGGGTGGGATTATAACCATCTTCCTGACTTGGATTTTCTAAGTGAAAGTGTGAGTCACTTAGTCGTGTATGACTCTTTGGGACCCCATGGACTGCAACCCTCCAGGCTCCTCATGGAATTCTCCAGGCGAGAATACCGGAGTGGGTAACCATTCCTTTCTCTGGGGATCGTCCCAACCCAGGGACCGGACCCACATCTCCTGCACTGCAAGTGGGTCCTTTACCATCTAAGCCAAGAGCATTGCTTAATATTTTTAGTATTCTTCACTCCAGGATACATTGCTTAGTTTTTTAGTTTTCTGCTTCTGTCAGCCTTTATACAGTTGAATTTATCATACTATGATATTACATTAATTTTGCTGAAATGTCATTTTAACATTTATTATTCTTTTGTTAAGCACTGTACTGTCTCCTTATTACTTAAAAAATAAAATAAAATTAGAAGTCCTCAATCATTCAGGGTCCAAATTTCAATGTCCAATGTCACCTTCCAGGCCTATAAGACAGACAACCTACCGCATCTACTCACTCCTGGACACTCCATCTCCCTCACTCCACTTCAAACCTTATCCTTTCTTAAATGCTTAACGAAAATGTTCTTAGCAATTTTATCGGAACACCCACAGCCCTTATGCATAATCCTGTAATATCGTGCATTTTTAGAATTAAAAAAGGTTAGAGCAGCAAGACATTATTAAAATCATTTGGCTCAACTTCTCCCTTTACAGATGCAGAAACTACAATCCAATTAGAAAAGATGGCTTGTTAAGGAATTCAATATTGAACTCTTAAGAGTTCAGTATTTTAACGAATACAAGACCTACTATTACTGGATCTCCCATCTGTTGAGCAGTTGCTTAGCAATTTTTCATGACTCCATTCCCAAGGGTATGTCTAGCTGACCTATCTTGATCGTCCTCATTTATTCCAGGGCAGATAGCAGGACAGACAGATTCCTTTCCATCTCCATTGTACCCAGCGATGCAGCGTGCATGCTGAAGAAATATGGCGGAAATCACCTCGAACAAGCCAGCGATGGAAGTGAAGATACAAATCTGTGACAGCAATGTTCCATCTTAACAGTATGGCTGCCACATCCAGCTGGCTGGTAATGACCATCAGGGGAAGTGGAGGAGACTTTCTTTTACATAAGATACGGTTCTTCTAGCCCATCATGAAACCGCAGGGTTATGGTTAAGACAGCACTGACGCATATACACTTCCATGTGAAACATAGATGGGTAGTAGGAAGCTGCTATAAAACATGGGGAGCTTAGCCTGGTGCTCTGAGATGAGCAAAAGGGTGGGATGAGGGTGGTGGGAGGGAGGCTCAAGAGGAAGGGGATGTATGTATCCTTATGGCTGATTCACACTGTTGTACAGCAGAAACTAACACAGTATTTAAAGCAATTATACTCCAATTAAAAATAAATTTTAAAAAAAGACCCTGGAAAGAGAGCTAGGATAAGAAAAGAGGGACTGGAACTGGGTCCACAGACGGCATCTCTGCAGCCGGTTCACTGGGAAACACATAAGCTCAAGGAAGGATCTGACTCAAAAGCCAGGACGAGTAGTAGATTTCAAAGTTGCAAGTGGCTCTTTTCACACACACAGACACACTTTTAAATTCTGAATGACATATACGAGGAAGAGAAAGATTTAACAAGGGTACCAGTCAAATAATGTACAGAAAGAAAGTGAAAGTGAAGTTGCTCAGTCGTGTCCAACTCTTTGCGTCCCCGTGGACTGAAATAATGTACAATGAGTTAACAAATAACTGGTGGATGGAATGATGGGAAGCCAGAAGACCCAGGAGACAGGGAAAGGTGAGCCTCTGGGGTTAATCAACATTCAAAAGCAAGGAGAACTAGGACATGCCCTCAAGACACAATCGTGCCAGCCTCTCCCTCCAGGCTGCAGTACTCTGGGGTCATGAGCCACACAAACCCAGAAGCACCTGCCAAGATTTCAAACAGCTGAGCAAGCACTCTCTGCCATTTGTCCAGCTGTTGTGAAATGAAAGAAGAATGTTCCCAGGGTTTCATCAAGTAGATTTCTCTTTCAATTCAGAACAATATGATTCGAATACAAAATTTCTTGTTAGTCATGATTTTGTCACTCTGAGTGTATCTTTTCCTGGGTGTAGACATCTACTGCTTATTTTTGCAACTAACAAAGGTAAATAGAAAACACCATGGCACATGAAAAAATGAGTAACGTTGAAGAAATAAAATAAATCATTCTTTTCCTCTAATAGCAGAGTCACTGCCTAGAGAAGTAGGTGCCCATTCACCTGGCGATTCAAAACATCTTGAATATAATTTATCAAAATTCCATTACTTTCCTTCCTTTCTCGTATATGAGCATCACAATTTCAAGGGAAATGATTTAATGGTGAAATCTCAGGTTGTAGAATAGCCAGTTCACCTTACATATATCAACACTGTAGTTACATGTGGAAGTGAATGCACTGAACTTGTTAAAAAATGTGAACTGCTTCTTCCCATCAAAGGAAGAAAAAAGAAAAACATCAGAAAAAAGAAAACCTTCAAAAGAAAAATATAAAGGCTCTAGTGACTGATCTTGGTTGCCTTTCACATAAAGACTCAATGTGTGGGAGTTAATTATATTAGTGATGGTGGGTAACAAGCTATTACTTTTGTGCTTCAAAGTTATTTAACACCTTTCTATATACAGTTCACAGGCAAATGAATGGACTTAATCTCTGTATTAAAACGGAAAACAAACCAAACAATCCCACGTTTCATGACTTTTCAGAGTTCATTACCTCCCTGACAATGCTTTCCCAGAGGCCAGATATGCTGCTATAGAAAAGTCTCTGGCAGTTCACATGGGAAGCCTGTGAATGTGAACTTAATCACATTTAAGTCATTCCTCTTCAGACCAGACATGAAAGGTCACCAAGGAAAAGCATTTTTTCCTAGTGATTCAACTATACTGGTTTAGTAAAATTTCTTCTTCCAATGATCCCACAACTCCTGAGAGAGTCTGCTGGTTTAATGTGCTACATGACTAACGTGTGCAAGTTTAAACAAGTCAGTGGAGGAAATAAAATATTTAAGATGATAACATTTACTGTCAAGAGAAGTTTGTAGATTTCTCTTTTTTTGGTCATGTCTAATTCTTTAGGGTAAAACTTAACATTATTTAATTCTAAAGTAGCAATTTTATATAGATGAGGATCTTTATCTAATTACCAAAGGACATTTTACTTGTAAAAATCATTATCCATGTAAGAAAAATTACAGTAAATGAAGGCATTATTACCATCAATCATGATACTTATCTGCATTTAAGGGTCTTTATGCTCTAATAAGAGCAAACAATAGCTTGGTTTATCAATGTTTCCACACAAAATTTACAATGATTCATTTGATTTATTAAAAGCCTCATCATAGCTCAAAGGTATCTGAATATCCATAAAACTAGGAAATAATTGCCATAAAGTCAAGAAATAATCGCAAAATCTCCATACAAGAAACAATTCAACAAGATAGTACCTATCGGAAATGCTTACATTTTAAAAATAATATTGAAAATTAAAACTCTGACTAAGCTGTATCAATAAACTAGGCTTTCATCAAACAAAAGTTTTGGTCCTACTGCTATAGTGCTAATAAGTAAGTTGCTTCAGTCGTGTCCAACTCTTTGAGCCCCCATGGACTGTAACCCATCAGGCTCCTCTGTGTCTGGAATTTTGCTGGCAAGAATACTGGGGTGGGTCACCATTTCCTTCTCCAGGGGATCCTCCCGATCCAGGGATCGAACTCACGTCGCCTGCACTGGAAGGTGGATGCTTTACCACTGGCACCACCTGGTATATAATATACCTCATTTTACCCATGGGGAAAACTAAGGTTCAGTGAGCTAAGTTCCTTGCCCAAATTGATAGAGTAGGTGACAAATCCCGCTCATCTGGCTACAGAACACATTTTTAGTTTGTGCAAACTAAAAAATTTTAAATTTTAGAGTAGTTTTAGATGTATACAAAATTGTGGAGAGCAATACAGAGGGTTCCTGTATACGCCTCACCAGTTTCCCCGATTGCTGAAACCTGACAGTAGACGGAACATCCACCTCACCTAAGGGGCACAGCCTGCAATGCTGATACGAACTACACAGTACCCCTCACTTGCCTTTCACTACTTTTCCCCTAATGCTCTTTTTTCCTTCCAGGATTCCAGGCACGACACTGCATGACATTCTGTTCTCACGTCTCCCTGGCCTCTTTCGGCTGTGGCAGTGTCTCAGATTTCCTGTTTTTCATGACCTTGATAGTTTTCAGAAGTACTAGTCAGGGGAGGGGTGATCAGGATAGGGGGACACATGTACTCCTGTTGCTGATTCATGTCAATCTACAGCAAAAAACACCACAATATCGTACAGTAATTAGCCTCCAATTAAAATTTTTAAAAAAAGAAGTACTAGTCAAGTATTTTGTAGAATGTCCCTCCATTTGGGTTTGTATGATGTCTTTTCCTGATTAGAGCAGAGTTATAATTTTGGGAGGAAGACCACAGAAGCAAAATGCCCTCAATATATTGATACAAAGGGTACATACTATCAGTGTGATTTCTCTTTGATGACCTTAACTTTGAAGACCAAGCTGGGGTACTAGTTGCCAGGCTTTTCCATTCTAAAGTTACCATCCTCCCTTTCTCTCTTTTTATGCTCTGCTTTTTGGGAAAAAAAAAGTTAAGTGGGTGGGGGTCAAGACACTCCAACAGGGTGTGAAGCAGGGGCTATCTAAATACAATATTTGGCATTTCCATATCAAAGCCTTCATTTTTAGCCCACTCTTCTGTATTGCCTCTAACAGTCTATCTTTGCTCAGTGTTTTGGCATATTATTCATGTCCAGGAGTTTAAAAAGCACAATTCTTCACTAATTTCCTGCTTTTGCAAAGGTCCAAAAAAATATGTTAGAATTAAATGTGACAACCAACAAGTCTGAAATTATTTTCCACTATCACTGTAGGATTTGTCACTAAGGAATGCATTGTAACCCAACATTCCTCAGAAGCATTCTGTAAAGAACTTACCAGAAATATTCGTTCAAGTTGATCCTGAATGTCTTTCATTCCTGGAAAAGCAGCAACTCCCTGGATCATCTCAACAAAGATGCAGCCAACTCCCCTAAAGAGAGAAGAAAGAATTGTTACAAAAACGTTAATATATTCTGCTTAGAAAACTAAATCTGCAATTAGAATATCTACAAAGAGAAAGAGGGAATAAATAACATTCTAAACAAGTATAAAGGGCTGTACCACAGGCACCTAGAACCTGTAACTTTTGTTGCCCTTCTCTGTCCACCGCCCAGAAAGGGTTAAAAACAGATACAACTATATCAGTCTGAAAGAATCTGCCTGCACTGTGGGAGACCAGGGTTCAATCTTTGGGTCGGGAGGATCCCCTGGAGAAAGGAATGGCTACTCACTCCAGTATTCTTTTTTTTTAAATTTAATTAATTTATTTTAATTTTCTTTACATTATCGTGTTGGTTTTGCCTTACATTGACATGAATCTGCCATGGGTATACATGTGTTCCCCTTCTAGAACCCCCTCCCTCCTCCCTCCCGATTCCCTCTCTCTGGGTCATCCCGGTACACCAGCCCTGAGCATCAGACCTGGGCTGGCAATTGATTTCACATATGATAATCAACATGTTTCAATGCCATTCTCCCATATCATCCCACCCTTGCCCTCTTCCATAGAGTCCATGAGACTGTTCAATACATCTGCATTTCTTTTGCTGTCTCACATACAGGGTATTCTTGCCTGGAGAATCCCATGGACAGGGAACCTGGCGGGCTACAGTCCACAGGGTCACAAAGAGTCTGACATGGCTGAGTGACTAACACTTTCACTTTTCACTCTTTTATACCAGGCTCAGAAAATGGTGGAAACCAATTAAGTATAAACCTCACTGACTCACCTTCACTGAAGATACAACCAAGAAACTCCTCAGCCTGATATAGAAAGCCTCCATAGTCTTGCTCTATCATGTTTTTCCAACTCGATTTCACAAATTCATAATTTGTTGTCCTCTCCAACTTTCCAGGGCTCTCTTTGCATCAGAATCATCTGGGGAACTTTTAAAGCAATGCAAATAATCTGAACACAAACTCCAGAGACCTGGTTTCAATCAGTTGGAGGTCAGGCATTTAGGTGATTTAGGGCAACTCCAGTGGGGATCTGTGAACTTTGAATTGTGGTGTTGGAGAAGACTCTTGAGAATCCCTTGGACTGCAAGGAGATCAAACTAGTCAATCCTAAAGAAAATGAGTCCTAAATATTAATTGGAAGGACTGATGCTGAAGCTGAAACTCCAATACTTTGTCCACCTGATTCGAAGAACTGACTCATTGGAAAAGACCCTGATGGTGGGAAAGATGGAAAGTGGGAAGAGAAGGGGACGACAGAGGATGAGGTGGTTGGATGGCATCACTGACTTGACGGACATGAGTTTGAGCAAGCTCCAGGAGTTGGTGATGGACAGGGAAGCCTGGAGTGCTGCAGTTCATGGGATTGCAGAGTTGGACATGACTGAGCAACTGAAATGAACCGAACAGTGAGGATTTCTGAGCCAGACTGATACACCCATGAGCCAAGCATAAATCTACACCGCATGGCCCAAACTGTTCCACTTCCTAGAACTTCTTTTTTCTTTACCTGTTTGCTCTTGACATGTAAATACAACCCAACCTATGGCTCAGTGGCAAAGAATCTGCCTGCAATGCAGTAGACATGGGTTCGATCCCTGGGTCAAGAAGATCCTCTGGAGAAGGAAATGGCAACCCACTGCAATATTTTTGCCTGGGAAATTCCATGGACAGAGGAGCCTGGTGGGCTACAGTCCATGGGGCCACAAAGAGTTGCATACAACTTAGCGACTAAACAACGACAACAAATATGATCTCTTCTACAAAGTCTTTCCTGAACATTCTGCCAGACAGGATAGCTCCCTTTCTGAGTCTGTTTGTTAAACTCTTATTCAATACCAAACATCTACTATGGTCAACTTCTTCAGTCATGCTCACACATCCTATCTGCAAGGCGGTCCAGTGTATCAGGAGACCTTGCCTCCCAGACCCCAGAAGCCTGCACCTAACCCTATAGGAACACCTGACCCATAGCACAGCAGAAAGCAAACCAGATACTTCTGCTGAAAGTCTAGAGATAAAGTCACCTGGGAACAGGATGGAAAGAAACTAGCACATGTTGATGACATAAATCACTTTAACGGCAGAGCTGGCAAGAAATGCTTCCTGCAGATGAAGTTCCCTGAACTGACCTGATTCCCACCTTCTGAAGGCCTGGATTAATCCACTGTTTTTGCTAGATCTCTCTAACTTCTTCCAGTTCTCTACGATTTTATTCAATGGCTCTACCTTGATGGGGTTTATGTTTCCTGAAAAGACTGTAATAAAATCATGAACATAGTAAGACACTTCTTCACTTGTGGCACTCATAATTCATTTTTTTAAAAAGATTTTTTGATGTGGACCATTTTCAAAGTCTTTATTAAATTTGCTACAATATTGCTTTCTCTTCTATGCTTTGGGTTTTTTTGGCCACAAGGCAAGTAGGATTTTAGCTCTCTGACTACGGATTGAACTCAGACCTCTTGCACTGGAAGGGGATGTCTTAACCATTGAACTACCAAGGAAGTCCCTCATATTCAATTTAGAGTGAGTAATCCCTTGTATATTTATTTCAGATCTTCCAGAGGTTAAACACAATGACTTACTTCTCTGTAGCTGCACCAGTTATATATGAATAGTATCTTGACTTTAAAAAGTAATACATTAGCAGAAATCTCTTCTCTATTACATCGCATAATTTTTATCCAAATTAAACACCAATAGTCTATAGAGTCAAAATGAAAACAAACAAACACCACTTTATATCATAAAAATAATTCCATTTTAGTAATAAAGAATTAATTTTAAAATCAGTGTTCCAGGTTATCACCACAAGTTCCAGTTCAAGTTCCCTGAGTCACACAGCAAATTTTCCTTTGGCCATCTATTTACCTTTGTTAGCATATGTTAGTTAATTACCTATGTTAGTATAGATGCTTCCATGCTACTCTCTCCATTCACCTCATCCTCTCCCTCGTCTCTCCCATCTTTGGCCATAAGACTGTTCTCCATGTCTGTGTCTCCACTGCTGCTCTGTGAACAGGTTCATCAGTACTATCTTTCTAGATTCTGTGTGTGTGTGTGTGTGTGTGTGTGTGTGTATGCATTAATATACAGTATTTGTTTTCCTTTTTCTGACTTACTTCACTCTGTATAATAGACTCTAGGTTCTGCAACAACCTAGAGGAGAGGGAATGGGTGGCAGGTGGAAGGGAGAGTCAAGACGGAGAGGACACACGTTCACCTATGGTTGACTCATGTTGATGTATGATAGACATCAAGCCAGTATCATAAAGCAATCATCAGTCAACTACAAATAAATAAATACTAGGAAAAAAATCAGTGTTCTAGGCAGATAATGAGATAATGCCATTTGCAGCAACATGCATGGATCTGGTGCCATACTGAGTGAAGGAAGTCAGACAGAGAAGGAGAAACATCATATGACATCCCTTATATGTGAAATCTAAAAAACATGATACAGATGGACTTACAAAGCAGAGACTCACAGACATAGAAAATGAACTCATGGTTGCTGGGGAGAAGGGACAGTTAAGGACTTTGGGAAGGTCATGTACACACTGCTATATTTAAAACAGATAACCAACAAAGGCCTATTGTATACCACATGGAACTCTGCTCCAGTTATGTGCCAGCCTGGATGGGAGGGGGGTTTGGGGGAGAATGGATACACGTATACATATGGCTGAGTGGCTTCAGTGTTCACCTGAAACTATCACAACATTGTTAATCAGCTATACCCCCAAACAAAATCCTTTTTGTGCTAAAAAAAAAGTAAAAATAAAATTCATATACATATACACACATACATTTACACATGGAGCAATTCTCAGTGAAAACTAACTGAAGACTTGCAAAAAGACTTCTGTACCACTGGTAAGAACAGTCCAGATGGAACTGGGTAGGAAGGGAGGAGAAGCAATCAGGTCAAGACCTGTGACTTGGGAGGGGACTCAGAAGAGGGAGACCCTGCCTGCCTGGGGAGTGAGCGGTTCGAGTCACACATTGAGCATCCCAATCCTGGGATCCAACAGCAGGAAGAAAGATGAGTCTCTTCAGCTGGTTAGAAAACCAGTGGGACTTACAGAAGGACGGTAAAAAACCTAGACTCCACTTGTGAAGAGGGCACACACTTGCTCACTCCCAAAACAAGGTCGAGATAGCAAACTGAAACCACACGGGACTCTGGCCAGTTTCCCGCCACTGCCCTGGCGTGTACCGCAGCCTGAGCCAAGAGCTCATTCTGGCCCCACTTGCTTGGCAACGCCACTCCACACTGGGTGAGAGCTGCCGTGGACAAGCAGAGCCCAGGCTTGGGAGGCAGGGAGGCAGCTCAGAGCCAGTCGGCTCAGACTCCAAGTGGCATCTGAATGGGGTAAGGAGGACATCTGGCACCTAAGTGGGCAATGCACCAAAAGCAGCCCAGCACTCTGCCACCGCCCACACCCAGATCCACACTGAGCGACTGCTCCAGCCAGCCCCTCCGGATTTAGGAGCAAGGGTCCTGGTGCTGGGAGAAGGCAGAACAGAGTCAGAGGGAACTGACCCAGCTCAGACCTGACCCTCAGGACTTCTGCTCAGCAGCCTGGGACCTGACTTTGCCCCCAGTAGAGCTGGCCACTAAGGATAGGGGAAGCCCTGGCTCTTGCTCTAGCCCCTCCATCTCAAGGCCCTATTCCTGACAAGTGATCGCTGCCAGCACACTCTGGGGAAAGACATGACTCATGCTTACAACAGATCCAGTTCTCCCACCAAAGCCAATGGGCACACACAGACTATAGAAGGATGCTTCCACATAAGGATACCTCTTCAAGACCATAACCGGCAGCTGTTCCACCTAATTTAAAGAGATGGAGCAAGAGTGAACACCATGCTACTAAAAACCAATAGGTCAATGAAGAAATCAAAGAGGAAATCAGGAGATACCTCAAGACAAATGAAAATGAAAACACAACTTTCCAAAATCCCATTTGCATGGGATGCAGCAAATGGAGTTCCAAGAGGGACGTCTACAGTGATATGGGTCTGCCTCAAGATACAAAAAAATCTCAATTAAACTACCTAACCTACTATCTAAAGGAAAAAGAAAAGAAGAACAGACAAAGTCTAAAGTCAGCAGAAGGAAGGAAATAATAAAAATCAGAGAGGATGGAATCGGGAGAGAGGTGGGAGGGGGGTTCTGGAAGGGGAACACATGTACACCCATGGCAGATTCATGTTAATGTATGGCAAAACCAACACGATAATGTAAAGGAAAAAATAAATTAATTAATTAAAAAATAAATGCATTAAAAAATACAATGAAGCAGATCAATGACATCAAGAGCTGGTTTTTCTAAAAGGTAAAATTGATAAATCTTTAGAAAGGTTGGCTCATCAAGAAAAAAAGAGAGAAGATCCAAATAAAATAAGAAGTAAAGAAGGAGAAATAACATCTGATATGGTAGAGATACTAAAAAAATCAAAACAGAATACCACACCTACATGCCAACAAATCGGACAACAGAGAAGAAATCAACACATTTCTAGAAACATAAAACCTTCCAAAACTGAACCAAAGAAACAGATAATCTGAACAGATCACTAGTAGTGAAAATGAATTTGCAATAAAAAAGCAAACAAAAAAACCACCCAGACCAAACAAAACGAAAACTCCCAGCAAACAAACTCCAGGACTAGAAAACTTCACAAGGGAATTCTATCGAACATATAATGAAGAGATATATATTCTTCTCAAACTATTCCAAAACTTGAAGAGGAGAAAAAAGAAAAAAGTTCCCTGACTTTGAAGTGTAATACAAAGCTACAGTAATCAGAGCAGTATAGTAATAGCAGAAAAACAGACCAGAGAGCCCAGAAATAAACCCATGCACTTACGGCAGGGTCCTTTTCATGGTATTCTGAATCTTTCTAAATGAGTGTTTAATGAGAAAAAGGAAGCTTTCTTTTGAAATATATCTAAAGACATCTTTTCTGACTAATATTAATACATCTTCTCCAGAATATTTATCACAATGCTTTAATTTCAGTATTTTCAACAAAACTGACTAAAACCAAGTTTATTAAAGAACAGGAGCCTCAATCTGAAACAATCTATGACAAAGAAGGCAAGAATATACAATGAGGAATAGACATTCTCTTCACTGAGTAGAGATGGGAAAATTGAACAGCTGCATATAAAAGAATGAAATTAGAACCATATACAAAACAAAACCTCAAAATGGTTTAAAGACCCTAACACAAAACATGAAACCATGAAACTCTTAGAAGGGAACATAGGCAGAACACTCTTTAACATAAATATGTTACATTTTTTTATGTATCAATTTTTTTTCTGGATCAATCTTCCCAGGGAAAGGAAACACAAGCAAAAGCAAACAAATGGGACCTAACTAAAGTTAAAAGCTTTTGCACAGACGAGATTGGGCGCGTTCAGGGTGGTATGGCACAATGGAATATTACTCAGCATTAAAAAAAAATTCATTTGAAGCAATTCTACTCAGATTGACGAAACTGGAGCCCATTATCCAGAGTGAAGTAAGCCAGAAGCAAAAACAACAATACAGTATATTAACGCATATATATGGAATTTAGAAAGATGGTAACGAGAACCCAACATACGAGACAGCAAAAGGAACGCAGATGTATAGAATAGACTCGTGGACTTTGTGGATGAGGGTAAGGGTGGGATGATATGGGAGAAGGGCATTGAAGCATGTTAATTTTCATATGTCTAATCAATCGCCAGCCCAGGATTGATGCTCGGGGCTGGTGCAGGGAGATTTCCCGGGGGGGGGAGGGAAGAGGGAGGGGGGTTCCGGAGGGGAAGCATATGTAAACCCATGGTGATATCATGACAATGTATGGCAAAAACAATTAAAAAAAATGGTAAAAAAAAAAAAAAAAAGCTTTTGCACAGAAAAGGAAATGATCCAAAGGAAAAAAAAAAGGCAACCCATGGAATGGGGGAAAATATTTTCAAATGATATGACTGATATGGAATTAATATCCAAAATACTACATAGCTCATACAACTCACTATTTTAAAAAGTTTAAAAATTGGCAGAAGATCTGAATAGACATTTGTCCAAAACAGATATACAGATGGCCAACAGGCACATGAAAAGATGTTCAGCATCACTAACTGTCAGAGACACACAAACCAAAAACACAATGGGATATTACTTCACACCGGTCAGAGTGCCTACCATCCAAAAGTGTACAATAACAAAGCTGGTGAGGATGTCGAGAACAGAAGGCCTAGGGCACTGGTGGTGAAATGTAGATTGGCGCAGCCACTATGCAAAACATGACGGACACACCTCAAACACTAAAAATGGAACTAACCCATGATCCAGCAATTTCACTCCTGGGCATGCATCCGAAGAGAACAAAAACACTTTTTGGAAAACATACATGCACCCCAATGTTTGTAGCAGCGTTATTTACAATAGCCAAGATACAGAAGCAAAGTAGATGCTTTCATCAACAGATGAAGGGATGAAAAGGATGTGAATACATACGTACACACATAAATACTACAAAATATTAGCCCTAAAAAGAATGAAATTCTGCCATTTGCAACAACATAGATGAATCACTCAGCCTAGTGGGTATTATGCTTAGTGAGATAAGTCAGACAGAGAAAAACAAATACTCTATGTTATCACCTAACATGTTGAGTCTGAAAAATAAAAGAAATGCATATAACAAAACAGACACAGACACAGAGAAGAAACTAGTGCTTTCCAGTGGGAAGGGGGAAACGGAAGAGGCAAGAAAATGGTACGGGATTAAGAGATACAAACTATTATGACAAAGTAAATGAGCAACAAAGGATATATTGCATAGCTCAGGGATATATACAGCCATTATTTTCTAATTACTTAAAATGGAGTAGAATATATACAAATATTATTGAATCACTATGTTGTAGACCTGTAATGCAATCTTGGAAATCAAGTACACCTCAATAAAAAGTATAAAATTAACAATGATAGTAATAATACTAATAGAAATGTTAAAAGATTAAATACCTATCTTGGCATTAAGAATTCATTTATTTGTATATTAAAATGTTGATATTCTTATAGCTATCAGGCTTCAAATATCCAGTTAGGCCTAAAATTTCAATTTGATGTCTTCTTACATTTTTTTATACCAAGAATTCTTTTCTAAGACGACTGACCTACATTTCTATTGCCTTCTTATTATGTTACATAAGGCCTCCCAGGTGGTGCAGAGGTGAAGAATCTGTCTGCTAATACAGGTGACACAAGAGACGTGGGTTTGATCCCTGGGTGGGGAAAGTTCCCAGGAGAATGAAATGGCAACCCACTCCAATATTCTTGCCTGGAAAACTCCGTGGGCAGAGGAGCATGGTGGGGTACAGTTATTGGGTCACAAAGAGTCGGACAGGACTGAGCAACTGAGCACACAGACACAAAAATTAAACTCATAAAGAAAAATGCACAAGTATAGGTCAGTTCAGTTCAGTTCCTCAGTGGTGTCTGACTCTGCAACCCATGGACTGCAGCACACCGGGCTTCCCTGTCCATTACCAACTCCCAAAGCTGGCTCAAATTCATGTCCATTGAGTCAGTGATGCCATCCAACCATCTCATTCTCTGTCCTCCCCTTTTCCTCCTGCCTTCAATCTTTCCCAGCATCAGGGTCTCTTCCAATGAGTCAGTTCTTCACATCAGATGGCCAAAGTATTGGAGTTTCATCTTCAGCATCAGTCCTTCCAATGAATATTCAGGACTGATTTCCTTTAGGATGGACTGACTTGATCTCCTTGCAGTCCAAGGGACTCTCAAGAGTCTTCTCCAACAGCACAGTTCAAAAGCATCAATTCTTCAGTGCTCAGCTTTCTTTACAGTCCAACTCTCACATCCATGCACGACCACTGGAAAAACCATAGCTTTGCCTAGATGGACCTTTGTCAGCAAGTAGACATAAAATATACATACAGTGTATATGTATACAAGTATACATAAAATATTTTAAATCTTTAACAGCACCTTCCTTTATTCTATTCTGAATATACCTTCTATTCACCTATTGACCTTAGGTTTTCCCAACACAAGCTGCAGCTAAGTGCAGAGACCCTCAGCAGAAGCCACAACTACCCCACTGCGAGCTCTGCTAAGCTGGTGGGTGAGGTAACCTTTACTCTGTCAGAACTTCTTAATGAAAATTCTTTTACCATTTATTGTACTTGGTCCATAATATCTTCATGATATGATGCTTAGAATAATTAAAAGATAAATCTATGCTGCAATTCTCAGTTGCAATGAAATGATAGAGCATTTTTATAGGCACTTATCTGCTTAGCGGGCTAAAGGATTTGAATTCTAATTTCTAATGGATGTTTCCCATGGTGTCATTTTTCAAAGATGCTTGAGGATATGCTAATAAAGCTGAGAGAATTATATGTAAAGGATTAACAAAAAGAGAAAGCATGAAAAAATTAAAAAGTAGAAATACAAAACATATCAACATCTTAACACAGCAGAATACTTTATTATTAGAGCTCCTTTACTGCTAAACAATAAACATTTCAGTTTAATATGGAGGGACTATTGCTTGCTTTCCCTTTATTTTTCCCCCCTTTTTCCTTTGTTACCCTCCATTAGCTGTGCTACTTCTCTTGGTGGATTAAGTTGACTTCCCTGAGTGGTTTACTGAGAAAGAATTCACCCACTTAAGCTCTATATTTATGATATATAATCTTATTTCAGCAAATGTTGCCTTTAATTTGCTTCTATTGGGAATTTGAATCATTGTGTAATTATCAAGCACTTGGTTTAAATTTTTCAAGAATAAGAACTGGTTACAAAAGCTTACAATTAAAGGTGTCAGAGAATGCAGTGTGTTCAGACTCTTATTTCTGGATTAGTTACCAGGCAAGGTAATATATAAAATACCCACTCATGCTCACACATCTTTAATTCTTTTGAAATCAAAATTTCTTGATTTAATTTTATGCCACAGCTGTGTAAATATTTTTTCATTAAAATTCAAATCAAGATTTTAAGCAGAATTGATTATTCTTTGTCATTATGAATACAGACATATTTTCTTAGTCCTGAAAGTCATACAGTTTGGGAGTTCTCACTATGAAAACAATACAAAATTATGAGTAAATAATTAGATACAAAAGTGAATTTAGGATGAGAAAAATAATAAACAGAAATCATAAATTATGTAAAACTAACAAATATATAAATTAGAAAAATAATATTACACATTCATAAACTATTTGACCCACCTCCCTAAAACTTTACAATTTTGGCTGCATATAATAGAAGTATCATATCTCTTTTATGATACTTCTAAAATGTATTTTTTTATAAACAGACATGGAGATCATTTTATTGCTCCTCTAGGATAATGGCTTTTTTTCTGACAGTATGGAAAAAGTAGATGTGAGAGCTGGAGCTGGACCATAAAGAATGTTGAGTGCCAAAGAACTGATGCTTTCGAACTGTGGTGCTGGAGAAGACTCCTGAGAGTCCCTTGGATTGCAAGGAGATCAAACCAGTCCATCCTAAAGGAAATCATCCCTGAATATTCATCAGAAGGACTGGTGCTGAAGCTGAACATTTTGGACACCTGATGTGAAAAGCTGACTCACTGGAAAAGACCCTAATGATAGGAAAAATTAAGGCCAGGAGGAGAAGGGGATGACACAAGGATGAGATGGTTGGATGGCATCACTGACTCAATGGATGTGAGTTTGAGCAAACTCTGGGAGACAGTGGAGGACAGAGGAGCTTGGCGTGCTGTAGTCCTTGGGGTTGCAAAGAGTCAGACACAACTTAGCTATGGAACAACGACAAAATTGGAAAAGTGCTTTTTTTTCCCCCAGCTTCACTTATGATTGGTACCGTCAGGCAAACTTTTAGGACTATTGTCATTTGTGGGGAAATGTCTATCACATGTCTTTCAAGTATATATGTTCTATATACAGGAGTTCTAAAACTTTATACACAATTTCTGTGAAAAGTTACCAAAGAAGCATGAAAGGACATGCTCAGCTCAGTGTGTGTTGGGGGGGGAGTGGTGAGAAAAGATTTGCACGAGTGGAACCCAATGGATAATGAAGTGATGGAGCCAGGAGTGAGAACAGCGCATTTCAGGTGAAGACTGAGGCATCTCGGCAGAGCCAAGTGCTAGTGTTGTGGCTCTCTCTGGAAAATGGAAGAAGAAGAAGAGAGCCACAGGCCATATTCTGCTCTAAGAATTTGTGTTTTAGTCCCAGGCTAGTAGTTCTCACTTTTTTCCTATATTCCAATACATGGCAAATAAAGTTGGGCATATCATGAAAAAGCCAGTTCTTTCATTTCATTCATTTACTTTTGACAGTGCCGCATCTCTGTTGCTGCATGCACTTTCTCCAGTTGCTACGCGCGGCCTTCTCACTGTGGCGGCTTCTTCTGCTGCAGAGCACTGGCTGTCAAACACGGGCTCCGCAGTGCTGTACGTGGGGTCTTCCCAGACTAGGGATCGCACTGGCGTCCCCTGCATTGGCAGGCAGATTCTTACCCCCGGACCACCGGACAAGTCCAGAACCTGGTTATTTTAACAGCTTTGAGGACAGAAGCAATTACAACCACTAGTTGTAAAGCTGCCTCATCCTTCCCCACTCATGGCAGCAAATGAACGAGCCCAGCAGTATTACAAACCCTTCCTCTCCTGGGTGTGCGGCGGGGGCAGCACACATAACGCACAGGCCACGCGCCAAACGCCACCAAGTTCCCAGTTTTATACCGCCTCCAAGCCACAATGGCTTTTAAATTTTTAAATGGTCAAAAAGATCAAAAGAATATTTGGTGGTACATAAATAGTATATGAAATTCAAATTTCAGTGTTCATAAACAAGGTTTTATTGGAGCACAGATTCAGCCATTCATTTATGTGCTGCATACCTGAATACTATGTTGATAAAAGGAGATAAGACAGATTTAACAAATTACATCTTGAGCTTTTCTTCTGCCTCAAAATCAAGAATGGAGACTAGAGAGAGTGAAAACTTGACATGCTTTCCAGCTTCCACATGGTACCTCTCTCTACCCATGACATGACTCCGAGACTACAGTCAGACGGCTCTGCCGTCTTGCTCCTAAAACATGTCAAGCTCGTCCCCATTTCAGTATCTTTCCATGACTTGTTCCCTCTGCCCAGAACACATTTTCCCTCCCTATTTGCATGGACAATTGCTTTTTTTTTTTTTTTTTTAAAAAAAAACCTTTTATTTTATATTGGAGTATAGCTGATTAACAATGCTGTGATAGTTTCAGGCAAACAGCAAAAGAACTCAGACATACATATACATGGATCCATTCTCCCCCAAGCTCCCTTCCCATCCAGGCTGCCACATAACATGGAGGAGAGTTCCCCGCGTATACAGTAAGACCTTGCCAGTTATCCATTTTCAGTACAACAGTGTGTACACGTCCATTCCAGATTCTGTAACTATCCCTTTCTGTCACCCCACCCTCCATGTACCATAAGTTCTTTCATATCATTTCTTTTGTTATTTCACACAATATTTCTCCTTCTCTGTCTGCTTACTTCACTTGGTATGACAGTCTCTAGGTCCATTCTTGTTGCTGCAAATGGCATTATTTCATTCTTTTTAATAGCTGAGTAATATTCCATTATAATTGTTTCTTGTTATTCAGGGAGTCAACTCAAGTGGCTCCATGGAGAAATGTTTTTCCCAGAACCATATGTAAGGAAGGTTCTCCTTATCATCCAGGTCCCCACATCTTGCCCTCATCTCCCTAGTCTGTTTCCTTCAATACACTCAAAGGATGCTCATCTGTCTTTGCATTTGGGGGTTGTATCTCAGCCAGATAAAAGACCTCTAAGATCAGGGGCGAGGTGGTGGCTATCAACTTGTCCCCAGGGCACAGTAGAGGGTCAGGCATATAGTACGGGCTCAAAGATATTTCTTGAATGAATGATCAAAAGCAGTTCTTTCTTCCTCCCTCTGCACTCCAGAGTGACAGCTGAGTTTAGTGACTTGTTTCTGAAGAGTAAAGTATGAAGGTGAGGGTTGGGGACAGATTGTACCTTTATAATGGAGAAAATGGGAAAGCAGAACCTACCTTAACCATGCGATTAAATTAGCATCATCAGTGATGAGGCATCTGATAGCACATAGTCTTGGCATGATATGACAAGAATGCCACTTGGCTTCTGCAGTCTTATTTCCCAAAACACGAGACAAACCCAAATTGAGGGACATTCTACAAAATACCTCATATGCCTCAAAACTGTCAAGGTCAAGAAAAACAGGGACAGTCTGAGAAACTACCATATCCCAGAGGAGGCTAAGGAGACACAGCAACTATTAATATATGCAATGTGGTAAGCTAAATGGGATCCTAAAAAAGAAAAAGGAAACCAGGGGAAAACTAGTAAAATCAAAATAAAGTTTGGTTAATAGTAACGTACCACTGTGGTTTCTTAGTTGTGACAAAGGTACCATAGTAAGGTAAGATGCTAACAAGAGAGAAACCAGGTGAGAAATATGTAAGAATCAGTCTTTATCATCTTTGCATGTTTTCTATAAATATAAAACTCCTGTAAAATTAAGTTTATTTTAAGAAAGGTGAAATGAAGAAGAACAGCATCTCCTTGGGACCATATATAGAATTAATCACTTTAAGTGGGAGACCCATGGTATTTCGGGTTTCCCCATTTGAGGAAAAAAAGAACTTATAAATATTTTAATAAATGTGTCTTGGAATCAACACTAGCCATCTAGAACTGTGGACTAGAATGTGAAAACTCAGTTAAAGTTCGACCTTGAATAACTTGGGAAGCAAATCAGTTAAAGATTAATTAAACTAGATGTGAAGGTATTTGAAAACTGATGTATGCACTCCATGGCAAATGAACTCAAAAATGACATTTATCTAAGTTACTAAATTTGGGGTAATGGTGGGGAGAGTGGAATGCAGAGGGAAAAAAAGAATTCCCTGGGGAAGGGGCAAGAATTTCTCTCAATCAGAGTAAGAGGTATCAAGTTCAATGTCACTTCCCTGGGAAGGCTTCCTGATCAATCAGACTAGGTTAGGTCCCCTAACTCCTCACTTCTCATATGACTTCCTCCAACTGTAATTTATTTACTTGTAAAAGTAATCATCACTGTCTGTCATCTTTCTCAGAACAAGAATTTGCTCTTTCACTTTTAAGACATAGCTCAGATGAGTCAGAGGGGTTATCACAACACAGCAGCCCACCCAGACCTGAGAGAAACAGGATTAGGCCATCATAGTCTCCAGCTAAGATGCAATGTAATTCAACTGATTAGTATTTTTTTAATCACTGAAATGAATTTTATTTATTTTTGTAAAGTTACCATAGGTTTTTAAAAAAAATTTATTGGAGGATATGGCTCTGTAACGTTGTGTTGATTTCTGCCATACAACAACGTGGATCAGCCATAAGTAAACATAAATCCCCTCCTCCCTTGTGAGCTTCCTTCCTACCCACCTCCCCATCCCACCGCTCTAGGTCGTCACAGCGTACTGGGCTGAGCTTCCTGCCCTATACATCTGCTTCCTATCGAAGTATTCCTAGCCACCTCTTTAACACATGGTCATGTATATACGTCAGTGTGACTCTCAGTGCACCCCACTTTCTTCTCCCCTGCTCTGTCCACAAGCCTACATCCTGTTGGGATGCTATGGTGCAGGATAACTACATCTTTCAACTAAAATAGGTATTATTTCCTCTCATATTGAAGCAATATCTACACTTGAAACATTTCCTGTGACGTGTACCCAATTTCCCCACAAAGACACTGTTACAAGATGTAAATAACCCAACAAGCAGTTATCCCAGCTGAAGAAGTATAAAATAGAATGCAGAGGTTATTATTTATCTACTTGACATGAACCTTCTTTAGGTAATCAAATAATAAAACGCTGTTCTCCTTCTTCCCCAAGTCTCAGGGCAATGGTTTGGTTCAATCTCAATAGATAATGTAGAAAGATTTTAACACTTTAAAATATGGTGCAATTAAAACAAACAAAAACAAATCCCACCCTCCTAAATTCTAGCTTCTAATTTCCTCCATTTATTAATAAAGGCTTGAGATTCCTTAGGATAGGGAGCTTTAGGCAAAGAGCGCCAGTTTTACCCTCAAGTGGCTGCTCTTTAGCCGCAGAGCCCGGGAGGGATTACAGGATTATGATACAGCCCAGGCCCCAGAGGAGGTGCAGAGGGACAGCCAGCCCCGCAGCCAGCTCACACTTTGACCAGAGGGGAGACCTGCCCCTTCTCATACAGACTTCCCTCACTGAAAGTCATAAGGCCTCAACTCACGTTTGGAAAGTCACTCAGAGCCACTGAGAACCACCTGCACCGTCAAAACCTTTGGAAAGAGGGCTGTGCATAGAGCTAGTATCAGAGTGCCTCGGACAGGATGACAACAGATGAGCAGAACCACACATTTGCTGTGCTGGGCTGGGCTGTGCTCAGTCGTGTCTGCCTCTTTGCCACCCCATGGACTGTAGCCCGCCAGGTTCCTCCGTCCATGAGAGTCTCCAGGCAAAAACACTGGAGTGGGTTGCCGTGCCCTCTTTCAGGGGATCTTTCCAACCCAGGGATCAAACCCAGGTCTCCCACACTTCAGGCAGATTCTTTACCACTGAGCCACTGGGGAAGCCCCAAGCAGAACCATTACTGAGCACTAGTGAGTTCTGTTGCCTTCCTCTTTTTCAGCACTATGAGGGCACCAGAAATCTCCTCCAAGACCTCCAAGCCTCTGTGTCCACTGAAAAAACGCATCTGAAGCGGTGCCTCTCACCTTTCAACAGGTCCAAAAGAGGAACTTGTCAGAATTCAGATTCTGATCCCCTAGGTCCAGGTGGAACTCTGAGACCTTGCATTTCTAACAAAGCTTCTCAGCAGTGCTAATGTGGCTGTACACAAGGCCAGAAAGTGAAGAGCAAGAATCTAAAGGAAACTAACTCTTTTTTAATTCTAATCTAAAGGAAAGTAATTCTGTGTTGAAAGGAGTTTTATAACTAAGATTAATTCTCTAAATATATATTCAGCATCCATCCAAGGCAACCACAAAGAAACAATAGAGTAGTAAGTTAGATTAAATGCTAAACACAACCTGAATTTAACACACAGGGATGCATTATTAAGTCAGAAAGGTTTCACATTAATTAACCTAATAGGTAATTTTATTTCGCCATGGTTCACTGAAATATACCATTATGCAATTAAAGCTAGTGCAAGCTGATGCACGCGGTGGCCATTTATTTATCTTACTTTGCTTTGCTGGAATATGTTATATAATTGCCAGATAGAACAAAGGTTTCTTTCCCTACAAGTTTAGGTTCTAAAAGATGAAAGATATTTTGTAAAAAATGCTTTTTTTACAAAGAACACAAATGTGATCTTTTAGTGTTGGCATTTGCAGTATTTGAAAAGTGAAAGATTAAAAAATTACAGCCCACGTACCCTTGGTGACTACTGAAGAAACTGAATTGATTAAACTGTCACTCATCATTTACTGTGGTTAGTGCTTCATTAGGTACAGATAGGCACAATACATCTTAGTCAAATACTTCTATGGAGTACTTAGCTCTCAGGGAATGAAAACAAAACCAATCCAAACACTAGACTGTGGATAAAAGCCCATCTCAGAGGACCTTCAGTTCAAAACAACCAACTTTTTCTATATGGGGAAATCTTAAGATGTACTTTTAAAACTAGGAAGCAAAATTCTATCTCTATGAATGATACTTATAAAAATTAAATAAAAGCAAAGAATGAAGTGTATGAAGTAAGGTCGTTCAAGGAAGCCAAGGCCCAGGGTGGCCTGCTGCTGACCAGAGAGATCAGGCAATGGTCCACACTGAAACGGTCCACTGAAATAAGACTGATCAGAAAGACTCAGCAGCCTAGCCACCTTAAAGTACCAACTGGCAACACTGTTTGTTAAGTTACAGTGATGATTTTTGTTCACACATTTTAATATGCATATTTCTATGTCAATAATATTTTAGTGTGTGTATTCCAGTACACATATATGCATTTTAGTGTATGTGGATGTGTGTACATATATACTTTTTATATATTTGTGCATACATATATGTAATATATGTATTAATATAACATAAAAATGTATACTTAAAATACACATATATACATACATATACATATAGTTTAAATTGGAGTATAATTGCTTTACGATGTTGTCTTGGTTTCTGATGTACAATGAGGTGAATCAGCTATAAGTATACATATAACCTTTCTCTTTTGAATCTTCCTCCCAGCCTGCCATCCCAGCCCTCTAGGTCAGCAGAGCACTGAGCTGAGCTCCCCATGCCATACGGCAGCTTCCCTCTCACTTTCTGTTTTACACCTGGTAATGTACGTATGTCAGTCCCACTCTCTCGATTTGTCTCACCTTCCCCTTCCACGACCCCTGTGTCCACCTGTCCATCCTCTATGTCTGCCTCTCTGTTCCCGACTTGCAAATAGGTTTCATCTGTACCATCTCCTAAATACCATATTATGCATTAATATATGATATTTGTTTTTCTCTTTCTGACTTACTTCACTCTATATGATGGTCTCTAGGTCCATCCACATCTCTACAAATGACCCAGTTTTGTTCCTTTCTATGGCTGAGTAATCATAAGGCTGTATTTTTGCTTTCTGGTCCAGTTACCTCAGCCAAAAATCCAGGAATCATCTAAAACCCTTGCCCTCCCCTTATCACTCTCATTGAATCAAGTTCTCACCTCCTACTTATTTCTAAATATTCCTCCATTCTGGTTTCCACCCACTTTTCCCCTTTCTCCATTTTTTCCTTTTTCTCTATCAGCTTCTTAAACTGTCCCTCTCCCCTACCCACAGATATCAGCTGTTTCACTTCTTGGTGGGGTATTTTTGTTCATGACCTGGCCAAGGTGTCCTCAGCTCTAGCTCTGTCAGCAGCTTATTACACCATTTTCCCTTCTGATCTTGAAGGCATGGAAGGTTCTGTCTCATCTTTATAAGCCCCAGGACCTAACCTAGTGCCTGACACAGAATTAAGTGTTCAATAAATATCTTTCAAATAAATGAATTGATGAATGCATTAAACAAACTATTCTGAGGAGTGCGCAGCAGCAACTGAAATAGAGACAGGAATCTGATTCAGAATCATTATCACCATAGAAAAAAATCAGCTCAGCTACACCAAAATATCTAAACCCAAATTTCATTTATGTCACTCCAAAGGAATTCCAACCGTCTCCATGGAAACCTCTGGTCCAGCAGTACAATGTATTTGATTGCTAAAATTTAGAGACAGAGGGGCTTTAGAGAATTCCTAAGACAATGCTTTGGTTTTTATATGCAAATAAAGTATTACATGCTTAAATGTCAACCCCGGAGCCTGAAAATGTGACTCAGAATCCTGGGTCAGTGAGCATTAAGCCACACTGCTTCCCCAGTTAGAACGACGTGTTTTTATGCAGGCGACCTGGTCAGATTTCAAAGGAAGTGACAGAGATGCCAAATTTGCTCTTGAGCCTGGTAACACAGATGCTGAGAAGGATACAGATAAAACCAAAAGGGAAGCCTTCAAAATTAAGGTTTGAGCAGAAAACACAAGAAAACTATCCTTAAAAACTAAAGTCAATCATTGTTGATAGTGTACAGAAAATAAGATGGGGGTTCAAGGATACTTGAAAGCTGAAAACAGAAGTCCATAGACAATGAAAACTCCAGAGATTAAGTCTTAAAATAAGAGCCATAGATTACACAGATAACTGGGAATATTCAGACTAGTTATATCTAGAAACCAGTAACAAACAATACCAAAATGTAAATAAGAAAGGCTACAATAGGGGGGAAAATGAAAAAGTCAACATATCGCATAGGATAGCTGAGAAATATTATTTCTCATAGTATGGAACCATAAAGGAAGAGAGAGGTTCCATTTGATTAGTCATTTAAAATTCTACCACTGAGAGCACGTCTCCAAGGAATAACTGTAGACCAAGCAGGACAAGAGAAAACCAATTAATAAGCTTCGCACATCTTTAATTTCTGTTTATATGATAGCTGAGGCAGAACAAGGAAGTCATAAGATTTCTCTCTCCAAATGTATTTATCATCCTGAATAAGGTGGGGAGTTAGGAAAAAATTATTTTGGGGCAATTATCTTAAAGATCAAAGCAAGTGACACATTCAAACAATCTTTTTAGAGAAACTACATCTAGCAAATCACAAGGACAAATCACTGCTTGAAATCGTCATGTAAATTGCTCTCCTGAAAGGAGAATTCCAACCTTCAATTTACAGAGTGTTAAGTTGATATATTTAGTTCTAGTTATCAAATGGCACAGCTGGACTTGGACAGTCGATGGTTAAGAACATTGGAATGAGCACCACTTAGATATACAACTAGACGGATGATATTTGACAATGAAATGATTGACAACCATCTTAGACAATATATGGAAGACCCAAAGGCAAAAACTTTCCCACTATAAATCCTCATTGTCCGATTTTTGGTGAAGTCTGTGGGCTTCTTGGAATATACTCAAAGACTTGGCCTGGAATGTGACTGTTCAGATGAGACACTGCATACGATGTGGATGATGACCCCTGGAGTGGTATCATGCTTAGCACTGGAGGGTACTGCTTGAGGGTAGGTACCAGGTCTTTTTCACTCTTGAACCTCTGCACATTCTGTAAGGTTTTGTTAAATGAATGAATGATGAAAGATAATCACGTTGTGTAAGGGAGATCTTTATGGGAAGGGGGCTACTCTGGGATTCTAGAAGCTCTTTTTCCCTCTGTGCCCCCACCAACCAGCTACTATGAATAGAACAACCAAGAATCTTCAGATTTGGGAGGCAGGGGTATAAAATGGCCATAAAACTCACATAAAATTATGAATTGATATCATTAGGTAGCTAAAATTCTAAAATTGATATCATTAGGTAGCTTCTAAATTAAACATGTTAGGATTAAATATGACAGACAAAAATGTGTATAGTTGATACAATAAAGGTTTTCAATTTGTTGAGTCTACAGTAGGCTATGAATGTATTCTGTCTCCAGAAGCAAACATGGTGAAAGCTAGCTACCAAGGAAGAACCACTGACTAATCAATGAGAGAGAACAGAAATAGTTTACCAAACTCTGCAGACAAGGCAGTCATGCGAATGTCTCATTCTTAGAACTGTACTGTCTCACATGGAAATACAGAGAAATATAAAATGCCGTAGCAAAAGATGAACAACCCACATGTGTATAGGAAAACAGGAAGCTACTCAGATTTGGTCCTCAGTAATTACTAAGTCTCTTAGACTGCATTTGTCCCTTAGACAGATTATAATTAAGTCAGACGGTAATTAAATTTTGTTTTATATTTTAATGGAATTTAAAGCAGGCTCTTTCTTGGCCACTGATAGGCTAGTTAAGTTGGACTCTAATTCTTTTTCAATTATTGTACTATTTCTTTATTTTTCCACTGATATCTTTGGTCAATACAAATCTAAGTACATTAGATTTGAAGAGAAAAACTAAAAGAGAAACATAAATATTCAAGTTTATTAATTACATAATATAGTCTAAAACTAAGAAAGCTACTAGTATATTTAAGCTACTTTAATTCATACCGCAGAATACCAGTAAATGAAAATGTGATTTCTAATTAAAGTACATGCTAGATAAAGTAGTGTCTAGAGTTAATTCACAAATATCATGACTACACAAAGTCCCCATTTTCACCCTTCAATGAACAGTTCTGACACCTAAATCCCTTTACCAACAATTATATTTATACAAGTTCCTAGCTTCTCTCCAATCACATTTCCATTCAATCATATCTTTCTTGCGCATGTAAGTTAACAGGCTACCTTTTCACCCTTATTGGATTAAACACTTTCTATCGACTGGAACACTTGCTGAGTTATACTAGTTGTTTCTGCTTGTTTTAAGCTCATGTTGGATTCACACATGCCGTTGATTCAAAGAGCTACTTGTTGTAATCACTTCTCTCGATTCATGGAAATTTTTTATCTTTTAAAAAATTATCACTGCACTTTCTATTCCTTTCAATCATTAGCTTGTCAAAAAGTACATGGCTCTCTTTCCATGTTTGTTTTCATAACAAAGCTGTCATGACTGCATTCACAGTTAAATGGCCAGGATTACAAATTTCTACCACCATACTAAGATGTTGGCAGCCAAGAGGCTCCTGCCTGCCTTGTGCTGTTTCACTGGCTCTGACTCATCAACACTTGCAACTCAAATCTGTACCCAAGAAAAATCACCATTTTCTACAGGATGAGGACCTGAGCAGTCAATTGTCCATAAGTAAAGCTGTGGATATTAAATTAACAAGAGTAGGACATTTGGTAAAATGTACACAAACCCTGCCATTCTGCCCCCCAAGGTGAATGAAGTGTCAGTTAAGGAATAACATTTTAAACAAGGATAAAATAGATGCAGGAGATGAGACACAGGAGACGCGAGCTCACATCTTTGGGTCAGTAAGACTCTCCGGAGGAGGGAATGCAACCCACTCCAGTGTTCTTGCCTGGAGAATCCCAAGGGGAGAGAAGCCTGGCAGTTACAGTCCGTGGGGTCACAACAGCTGGACACAATGGAAGTGACTGAGCACACAAAATAGATGAGGAGACACAGAGGATGAGAGGGAATTTTTTTCAGTTGTGAACAAAGGTGTGGCTATCTAGGCAGGCTACAGGCAGTTATAACTACTCAAGTTACAGACAAAGTAGTCATGGACAGCAGTTTACAAAAGGCACAGGACTGGGAGGCTCAGTTTGAGAAAGTGTGATGTGAATCAACATCTGGAAATAAGGTGGAGGATTCAAAGCGTGTACAAAGCAATTAACCCATATGCCTTCTCTGACCATTTCTCACCCAGTCTACCAGCGAGACACCCGGTGCTTATCATCTGGAGAAATTAAATCCAAAAAGGCTCAAATTGAGAATAAGTGGTGAGAGCAGGGTGAGGCAGAGCTGGAAAGGGGAAATTCAGTAAAAAAACATGTTTAACTGATCTGTGTATCTATTGGCACCAACAGAAAAAGGCACAGTCAAAGCTCACTTTTGGAAACTTCCCTGGTGGTTAAGTAGTTAAGACTCTGCACTCCCAGGGTGCAGTCCTTGGTCAGGGGGCTAAGATCTCACTTGCCTCACAGTGCAGCCAAAATAAATAAGTAAATAAAATAAATAGCAAAGCTCATTATCAAGCAATTTCAGAATACCAGGGTTAGACAAAAGAACTTAATACTTTGCAGAGAGAAAGTATAATGAGGCCCATAAATGATTGCAAATCTGAATGGAATCAGACTTTTCAGCAGCAAAACTAGAAGTTCTGAAGAAATTAAATAACACATTCAAAATTCTGAGCAGGGAGGAACTCATTACGTTCTCATCCAAAGTATTATCAGTCATGTGTAGGGGCGGAATAAAGACATTCTGAGAAAATCAAGAATTTGAAAGCTTGCATATTTCACATATTCTTTCTTAGAAAACTAAAGGAGGAAGACAAGGAATCTAGGGAACAGAGAATCTATGATCAGAAGGTCAGAAGGAAAATGAATCGAACCCAGGACAGACTGATGAATTTACTACTTTTTTATAGAAGTGTAAGAGAATGATGAAGATATACTGAAACACTAAGAGGCTAGTAACAGCAGGAAATCATTACCTGCCTTATAACTAAAAGCGATTATTGACCCTAGGATCAAAAAGGTCATTGAAATCTACTGACAGCTACGGGGGCTTCCCCAGTGGCTCAGCGGGTAAAGAATCCACCTGCAATGCAGGAGTCAGAGGAGAAATGGGTTCGATTCCTCAGTTAGGAAGATCTCCTGGAGAAGGAAATGGCTACCCACTCCAGTATTCCTGCATGGGACACACCATGGACAGGGGAGCCTGGTGGGCCACAGTAAACGGGGTCACAAAGAGTTGGACACGACTGGGCATGAACATGATTTACAGCTAGAGCCACTAAAGAGGTACTTTCTCACAGAAACTGTAGTCAGTCATTCCCAGAAATATGGTTTAAAGCAGGGAAGAAATAAGGATGAATACCCAACCCTCTCACATGCCTGAACTCAGCTGGAAACCAGTAGCTAAGGCAGCTTGGAGGAGGTATTCCTTAGTGGTCAGCCAACCAGGACATAGGTCAGGGCAGAAGGAGGTACAGAGCAGATATGAAGGAGACAGAAAATAACAAATTAAGGACCTCTGTCAACAGGAGAGAGTGTAAATGGAAGTCCTAAAATGAGAGCTATTCAGCTGTCCTAAGGCAAGAAATCACACAGCCAAGAGAGGAAGGTTTCAAGGAAAAGGGTGGGAGAGGGAGATGTCAAGCCAATTAAATGGGACTGACAAATTCGCTGATGCTTTTGAGCATCTGGAACATATTTTTCATGTGTAATTGACAAATTTTTTCTTGCTATAAATAACAGCAGGGACAAAGACAACTAAACTAAAAAAAAAATCAGAGACAATTACAAAGTTCAAGAAGAGCAAAACATTGTACAAGAAAGGATACATAATCATGAATACTACATGACTTCACCATGAATAATATTTACATATTAATATTTCAAAATGTGATATAAATTCTATATTGACACAATGAGATGAAGGTGGAGTGAGGGAAGGTTGGTGGAAGAAAGTTAAGTCTTTGTCTACTAGACACCTACCTAGTAGACATGTCTAAAAGAGTAAATGAATGGACAGCAATATAATTATTTAAGATATATGGAAACAGATCCTAAAAGAGTTGAAAGTAGTAGTTCCCTCTAAGAAACAGGACTCGAGGGGGAGCAGGAGTGGGACAAGAGACGGCTGCTCCTTGCTATTGTGGCAGCTATCCGCTACTGGTTATAACTGATGGACTGAGGGCAGGAGGAGAAGGCGACAGAGGATGAGACGGTGGGATGCATATCAACTCAATGGACACGGATCTGAGCAGACTCTGGGAGACAGTGAAGGACAGGGAAGCCTGGCAGGCCATAGTCCGGGCGGTTGCAAAGAGCTGGACACGACTGAGTGACTGAACAACAACTCGTGTAGATTTAATTGTCAAAGTGTTCTGATTCAAAAACTGAAGAGAAGAGTAGTTAAGGAATTTTGTCAGCTATGTTCACACAGTTAAGGAGAGGCAGAGTCAGAACCTAATTCGGGCTTTTGATGTGTTTTCTACTATAACACAGCCTCCTTAAACAGCAAACCACTGCTAGTTACCAGGAGCAGAGAATCAACTTGTAAATGAAAAAAAAAAAATGCACAACTTACAAAACGTAAAAAGAACAAGAAAGCATCCAATATTTTTCAAATGTTGACCACTAACATATATTTCCAACTTAAATGCATGGGTGCACACACAGACACACATAGACACGTGTAAGATCAGAACATCCTGGGCCAAATTTCTAAGTCTCTAGACACAGACAGTGTCTTAATCTCCCTAAAACCAAACACAGCAGCTTCTAATTCTTTAATATATCCCTCAGCACTTGTCCACAGCATACTTTAATAGAAATGAAAAATATTTAGCTTGGCTGATACACCATTTTCAACATGTATGGAGTTGTATATTTCTTAGAGAAGTTCCCATTTACCCATCTCTTGCTATTCTCATCAACCAGTGAGGCAGCTAAGTGTACCAAGGGCAATCTCAGTAACACAAAAGTTAGTCATCACAACGGGCTAATTAAAAGGCATCCAATGACCACGCTAATGTATTGAGTTCTAATACAGTGAATCCTTTGATGCTTCTTGAATTTTATTGGGCTGTTTGATCTACACTCCTGCTTCCATGGTAGTATATATTTTGGAATTTTATGTCAGATTTTCAGTTTTCCCAGTTGTTGTTTCAGTCAGCCTGGCAGTGTGCACTTCCATAGACTCTTTCTCTTTAGGTATCTCACACATGGCCTTAACACTTAAGGCTATGTATCTGCTATACTGCTTTGTGAACTCAGAAATCAATAAAAATATCTGAGGTGAGCAAAAATAAAAAAAAGTCATCCAAACACCAGTTCTGGGCAAGCAATTACTTTGCCAACTTTGATGCAAATAGGGGAATTTTTATTTGTTTTTAAGGTATTTAGTAGTGAAATATACATACAACATCTCATTTTATATGCTATGATTCAGCTAACCCGTTATATAATAAGTGACCAAATATATTCACTGAAAACACACGTAGGTTCTCTCTCTCACACAAACACACACTGTAAACAACATGGGATTAATAAGCATAACCATGCTCAACTTTTGATAGGCTAAGAGAACTGGTACCCATCAGCATTCGCAAACCATCACTAAAGACAATACTTTGGCAGCCACTCCGCAACATCGTAACAACCTCATAGGGGAGAACTGCACTTTTGGAGATAATTTGCTATAAAGCAATGGAACAGAACTTTGCAGCCAGCTTTCCTTTGGTGTGAAACAAGCACTCAGATGCACTGTCTCTTCTGACTACCAGTATTTAGCAAATTACTGCTCTAGCGCCATGAGTAAGATGCCCACAAGTCACAATTAAATCCCCGTTTTATACATACTGCCCTAGCAGAATTATTGGTAACTCTGAAAGGTATCCTGGTATGGACAATATTCTCTATGGTCATCCTACTTTTAAAGAATTTCAATAGTAGAAGTGGCTCAGAAACCATGGTTGCCACCAGCAGTTCAGCTTTCACCTCCCCCCCGTGCCCCCCACAGCCCCCTGACTACCTCTGCTCTGTTTATGTGGCATTGCACTGCCAGTGGCAATACCAAGAAGTCATTTGGGTCATGTATTATTTAAGCAGCTCTCAAGAGCTCTTAAAGAGATGTTTCTTTGGACAGTGACTAATTTGAATCCTCCTTGGTCTTATGATCTGATTAATTAGAAAATGTGTAAATAATGTGGACAGTTAGATGACTCTATGTAGCCCATGAAAAATTCTCATTTTTACCAGCATTCTTTTTCAAATGGATACACTTATTTTAGCAGAAGTGGTAAATGAGTATTGGTTAGGACTTGGGAAAATATTTGCCAGTATAGATACTGGCCCCATGAAAATGTTTTCAATCCAATGAGTCAAGTCTTGAGTTTATTTCAAAAAAGCTCCACCCTGAATAAAATTGAGAGGCAAGCCATCCACTTGGTTTGAAGCATGCAAAGGACCCAACATGACTCGGAGCATAACCTAAATTCTCAAAGAGGTATTTTACTGACTTGTGTTTTGGAATCCCTTTGCTGGTAAAAAAAATCACTTTGCTTATAAATCATCTTAGGAGACCATGTAATATGTTTTAGGGAGAAAAGGTTTTGGAGTGGGTTAGCTCTAAGTTTGAATGCTGACTCTACTTACTAAATATATGACCTTTATTATTCTATTTAGTCTCTTTTCAGGTTTTGCTTTCTTTCACTTTATCATGGAACAGTAGGTAAGCAATCAAAATGTATAAGAGGTATACAGGATCTCTTTCACAAAGCAGAAATAGAAACACAGATAGGACAAACAAAAAGCTACCAGTGGGGAAGAAGGGGGTGGGATGAACTGGGAGACTGGCACCAGCTTATACACACTATCGAGACTGTATATAAAGTAGATAACCACCAAAACCTACTGTACAGCACAGGGAACTCCACTCAAGGCTCTGTGCTGACAGAAATGGGAAGGAAATCCCCAAAGAGAGGATTGACGTGTACATGGAGCTGATTCACCGTACCATCCAGCAGACACCAACACAACATGGTCAAGCAACCGTCCTCCAGTAAATGTTTATAAAAAAAGAGGATTAGGACAAAATAAACACCGCAGATTTTTTTTTAATGTATAAAGGAGCTTAGAATACAATTTGGGTCCAAGAACAGTATAGTATCTCTTAGTATTACCACTGTTATTACTAATGCTAAGACTCAATTGTTATTATTACTACTAGCCAATTACTCAAGATATTATCTCACATGGAACACACTTCTGGGTGGGCACTACAGGAGGATTCATTTATGACTCTTTCTCTTAAAACACTGGTAAACAAACCCGAGTCCTTAGGAAATTTTATTACATCAATTTCCTTTGTTCAGGAGAGACTCTTAAGGATTAGGGCAGAACTCTGTATTGCCAATATGTATGGTAATTAGGCTTATTTAATAAAATGCAATGCTAAATGGCCTTATAATACTCAATAAATACACAATTTCTTTTCTGATATATGCAAAATCAATTTTGATGCAGACATTTCCCTATATATCAAGATCAGTATGGAAATTTTTTTTCTAACCACCCAGCTGTGACAATGTTAAATAAATTGATTTTAATCCTAAATCAGAGATGTAATAGAGAAAGGGTGATTTAATATGCAATCTCATTACATTTGACAGGCTTATTTATAAACGACTCGCCCCACATTTTGACAAGCATAGTTAATATGTTAATTAGCTTTGAAAAAGATGATGAAAAGGAGAGACTGACATGCTATTGGGGAGCATGGAATCGACACCAGGTGGTACCACTATATACTGTGGCCCCTCCCAAAAGCAACATGATCTTGATGAGATATTTATTAGCTACAGATAATTTTGTCACCCTATGTTAAAAATTAATCCCTTAAAATAATCCCAACTGACTTATTGCTTTACAAAACAAATGCCTCTCCAAATGTATTTATGAGCTTCTATAAAGCAATATAAAGCTTGTTTAGAGCACTGACCTCCACAGCTAGAGCAGAACTCCTTGACAAGTGAGGGGCTACACAGATAAGCTCCTTTGCACATCTGCACTTCTTTTAATGTGGTGGTTTTCAGTACTTGGTAAGCCTTTTTGGTTTAGAAGCTTAAAGATGATTTCCTATGCCTGGACTTAAACAAAGAGTTATAAAATCCAAGAATTAAGAGAGTTATACACCAAAGTCCAATTTGATTCCTCTGCTTAAATCCTCCTTCATGAGATAGTCAAGGTATCAAAAACTACCTTTCCTGCTGAGTTCTCAAACTGCCCAGTATATCTATACATCACCCACATGCTGGAGGACTAGAGCAGTAAATCATAACGGCAGAGCTATGATTTTCATCACTCGCTGCCAATGTTAATGCATAAGTGTCTTCATTAATATTTTTATTGCTCGAAGCTATTTAAACAGAACACTGGAAATTGTAACACTGTGCAGGGATCGGTAGTTTTTAGTTACTACCCTGCTGCCCCAGGATGGTAAATGAACTGCAAAAACAGCCTGAAACCACAGCCACCTGCCTCCTCGCTATTGTCTGGGGGTTAATATTTGCACTGTGCTTTGGTGCAGCTGAGCCAAGACTCAGCTACAGTCCCATTTCTAGATCTTTCAATATCCAGCATCAAGGTCACCAACGATGCAAAAATCAGCGCCCTGTGAACTTTTCTCTGACTGGAAAAATACATATATTTTACCTGGAAAATAACAAAACGGCTGTTTGAAAATGGCTTGGAATGAAATCAGATTCAGAGTGACAGGCATAACATAGACATAACTCAGAAATGAACAGCCTTACATAAGTGTGGGGACGTGCTCCAACGTAACACATTTATTTTTTGTTCTTGGCAATGAATAATCTTAGCATGCAGACAAAAGGGCATTTGGGGTCTACTATTTCATATCAGTTTTCCTCCCTTCCACTTAAATTACGATCTTCTTCTTAGCCTTCATTATGTCTCTGTTTAAAGCAAATTGGCTGAAAGCAACCAAACCTTCCTTACAAGAATGGATACAGACAGGCACGCACGTGTGAAAAAAAGAAAGGCTGGGGCTGGGGCAATGGAAAGACACAGGCTGGACACATGTCTGTCAGAAACAGATGTATTAGCAAGTCATAATCCAGGTAGTTCTTTGCTCTTTACAGAGCACTTCCAAAGCTTTGGGAAAAACTAGCCACTAGCGTATTAAAAAATAGCTTTTGCCAAGCAACTAAGACAAGACTGGCTCCAAGTCACAAATGTTTCCTAACTATGTTCTATTAGCAGAGTCCTTGACTGACCTCATTGAAGGACAGTCTAGAATTCCTAGTCTCAAAAAATGGAGAAAAACACTCCCTAACTCAAGAATATTAAGTAATGATTATCTGCATAGCCAACTTACAACTATAAGGGCAGGAAGGCGGAAGGGAAAGAGACAGTAACAGATTTTGAGATGTATTCATTGACCTTTATTTCCAATCTTTTCCTCCATTACAACTAATGGCCAAAAGAGCTGTTTTGTTCAAGTCCCTGCTTAGCTTTGGGGGTAAAAAAAAAACATCTACTTGTGTAAAAAAAAAAAAAGCCAGGAAGTTTGATGTAAACAATGGATTAGCTCAGCTCCTTAATGATAGACGGTCATCTTTACCCTCAGTGTTTTGAAGCATGCATTTACAGTGGCATTAGATTTATTATAAGGCATTACAAAATCTATGGCAATAGATCTGAGGCTGTTTGATGACCCAGATTCTTTTATAGCTCTATGGAAAGCGAGAGATCTACACCTCATAAAAATAAATATACCCATGTGTACACGAAATGTTGCATAGATTTTCAGTGGCTTCACAGATCCCCAAATCCCATGTCTAAGGAAGTTGCTGGAATCTAAATTGAGTAAATCTATACTGTGCCTTACATCACAAGAAACTTCATTGTTTTCTCCCCATAAAGTGTTTGGATCAGAAACATCAGGGAAGACAGCCAGGCCACATCACAGCCTAATTAACTAAAAGCCAAGATTACTGAGGGTAGAGCAGTGAAGTAACTCCATGGCAAGAAGATAAATGACACAGACTGCAGCTTTATTGAGGTCGTAAACAGTATGTGAACATGGAGCTGAATTCTGTATGTGGGGCATCATCATTCATGGAAGAGGATTCCTGCTATTAAAAAACCGTGTGCTATACGGATGGCTTTACTTTAAACACAACTGTGAGTCTAGAAAAGGAATTTTTCTATTCATACATGACATTTTTAACATTCACTATTAAGTCTTCCCTGGTAGCTAAAAAGAAGATTATTCCCTTATTTGAACTAGATCATATTAGACTGGAAACTCATTAAAGTTTATCATGAAGAATAATCATACATTAAATCTCACCAGTCTTTGGGCCCCCTATAACAGATTTTTAAGTTATGCTAAACCTTTGTGCAGAACTGTAAGTCTACTGGAATTAAACTTACTCTGACATTCTCTTAAAAGCGATTGTTTTATTTCATCTTGAATAATTGGCACCAAAAGTTTTCAGGGGTATACGGTACCAAATTTAGTACCTTAAAGTTATAGCAAAATGTTCAGACCATTTATCTGAATTTTGCTGTGAATCTAAACAGCTTCTACTACTTCCAATTCATACTGCTGTTTGGAGATATATACTCCCTGGTTATAAAACAAAGCCACAAATTAAGACCATAAGGGAGAAAATCACTGAACTGACAGCTAGAAAAATGTCTCTGCCCTTGTCCATCAAGAACCATTGCCAGACACCATCCGTAAGAGAGCCCCTGATTAGGGAACGTCCCCAGTTATGTTTTCAAAAACTCCAGCAGTATTGCCACACACAGGCAGACGCTCCAGTACCATTAATCTTCATTCAGACTGTTAGGATGTTTGTCGAGGCTTGACCCAGACCAGTCACTACGGATAAATGAGCTAGAGTAAAGCTCCATTTCTCACCACATGTCAAGGCAGGTGGAATATTCTGTCGAGCCCAAGAGGACATCTGGAGGTCTGTACCACAAGGTAACCACTTCATTGGAGTATGTGTGGCTAGGGACAGATTTTGCTCTTGCGAGACCTGTGGGTTACAGGGAACATAAAGAAGTTTAACAGACATTAGCAATCAAAATAATTTAAATTTGGATGTTCACAGTTGTAAAAGGTCAAACATGATATTATAATACGGAATCACGAATGTAATGTCAAAGTTACACAAAAGGTTGGGGAAAGCATATTTTGTTTTACCTGTTTCAAATACACGCTAATAACAAATTCTTTATATTTCCCAATAAAGCAACTAAGAAACAAACAAACAAAAAATCCCAAAAGAGTAAACAAATGATCCATAAACTATTAGATATTACACCAAAGCTTAGAAGTCTCCTGGCTTTCCAAAGATTGTTTCATGGTACTTGGGTTCTGACAGTTAAAAATAAGTATTATAAGAAACAGTTCCAAGACTGAATAACTTTGAGAAAAGATGGTTTAAAAAGTAAAACAGGTCTATATACTGTGAGACTTCTCAGTGCCCTTAATTTTTTCTAACATGTATTATGTATCTGAAGGAAGAGAATGTGACTCTTTTCTCAAAAGTTTTTTCCAAAATTTCTTTTGGTTTCAGTGTTCTGTCAAACACTAAGAAATGCTTATTCAGGAGTGTCATTTGAAACACATAAATAAATAATTATAAAGGAATAGTCAATAAATCTGGTACATGGAGATGAGATATCATGTAATAAAATTTTCTAAGAATGTTTAAAAATTGGGAAAGCAGTCACAATAATATAGTAAGTGATAAATTATGCACAGTTTGACCTCACAATCATAAATACTTAGGCACTGAAAAAAGACTGTTGAAAAACATATTTAAATATCTTCAATGGTTAGTTCTGAATATAGAAATATTTAGATTTTTAATTTAAAACATTTTCTGAATTTTTCCCAAGTTTTATACAATGAATACATAATTCCTTTAAAAATCACAAATTACAGATATTATTTTTAGAAAAAAAAACTGTATGATAGTTTTCTATCTGGGTATGTTCACCAGTGATGAGAGTAAAGTTTGATCTATCACTGTGATGCTCTAAGCAAATAAACATTTTTACAGTGATCCTATCATAATATATTCATTTTAATGTTTTGATTATTTAAGTTTTTATGTAATACTTAGGAACCTTGTTTATTAAACATTTTTAATGGCATTTCCTTTACCGTATTCTATGTAAATATTAAAATTAACAGGGTAGCTGGTAAGATAAAGAATTTCTAATTAGTTCAATTGGTTATAATAATTCAATTTTCACTATCATACAGTTTTTATAACAACACAATGGCATATTATAAGTTGACTAGTGTTATAAGTATTCCATATTAAAGTGTACAGATTTGACACACTCAAACATATATACATATATATGGTCTCTAACTTTTCTGCCCATAAATGGAATGATTATCTCTGAAAATAGATTTCCATAATAACCTCTTCTCCTTTTTCCTGCAAGGTTCTATCCTACCTCAAAGCAGGCAAAACTGAACAACAGATCAAACAACCAGGGCGTTAAAGTGTTTCCAGAGTTTCATAATACCACCAAAGGGTTTCCTTCCTCAAATGAGCATGTTTCTGTACAGACCAAGGAGCCAAGCCTAAGTCCCCAAATCGGTTCTGACTTGCTCCATATGCTGTTGTCAAGGCAAATGGGATGCCAAAATCATTCAGGCTGGTTTTCTTGGTTTTGCCAAGGCCCTGTTGACAGAAAGCTAGGCCAGAGGGATAGGAGCATTTAAAAATCTGAGATTTTGTTTGACAGCTCAGAAGACCACACTGGTTATGGAAAACTGTGATATTCCCAGTTTTAAAGAGAGAACCAGACCTCAAAATAAAAAAAAAATTCCTTTGAAGCAATTCTACTCAGATGGACGAAACTGGAGCCCATTATCCAGAGTGAAGTAAGCCAGAAGCAAAAACAACAATACAGTATATTAACACATATATATGGAATTTAGAAAGACAGTAACGAGAACCCAACATGGGAGACAACAAAAGGAACGCAGATGTATAGAATAGACTCATGGACTTTGTGGATGAGGGTAAGGGTGGGATGATATGGGAGAAGGGCATTGAAGCATGTTAATTGTCATGTGTCTAATCAATCGCCAGCCCAGGATTGATGCTCGGGACTGGTGCAGCGAGATTTCCCGGGGGGGGAGGGAGGAGGGAGGGGGGATCCGGAGGGGAAGCATATGTAAACCCATGGTGATATCATGACAATGTATGGCAAAAACAATAAAAAAAAAAAAAATAACCTAGCAGTATAAATTGAGGTAATGATGTATGACTCCAAGTCAGTTATGCTCACTCTGAATATAAGTTTGTAAAACTTAGTAAATTGTTCTGAAAAAATAGAAACAGAAAAGCTCTTTGTCTACATTATTTTTCTCCATCTCAAGTTTAGGTCAACTGAGTCAGTGTTTAGTTGCTCAGTCGTGTCTGACTCTTTGTGACCCCATGGACTGTAGCCCACAAGCTCCCCCATCCATGGGATTCTCCAGGTAAGAATACTGGAGTCGGCTGCCATGCCCTCCTCCAGGGGATCTTCCCAACCCAAGGTTCAAATCCATGTCTCCTGCACTGGCAGGCAGATTCTTTATCTTCTGAGCCACCAGGGAAGCCCCACGTTTAGGTCAAGGACTGCCCAAACTCCATTCACACGGGTCATATAACTTTCCAAATCATCAGGGAAAGTGAGTTTTCAATATCTAACTCTTCAATGCGTTAAGACAGCTTCTTAAAATGGTTCTCCTGTAAATGTGTTATATTGAATAATGCTATGATATTTTTAAGATACACTCTCCTGCATCACTTGAGAAAAACTCACATCTCACTGTATCATAGAATCAATTAAAACATATTCCTGGGGCAAACGTCTTGTATATTGTTAAACAAAAGTTTTTCACCCTAAAAATATTTCTGTTCAGTTAAAGAGATAAATAAATCCCCAAACTTTTCAGAGAGGGAGCAAATTATTAAATCAGTGATTCAAAAGAAAAATAAAAGGCACATCTTGAAGCAGAAATACACAATGGCATTTTTAAATAAATATTTTTAGTAAAGATACTCCTGTGTATTTATATAGTTCATGCATCAAAACACGCTTACTCATGCAAAATTTATTAAACTGTACTCTCCAGCTGAAGGAAATCTGTAGGATAGGATTAATTAGCACAGCATGTGTGAAAGCTTTCTTTCTCTGTCCCTTGTCAGTTGCTATGGTTACCCTACAGGAAGAGAGCTACATTACCTTCTAAAAAGGATGAAGTTCAGGGGTTATTATCAAAACTTCTTATTTTAATGTTTAGTCTGAATTAAAAGTCACAAAAGCGAAGTGAAATGCTAACTAGATGAGTATAGGTTATTTATATGCTGCTGCTTTGGCTGAGCCTGTGTATATGAAAGGGTGCATGTTCCTTTGGGCACCTAAATTGGCTTGCATAACCATTTAAGAGCATCCAACGCAAAGATGCTACCACTTTTAATTAAGGAAAGATCCCTAAAGAGCAGAGTTAAAACTCCTAATATTCAAGCCCTGTAAATTATTCATATTGGGGCAACCTTAATATGAGTTAGCATAGCAGAATCTTAGATTTCCAGAAGAGTTAAGAAGCTTTACAGGTAAGTTCTTTCCCAAGGAAAGAATTCCTCTTCATATCTCTGAAAACGGTCTAACTTCTGCTGCCACTCTGAATATGGTTCTACCCACTGGCAGGGACACAAAGTAAGTCACGGGACAGTTCTTCCAACATTTGCCTTGAGCGGACTAACCCTTTGGCATCAACCAATGGAGATTCTTCAGACCTTATCTTAAACGTTCTCTCAGCTGCAATGGATACAGTTGACCATTCCCATTCTTTGCTTTTATTTTATTTTGTTATCTCACTTTATTATTATATGTAACATAAGATGAAATGTATAATAACATGCAAATATAATTATGTGATATGTAATATAATGCAATAATAGTCTAGAAGATGGCTCAGTGGGTAAAGAATCTGCCTGCAATGCAGAAGGCACAGGAGTCGTGGATTTGATCCCGGGTCAGGAAGATCCCCTGGAGGAGGAAATGGCAACCCGCTCCAGTATTCTTGCCTGGCGAATCCCATGGACAGAGGAGTCTGGTGGGCTATAGTCTATGGAGATGCAAAGAGTCAGACATGACTGAGTGACTAAGCATGCAATATAATACAATATATATCTGCCACATGGAAGGTTATTTTTTTTTTTAACTTTTCATTTTGTATTGGGGTAGAGCTGATCGGATTTCCCAGGTGGTGCTAGTGGTAAAGAACCCACCTGCAAATACAGCAGATGTAAGAGATGCTGGTTCGATCCCTGGGTGGGGGAGATCCCCTGGAGGAGGGCATGGCAACCCCCTCCAGTTTTCTTGCCTGGAGAATCCTTTGGATGGAGGAGCCCGGCAGGCTACAGTCCACAGGGCCGCAAAGAGTTGGACATGACTGAAAGTAGGACTTGGCTCAAATGATTGCATGCACACAGCTGATTAATAATGTTGTAATAGTTTCAGGCAAACAGCAAAGGGACTCAGCCGTATGTATACATGTATCAATTCTCTCCCAAACTTCCCTCCTAATCTTTTAAATTTACTCCCTTGACTTCTCAGTTATGGAAGAGATAAGAGGAGTGATTTGGCCAGCTTCTGGAACTTCCTCTATCTGCTCCACAACTGATGGATGTGTCTACAGCTACATATTGAAGCCAATGCTTTTTAAACGCATACGCTCTGTGGATAACTGTGGCTCATGCCAAGTTTTAACGGTCATCCTTAGGAGGTTTCTCTTAAGACTTTATCTCCAACTGACACTTCTGTGTGTGGGCTTCAGATGTAGGCTTACCCAGTTCCTCACCAGTGTCACTCAGTCATGTCCAGCTCTTCGCAATCTTATGATCTATGGCCTGCCAGGCTCCTCTGTCCATGGGGTTCTTCGGGCAAGAATACTGGAGTCAGTTGCCATTTCCTTCTCCAGGTAGAGGAACGGGGATGTACTACAGGCACTAAACTGGACACCAACCACACGCCTCTACAGCGAACTGCATCATTAATACAGGGAATGTGCTATGAGCCCGGGGTCAAATGGCAGTCTACTAGCAAACAGTTTTAAGAACCCCGAACAGTAAAAGTTCTTTTATTATTAGCTGCACACTCATGTCCAATAGATTTCTGTTCCATGCACATCTAATTATTCTTTCAAATCCCGATGCATCCTTTTTACAGGTGGTAACCCTGCTTGGAGACTTGAGTTCTCCCTCTTACTCCATGGAGAAAGTGGCTAAACCAAGAATTGGCATTCAAGAATGCTCACTTCCATGCTTTTGCTTTGACTAAGGAATTGCGAAAGAACCAGCAACATGGACTTGTTTCTTGCCAACTAAGTGGAATAATGACAAATACTAGATGGACTTGTGAAAGCCAGCTAAAACACACTATAAAGGAATATCTTTCACCACTTCAGTCTTTCCAGAGGATGTGCCACCATTCAGTGCTTCTCAGTGATTTTGTGTTCATATTAGATCAATTCCCACAGGTCTCTCTCACCACACCTCCTTCCCTAAACTGAATGATCAGAAAAAGAATGTTCTGCTCTTAATCACAAAGTGATATTTCTAAGACAGGGGCTCCTTTCTTCAATACTTGATTCGAAACAGACATGACATACTTGGGTAACATTTTACCATTAGGCTGTCAGGCTGAAAAGGAAAAGACTTTCTCTATTCTGTCAGCTAATCCACGGAGTAAGGCCAGAAGAAGATTTTTATATTTCTTTCCCATTGCACAGTCCTGGGACCTGGCCAGGAATTTCTTTCTAATTTTTGGTTGCGCTGGGTCTTTGCTGCTGCGTGTGGACTTCCCCTAGCTGCAGTGTGTGGGTTTCTCATTGCCGTAGCTTCTCCTGTTGCAGATCAAGCACTCTAGGTGTGCGGGCTTCAGTACTGAGGTGCACGGGCTTAGTTGTTCTGCAGCATGTGGGATCTCCTCAGACCTGGAATTGAACCCATGTCCTCTGCATTGGGAGGCAGATTCTTAACCACTGGGCCACCATGGAAGTCCAGGAATTTCTTCTTAAATAGATATTTTTCATGGCATTCTCTCCCTTTCAGAGGATCTACATTAAGTATCTGATGATGGGTTAAATTAATTTGTAAAGCTCATTATTGCCTCTCTTAGAGTGTATCAATAAACAACTGTCAGACAAAACAAAAGAGAAAAGTACTTTCTTCTAGGGATGTTCAGTTTTGGCTTTGATCTTTGGTCTCTGCACTTGACTTGTTTTCCTGGAGGATCTGGTTTGCTCCCATGTGTTCAGTTACCACCTATCTGCTGAAGATCCCAAACGCGCATCTCTGCTATCAACTTTCCCCTAAAACTTAAGGTTTCGATATAAAAGTAACAATTTAGGTCCTCCATATGTATGTTTATTTTTACTGCTCCCAATTCCCCAACCAGGACTATCACCTCTAGTGTTCTGTAACTGACCACTAAATGTCAGTATCCATCCATTCAGCAAAGCCGGCCATCTCGTTTCATGATAGGCTCCTTTCACCTACAAAATTACATTAGACGGAAGATCTCTCTGTGGCACGGTGGATAAGGGGACACAGGTTTGATTCCGGGTCCAGGAGGACCCCACATGCTGCGGAGCCATGAAGCCTGTGTGCCATAAGTACTGAAGCCCATGCACCCTAGTGCCCATTTCTGCAGCAAGAGAAGCCACCACGATGAGACATCCGTGCACAGCAACCCCGCTTTTGCCAAAACTAGAGAGAGCCTGTGCAAAGCAACAAAGACCCAGAGCAGTCAAAAATAAATAAATAAATGAAAACTCCTAAAAATCCAATGGATGTTACATCATCATTTCTCTCTTTTCTTCCTTTTCCTCAGATTATCATCATCTCTTGCAGGGATATAATAGCAGCCTCAGGTTCATCCATGGCAAACAGTTACCAATTTTGAAATACATTCTGGACAATAAATGGTCTACATGCATTGAGATTAATTATATTGAAGCTTAAAATTTACTTGGAACAATCTTCAATGTGAATAATAAAAGACTTACATGCCCAATCTCCCCCTATAAGCAGCCTCCAATTCTCTAGCCTCATATTTGCCATAATAGGAAGCAGGAAATGTGAGCATTCTGTGGACAGGCTTATTTTTTTAATATCTTTAATATCACATGTTGTTTCTCAAGGTAGAAAAAAGGTTTGAGATAACAATTATAATCTCCTTTTCTTTCGTTTAAATGAAACATCTTTGTTTTTGTTTCTGTCCAGACTTCTACTTTAACAGAAGGCACTCTTCACAGGATACTGAAATCCCTTTAAAATTATGACTGGAATTTGTCAGAGGCTTTCAACTGAGTAAGAGTAAGCTCTAAAACAAACTCTAATTAAAATGAAATTAGCCCACAAACATTAAAACACTTTAAGGCAATATTTTATTTTCTATTATTTAATTATCTTTGAATTCTTTAAGTTAATAAATTATGCCTGTCTATCCACAAGGACACATTTTTTTGTCTTTCATTTGAAATAACAGGAAGGATCATAATATTCTAAAAAGGACATTCTAAATAGAAAAGGAACATTTCACATACTTAAAATTTATATATATGAAGATTTTATTTTCTTTGCATAGAAGATAAAAAATAATACATTCCTCTGGGAAATACTGCTTTACATGAAATGGATAGGTGTGGTGGTAAGACCAATTAGCCAGAGTTTTTCGTCCAACTACCATATAGTAAACATGCTTTTGCTACCAGAGCAGTACTCTGCATTTCGGAAGACTTGCAATAAGAAAAAACTAAAGGCCTGATAGTGGTTCTGACACTAGCCAGCTAGTTGTGTGCCCTCAAGTCACTTAAGCTCTCTAGCTTCTGTTACGTGTAAAATAAAGGGGCTGAGATCAGAGTCAGCCAGCTGAACCCTACAAGCAGGTTGCCTGTCTATGTAAATAAATTTTGCTGCAACACAATTATAGCTGTTCTTTAACATACTGTCTATGGTTTTTTGCACTCAACAGCAAAGCTGAGTTGTATAACCTATAAGGGCTTCCCAGGTGGTGCTAGCGGTAAAGAACCCACCTTTCAGTGCAGAAGACATAGGAGAGGCGGGTTTGACCCCTGGGTGGGGAGGATGACCTGGAGGAGGGCATGGCAACCCACTCCAGTATTCTTGCCTGGAGAATCTCATGGGCAGAGGAGCCTGGTGGGTCACAGACAGTCGGACACGACTTGAGCAACTTAGCACATAGCATAACCTATAAAGCTACAAAATTTAGTAATCTGGTCCTTTAAGAAAAAACTTGCTGATCTATGGGTCAGGCTAACGAAAACCTTTAAAGCCCATACAGGTACTAAAACTCAGGGATTCTAAGAAGATATTACAAAGAATTTTGTTCAGTAAGTGTATAAAGATCATATATGCTCAAGTTCTTAAAAAGCCCTTTTAAGTCAATAATTCCACCTCACTGATCCCACATCACATCTGCATTAGCAGAAAATGCAAAATCGTTTTCAAGAGAGTATGCGTGAATATATCATCATTTTCACAGTTCATTGATTTACATTTCATTTTCTAGTTTCTGCTTCTCAGTTAATGAAACTCACAGTTATTATTCCAAGGTTAAATGACAGCACAATATAGAAAACGAATTTTATAACTTTGACTAAATTGGCAGTTTTGATGAATTTCCATATCCATGCTGATTTGTTTCCAGTTTTTAAAAATTAAAGGCAAAACATTTATCATGAGTCTAAGTTTTAAATCAATCTGTAATACTCAGAACTTTCAGACCATTTGTTTGTAAATATATTTATATAACAAAAGTATTATGAGTTTTAAAGAGATTTATTGAATAATTGCAACTATAATTAAATTTTATATATAAGAAGATTTTATTTTCTATTTTGCATAGAAGATAAAAACAATATATTTCTATATTGTTGGAATAATTACAGTACTATGCCAAATGCATGCTTTGTGCTTAATATGAAAAAAGCCAATGTATAAAGATGAAATTATCATATATCCATAATGTTCAAAATAACCTATGTTCACTAATTTTTTTAACTTTAAAGAAAGATAATAAATGTGAGTGTTCCTTTTGGAGATTTATGCAAAAATTATTTCCATTTCCTTCCTAAACCACCTAGAATTTAGTAAAAATAGGGGAGGGACAATATTCTAGTCTTATTACAGATAATATAAAAATACGAACATCAGTGGATATGCTAGTGCTTATAATACAGAGGCAAATCTGATGAGAAATTCTTGAGTAGTTACAATCTGCTGGGTACTCTAAGAGTTTTGAATGTGTGATATCACTTAAACATTAAAATAACCTAGGAAGTAATATAATTGTTACACGCAAAGTCACTTCAGTTATGTCCGACTCTGCGACCCCACAGACTGTAGCCCGCCAGGCTCCTCTGTCCATGGGATTCTCCAGGCAAGAATACTGGTGTGGGTGGCCATTCCCTTCTCCAGGGGATCTTCCCGACTCAGGGAGCAAACCTGGTCTCCTGAGTCTCCTGAGAGCATTTGCAGATGGGTTCTTTACCACTAGCACCACCTGGGAAGCCCTGACATAACTGTTAGTATCACAGTTAAACACCAAGGAAACTAATTTACCTCTGGCCATAAGTGGCTGTGCTAGGATCTAAAGGCAGGCAGCGTGAGTGCCTCCTCAGAAAGACTGGAATCTGGGAATTTACTTGTGCCTGAGCTCCAGATGGGCAGCAGCACAGACTGAGTGGGTTGAAAGCCCAAAACGGTGACAAGCCAGTCTTGTGACAGAGGGAGAGGGCTGGGGTGGGACAGGGAGGCAGGGGACACTGGAAAGAGAAGTGAGGAGAAAGCACAGCTGGTTCTACTGAAAGGAGGTTCCAAAAACGTACGTAAACTCAACAGAAAATGACGGACATTGTCTAGAGAGCCTCACGGAACAATCACACAAGCCCTCAAGGAAAAGAGACATTTGATAAAGAGAAATGGCTCAGGAAGTTCAAGTTAGGCGCTCACTGCTGAAATGAGAACAATTATTATCAGCTTTTTTATTGTTTGTCTTTTAAAATGGAAATTGGCAGAAAGCAGTAGCCCCAAAAATGGAGTGGTTAGCCAGAAGGCTGTGGTAACTTGGAGAGTAACAGCCAGAAATTCAATTTTTAGGGTGCAGGAGCATTATTTATCTTACAGGATCCCAAGGCCCATTTTTTTCCTTCAGAAACCTCAAATTTGAGTGCAGTTAAGCTAATCTGAAGAATATATAGTTCAGTTCAGTCGCTCAGTCATGTCTGACTCTTTGCGACCCCATGAACCGCAGCACGCCAGGCCTCCCTGCCCATCACCAACTCCCGGAGTCCACCCAAACTCATGTCCATCGAGTCGGCGATGCCACCCAGCTATCTTATCCTCTGTCGTCCCCTTCTCCTCCTGCCCTCAATCTTTCCCAGCATCAGGGTCTTTTCCAATGAGTCAACTCTTCGCATGAGGTGGCCAAAGTATTGGAGTTTCAGCTTCAACATCAGTCCTTCCAATGAACACCCAGGACTGATCTCCTTTAGGACAGACTGCTTGGATCTCCTTTCTTCTCCAACACCACAGTTCAAAAGCATCAATTCTTCGGCACTCAGCCTTTTTCACTGTTCAACTCTCACATCCATACATGACTACTGGAAAAACCATAGCCTTGACTAGACAGACCTTTGTTGGCAAAGTAATGTCTCTGCTTTTAAACATGCTGTCTAGGTTATACATAGTAGTAACACCTAAACAAAAAGCTTTTCTGGGGTGTCCTTACCGAAGCGAATTTTTAAAATATTCCACATGATGAAAGTAGGCCACTACACTCAAACTTGAACTAAGAGGTTTTTCTGTTTTTATAAGGTAAATGTCCAACTAAATGAGGTCAAATTAATGAGGTAATCCCCGAGCCAATGCCCAAGGAGAAGGGGAGTGGTTTGGGCTACACTAAGTCGTTACAAAACTTCTAAAATGTTAAGGTTGTTGCCCGATTTTTATGAATTATTTTCTCCCACTCCTTTACTTTTTTCTTTTCTCTTTCCCTACTATTTGAACAGAGGTCAAGTTATATTTTGGGGTCTCAACACTGTACTACTCACTACAGCATTTCAGACATTATCATTAGAAGAAAATGTTTATGAAAAGACATGAATATTATTTTGATGATTTTAACTTTACTTGTTTTATGACACCCAGGGACAATCCTGGTGGTCCTGATACCGGAATTGGGCGTTACTAATACAGAAATAAACTTTAAATCTACAAAAGGAGGTAGACTGAGCATTCAGGGAATATTTTAAAGACACATTAATTGCATGAAAGAAACATTTATCACAATTATTGTGGAGACAAGTCGTACAGCTTCCGTGCTGGAAAGAATCTAAGACAGTCTGTTCTCTACATTACTTCTTTAAAAAAAAAAAGTATTTATTTATTTGACTCCACCGGTCTTAGTTGCAGCACACGGGATCTTCAGTTGTAGCATGTGGGATCCAGTTCCTGGACGAGGGATTGAACCCAGGCCGCTTGCATTTGGGGCGGGGTGGGGGGGCGGTGAGGCAGAGTCTTAGCCACTGGACCACCAGGGAAGTCCCTGAATCATCATTTCTCACTAGAAGGAAGTTGAGGCCTATAGTTCTATCCAATCTGCCTCCACTGTTTCAAATTCTGTCCCCTCTTTCTGTCTTTATGGCACTAGCATTTCAGGCCCTCAAACTTATTCTTCTGGCTCCTGAATCTTGGAAAGAGCGCCTCCCTGATTTCCCAGCTGCCAGGCTGGCCCTTCCGAGTCCTTTGCCATAATCCGAGGAAGAGACAGTTCCCCGTAGTGTGTGAAAGCTTCCCCTGTGAGCTCAGCTGGGACTACCATTCACAAGCTGTGTGATTTGGGGCAAGTGGTTAACTGAGCTGACTTGTAGTTGCTTCCCACATGAGATGCACGTGGTAACTCTGCTGGATCGTCTCTGTCAGCCTCTCCTGATGCATTCTTGACTCTTCCTCCTTCCTGTTCTCTGCTCCCCAGAGGGTGACCTTAATGGGCCTGTAATTACAGAGTCTTATATCCCCTGGCCTCAAGCTGGGTTTGGCCAGGGGAAAAGCATAGGGATCAAAAATCACAGAGAAGGAAAAGAAGCGAGGTTGGTGTATTTTTTTTTTTTCCCTTGGCTCCTTCCCAGCTGGACAGGAAATGGCCATGGCTAAGTCCTCTCTTGGAAGGCTACACTCCTGCTCAGTCAGTTCTAGAATGTATTTCTTTTTTAATCCTGCAGGGCTGAGTGGTAAAGGCTTCCCACTACTGCTGGCCTAGAGAGGGCATACCTCTTTAGCCCTGAGCACAGTTTCATAAATAGTTCCTTCATCCACCCCTCCTCAATCACCCGTGGGAGTCGCCCGATCCAATGACCACACCTGACTCATAGGGTATTTGTATGAATTAAATGAGAAATGCATGGAAAGTACTGAATAGCACACTTGGTCTATAATAACAAGACACATTCCTAAGTGGCACAGTGGTAAAAAAAATCCACCTGTCAGTGCAGGAAAAGGAGGTTGGATCCTGGCTTGGGAAGATCCCCTGGAACAGGAAATGGCAACCTGTTTCCAGTATTCTTGCCTGAAGAATCCCATGGACAGAGGAGCCTGGCCGGCTACAGTTTATAGGGTCGCAAAGAGTTGGACACGACTGAGCAACACACACATACACACACAAACTCAAAATATTTATAAGATGCTTTAATTCACTTATGATGTTCATAAACATGTTAAATAAAGATATAACAAGGGGTATCGTACTATAACACTATTAATATTTAAGCTCTGGTTGGCAATGTAAGTGATGAACTTATTTTCCTAACAAATTCCCTGATGTCTCAAACTTTAATATCATATTTAAAATTTAGATCAATGAAACCTCAAGAACTAATCAATCTCTCCTCCAAATTTTTATATCATATCTCACTCTCTAGTCAACTCACTTGACAGTAAACACATAAAACTGTTGTATTCTCCTGTTTATTATGTATTATAAGCTCCCTATGAGCAATGTTCATTTCCTATGATTGCCCATTTCTTACCACCACTTCCCCCTGCTTCATCCCAATATAAACAGAGTCTCCTGTAAAATGTAGGACTTAGACAAGACTACCTACAGCATATTCAAGGGCTTCCCTGGTGGTTCAGTGACAAAGAATCTGTGAACACAGGAGACACAGGTTTGGTCCCTGGTCTGAGAAGATCCCACAATCCATGGGACAAATAAGCCCAGGAGATGCTAGGGTCTGTGCTCAGCAAGAGAAGCCACCACAATGAGAAGCCTGCTCGCTGCAGCCAAAGTGGAGCCCCCGCTTGCTGCAACTAGAGAAAGGCTGTGCACAGTAAGGAAGACCCAGCGTGGCCAAAATGATAATAATAAACTAAAGCACATTCAGGCAGGGGATCAATTTGCCTCTACTTACTAGAACCCTTGCCTATGAACTGCAGGGCTCCTGTGTGTGAAACCAGCTTAGATCCCAACTGTAACAACAGCCAGTGACTCTGATTCTGCATGGCGCCTTAGCTGCCTCTCAGAAAGTTAACTTAAGCATAGAAAGAGGTATGCCCAGACCTGAGAGTTTTTTTAAAAAAACAAAACAAAACAAAAAATCTTGATGAGCAGAAGTACAAATACTCATTTCAAAGCTTCCAGATGTTTAGTTTTACCGACAGGAAGAGACCTGAATTTACCTTTGAGGCTGACTGCTCCTTTATTCTAAGAGATCCAACAGTGGCAATTTCTGTTGTATAAATGGTAATTTTTGTTGTATAAAAGTAAAGCAAGTCTCTACCCACTCTTCTGGGGCAAGCTGTGAAATTAACCTGCATCTTGAGACTTCAAACACAAGCCATCAAGAAATCTCAGGGAAGGAAGGGCTTCCCTGGTGGCCCAGGGGTTAAGACTCCACGCCTCCACTTTAAGGGGCGTGGGTTTGATCCCTGGTCAGGGAACTAACGTCCTACATGCTGCAGCCAAATAAGAACTCTCAGGGAAGTATTACTCAGTATTACCGCCAGCGCTCCGAAGTGGGAGAGGGCCTGGCCCAAGGCAGGATTGGTGAGGAGGCCCCGTGCAGAGGGCCAGGCACCCAGAACATGCTTTGGGGCACCCACCTGCCTGGACCCTCCCCATACGCCTTCTCTGCCATGTCCCACATGGACGTCTAATTCCAACCCACCCTCACATTACTCCCTGATCCCCCAATCAGAAGTCATTCCTCCCAGCCGTGGATCCCCACAGCAGTCTGCTGCACCTCTCACTGGTCACTCAGCACGAGCCTTTGAAGCGCTGTGGTCACTAAACAGTGATATTGTCCTGTGTAGGGCAGAGACCATGTCTGATGCCTCACAGTCCCCAGGACCAGCCTAGACAGGGCCCAGAATGAATAACGTGTCCACAGAGTTGGCTGGTTGGACTGAACTTGGAAGTCACTGAGTGTGTTTCCTAAGTAAGTTTCAGAAAGGGATCAATGGCATCTTTCTCCTATGTTTGTACACATAAAGACCTATGTGCGTGGATATCTGTTGTGATGTTTTTAGTCTTTTATACTAAAAGGCTAAAAACAACCTCAGATTCTAGGAGAAACTAGCTAAATAAATTACAGTGCAAAATGCGGCCAACGAGGCCATTAAATCTACACGTACTAACATGGAACCAACAATGACATACTCCTAAGCGAAAAGGCAACGTAAAGGACAGTGAGCAAGACAGAAAAGCATAAATATCACACAACATCCCTTATATGTGCAATCTAAAATGAAACGATACCAATGAACTTAGGAAACAGACTCACAGACTTCTAAAAGGAGCTTATGGCTGCTGAGGGCAGGGGAGGGAGTTTGGGATAGACACACATACACTGCTATGTTTAAAACGGATAACCAACAAGGACCTACTGTACAGCAAAGGAAATCCTGCTCAGCGCTTCTGGCAACCTGGATGGGAGTGGGGCTTGGGGGAGAATGGATACCTGTATAAGGAAGGCTGAACCTCTCTGCCTTGGTCACTTGAAACTATTACAGCATTGTTTGTTAACTGAGTATACCCCAATACAAAATAAAAAGTTACTACCTGCATAAAAAGAGAGATGCTTATACATACATATGATGTCTCTGAAAAGAGACACAAGAAACAGGTAAAAGCGACCTGCCTGTGCAGAAAGATGGGAACAGGAGATAGAAGCGCACAATTTTCACTCAATGCCCATTTTTTCCTCTTGGAAGTATCTGCTACTGTTGTGCATATGTTCCTACTGAACAAGAAGACTGGTTTTTGAAAGTGACACGAAAGGGATCAAGTAAGTCCTCACTCACCCTGTGCAGTTTTAGCACCCCCTTTTCCAACTCCACCCTAAGATTTCAGCATATTCCTTATATTTTGTAGCGCTGGTCCTGAAATAGTCATGGGTTGTAAACGACAGGCTTTCCTCGTGCCGCAGGAAATCTGATGGCTGGTGGCAGTGAGTTAATGACTGGGTGGAACAGGCAGAAATAAACTATTATTTACATATTCTGACCACTACCACCAAGCTGCCTTCTAAAGCTCTCGTCTGTCTGCATAATAGCCAGTTTAGCTACTAAGAGCGATGATAAGCTTGCATGAGTAATGTGAATCATCGGGCAGTTTTGAAGTTTAAAAAAAATATCTTCCTTAAAGGGAAACATGCTTGAAAGTATAGTACTTAGAATACATTTCCCTAAGATGAAAGTGTCAAGAGTGCCTGAGCAGCTAGGACTGTTAAATTTTTACAACCCAGACACTGAAAGTTTCACTTCTACATCCAGTTAACCCACCCGAAGGCATGGCACGCTCTAAATAACCCAGGCCTAATGGCAGTAAGAGTATCAGGTAGATTTCGAAAAGTCTGAACTCAGAATCAGTAGCCAGACAATTTATTTATCCTCACTTGTCAGCACAAATCACACATACTAAGTTTGAGAGGACCAGGAGTGTTCACTGGTTTTAAAGGTTGTCATGGTTTTAAAAGAGCTGTCAGTAATGAAATGTAAACTCATCTTGTGCTATACTAGACAACTGTCTTATCCTTTAAGAAGTAAAGACAGAAACCTACCATCTGAAGCACACGTCCCTTTTAGAATCTGTTAAATATACTTTAAATATCCCCATCTTGTCAGTCCAAATAACTTGTTCTTCAAGGCATTTATCTTCACCATTGAAGTTTTATTTGAAAGCTTACTATGTAACTTAAGGCATTTTAAATTTAGAAACTTTCTTCCAACCAATTTGAGTTTCAGAGTCAGGAAGTCCTCTAGGTTTTGCTATCCACTCTCTTCTTGATTCTACTTGTTCCTTCATCAAACACTTCATTAAAAGAGCACAAAGTGGAAACAATACTTGAAATATATATCTGGAAGTCAGGTATGATTTAGTACTTGTGTAGACTGATTAATCTTTGAAATCATGATTGTATATTAAAATCTAAAAGTATGAGACAGTAACTCATGGACACTGAATGACTCTAAAGTAATACATGCCATTAAAGATGACACTACAGCAAATACTTGGGCCACTTAATGCAAAGAGATGACACAGAAGGGATGGCATCGTCCACTCAATGGACACGAGTTTCAACAAACTCCGCGGGAGTCAGCGAAGGACAGGGTCATTTGGCATGCTGCAGTCCATGGGCTTGCAAAGAGTCAGAGGTGACTGAGCAACTGAACAACAACATCAAATTTTATGAGCAAGTGCAGTATATATTTCTAAAAATATATTTTGAGGGAATTTATCTTCAAAACAAAACAAATCATCCATAGCTTTTTAAAAAAGATATCCTTTACACTAAATCATTTTGTATGAACTTGGTTTTTTTTTTTGTCTTAAAAAATGGTAATTTACACATTGCTTACTTTTAAGTAAAAAGGTAAGCTGTCTTATATAACATTTTTTTTCTGAAAACACTTTTTCTATGTTAATGTCCAGTTGAAGTCACAAATGACTATTTCCTATTACAAATAACTGATTACCTAGCTCCTAAGATGCTGCAAAAGACTCCTGTGAGTCCCTTGGACTGCAAGGAGATCCAACCAGTCAATCCTAAAGGAAATCAACCCTGAATATTCATTCATTGGAAGGACTGATGTTGAAGCTGAAGCTCCAATATATAGCCACCTGATGAGAAGAGCCGACTCATTGGAAAAGACCCTGATGCTGGAAAAGACTGAAGGCAGGAGGAAACGGGGGCAACAGAGGATGTGATGGTTGGATGGCATCACCAACTCAATGGACATGAATCTGAACAAATTCTGGGAGATAGTGAAGGAAAGGGGAGCCTGGTGTGCTGTAGTCGATGGCGATGCAAAGACTCAGACATGACGTAGCAACTAAACAGCAACAGCTCCTATGATAACCCACTCTTACTCAATGATGTGTGAATTAGTAAATTAGGGCTGATTTTTTTATATATAGTATTACTAGGCTTCAAATTAAAAAATGTTTAGTGAAGACAATGTAACATTATAAAGTTGGACTTTGAGCAAAGAAAAGATACTATGACAAACGTCTTCTGTTCAGAGGTTAAAACTACAACCTGTAAAAGCTGTAGAAGCGTTCAGTCACAGCCTAGTCTGTAAGTATGCTCAGTTATCCCAAATGGAAACATCCTGCTGCATCAAGCTCTTGAACCCTGAGGACTTAGTAAGACTCTTCAAATGGTTGCAGAACACTCACAAAACAAAGGCAGATTATTCACTCAAAAACAAGTAACTATGCCATTCACAGCAGCAATAATACTACAAGAAAATACAGTATGACAATATATTAAGCATTTGTCAAGATTTTGTAGGTAGGTACTATGATTTTTGATGTACAATTCAGGTTTTAGCTTTTGGTACTAATGCTAATTTCAAACAACTCTTTTTTCATTATCTCTTTGTTACTACAAAAAATTGAATAAAGTTAATTTATTCTAATTATACTTTTATTCTAATTATTCTTTGTAGGTTGTTGGCGTATCTGATATATTGGACATTTTCGGAAATAATAACTTCTAAAAGACAAGTATGCTAAATTAAAATGCTACAAATTATTTCATTAACTAATGTATTCCTTTGAAAAGCTCACTGAACTAAATGTTTTATTATCAGCTCATTGGTTATATTAATAAGAAATACTGAGTTTCAAAGGTCTAGAGCATGGGTTGACAAATTACATCTCATGGACCAAATCCAGCCACATCCATTTACTGAAATAGTGTCTGTAGCTTTTTTTCACTAAAGCAATAGAGTTATATAGTTGTGACAAAGACATCAGGGCTAAAAATATTTATTATTTGTCTCTTTATAGACAAAGCTGGCTAACCCCAGTTTAGAGTTTTTCATAAGACAGGAATTTTGTTTTCTAAGTGCTTCTTATTATTCAGGGTCTGTTTCAGATTGACCAAGGTCTGAAAAAATGTTAAAAAAAATAGTAAGAAAAGCAGTATTTATTGACTGATACATTTTTTCAGGTGATGAAAGTGTTCTTGTAACCTGGTTATGGAGGTAGTATTATCATTATATACCTTTATCAAACTCGTCAAATTGTAAATGGTAAATTTCATTTTATGTAAAATATAATGCAATAAACAAAAACACTAAAGGATAACACTTGAAGTAAATTGACTGTTACTGATGGAGTTTTTTTTTTAACTAAAAGGTGTTATAAGACCATAATAAAGAAAATAAGCTAATAATCTGATTTTGTGATTTCTGGTAGAAATGTTTCTATAATTTATTATATGAATTATTAAATATAAAACAATGTAGAACTATGAAAAATTATCCTTAACCATTATTTACAATGTTCTATACCTTGAGTTATTAAAAACACTCTAATTTGGATGTCAGATTCAACATGATTATTCATCCATGTACCAGGAAGTAGATCAGAGAGAAGCAATTATTTTGTGATGAAGACTCTTCCCTTCCTGACACCACCCAAGCTAAAGTGTCAGAACTGAAGGATTTAAAGAATTATTTCACCTGAGATACACAAATCAGACAGCTATGATAAACCTAGACAGCATATTAAAAAGCAAAGACATCACTTTGCCAACATATGTCCATATAGTCAAAGCTATGGTTTTTCCAGCAATCATGTACAGATGTGAGAGCTGGACCATAAAGAAGGCTGGGCACCAAAGTGGCACTGGAGAAGACTCTGGAGAGTCCCTTAGACTGCAAGGAGAGAAAACCAGTCCATCCTAAAGGAAATCAACCCTGAACATTCAAGTGAAGGACTGATGCTGAAGCTGAAGCTCCAATACTTTCGCCAGCTGATGAAAAGAGCTGACTCACTGAAAAAGATCCTGAGGTGGAGAAAGACTGAAGGCAAAAGGAGAAGGAGGTGGTAGAGGATGGCATGGTTAGACAGCACGAATTTGAGAAAACTCTGGGAGATGGTGGAGTTGAGAGGAGACTGGTGTGTTACAGCCCATGGGGTCACAAAGAGTTGAACAAGATTTAGCACCTGAACAACAACAACACACATTCAAAATTAAGTTAAAATAATCACCACTTAACAAGACTGAACACATCTACATTAAGAGAATCCATCGCAGGTTTTTGGTTACGATGTGGTGGATATATCACCATATATAAAGAGATCAAGTCAGTCAACCCTAAAGAAAATCAACCCTGAATATTCACTGGAAAGACTGATGAGGAAGCTGAAGCTCCAACCCTTTGGCCACGCTTTGTGAAGAGTCACCTCACTGGAAAAGACCCTTATGCTGGGAAAGATTGAGGGCAAGAGAAGAAGGGAGCGACAAAGACAGGATGGTTGGATGGCATCATTGACTCAAAGGACATGAATTTGAGCAAGCTCAAGGAGATGCTGAAGGACAGGGAAGCCTGGCGTGATGCAGTCCATGGGGACATAAAAAGTCAGACATGACCGAGCAAGTGAAAAACAACAATTTATATAAATGTGTGTGTGTGTGTGTGTATCAGTTTGTTTTAAGCTGATAGTCACTTAAGTCTGAATACAGTCTAACAGCACATTTTTACTCTCCACCTCCATGTTTTCTGTTTTTGACATATATTACATATTTTTAAATACGTAACTACTCCTTGTATCTATAGCTAATTTTATTATTTTTGTACACCCTTTGTACAAGCTTTTAAACTGGTAGATTTACTGCCTTTATTGAATATATTTGCCTTTAACAGTGAGATGTTTTTCCTTCATATATTTTCTTATTATTAGCAATGGGCTTCTCTTTTTCTATTTAAATTAATTTACCTATTTTAACTGGAGGATAATCACAATGTCGTGATGGTTTTTGCCACATTTCAACAGGAAACGCCACAGGTAGACATGTGTGGGGCACACACCGAAATCAGACTGATTACATTCTTCACAGCCAAAGATGGACAAGCTCTATACAGTCAGCAAAAACAAGACTGGGAGCTGACTGTAGCTCAGATCATTAACTCCTTATTGCCAAATTCAGAATTAAATAGAAGAAACTGAGGGAAACCAAAAGACCATTCAGGTATGACTTAAATCAAATCCCTTATGATTATACAGTGGAAGTGAGAAGTAGATTTAAGGGACTAGATCTGATAGACTGCCTGATGAATACTGGACAGAGGTTTGTGACACTGGACAGGAAACCGGAATCAAGACCATCCCCAAGAAAAAGAAATGCAAAAAGGCAAAATGGCTGTCTCAGGAGGTCTTACAAATAGCTCTGAAAAGAAGAGAAGTGAAAGGTAAAGGAGAAAAGGAAAGATAAACCCATTTGAATGCAGAGTTCCAAAGAATAGCTAGGAGAAATAAGAAAGCCTTCCTTAGCGATCAATGCAAAGAAATAAAGGAAAACAACAGAATGGGAAAGACTAGAGGTCTTGTCAAGAAAATCAGAAATACGAAGGGAATATTTCATGCAAAGATGGGCTCGATAAAGGACAGAAATGGTATGGACCTAACAGAAGCAGAAGATATTAAGAAGAGGTGGCAAGAATACACAGAATTGTACAAAAAAGACTTCATGACCCAAATAATCACAATAGTGTGATCACTCACCAAGAGCCAGATATCCTGGAATGTAAAGTCAAGTGGGCCTTAGGAAGCATCACTACAAACAAAGCTAGTGGAGGTGATGGAATTCCAATTGAGCTATTGCAAATCCTAAAAGATGATGCTGTTAAAGTGCTGCAATCATTATGCCAAAAAATTTGGAAAACTCAGCAGTGGCCATAGGACTGGAAAGGGTCAGTTTACATTCCAATCCCAAATAGACAACATCCGCTGGATCATCAAAAAAGCAAGAGAGTTCCAGACAAACATCTACTTCTGCTTTATTGACTATGCAAAGCCTTTGACCATGTGGAACAAAACAAACTGTGGAAAATTCTGAAAGAGATGGGAATATCAGACAAACTGATCTGCCTCTTGAAAAATCTGTATGCAGGTCAGGAAGCAACAGTTAGGAATGGACATGGAACAACAGACTGGTTCCAAATAGGAAAAGGAGTCTGTCAAAGCTGTATATTGTTACCCTGCTTATTTAACTTATATGTAGAGTACAACATGGGAAACGCTGGGCAGGAGGAAGCACAAGTTGGAATCAAGATTTCTGGGAGAAATATTAATAACCTCAGATATGCAGATCACACCACTCTTATGGCAGAAAGTGAAGAACAACTAAAGAGCCTCTTGATGAAAGTGAAAGAGGAGAGGGAAAAAGTTGGCTTAAAGCTCAACATTCAGAAAACCAAGATCATGGCACCTGGTTCCATCACTTCATGGCAAATAGATGGGGAAACAGTGGAAACCATGGTTGACTTTATTTTTGGGGGCTCCAAAATCACTGCAGATGGTGATTGCAGCCATGAAATTAAAAGATGCTTACTCCTTGGAAAGAAAGTTATGACCAACGTAGACAGCATATTTCAAAGCAGAGACATTACTTTGCCAACAAAGGTTTGTCTAGTCAAGGCTATGGTTTTTCCAGTGGTCATGTATGGATGTGAGAGTTGGACTATAAAGAATGCTGAGCATCATAGAATTGATGCTTTTGAACTGCAGTGTTGGAGAAGACTCTTGAGAGTCCCTTGGACTGCAAGGAGATCTAACCAGTCCATCCCAAAGGAAATCAGTCCTGGGTGTTTATCGGAAGGACTGATGTTGAAGCTGAAACTCCAATACTTTGGCCACCTGATGCAAAGAGCTGACTCATCAGAAAAGACCCTGATGTTGGGAATGATTGAGGGCAGGAGGAGAAGGCAATGACAGAGGATGAGATGGTTGGATGGTATCACCGACTCAAAGGACATGAGTTTGGGTAAATCCAGGAGTTGGTGATGGACAGAGAGGCCTGACATGCTGCAGTCCATGGCGTCGCAGAGTTGGACATGACTGAGTTACTGAACTGACTGACTGACTGACTGGTAACTAGACTTGTGGTGATTATTTCATAATGAATAAAAACATCAAATCAGTATGTAGAAATTCTGAAACTGATATCATATTGTAAATCAATTATGGTTCAATAAAAATTCTTAATGAAAAAAGAAACAATCTAATAACTACAGCCAGTTCAAAGAAAAAAGAAAGAAACAGCATTAATAACAGGAGGTCAAGCTTTTTGCACAAAAGTTTTTGTTAAAAATCTGATAGTATATTCATGTATATGAATGGACAAGGTAGCAGAAGGCCTATTTGCATTGTAATACAATGTTACTGTATTTTAATATAAAGTTTGTGACCATTTTATGGAAAAACATTTGTCCACTTGTCTACTGCATTTCTGGTATGTCATATAAGTCTCCACCTTACCAAAAACATCATTTTGGACAACTAATAAATCGGTGATTGGTGAGAAAATTAATAAAATTATATAGCCTTCAAAAGTAATGTATGTACCATTAAAAATTAAGCAATTGACCTTTTTAAAGAAAAATATGTCATTATGTTAAGTATACAAAATAACTGTGAGGTATGTTAACAGGGCCTATGTCATTAAAAAAAAGAATACTAATGTTTCTTCTTTATAGCAGGCTATAATGTCTATTTTAAAACAAAGAACATGCATGACAAAGTTAATATAGAAAAATCTTTTATAAAAATTTTCTCTATGTTAGTGATAAAAACAGAATCCGTGCTATCAATGATACAAGTGTTATTTTGTGAAGATAACTGAATCCTTGGTAGCTCAGTGGAAAAGAATGCACCTGCCAATGGAGGAGACACAGGTTTGATTCCTGAGCAGGGAAGATTCCCTGGAGAAGCATGGCAACCCACTCCAGTCTTCTTGCCTGGAGAATCCCATAGACAGAGGAGACTGGAAGGCTACACTCCAAGGGCTCACAAAGAGTCAGAGAAGACTTAGTGACTGGACAACAACAAAATGTGAATATATACATGCATATTATCAAAGAATTAAAAGTATTTAGAAAATTTTAAAATAACTACTGGGACTAGGTTCATAGGCTTATGATTTTACATGTGTTTTCTTTGGTACTGTCATCTAATTCTCAGTGTTGAGAACAATAAACAGAGTAAGGAAAAAGGGAAAGAATTGTGCATTCTCTTTGTGTGTAACATAGAGATATCCCTTGAATTTACTTTAAAAATGACATTTTCCACAAGCATTAAAAGTTCTTATTTTTCTTCCTTATTCCGTAGTTACAGACATTAGAATTATCATATTAAGAAAAGTAATAAATACTCTGCTCTAGATAAGGCCAGCAGTCAAATAATTCTGTATCTGTTGGGTTTGCATTTTCACGGGGAAAGCAGTTTACTTTGAAGTTAACAAAGGTATCTGTAAGAAAATGACCACAAACTGTAGGTATACCATAGAGAACAAACTTATTTAGAAAAATAGTTTTTTAAGGGACATTTAAAAATCCTGAAACCTGTAATTTTAAGCTTAAAGAACGTTAAATGCAATCTTTTTTTTTTTTTAAATTTTTAGAAAGTCATACTGTTTAAGCGACAGGCCCAGGATCAAGCAACTATTTAGTGAAAACGTTAGAACAAGTGCGTGGACTTATCACTCTGGCTACCATGTTCCTCTTACCAAATTCCACAGCTGAACGCGCAGAGACGCCGTCCGTACCCAGAGGAGGGCTCCAGGGCGCCCCTAATGTTTCACCCGCAGTCTTTGCTGCGGGCTTGGTTGTCACTCTTCCGACCCAGAGGCGTGGAAACCAAACCAGGACTCACGCTCTCAGGTTTGACCCTCCGGATCTCAAGGGGCTCTGGGTGGCAAACTGCAGGCTGCAGGCACCCAGCTCGGTGCCCTGTCACGGTCCCACCGGCTCTTCTGTGCAGGAGGTTACGGGGAAATGAGTGCTCAACCCTCCTGCACTGCAGCTTCTGGGGCCTCCAGGCGCTGGCAAGGGCGCCTTTGCAGACACACATGACTGGAGATAAAGCCCAGAGATGGAAACTGGAGATGGGGAAGCGGACAGAAGCAAGTCTGCCTAGAACAGCCTCAGGCTCAAGAAGAATAAAGCAAGTGGACCATCAGATGAGCAGCTGTTTCAGGGCCATTCTGGGAAGCAGAGGAAGATAAATAAATAATAAAAAAATAGAACCGAACAGTTGCCATCTGCTGCTGTGCCACCACCTGATTGACATTTAATCTGCTCTCTGGCGTTGCTGCCCACGTGTCCACCAGCATCTCTACCTGTGGCTAAAGAGTAAAAGCACTGTCCTTTGTCCTGGTACTTGGAGAGGGGCTGTAAATACGAACGGTGGGTAGCTCGGGGAGAACAAGGAGTCCAAGACGGCGACTCCAGAGAGCGGCAACTGGGAACAGCAAGGCGTGGAGGGAGGCGAACAAACAAGACAGAGGGCAAGCTGGAGTGAGACCCTCTGGCAGGAAACCACGCCCCCAAACACACGCTCTTCACTGATTAGCCGTAAGAGTGCGGCCGTTTGCATTCCCTTCCCTAATTGGTGGAGTGCACAAGCCCTATTTTGCATATGGCTGAATCAATCAGAGAGCTGGAGAGTATAAAAAGGGGAAGGCAAGCGGACACATGGCCACTTCTTTGGGGTGGCCCGCCCTCGCGTTTCCACAGTACGCTGTTGCCGTGTGTTTAATGTTCTGCCTGCTTTCCCTGTAGCTGAGCTGTGACTTGTATGCTGTTTCCAATCTTTGTTATAGCGAGAGAAGAACAGAGGGAGAGAGATAAACCAACCTGACGTTACCATTCTTAACTTCTACTGAACCGTGTCCCTGTCTTGATCTCAGAAATCTCATAAAGTCTTACTCATTCTTTCGAAAGACTTTTTTACGTTGTACCATCTAAGTCTCCCCAGCAAAAAGTGTGGCACCTTTTTTTGGCCCCCTATTCCATATGCTGCTGCTGCTAAGTCACTTTAGTCGTCTCTGACTCTGTGAGACCCCATAGATGGCAGCCCACCAGGCTCCCCCATCCTTGGGATCCTCCAGGCAAGAACACTGGAGTGGGTTGACATTTCCTTCTCCCGTGTGTGAAAGTGAAAGTGAAGTCCCTCAGTCGTGTCCTACTCTTCGCGACCCCATGCACTGCAGCCTACCAGGCTCCTCCATCCATGGGATTTTCCAGGCAAGAGTACTGGAGTGGGATGCCATTGCCTTCTCCAACTATTCTGTATAAAGAAGTCAAAATATTAAACTTAGTGCCATAAATTGTCTATTCTCTCAGCAAGCCACTTGAGAACAACCTACAGACTTAACTGCTTACTTCTCAACCTTCTATTTTGGTTTCGGGACAAAGAAAGCTTATATGAGGATCAAGAAAGATACACAAGCAGAGGGCTCACCTCCTATCTGACACAACACCCATCAATAATGCTTATTTATTATCACCATTTACCATCATCATCATCATACCAATACCCTTTATACATCTTTACACCACATAGGGTTTATATGTGCAGCTAATTGTTAACTATTTATGGAAAATCATATCAAACAGCATAACTACCATAAAATAACCAGGCAGTACTTTTTACATCAAGTTGGCAGGCTGTAAGGTAGTTCTCACAATCCCCTGACTCCTGGTATTCATGTTCTTGTGGAATTTCCTCTCCTTGAGCATTGGTGAAACCTGTTACTTGTTTCTTAAAAAAAAATGGTACATGGCGTAGACAATGGGATATAATTTATGATATTAGGTTTACATAAGACTATCTTGCTGCAGACTCTCTTCATTGCTTTCTTGGTGAAGCAAGTAGCCACATGGGAGAGGTCCACTGAACAAGAAACTGAGAGTGGATTCTGGCCTGCAGCTAGCTTGGAGCCAAGGCCTTCTGTCCTATAGACAGCTATGAACTGAATTCTGTCAACAACCATGTGAACTTGGGTAGGACCTTTTCCAGTAGAACCCTCAGATGACACCAAGATTGCAGCCTTGTCAGAGATCTGGGAGCAGAGGCACCTCGCTAAGCCATGCCCAGATTCCAAATCCACAGAAAAAGTGAGATAAAAAACTTGTGTAGTCTTAACAAGCTTAGTTTGTGGTAATTTGTTACATGGCAATAAGATAACTAATACACCAACATTTCTCCGACTTATGATCCACAAGCCAAAATCTGTCCTTAATGAAATAAATCTAGGAGGTGTAATGTCAGATTTTAACTGCAGCAAGGTCAAGAATCTTTTAATCACCAGCTAATATATGCTGTGATCCCACTGGGAGTGGGTAAGTGGGAAAAATACACACAGCTCACCCAAAACCGATGCGACCAAGAAAAGTTTTATAACTTTAAAAACTATTTTTCATTGACTAATGCTAAATGGGTCACAATTTGTTTTTGAAGTCTTCAGGTTTAGAGAAGCAGTAAAAGAAATAGCCATCAAAAGCTGGCTCTGGCTAGCTCAGTGTACAAAGAGACAAGAGTCATCCAACTAACTGGGGGAGCTTTGTGGCTCCTTCAAGAAATAATATACAAGAAAGAAGAAATTTCATTTTCAATATTTCTCTAGTCTTTTCTGGTCTTTCATTACTCTAAGTATACCTAGCATGGTATTTTTTATGAGTAAAATGAATTATACACTTATGTCTCTCAACAATTCATAGCTATGAAGATGACCAAACAGTAGTTCTCATTCTTTCTGCTCCTTTCCCCATGACAACAGTGATGTACGTCACCTGTTACCAGCATCCATGGTGACTGTCAGTGAACGGAGAGCTTGAATGGGACAGGGCAGCTTGGAGAGAGGAAGGGAGAAGGCAGATTAAAGTCTAAGGAGCACCTGGCTTGGTGTCACATATGTTAAAAAGAAGGTTTTGTGTTTTGGTTTTGGTTTTTAATGCCTCTCTGATTACCAGAAATTTTATCTTTGGCAATGAAAGGGCAAGTACACAGATAGTAGAATGTTTTACTGCTTTTAATGTTTTTGTTCTAAATTTTTAGATAACTATTTAGTGCCAGTGGGCAAAAGTGCTAATGATTATTTTAGTATTCCCTGAGAGCTCAGTTGGTAAAGAATCCACCTGCAATGCAGCAGACCCCAGTTTGATGCCAGGGTCAGGAAGATCCTCTAGAGAAGGGATAGGCTACTCCCTCCAGTATTCTTGGGCTTCCCTTGTGGCTGAGCTGGTAAAGAATCCGCCTGCAATGTGGGAGACCTAGGTTCAATCCCTGGGTTGGGAAGATCCTCTGGAGAAGGAAAAGGCTACCCACTCCAGTATTCTGGCCTAGAGAATTCCATGGACTGTATGTCCACAGGCTTGCAAAGAGTTGGAAAAGACTGAATGACTTTCACTTTCACTTTGAACGATTCAAGACCAATTTTAAACTGGCATTAAAACTCTTCCTTTTCTCAGAGGGATATCAAACAGTTTATGTGTACCTATTCCCATTGATAAGTGCTAGACAGCAAAATGTATTATCTATAATTGTCATGTTTAGAAGATCACTGATCATAATGACAATCTAAACAATCTGAACACTCTTTGTGCCATTATTTAAAAGCTAGAAAAAAGTCATACGATCTCATAAAATGATTTCGAGACAAATTATTTTTGTCTGTAGACTCAACAGAAATGCCAGTGTAAAAATATGTCATTCTGATACCCAGGTTTAGTTAATATTACAAGCACAAATCAATGTTCTCATAGTTAAAAGAGGGTAACAAGACCTGTACCATCTACTACACAGGACTATAAGAATAAAGCAAAATAAGAGTTATGAAATCACTTCATGAACTTTGCAGTGCTGCTATTAGTATTATTAGAAACAACAGAGGTTGGAATCAATTTCATTTCCTAAGTGCAATCTAATGTAAAGGTCTTCAAATAAAATGTTCCAATGATTCAACCATTAGTCATTCAGTCACTTTTGACTCTTTGTAACCGAAGGACTGTAGCTTGCCAGGCTCCTCGGTCCATGGAATTCTCCAGAAATGAATACTGGAGTGGGTACTCACTCCCTTCTCCAGGGGATCTTCCTGACCCAGGGATTGAACCCAGGCTCCCACATTTCAGGCAGATTCTTTGCCATCTGAGCCACCAAGGAAGCCCCATGCAACTACCAGTATGCTTCCAAATGTTAAATTTAATATTAAAAACTAAGAATGCTTTCAGACTCTGGAGTCTGCAGTGACTTCTACATCTTGTTCTAGGCAAAATGATCCTCCTTAGTTTCAACACTGCACAGGACAGTTGCCCATATTCAAAGCAGACCACAAGCAAGTCACTCACAAAAAAAATTAAAATAAACAATTCCTAAAATTTAAGAAGTGACTAAGTTTGCTGTCATAGCCGAGGCTGATACAAAATGTAGGGTATTGATGTTTTTATTGGAATGAAGATACATGCACTTGACTTCTCAATGTGCTAAGGATCTACCATTATCTTAAATCATTTATTTTGACAATCTACACATACTCCTTTTTGAAAATTACAAGTGTACTCCTTCATTTACGCACATTTCTGTTGTCTATATTTCCTCTTAAGATTTTAAAAGACCAGTCAAATGAACTTTGACATCAAAACTAACTTTCTTTTTTTTTTTAATTTTATTTTTTTATTGTTTTTGCCATACAATGACATGATATCACCATGGGTTTACATATGCTTCCCCTCCAGAACCCCCCTCCCTCCTCCCTCCTCCCCGGGAAATCTCGCTGCACCAGCCCCGAGCATCAATCCTGGGCTGGCGATTGATTAGACACATGACAATTAACATGCTTCAATGCCCTTCTCCCATATCATCCCACCCTTACCCTCATCCACAAAGTCCACGAGTCTATTCTATACATCTGCGTTCCTTTTGCTGTCTCGCATGTTGGGTTCTCGTTACCGTCTTTCTAAATTCCATATATATGCGTTAATATACTGTATTGTTGTTTTTGCTTCTGGCTTACTTCACTCTGGATAATGGGCTCCAGTTCCGTCCACCTGAGTAGAACTGATTCAAATGAATTTTTTTTTAATGCTGAGTAATATTCCATTGTGTATATGTACCACAGCTTTCTTATCCATTCATCTGTTGATGGGCATCTAGGTTGCTTCCATGTCCTGGCTATTGTAAACAATGCAGCAATGAACATTGGGGTACACGTGGCTCTTTCAATTCTGGTTTCCTCGGTGTATATGCCCAGCAGTGGGATTGCTGGGTCATATGGCAGGTCTATTTGCAGCTTTTTAAGGAACCTCCACCCTGTTTTCCATAGTGGCTGTACTAACAAAACTAACTTTCAAAAAACTGCCACCAAGTCTCAGAATACATTTTATAATGGTTACTACACATAGTTTTCTTACCAACTACTTTCACTGTTTTACAGAGCAGTAAACCCCTGAAGACTCTTTAAAAAAATCAGTATGCCATTTTGCATTAAGATTCTTGCGTTACATAACAAACTGAAAGCAATTCCTCCAGCAAGATTATCTTCTAAGAGACTACCAACAGTGACACTGCACAGTAGTCTTCATTCTAGACATTTCAAGGGTTTACTCATTTCTTTACTGAACTGTACACTAAGATGTAATGATACTTTTCATTAAGATTTATTTTTCTTGTGATCTGCAAAATTTTCTCATCTCACAGGTCTCTCCTAATGAGAGACAGAAGCTTCCGTCAAATATTTGACAGAAGCGCTCAGATGCTGCTTACGAAGAGATAATGTATAAGACTAGTGAATTTTTGGTTGATTAACAAAGTTCTACCTCTTAAAGGAATTAACATGAAGTATAATTTTTTCCTCAAAGAATGGCACTAGCACTACAAATCTATGATAAAAATTTTTATCACAGTAATAATTCCCTTTTATTAAATTATCCTAAGTCCTCTTCTCAGGGAAGCACTGACTGTAATAGAATGATAGTGACATTGTGAATGGCACTGTCATAGAGAGATTCTTAAATCTGAAATACAAGCCACAGGAAATGTGTAACATTAATTTGTAAATGGTAAGGAAAGCTTAAGAGTGGGATTGCAAGAACCACATTCCTTGCCTTGCTTTACCACTGTGCACGGGGCCACAAGCCTACTGCTGGGTATACAGCAGGCACGAGGCTGGTTCTAAGCACTCTTTTCCTATACTTAGGATGGGCTGGTTGCTCTTTCACACAATTGAGTTCTTTAGCTGACAATTCCAGTTCAAAACTACAAGAAACACTTCACTTTGCCTTTCATATCAGTTATCTTTTCAGATTAAAAATTAGAATGTCAAATAACTTGACAGATATTTAATAGAGAGATGCTCCATTTTGAAAGTTTGAACTTCTGAAAAAAGTTACACTGTCTCAGGTCTGCAGCCTTGATTACACACATCAAGGTTATTTTATGCAAACATACATGCATGCATGCTCAGTCATGTCCGACTCTTTGTGACTCTATGGACTGTAGCCCGCCAGACTTCTCTGTACATGGAATTTTCCAGGCAAGAATACTGGAGTGGGTTGCCATTTCCTTCTCCATGTTTAATAGTATGTGATAAAATAAACATATTTTCCCAGACATGTAACTGAATTTCCTCAGCAAATTAGCTCTCAATTGTTAGCTCTCATTTAATTGTCTAGTACTTTATTCTTCATTAAAATGAAAACAAGGCCTGAGCTTTCTATGATTATCTACTGTAATGGAAGAAACCACTCATGGTGAGAAGGGAATTATTTTTCCAAAATACATATGTCCTTTATTGAATGTTATCTTAATAATTACTATTAAAGTACATATCCAGGACCTCCCCTGGAATCCCCCTTTTGTTCAGCCCTCTCCTACTTCCAGTCACTACTCACCCCCAAGGGGAATCCCTGTCTTGATATCTAACAGTATTGATTAGTTTTGTCTGTTTTTGTTCTTTACATACGTGGCGGTGGTTTAGTTGCTAAGTCATGTCTGCCTCTTGCGACCCCATAGACTACAGCCCATCAGGCTCCTTTGTCCATGGGATTTCTCAGGGATCAAACCTGCGTCTCTTACAGTCAGTCTCCAATATTACAGGTGGATTGTTTACCAACTGAACCACCAGGAGAGCCTTTTACATAAGTAGAATCTTACAACATATACTCCTCTGTATCTGGGCTCTTTCCTTTTTATCACTGTGTGCAACTGTGGGTTGTGTATATTAATATGAATATGCACTATTTCAAAAGTAACAAACCAACACATACAGCATTTTTAAAAAAACCTTAGATAACAAGAGGAAAGCAAACTGATATTGAACTGACAGCATTAGACACACAAACAAATCAAAATCACAGATTTTTCAAGTCATGTCTAACCTTCAGAATTTACCGTATCTTGGATTTTTCATAGTAGCTGGTAAGTTTTTCTTGCTTCCAGTAAAATTTTTAGAAAACAGATGCCCTCGACTGCAATGACTCACTGTCATCCACGATATTAGAATAAATCAGAGTATTGATGCACGTATCAGTCAAGTCTAACTTTGGCTGAATTTTAAAATGCTTCTTGGAAGGCAAAGAGCAGAAGATGAAGGAAGATCCATAAATAAGGGACATCAATGACTTCTACACTTACCTAATGGTTATGAAAACTCATGTTCAAGTGTAATCATAGTTGTCTTAAACAGCAAATGAGTGCTACCTAATTCTAAATTTCATTACAGTCCTATTCTTGACATCACATAATTCTTCCACTCTGGGCATCACTGCCAACCCTCAGGGTTCCAGCCATCCCATATGTAGATTTTTAAAAGATATATTGGTGTATTTCAACTCATAGTCTGCATCACTTATCTGACTTGCTGCCAACAAATCTGCCCTCATATTGTACAGAACAAAAAATATTTTGCATATTGAAATCTTTTTGCCCAGCAGGTTTCCATCAAGAGTAGAGAATGAGATGATCAGCCCTATTTGAGACGTCTGTTCTGCATTTTAAGATGTCTCGTTACCTCACATGCATGATTTGGCTAAAAATGAACTAACACTTTTGAAGTTTCTCATTTCCATGGAGTTTGAAGCTGCCATTCTTAGCAATCAACCCCTCACCACATTGCTTCAATATGCTTTATGGTGATTGAACAGAGAGATTTCTCATATATAGTGGAGAATATGCTTATTAATTGCATTTTATATAATTTTCTCTCCTGTTCCCATTTACAACTTCAAAAATATAGCTAAGTTTTTTAGACAATTTTTAGGGCAGTGAAACTCTTCTCTATGATATGATAACAGCAAATATATTACATGGCATTATAATCTGTCAAAACTCTGGAGGTACATCAAGAGTGAACCCTAATGTAAACTATGAACTTGGGGTGATACTGATGTGTTAATGTAGGTTCATCAGCTGTAACAAACGTAACACTCTGGTGGGGGATGTTGATAATGGAAGAGGCTATGCCTGTGTCAGTGTAGGAGGTATATGGAAATCCTCTCTGCTTTCCGATCAACTTTACTGTGAATCTAAAATTGCTCTTGAAAATAAAGTCCAATTAGTGACTTAAATATAAGGCATCACACTGTAAAACTCCTAGGAGAGAACACAAGCAAAACATTCTCCAACAAATTTGTACCAGAGTTTTCTTAGGTCAGTTTCCCAAGGCAACAGAAACAAAAGCAAAAATAAATAGCACCTAAAAAAATGGACAAACTCTTGTACTGCAAAGGAAACCATAAATAAAATAAAAAAGCCAACCTATAGAATGGGAGAAGATATTTGTAAATGATGTGACTGACAAGGAGTTAATTTCAAAAATATACAAAGAGTTCATACAGCACAATTAAAAACAAACACCCCAGTCAAAAAATGAGTGGAAGAACTAAATAGACATTTCTCCAAAGAAGACATACAGATGGTCAACAGGCACATGGAAAGATGCTCAACATTGTTAATTATTAGAGAAATGCAGATCATAACTGTAATGAGGTATAACCTCACACTACTCAGAATGACCATCATTATCCCATTTAAAAATTAATTTTTTACAATGTTGATAAAAATGCAAACTGGTACAGCCACTATAGAAAACGTATGAGGTTCCCTCAAAAAGCTGAAAACAGAGTTGTCATATGATCCTGCAATCCCACTCCTGGGCATGTATATCCTGGGAAAACTCTAATTTGACAGGACACACGCACCCTAATATTCATAGAAGCACTACTCACAATAGCCAACACATGGACGCAAGCCAGTGTCCATCGACAGATGGACAAGTAGAGACGATGCGGTATATTTATACAGTGGAGTATTACTCAGCCACAGAAAGAATGAAACGATGCCATTTGAAGCAACATGGATAGACTTAGAGATCATCATGCTAACTGAAATAAGGCACAAAAGACAAATACCATATGATATCACTCATATGAGGAATCTATTTACGACACAAATGAACTAAAAACAGAAACAGACTCACAGACAGAGAACAGACTTGTAGTTTCCAAGCGGGAAGGGCAGGAGAAGAGATGGATTGGGAGTTTGGGATTAGCAGATTCAAACTATTACATAAAAAATGAATAAACAACAAGGTCCTACTGCATACCACAGGGAGCTATATTCAATATCGTGTGACAAACCAAAAGAAATATGAGAAAGAATGTGTGTGCATATATATATGCATATCTGAATTAATTTGCTGTACAGTAGAAATTAACACAATGCTGTGAATCAACTATACTTCAATAACATAAATTAAAAAAATAAAGTCCATTTAAAAGCCAAAAACCAATGTAATGAAATGTCATCATCATCCCTTTTGAATGTAAGAAAACTTGTAAGGGAACAAGTAAGTGGGAGATATTAAATAAGATTTAGATAATGAAGATAAGTGATGATTTCATGATCTGAGAGAAGACAATTTTAAGTATCAACATTCCTTTTCAAAAGAGTCATTACCACATCTCTAAAACAGTGAGTCAGGGCAAGTCATTTTAATTCAAAGGTCAGTCAAAGTATTTCTAACATGGAATCTGGATAATCTATTTGATAGACTTTAACATGTATATATTTTGATTTGGAGTTTTAATGAACACCCCCAAAATTAGAGAGAGAAAAAAAACCTTTCTTTGGTTCATAATATAAAATTTACTATAAAAACACTCTTTAGTTTTCAGAACTGTATGAAAGCAGCTGCATTAAACTGCATATTTGTTAAACTGTTCAAGGGACCTTTCTAAAAGTAGAGTGATACCTCACATTAAATAATAAAGGTATTTTTACTAATAGAAAATATATTCTAAAACAAAGACACAGTAACATTGAATCCTACAGGCCAAAACAAATGGGCTAAGTTATGTCTAACCTTGAATTTATAACTATGGCTTCAGTGCTGAATTTTACGTGTACTAAGTCGCTTCAGTCACGTCCAACTCTTCTCATCCTTATGGACTGTAGCCCGCCAGGCTCCTCTGTCCATGGGATTCTCCAGGCAAGAATACTGGAGTGGGCTGCCCTGCTCTTCTCTAGGGGATCTTCGTGACCCAGGGACTGAACCCCCGTCTCTTACATCTCCTGCATTGGCAGGTGGGTTCTTTACCACTAGAGACTTCTGGAAATCCCAAATTGTATATGCTAATGACAAAAAAATAGTTAAAGGTTTATAATTTGGGGACTAACAGGCTCTTATTCAGAGACCTTCTATTTCATCAAGCTGACAGATGCTACTCTTGATTGCTTTCCGTTTTCTACTATTCTCTACATGAATTCTGAGAGGCAGATTACAAACAAACCCTGCACTCACCATGGCCTCTGCAGAGTTACATCTCTGGAGTGTTCTGCAAATTAATCTAAAATGTGATTTATAATAATTTCCTTTCTCAAATCAAGACAAGGAGCAGCCTGGAGGAGGAAACTACCAACATTAGGAAGGTCATATTTTTTAGACCTCTGGTGGGAAAGAGACCTGTGTAATTTTATTTGATTAAAACCACTGACCTGTTTAACTCTGTTCCTGCATTAGGAAAGCCAGTAAAATAATCCAAGACCTTAAATGCTTGTATTACAGAGTTCGCACTGTCTTTTTTTTCTCAGAGGCAAATTTAACCCAGCTGTCTTTCCATGTAGCTGCGCATGCATGCGTGCATGCTTAGTCGCTCAGTCGTGTCCTACTCTTTGCGACCTCATGGGCTGTAGCCCGCCAGGCTCCTCTGTCCTTGGGGATTCTGAATCCAGGCCAGAATATTGGAGTAGGTTGTCATTTCCTCCTCCAGGAGAACTCCTCAACCAGGGATCAAACTTGTACATCTGCATCTCCTACACTGGCAGGCGGGATCTTTACCCCTGAGCCAACTGGGAAGCCCCATAGCAAGGCCACAACTCCATAAACTAGCAGAAGAATGGCTGGAAAATGTGTGTGACACCATCATCTTCTTGCAAAAATTGCAAGAAGCTGCCACTCTACAGACTCATCTATTTTGCTTTAATCTCACTTACATGGAAACATATCTTTTAGCTTTCATACTATCATACTGCAAATGAACATTAGTTTCTTGGTGAGTTTATACATTTATGTGTCATATTTCAACAATTTTCTTTTAATGTGATCTCAACGCATATCACAAAAGTGTGGCTTCCATCTATTTGAATTTCTAGAAACCAGAATAAAAAATTAGGTCCTAGGAAGGGAGGGTGTAGCACTGATTAGGGATTCACTCAACTGATTTTTATCCACCAGTGAATATCTGATCATTAGAAAATGAATTCATTTCAGAAATGTACAACCTAAAAAGTGAATATCTGATCATTAGAAAATGAATTCATTTCAGAAATGTACAACCTAAAAAGAAAAAAACAGCACTGAGAAGAATATTTGTATTTGTTCGATGCACTTACGTTTTAGTTGAGGAGTTTAAAACTCAGGGGAAAACTAAGTTGAAGTCATAAGGAGTTATAGACAGTTACAGACAAAAGCTACTTACAGAGTCAGGCCTCCTAATTCAAGGCTCAATATGCTTTGCTCTCAACGATAGTACAATCAATCATTTAAGGTCTGTAGAGTAGGAACTTCACATCTTATACATCTTTTGTACATGTTTATATTCACTGAGTGCTTATTTCTGCATCCTGAGGTTACAAATATAATAATACCAAGCAGGTATATAAGGCTGATGCGTAAGAGCCTCTCAATACTGAGGTCATCTAACTCCATCTGCACTCCTGACTGTGCCCAGCCAGGACAGGACTGATGAAGAGAAAATTAATTTGTAATTAATTTTGGTTTGCTAAAATGAATCAAGCAAAAATTAGGAAATGCAGGTGGGTCTTGGTGTTTACATTAATACTCAGTTTTGTTACACATATTGTTTCTTCATTCAGTCAGTATTTCCTGAGCACCTCCAAGGTTCCAGACATAGCAGACAAGAGTGAGCAAGACAGGCCCAGTCCCTGACCTTATGGGACTTACAATCAAATAGCACAAACCAAAAAATAACATTTAAACAAATGACAAAATAATTTCAGTGCGCTGTAAGTACTATTGAGGAAGCTGAACTAGATGATCACAATGGTAAAATTCTATGCTTGGAAAGGTGGCCTTTCTAAAAATATTTCATCTACTTATTTAAAAAAAAACTGGGGGCCCTGTCACAGTGTGCAGGATCTTAGTTCCCTGACCAGGGATCAAACCTTCAGCAACGAAAATGTGGAATCGTAACCATTGGACTACCAGGGAATTCTCAATAGGTGATCTTTTTGAATAAGTAACATAGGCTCTATCAGCTGTGTGATGGGGAAGAGTCAGCCACGTGAGAAGCAGAGAGAACAGTGTTCCAGGAAATGGGAAAAGCTAAGTAAGAGGCTCTGGTGTGTGGACACATCTGGGGTTTGAAATATTTTTTCCCAAAGATAATGTAAAGATGAACCCTTTTTTAGAAATAAATCTGTATTCTACACAATTTTATTATTATATACAGATGGGACAAACTTCTGCATTAGGAAAGCGCAGTGATTCTAAATCATGTATAATTTACTGGTTTTCAAATGCATATAGAAAACAAGCCTCAGGTAAGCGCTTCAGTGTGACTTTGCTTACAAGGAAAAAAATAGGAAAAAAATAGCACAGTACTTCGACCAGCTGGAATTCAGAACTGCATTCCGTTTAAATCTCAATGGGTTTACATATAAATTGCCATCTGGTTTACTTTGTCTAGCAGGTAAACTATCTTCTGGTTTCCTTTGTCCAGCAGGTAAAAGCTCCAAAGGACTAAGGTTGAAATCACTCACTACTATGGAATTACTACTATTCACTACAAATGACAAAATGCTCATTAAATTCTGTGATGCACTTTGGGGGGGTATTACTGCAATCAATTTTCATAGCACGAGTGTCCTATTTGTTGTATGTAGAAAGCACATATAATGGTTAATAATTTCCACTGGTTAATAATAGTACTAATATAGAAATGTAAACACATGTGATAATCAATAATTTATTGGAAGATTAGGCAGTTCTACAGAGAAGGCAATGGCACCCCACTCCAGTACTCTTGCCTGGAAAATCCCATGGATGGAGGAGCCTGGTAGGCTGCAGTCCATGGGGTTGCTAAGGGTTGGACAGGACTGAGGGACTTCCCTTTCACTTTTCACTTTCCTGCATTGGAGAAGGAAATGGCAACCCACTCCAGTGATCTTGCCTGGAGAATCCCAGGGACAGGGGAGCCTGGTGGGCCGCCGTCTATGGGGTCGCACAGAGTCGGACACGACTGAAGAGACTTAGCAGCAGAAGCAGCAGGCAGTTCTATAAGGTAAAATATCTATGTAAATAAATATAAAGACCCTGGGCCACCTGAAATCAAGCATCTGAATTTCAGTTTTGTGAGCAGCTACCCTCATACAATCAAGCTTGGGCAAATTCCTAACCCTCTCTGAATTTCATGTCTCTCTCAAAACTGTAGGTTAGGATAACTTCCTAGGTTTATGTGACAATGAAATAAGAATTTCTAAGGGTCTGGCACACACAATAAACTCAGTAAATTTTAGTGTTTGTCCCTCCCCCCATATATTTTCTCTAATAGAAATAGCATTAACAGTACAAGAATTATGCTCATACAGATTCCTTCTGTCTCTTTTAATCAAAATATGATGGTATTTTCCACATGAGAGAAAAAAGTAGGACAAAGGAACCACTGCTATAGCTCTTGCCACATCAAACTCTGAATTAAGACCCTGGGTTTCTAATTGTTCTGCTGCCTGGAACCGTCCCATTTTGACTGTCTAGCTCCTCCACAGCTCCCACTGTACTTCCTTCATCTGAGACCCAGACACGTGCCCAAGTGCAGTAAATCACAGTTAATTGCATGTCTTAAATTAAAAGACAAAAATGATGCACAATTAATTGGAGGAAATTGTCACTTGGTGAATGAGTCTCGCTCATTACACTTTGCACACAGGATGCATGCCAAGTCTGTGTTCCAAGCAAGAAGATCCCGTCTGTGACGCTGAGGTTCAACCTTTCTGCAGAGCAGTCTAGTCAAACACTTTAAAACACTCAGCACTGCAGCTGGAGTATAGACAGCTTGCTCTGCGAGGACATTCAACACAGGGACGGCACATAACCATGACAATTGGAAAGAACCAAAATGTTCAACGATGAGGGACTGAATAAAAGGACTAGGTCTTGGCCATTAAGGGAAAAAAAATCTACATTGTAACAAATGATTTTTTCATATATTCCTACGTGAAAACTGCTTACAAAATAGTGTGGCTTTCTTCTTTTGAGGATTACATAATAAATAGAAGAAGAAAAAGAAAGAATGAGGAGAAAGACAGTGGGAAAATATACAATAAACATGTTAACATTTGTAATCTCAGAGCTGTTCATACTCTCTAGATTTTTCTCCTTTTCTAAAAAGTTGTTTAAGTTGTTTAAAATTACATTTCAATTTATTTCTGAACCTATTACAAAATGTCAGTTTTAAAGATTCATAAGAATCCTTTAACATGAACTTACCCATTATAATAAGAAATACATCATAAAGTTAAAAAATAATCCCTAGTAAGCACTTAGATACAATCCTATTATACCCTTGGTTATACAGACAAAATAAAGTTAATAAAAATGCATTCTATAAATATACAAGAAAACCATGTTTAGCAAAATTAAATGTTCAATACAATAAATTATTCAAACATATACCTTATAGTATATATTAAGATAACAGAAGAAAATCACTATGAATACTTATTAATTTAATATTAATATCAACAAACTAAAAAAATATGTTCATGGTGAACATGATAACCTTGAATTTGAGGAACCACAAATCTTCTCTCCTCCAAATCTCCTCTCTCATCATTTTCTACCCTGAAAGGAAACACTTTACATCTAACCACATAGTATTATTCTAATCCTAAAACGACAACAAACAACTTTCTAGCTCACACACACACACAGAGTTTCCTGATTTTCACCAAATAAGAACAAAAAATGTTCTGCAATATATCACCAATGGTGTTAACTTTTGTTTCAATTTTAGAAGAAAAGAATATACAAAATGCAAGAGTAGATTCATTCCAAAGGTACTGAACAGTCTCCTAACCTTGAAATAAGCAATGAACATTTCCTGCTCTCTATTATTTCTCAGGGGGGTTGGTGGAGTAGGAAGAGATAATCATATTCTGGCAAAGCACGCATCTCAATCTCAGGCATCCTTATGTCCCAAGGGCAATATTTCCATTCCACTCTTAATGGAACAAATTTCTAATCAGAATATGTATCCAAAAATAATGGAGGCAATGCAATGTCTACAGATCATGCTGTCATCAGCATTCCTGATGCTAGGAATCAACTCCGCACACCGGTGTGATAGAGTAGGGGCAGGGCAGACGCATCAGGCCAACAAGCAGGACACAACAGTTCTGTTCCCCTTTGGGTGCTCAAGTCAGTGTTGGAGGACAGCTTCTAAGCGGGAAGAGGCCAACATCAAAACCTTTCAGGGAGGGATGACTTACAAGGGTCCAGGCCAGGACCTCCACTTTTGAATTGGCATCCTTTATAAACTTACTGAGAATTTTTAAAACAACAGTCATTTTTGGAAAGGTTAACAATGCCCTTAGATTTTTTGACAACAAACACTACTGTTTTATGATGCTCTGAAACTGTCCAGAGGTTTAAACTCAGGTTTGACAATATATTGGTAATTATTGAAGCTGGGTCATGAGTAAGGGAGACTCCTTAAGGTATCCTACTTTAGAATGCGTTTGACATTTTCCTAATAGAAACTGAAAAAAAAAAAAAAAGATTTCTTTCAAAGTAGTTTATATTCAAAATTATACTGATTTCAACTTTGGAAATATATGAAATCGGATTTGTGCTTATTTAAGACTTTAATAAGCAATGTGGACTTTAAAAAAAATCCACCAAGCATGATGTTGATCATAAAAAAAAATTTTCTTCACTCCTGAAAAAATGTTACCAGGATCTATAACGATAGAAGAAATGCACCTAAACAAACGCAGTGCCACCATCTGCCCGGCATTCTCACAGTGTGACAAAATAGACTGGTAATTAACTGCTTTCCTACCGAAATCTGCCAGCTTTAACTCCCCCGTGTCACTGATCAGAAGGTTCTGTGGTTTCAGATCTCTGTGCAAAATGTAGCGCTGGTGGATGTAAGACAGCCCTCGCAGCAACTGAAATAAAAACAACTGGAAAAACAGGGAGAGAAAAGTTAAAGTCTGAACACAGTCCAACGCCAATTTCTACATACAGTCTGCCAAGTACTTGTATTTCTTGAAAACGGGTACCCATCACTAGATTTCCTATCAAACTATTTAAACAGAATTTGCATACATGTATGGAAATTGCTAATGCATAAAGTAAATCTGAAAATTTTTAACAACCTATTCTGTCAACCCAGAGTTCCTTAGCCAGAAAGATCTATAATCCAATCTTTATTCTAGAAATTAAGTGAAATGTAAAGAATCATTTTCTAAATAATATTTGATTTCCTCAGGTCTGAACTGATGCTTGAGACAGAGAAAAAACCCTATTCAGAATGTTATAAAAGGAAGCAGAATTTTTTATGTAAATTTAATTTACATGTATTTAATTCCATGGAAATGATAGAAACATAGTATCCAGTGATTCACTCAATAACATGCTTTAAGGAATAGAAAGATAAGGTGATTTCAAATAATTAAAACAGAAACAGTCATGTGGTCCAATTATTCCTACACTGTAATTACACTGCTTTGGCACATACGGCCACATAGATTAGGCTGCTGCCTAAAGACAGACGTGTACCTTTGCTAATTACAGAACAGACGCAACCCAAAGGGAAAGGAAACACAGAGAACAGAGAAATCAAGAATTCAAGGGCAATAGTTTCATAAGAAATACATTTAAGATGGTCTTCTCTGTTTACATTCATATTGGATCATAATAAATATGTCCATTTTGATAACAAAAAATGTGATCCACTAGGCTTTCCAATACTGTTTATAAAACAAACAAACAAAAAAAGGGACTATCTTTAAACTATTTACTTGCCAAAATAATCCTCATTGACATAGTTTTTAAAAAACAATCGCCCAGAACAAAACTAAAAACAAGTGGTTTTAAGTGCCATTAATATTGTAGTCTGTGTAATCAGCTGGTAACAAAATGCACTTTCTGGGAAACTTTAAAGGAATTAGCTATCCAATACGAGTAGGATAGGGCTTGCCAGGTGGCAGTAGGTGGTAAAGAACCCATCTGCCAATGCAGGAGACATAAGAGACATGCGTTCGATCCCTGGTTCGCGAAGATCCCCTGGAGAAGGGACTGGCAACCCTCTCCAGTATTCTTGCCCGGAGAATCCCATGGACAGAGGAGCCTCTGTGGGCTAGAGTCCATGGGGCTGCAAAGAGTCGGATATGATTGAAGCAAGTTACCAGGCATACTGGTAGGATAAGGATTCTAGAATCTTCACATAAGAAAGACTGGCAACTGCTCAAGGGCCGTGGAAGCTAACATTTCAGAATATTTCCCAACGAACTAGGGACTCTGAAAGCCAAGTAAAATTGTTAGAGGGGGGATACCTTGAAACACTTGTTCGGCTGCTAAGTCATGCTGACTCTGTACCACCACATGGACTGTAGCACATCAGGCTTCCCTGTCCTACACTCTCTCTCAGTGTTTGCCCAGATTCTTGTCCACTGAGTCAGTGATGCCATCCAACCATCTCATCCTCTGTTGTTCCCTTCTCCTCCTGCCCTCAATCTTTCCCAGCATGAAAGACAGTAGATAAATTCATCTCAAAATCTTTGTATGTGATAATAAGCTATGGTGTTGGGAAGGCCTAGATTCATTATTTCCAGAATCTAAGTACCAGAAACTAAACACCTGTTCCGTGTTAGGCTGGATTAAATTACTGGCTCAAGAATCTCAGGAAGTAAACTTCTCCTGGACTCCTTCTTTCAGTCCTTCCTGTGTAGCAGATGGAAAGACTTAACGCCATCACCAGCAGCTTCCAGCCTCATTCCTCACTTCTAAAACCCCCTGCATCCCGAAGCGGAAAAGCTTACAATTTCAAAGGAAATCCAAATCCCTTCAGTTCAGAAGGGAGAAAGGATGAGCAAACAGTCACTTTGTGTTTGCAAAAGCTTTTCATCAATCAGTCACATAGGCAGATCACAAAACAAATGAACTGAATTTCAAAAATAAACTGATTTTGAAAATCTGCATGTTGAAAGTCTGCATTCTACAAGGTGCTAACTGGGACTTACCAGACTGTCATTATCTACCTAACCACAGCAACACATTTTAGTTGAACAAGCAAATGACACAAAATGCCAGCTGCTATTCTATGCATTATAGAATATGAATTCATTTGATCTCTGCAAAGAAATTTTTTAAAAAGATTTTTTGATGTGGACCATATTTTCTTTAAAGTCTTTATTGAATTTGTTACAACACTGCTTGTTTTATGCTTTGGTTTTTTGACCTCAAGGCATGTGGGGTCTTAATTCCCTGATAAAGGATTGAATATACACCTTGTTGGAAGGTGACATATTAACCACTGGACTACCAGGGTAGTCCCTGAGGGCTGTAACAATTTTAATGGTGATGGAACCACTATTTGGGGTTTCCCTGGTGGCTCAGCTGGTAAAGATTCTGCCTGCAATGCAGGAGATGCAAGAAATGAGGATTCGATCCCTGAGTCGGGAAGATCTCCTGGAAGAGGAAATGGCAACCCACTCCAATATTCTTGTCTGGAAAATTCCATGGACAGAGGAGCCTAGGGGACTACAGTCCATGGGGTCACAAGGAGTCGAACACAACTGAGTATACATGTCCGTACACATACACACACACACACACACACACACACACACACATCACATCCTATCTGTATCAGTGATGAGGAAATTGGAATCAGTTTAAGGACTCAAATCCAAGAAATCTGACTCCAAAATTCACACCCTTAACCACTCTACTCTAGGAATCTTGGCCAGAATACAAGTAGGCAGTGTCCACACACAAGCTGCTTCCTCCAATTGAGAGGAAAAGTATAGGCATCTAACAGCATGGCCTTCGAGGCCACTGAGCTGAGCCCCGATTCCAGCTGGGTGGCTAGGCATCATTGCTCCACATTTCCCGACCCCAAGCAGACTCATGCATCCTCACACTCAGAGCATACTGCTCTTCAACCCTTTTCCTTGATTCTTACCTCTTCTCTCGCAGAAAAACCTTGTCTCATTTTTGCCTGCTAATCTCCCTTTATTTCCTAGGTCTCTCTTCAAACACCACTCCTCCCGCCTTTCCAGACCCCAGACCTTCAGTCTCCCTACAGGTCTGTGTGAGGGGTTCCTCCTCTGTGTTCCTGGAGCAGCGGCTACATCTATCACAGGATGGGATTCCCCTGTCTCCCAGAATGTGTTGTTGTAGATCAGTCACTCAGTCATCTCCAATTCTTTGTCACCCCTTGGACTGCAGCACGCCAGGCTTCCCTGTCCTTCACTATCTCCTGGAGTTTGCTCAAACTCATGTCCATTGAGCTGATGATGCCATCTCATCCCCTTCTCCTCCTGTCCCCAATCCTTCCCAGCATCAGGGTCTTTTCCAATGAGTCAACTCTTCGCATCAGGTAGCCAAAATACTGGAGTTTCAGCTTCAACATCAGTCCCTCCAATGAACACCAAGGACTGATCTCCTTTAGGATGGAATGGTTGGATCTCCTTGCAGTCCAAGAAACTCAAGAGTATCGCCCAACATCACCCATCCAACCATCTCATCCTCTGTCATCCCCTTCTCCTCCTGCCCTCGATCTTTCCAAGAATCAGGATCTTTTCCAATGAGTCAACTCTTTGCATCGGGTGCCCAGCTTCAGCTTCAGCATCAGTCCCTCCAATGAATATTTAGGGTTGATTTCCTTTAGGATGGATGGGTTGCATCTCCTTGCAGTTCAATGGACTCTCAAGAGTCTTCTCCAACACCACAGTTCAAAAGCATCAGTTCTTCGGTGCTCAGTCTTCTTTATGGTCCAACTCTCACATCCATACATCACTACTTGAAAAACCATAGCCTTGACTGAAAGGACCTTTGTCGGCAAAGTGATGTTTCATTTTTAATATGCTGTCTAGGTTCATCACAGCTTTTATTTCAAAGAGAAAGCCTCTTTTAATTGCAAACTGTTTGCCTCAACCATCTTCCTAATCGGCTCCCACAGGTGACACTCATTACTAAGTAACATGATGACCAAACAGGATTTAGGGACATCTGGATGAAGCAGATACAAAATAGAACAGACTCCTGGAATGGGAATTTCTAGAAGCTAAGAGTAGAAGTGGGAAGACCAAACAGTCCCAAAGGGCTCTTCTTTTAACACCTTTACTAATTAGTGGAAACATATAATCCGCATGTTAATCCAGAAGTATTCAAATAGGATAGCATATTAAAGAGGATTAAGAAAATCAGTGTTAGGTAAAGATCCAACCAACACACTCAACTACAATTGTTTACATGACAAACTAAGCTCCAAATAAGACAAACAGAGCCCTGAGCATCAAATGAGAGCCCCAGACAAATTGTTAAATCGTTGAACAATGCACAAAGTTAAGTGAGAACAAATCCCCAGATAATAAATTCCTTCAGGATTTACTAACTGCCAATCATCAGCCAGGTGCTATCATATAAGAGGGATGCAAAGATGAATAGGATGTGATGCAGTTTCTGGACTTGAGGAACTCATAGCCCACTGGGTGTCATAGACACATAGACAGATGCGTGCATCCGTGCTCAGTCGCTTCAGCTGTGTCTGACCCAGGAGACTCTCTGGACGGTAGCCCTCCAGGCTCCTCTGTCCATGGGATTCTCCAGGCAAGAAAACTGGAGTGGGTTGCCATGCCCTCCTCCAGGGGATCTTTCTGACTCAGGGATTGAACCCACGTCTCTTACATTTCCTGCACTGGCAGGTCACTTCTTCACCACTAGCCCCACCTGGGAAGCACATAAACAGATTAACTGCATTTAAAGAACTCTGCGCTATGACAGCAATACACATGGAGTGAAACTGAAGGCGCAAGGGACGGGGGAAACCTCATTACACATTAAATTTTAGTAGGAAAATGAGCATTCATTAGATGCACAAGATGAGAGAATGTATTATATGACAAACCTCTTGCTTTTCTGAGGGAAAAAATTGAGGAAACCAAGCAAGGAAATCACTAGGCAGATAAATTACTAAGAAGAAAAATAGTAATTAATGAAAAGAAGACAATACATGAAACTGTAAAACTATCAACACACCATCATAATAATAATAGTGGCGAAGGCCCAATATAATTCACCGAAACCATTAGTAAGGGCTTTCCTGATAGCTCAGTTGGTAAAAAATCTGCCTGCAATGCAGGAGACCCTGTTCAATTCCTGGGTTTGGAAAATCCACTGGAGAAAGGATAGGCTACCCACTCCAGTATTCTTGGGCCTCCCTGGTGGCTCAGCTGGTAAACAATCCACCTGCAATGCGGGAGACCTGGGTTCAATCCCTGTGTTGGGAAGATCCCTTGGAGAAGGGAAAGGCTACCCACTCCAATATTCTGGCCTGACAATATATGAAACCGTAAAACTATCAACACACCACCATAATAGTAATGGTGTTGAAGGGACAATATAATCCACTGAAATCATTAGTAAAGGTGGTGTGTTTTCTGTTAAATACCTTAAAATGTTATTTCTAAAACATCACATTTACTAATGGTTTCAGTGAATTATATATATCCCTTCAAGGGACAAGGAAGGAGCAGTCATTCTGAGTTTAACAGAAGGTGCCACAGAATATTCTTTGGGAATGTTCTGAGTACCCAAGTCTTAGGGATTTCTTTCTTTAGACATACAGGCAAGTATCTAATTGGCCCATGTAAAGTTTTAAGAAAGGCACTTCACTGGGTTGATGTAGAAATCACCATATAACAAGCTGTATTTGATCTTTGTGAAAACCAGAGGGTACTGTGAAGACAAGAAGGACCACCAAAGGAGAGGCTGCATGCAGAGGAAGAGGAAAAATCAGCTTTGCTACTCGGTAATAAAACTTGGTGAACGTCTGATGCAATCTCAGTTACAGAAAAAGAAAAAAAAGAAAAAACAACGGAAGACAAAATAATAGTAATTGAAGGTTTACACTCATTTAGACTGTTCTGGGACTTCCTGCTAGTCCAGTAGCTAGCACTCTACAACTGCCAATGCAGGGGGCCCGGGTTCGATCCCTGGTCGGGGAACTAAATCCCACATGCACACATGGATGCTTGGTGTCACCCATGTCCAACTCATGGCAACCCTCAGGACTGTAACCCGCCAGGCTCCTCTGTCCCTGGGATGTCCCAACAAGAATACTGGAGTGGGATGCCACTTCATCTTCCAGGGAATCCTGCCCATCCTGGGACTGAACTCGTGTCTCCCAAGTCTCCTGCACTGCAGAAGGATTCTTTACCACTGAGCCACTAGGAAGCCCTCAAGACCCCACATGCTACAACTGAACAAACGAACAGAAGACCCAGTGTACTACAGCTAAAAGGCTCCAAGTGGTGCAGCTAAGACCGGACTAGCCACACGGATAAGCAAGACTGTTTAAAGTAATTTTATGTATCTTTTATAATCTCGTATTTTTTTCCTTATCTTTTAAACAAATGAGAAAACTAAAGCTCTTAAAGCCCAAGAAACTTAATCAGTCATCCAACCATCACACAGCACTTGTGAACTTTCCACTACACGTCATTATTTTAACCAGGGATGATGCTTACTAAACACATGGATGAATACACTTATACACCCAATATAATCAAAGCGCTTTTATTAAGTGAACCCAAGTTTGTAAAAGTCTCAATTAATATGGTATTTAATAAACATGGGCGGTGGCCAAGGGGAGCTACCCCACGTCCAAGGTCAGGAGCGGAGGCTACACTTTGCTGGAGCAGCCGTGAAGAGAGACCCCGCGTCCAAGGTAAGAGAAACCCAGGTAACACAGTAGGCACTGACAGAGGGGATCAGAGGGGAGACAGACTGAAACTACAGTCACGGACAACTAGCCAATCTGATCACACGGACCACAGCCTGGTCTAACTCAGTGAAACTAAGCCATGCTGTGTGGGGCCACCCAAGACGGTCGGGTCATGGTGGAGAGGTCTGACAGAATGTGGTCCACTGGAGAAGGGAATGGCAAACCACTTCAGTGTTCTGGCCTTGGAAACCCCATGAACAGTATGAAAAGACAAAGGGATAGGACATTGAAAGATGAACTCCCCAGGTCGGTAGGTGCCCAATATGTTATTGGAGATTATTGGAGAAAAAACTCCAGAAAGAATGAAGGGATGGAGCCAAAGCAAAAACAGCACCCAGCTATGGAGATGACTGGTGATAGAAGAAAGGTCCAATGCTATAAGGAGCAATATTGCATAGGAACCTGGAATGTTAGGTCCATGAATCAAGGCAAATTGGAAGCGGTCAAACAGGAGAAGACAAGAGTGAACATCAACACTGTAGGAATCAGTGAACTAAGATGGACGGGAATGGGTGAATTTAACTCAAATGACCATTATATCTACTACTGTGGGCAGGAATCCCTTAGAAGAAATGGAGTAGCCATCACAGTCAACAAAAGAGTCTGAAATGCAGTATTTGGATGCAATCTCAAAAACGACAGAATGATCTCTGTTTGTTTACAAGGCAAACCATTCAGTATCATGATAATTCAAGTCTATGCCCTGACCATTAAGGCCGAAGAAGCTAAAGTTGAACAGTTCTATGAAAACATACAAGACCTTCTAGAAAAACACCAAAAAAAAAAAGATATTCTTTTCATTATAGGGGACTGGAATTCAAAAGTATGAAGTCAGAAATAGCTGAGGTAACAGGCAAATTTGGCCTTGGAGTACAGAATGAAGCAGGGCAAAGACTAATAGAGTTCTGCCAAGAGTACACAGTGGTCATAGCAAACACCCTCTTTCAACAATGCTAGAGAAGACTCTACACATGAACATCACCAGTTGGTCAACACCAAAATCAGATTAATTATATACTTTGCAGCCAAAGATGCAGAAGCTCTATACAGTCAGAAAAATCAAGACCGGGAGCTGACTTTGTCGCAGATCATGAATTCCTTATTGCCAAATTCAGACTTAAATTGAAGAAAGTGGAGAAAACCACTAGACCATTCAGGTATGACCTAAATCAAATCCCTTATGACTATACTGTGGAAGTGGGAAATAGATTTAAAGGACTAGATCTGATAGACAGAACGCCTGAGGAACTATGGATGGAGGTTCCTGACACTGAATAGGAGACAGGGATCAAGACCATCCCCAAGAAAACGAAATGCAAAAAAGCAAATGGCTCTCTGAGGAGGCCTTGCAAATCGCTGTGAAAAGACAGGAAGCGAAAAGCAAAGGAGAAAAGGAAAGATATACTGATTTGAATGCAGAGTTCCAAAGAATAGCAACGAGAGATAAGAAAGCCTTCCTCAGAGATCAATGCAAAGAAACAAAGAAAAGCAATAGAATGGGAAAGACTAGAGATGTCTTCAAGAAAATTAGAGATACTAAGGGAACATTTCATACAAAGATGGGCTCAATAAAGGACAGAAATGGTATGAACCTAACAGAAGCAGAAGATATTAAGGAGAGGTGGCAAGAATACACAGAAAAACTATACAAAAAAAGATCTTCATGACCCAGATAATCAGGATGGTGTGATCACTCACCTAGAGCTACACATCCTGGAATGAGAAGTCAAGTGGGCTGTAGGAAGTATCACTACAAACAAAGCAAGTGGAAGTGATGGAATTCCAGTTGAGCTATTTCAAATCCTAAAAGATGATGCTGTGAAAGTGCTGCACTCAATATGCCAGCAAATATTGAAAACTCAGCAGTAGCCACAGGACTGGAAAAGGTCAGTTTTCATTCCAATCCCAAAGAAAGGCAGTGCCAAAGAATGCTCGAACTACTGCACAATTGCACTCGTCTCACATGCTAGTAAAGTAATGCTCAAAATTCTCCAAGCCAGGCTTCAGCAATATCTAATGGATCATCAAAAAAGCAAGAGAGTTCCAGAGAAACATCTATTTCTGCTTTATTGACTATGCCAAAGCCTTTGACTGTGTGGATCACAATAAACTGTGGAAAATTCTGAAAGAGATGGGAATACCAGACCACCTGACCTGCCTCTTGAGAAACCTGTATGTAGGTCAGGAAGCAACAGTTAGAACTGGACATGGAACAACAGACTGGTTCCAAATAGGAGAAGAGGTCCGTCAAGGCTGTATATTGTCACCCTGTTTATTTAACTTATATGCACAGTACATCATGAGAAATGCTGGGCTGGAAGAAGCACAAGCTGAAATCAAGATTGCCAGGAGAAATATCAATAACCTCAGATACGTAGATGACACCACCCTTATGGCAGAAAGTGAAGAACTAAAGAGCCTCTTGATGAAAGTGAAAGAGGAGAGGGAAAAAGTTGGCTTAAAGTTCAACATTCAGAAAACGAAAATCATGGCATCCGGTTCCATCACTTCATGGCAAATAGATGGGGAAACAGTGGTTGACTTTATTTTTCTGGGCTCCAAAATCACTGCAGATGGTGATTGCAGCCATGAAATTAAAAGACGTTTACTCCTTGGAAGGAAAGTTATGACCAACGTAGACAGCATATTTCAAAGCAGAGACATTACTTTGCCAACAAAGGTCCGTCTAGTCAAGGCTATGGTTTTTCCAGTGGTCATGTATGGATTTGAGAGTAGGACTATAAAGAAAGCTGAGTGCTGAAGAATTGATGCTTCTGATCTGTGGTGTTGGAGAAGACTCTTGTGAGTCCCTTGGACTGCAAGGAGATCCAACCAGTCCATCCTAAAGGAGATCAGTCCTGGGTGTTCATTGGAAGGAATGATGCTGAAGCTGAAACTCCAATACTTTGGCCACCTGATGTGAAGAGCTGACTCATTGGAAAGACCTTGATGCTGAGAAGGATTGTGGGCAGGAGGAGAAGGGGATGACAGAGGATGCGATGGCTGGATGAGATCACTGAGTAGATGGACATGGGTTTGGGTGGACTCTGGGAGTTAGTGATGACAGAGAGGCCTGGCGAGCTTTGATTCATGGGGTTGCAAAGAGTCAGACACGACTGAGTGACTGAACTGAACTGAACTGAATAAGCATATCATTCCTGAATGTCTATTTTTGCTATTTAAAATCTTGTTAGAAATAAATAATATGGTAGAATAAAGCTTTATATACTGAAGTTGATAAATCAACACATTTTCCTTTGTCTCCTTATTTTTCTACTGTAGTAACCATAATGTTTTCCTAAGAATACTTTGTCCCCTCGAACATTCTTTTTTTCTTTTAATTTTTACAAGACTGTGTTGGTTTCTGCTATACAGCCGTGTGAATCAGCCATAATTTTACATACATCCCCTCTGTCTTGAGCCCCCCTCCCTTATGCCCAGCCCACCCCTCTCGGACATCACAGAAGGCCATCCTCAACTTTATGAAAGGAGAAGTCTTCAAATTCTTCACTGTGATCACTGATGAGTTATATTCCAGTTCACATATGCTCACTCTTTGCAATAAGAACCCCAATGGGAAAATGCCTCAAACAGCAACGATGTGATGAACAAGGACATTTTACCAGCCGCAGATCTGTCTACAGATCTGTTGTCTTGCCATCCCCAGCAGAACGCAACTCATATCCTCCCTGCCATGGCAAATTCTGCTTGGGAATATCCTTAATACTCCTTCTGTTACTTTCTGAAACTCTTTGGACTTTGAGTAAATAAAAAAAAAAAATCAAGATAAGGCTTTGTATCAGAACACTTAGAGCAAGTTGATTAAAAGCACACACACATCATTGGACTCAGTAGGTTATATTTGTTACTCAAAAGAATTATTGGCACTTGCAGGGAACAACAAATTTTTTACCCCCTCATCCCCCTCAAAATCTAAGGATGTCTGATTTTGCTGCTCTTTGTCTCACTATTTACAATTAGATTTATGAATGGGCTGAAAGGCATTCATTATTTAATGTATAAGGGTCCATTTAATATGAGCCTAAGCACAGTGAACATTTGCAGATTTTCTAGGCAAGGGTTCACTAACTTCGAGGGATGTGCATGGTCTCTTAGGGTTTATTGGAGCAATTAGCAACAGACACAAGGCCTTATGAACAGCACTAACTCTTTTTACAGAGTAAAAGGTCAGTACTTTTTTCACTGACCATGCCATAATTTTTTATTTACTTTTTATTATTTTTAATTGAAGGATAATTGTTTTTGCAGTCTTGTGTTGGTTTCTGCCATACAACATCGAGAATTAGACATAACTGTATATATAGAGAGGCAGGCTATATAGACATATATATATATATATATGTATATATATATATATATATATATCCTCTCCTTGAGCCTCTCTCCCACTCTACAAGTCCATTCTCTATATTTATGTCTCCATTCCTTCACTGCAAATTAGGTTAATCAGTACCATTTTTCCAGACTCCATATATATATATATAGCTTTAATATACTATATTTGTTTTGCTCTTTCTGACTTACTCCACTCTGTATAATAGGCTTTAGGTTCATTCACCTCTCTCCAACTGATTCAAATGCATTCCTTCTTAGGGTTAATATTCCATTGTATGTATGTACCACATACATACCACAACTTCTTCATCCATTCATTGAACAGCACTAATTCTTACAGGGACAGTCAAGCTATTTTTCTGTCACTTGCAGACCAAGGTTAAATATCGGTTATCTTAAGTTACTCACCTTGAAAATGATTAATTTTCCCACATGCCCTTAATATCTATCCAAGCTGCAAAATGTCTCATTTCCTAATTGTATGGATAGCAGAAATAGAAGAGACTCTGCCATTTAAGCAACTGTAATAACTGCTGTTTACTAAGTACTTAATAGTAAATTAATCTTCCCACCAATTCTGCAAGGTGGATCCTATTACCTTTATTTCACAGATAAAGAAATAAAGGCTCAGAGAAATCACATGAATTGGAAAAAGGGAGACACAGCACATGTAGTGGAGGTACATTTCCCATTCCCAATACTGATATTTCCGATTTTCATCTTGCTCTGACACCCACATTTTAAAATACTGCTACCAAAAATGTATGTATACCGTTTGATTAAAGTAGGAACACACTGTGTGACTACAAGGATAGGAAATACGACATTAGCAAATAAACCAAAGTAGTACATGGGTAATAATATGCCTCATGATAAGTATCATATTATTTAAAAATCCACCGATGCGCAAGCATTAAATTACTCAACACATCAAACTTTCTAGGAGTAAAAAATAATTAGAAACCTTGAGTCCTCAATATCTAGTGACTAGTAAAATACTTTCTAATAGGAATCGGATAATGATTTTACTGCAATAATAGGTCTTCTTCAGTTTTTAAAAGAAAGATTCATTTCATTGAGTTGAGTTTCAAATCTGAAAATACCTAATGCAAATATCAAATCCTAATCTGTAATGCACATAATTCATGTCCAAATAGTTTATATTTTATGAAGCATCATTGTAATTTTATGTGTTAGATCTTTTAAAAAAGAATACTAAGGAGGCTGTATGGAGATATAAGGGAGATAGAAATAAAAGATAGGTAATAAAAACTAGGGTATAATTTGTCACTTTGGACATACTGAGCATATTAACTGTGTTCCTGGGATGGTATTAGACAAACATTTGTGCCAGGGCATCAGATCAGAGATGTGTCCTTGTTGCCATGTACTACAGATTCGGGCTTCCCAGGTGGTGCCAGGGGTAAGCCACCTGCCAATGCAAGAAGTAAGAGACGCAGGTTCAATCCCTGGGTCAGGAAGATCCCCTGGAGGAGGGCAGGGAAACCCCCTCCAGTGTTCTTGCCTGGATAATCCCATGGACAGAGGAGCCTGGCGGGCTGCAGTCCATAGAGTCACACAGAGTCGGACATGACTGAAGCGACTTAGCATGCATACACGCAGAGACAGATTCAGTTCTTAGAAAATCTGAGTATTTAGGGGAGATTGCCTTGACACGTTTTGTTCTATTTGAGTTCTTCTAGTCAACTTTCTGCTTCTTCATTCAACTCCCTCAAACTGCTGCGATATCTAACACGTTTCATCATTTCTAGATAAGGTAACCAAAATTTAACTTGCACTCTCTAATATATTTGTACATTAATCTTCTATACTAAAAATGATAACTTTCTCAAAAAGGGAAAAACTCAGAGAATAAGACGTTCAAGTACTTGGGCAAAGTCATGGGAGAAAAGATCTTGCATACTTGCTGTGCTCCTTAAGTGGGCTTCCCCTTCTGCCCATTCCTCCCACCTCAATACAATGGAGGACATCAGCAAAGGGGTTATTCTAAGCTCCAGGATGCCCGCAGTGAGGAAGGTGACTGGAGTCCTGGGATCCAGAACTGGGATACTTACAAGGAGTCAAATGGGGATTGCAAAAATGGAGCTCTGTTTGCTCGTGCTCCCTGAAAGAAGTTCGTTAGCTTTTTTAGTATGCTAAGACATTACAATAATGTGTAATATATTAGATACTAAGTAGGTTTCCCAGTTGTTACGGTTTGTAGGTATGATGATGAACTGGGGGGGCAATGAGGACAAGAACGTTCCATTTAACAAGGTTGGTCAAGCTTCCCTGGTGGCTCAGTGGTAAACAATCTGCCTGGCAATGCAGGAGACATGGGTTCGATCCCTAATCCAAAAAGACCCGCATAGTTGTGGGACAACTAATCCTGTGTACTGTAACTGTTGAGCCTATTGAGACTGCCCTCTAGGGCCCAGGGGCAACGATGGACGAGCCACAACTGCTGAAGTCTCCGTGCCC